>OW679202.1:17535377-18042469 GCA_940337035.1 Agriotes lineatus
CAGATGACTGGTCTGTGTAAACAATTTAATATTTTTCGTTCGAAATATGTAATAAAATATTATTTATTTATTTGTAGAAATGGATTAATAGCAATAACTTCTATGACTTTCCCGTAGAAACAGATGATGCTAGTAACCTGCAAGAAAATAATAATAATGATCCTTTCCAAGAACAATTTCAAAATCCAACATATTTGTAGATAAAATCTATGCAGATTTTATCCCCTGCCCAATTACTTCGTCTCGAAAAAAAACATAAGATGAGACTTCAAAACTAAGTAATCAGAAAATTAGTAGCTCTTCTACTATTATAAGTGAATCAGACCTAACTGTAGATGAGGATAGGACGGTGACTTGAACCAGAGGGTAACATTTCTGAAACGAGTTCATCATGTCAATCAAATGAATCACAAATTATTTTGCCAATGCCAATGTTTGACAATATTATTAAACCATCGCTAAAAATACAGCTGGTAAGATATCAAAACATATATGAAATAATCCTTAGTAGTGTGTATAAATTTGTGTATTGTTTCACATATTCAAACTGCTGAAACAACTTGCTAGGATGCATACAGCGGTTTGAGTCTTAATGTAGTTTTTTTATTCTATTCAATCTGTTAATTACTGCATTTTGAACCATTATGTGTTTACTTCTCTAACTTCTTTAATTATTTTACCTTAGCGTTAATAGTATTCATTATTAGATATTAGTATTACTATTAACCCGGCAGTGCACGGGTCACGGTCAAAATGACCGGGTTTTTTAGTTTTTTGCCTTATTGTTCAAAAAAATCAAATGTAAACAGTGTCTAATATTTTAGGTATACCTCCCTTGATCGTTGGTTGGCACGACTGATAGCATAAATTTTGTTTTCGGTTTGATTGTTTGTACAAAGTTTGCTCATTACTTACAAAGTGACGGAGCACGGTCGATTCGACCGGGTTCATGCACTGTGTACGTAGCACTAGGCACTAGGAACACACAATGTTTTGTGTACCAACCTCGCGGAGGCACAAATTATGAAGATATTGAATAATTTCTATCCACAATGCATTAAATGTTACAATTTTTGTGGATTTTTTTGAAAATCAAACTTTTTTCGTTTGTATTCTTATATCCCGAAGTTACTTATGTAGAAATAATTGTTAGGTTTTTTATACTTAGCCTTTTTAATGTTCATTTGTCATTAAATTTTTGTGGTAACTTGGTATTACTATTATTTCAATCCTAAAAATCGATATTTGAATGACTTAAGGCCATCATATTTGAAAGCAAACGCTTTTGAGCAAAAAAAAAAATACACACGGTCATTTTGACCGGGTTTGTGCACTGGTGTTCGGCAATTTCACCCGTGTACCGCCGAGTTAAATGCAGGAAAACGCTATTTAAAATTAGCTTGATTCAGGATCTTTTTTATATAATACGAAGAAACGATGCATCATTACTAAAATTCAACTTAACAGAAGAAACCATGTGTTTTATTTTTTTTAATTAGCTAACGACCGATAAGCCCCAGGAAAATTTACGATTTAAATTAAAAAGAATCTAAAACCCTAAATACGAAAAGAAAACGCAACAAGAATTATCATTTGGCATTTTATTAAAAAAAGAACGTTGCAGCTGCATCGAAAAACCTAGCATAAAATGTACTTGTTTTGAAAAAGAAGCAGAATAAATGATGCGAAACGCTTGTTTTTTGCAAAAGGTATTTTGAACTGCCTTAAATTAAAAACACGTAAACATAATGCCATATAGTTATAATGAATGTATAATCGAAGTCGCAATCATATCGATTTTTTGACTGTAGCTCAAAACAAAAGAACATTTCTAAATGTAATGAAAAGGGACATTACCTTCTTACTCCATGTACGCGTAGAAGTTATACAAAACAAAACACACGATCTTAATGCTTAGTATGCTATTGAATAGCAAGTCTGCTCGAGAATCAGTGCTTAAAAATAAATAACAAATTATGTCTCCCGATTTCTATTTGTGATCTAAAATATCAAATAAAATAAGCTATCGACGTCCGCAGGTTAAAGGCGATGTTGCCGAGATTTTGGAAGTCATAATATGCTTTACGTATACCAGATGCGACTTAGGACAGGGCTTGTCTAGCTTAGAAGCGATACCAGCGCCACTGGTCTATACTAAAACTAAAAGACCGTTTTGCAGTTACTTGGGGTCAGAATCACCTCCGGGCACATTTTCGGGAATGCACTCTGAGCAACATCTAGTGGTGTGAATTTGTGAAAAGTATGGCGAAACGTTGTCACCCTCCGAAAACGGAAGTGACACGTAATTTCAGAAGTGACTTCGTTGGACACGTATCTATTTTGGAGATCACAATGACAGCATTTACGAATATATAAATGCAATTTGTTCAATCTAAAAAATAACGGTTTAATGTAAGTCGACAGATCTTTCTGAAATTTTGTATTGGCCATAATTTCTCATTCTGAACAACTTTTCTTAATAACATTTTGCCGTATCATGAACAAAAAGGTAATGTACCTGAAAATAAAATAGTTTTCAGGCTTGTAGAAATTTAGAAAATATTTATTTGTGGCTAAACCGTTTATCCAACTAAATTTAGTAAGAGTGAAAATAGCTTCTAAATTAAAGTCCTCTAGTGCTAAACTAATCAACTTTGTATATAGGTAAGTTGTGAATCGTCATATTTTTGCTCAAGGAATATGTGGTTAATGGATTGACCTCCTTTTCAGAGACACCCTTATATATAGGAACTTGCCAGTCAATAAACCAATGCAGTTAGATCTCTTTCTGTGTTCACGAATCTCTGCCGAACGAGTCTTTATTACATTCCTTGAGACTACACAACGCGTTCTGGAATTCCATCATCCAACCAACGGAACCAAGTTACTACCTTTCTTGTGTGAGGCTACACAAGACCGTTGGTTTGCATCCATTTACATTCTGCACCCCTTATCCCTTATCTGTAATGGCCCAAATTAAAACAATACAGTCCACTACAAGCTCCACCCTGAGCAAACGTTTTGTGCCCAAATGCGAATAATTTTATATAACGTTGAACAGATCTAAAGTACCTACCTAACTATTTTAAAGATTTGAACAAATTCCTGCAAAAATGCATCTACTGTAACAGAAAACAACTAAATAAAGAAACATTTATTTTGCAGTTTTAAAATCATTTTTCTTAATAGCTTAGCGTAAGTAAGAAATCTGTTCTTTCAAATTACATAATAAAAAAAGGGGTTGCTGTATGTATGCATTTTATTTGAAAAAATGCGTAATGAAAAATAAAAATCGACGGGTCCAGCGTTTTTTCCAAAAGTTATTCTTGAATTTTCAAACGATTTTATCCTTACTTTACGAAAGCACTGTATATACAGAATACTCAAAATTAGAAAATTTTATGATTTCAGATTTTTTCAAGTGGACCGCCCTTATATATATATCTGTAGTTTGCAAGGTACTTTTAATGAGCTTTCTTTTGATATATTATTTTATCTACGACCACTACTAAATGTAAGGCCTTTTAGCTCTAGCTTGTTTCACTAAGTGACGTTTTATAGTTTACCCGTGGTTAAAAAAATTAGCTGTTTACTTTAGCCCATGTGCTAAAAGTGAAGTGAGGTTATAAAACTACAATTTCGAACTGGAAGTGAAGTTGTAAAGTTATTCTAGTTGCTTCTTACGTTACATGTAAAGTGTTTTTGAAATAATTAAAGGGTTATGTAATGGATACAGTCGGATGTCGAGTATTAATAATTCCATTTCGTAACTGACCTTGACTACTGTCCATTCGCAAACCATTCGCCCGCGCTGCATGGCCTACTGTTTATTATGACATAATTAGAAGTGTCGTAGATACAAACCTTTGTTAAATCGATATTTATGGATTAATACAGTAAAATTAAGGTCGTAGATAAAATATTGTATGCAACGCGTGCTAAGTCGTTTATTGCACGAGACATGTTATGAAACGAAGCCGAAGGCATAAACGTCAACTTTAGCACTTGGTGCATAAATAGCTATTATATCCCTAAATTCAATCATTTTTCAGATATTTGAGCTTAAACTATTTCAGAGAAATGAGCAATGCTAAGATAAATGTTGACAAATCTATAAAAGGCTAACTTTTTCCTTAAATTTTAAATTCTATATGTTATTTTAAACTTCCTAAAGAAGAAAATGTTCTAAATATTAAAAATATAGGTGCTATATATACTTTACTTTTCAAAGATCTTGTTAAAAAATTAGCATCCACTATTCTATCAACTAATATAAATGGAGCCACGTTGTTATGCTACTACCTCTTATATAGTAATAATATTAATATAGTTAACTTACCTTAATTTACAAGTGCTTCATTACAATAGTGAAAAGTTTTAGTTTTTTCAATACAATACAATATGCATTTAAATTGTAACTACAGATGAACGTTACTTTGAGTAGAACAAAGATGCTGACTGATGTTAATAGATAGTACTTATACCATAGGTACCCTGCCTGAAAACAGAAATATACTATTCTTTAAACAAAGAGGGGTCTATTCTTCCAATAGGTACTTTTAAAAAATATATTTAATACATCTTTGTGGACAAAACCAAGAAGTGTTTCATATGGCTTACAATATCCCGGGTGGTGTAGCTTGAACAAGCGTCCACGTTCGATCAGCAGAGTTAAGCAACGCTCTCTCTGGGCAGAAATTGGATGGGAGTTCCACGGCTGTATCTCTCGGTGCCTCGTGATACGGCTGTCACGGAAATAGTTGGTCCCGGCGGTTATAACAACATCATGACTGTCGTTAGTGGGGTTGGAAGTCCCCATAAATACAGAGCGACGCCTATAATTGGCCTAACGGCTGTTGGCTGAGTGCGAAATAAATAAATAAAATAAATAAATAAATAAATCTATTCTTTGTTCCCGCAATCATTTTCAAAACTATCATACGTGACCTTCTGTAATAATGCAAACTAAAAGTTCACCGCTATTGACTATCAATGAACATACCTATCTATGCAGAAAAAGTTACAAATTATACAAAATTGTTGCTTGAGGTTTTTATTTTTAATTCCTTATAGGGACCATGTTACTCCACACTATATTAGCTTAAAATATTTTAAAGATAGAGTCTAGATTTATGTTGTTCTTTGGTACAATGCTGTTTAAAAATTATAAAATCAAAGGAGCCTTCATATTTATATAACCTTCTAATCAAGCGTTCAGAATTACAATTGACCAATATTAATTTAAGAGGAAACGAGCTATTTTCTATACCAAAAGCATTTGACAACGAAATTTGAGGGCTGCTTTGACTACGTAGCTCCTAAGTTAATTAATTCCTTTATATTGGCATTTTTGCACCCTACTGTTTTTAAATTTCGAAAAGCAGTCAGGGCTCAATTGTGCGATCTTCAGAAAGTTTAATAATGCACGCTTTTATTTGCGATTTATCATTATTTATGTATTTTGTTATGGGAAAGGTGAAAAAACGGCCAAGCTGATCCTTTTCCATTTGAGCATATGCATTGATTGATATATATACCTATATATATTTCTTTTTTTTTCATGTTTTTGTTAATTATTATATGAAACATCAGTAATTATATTATGCTCAATAAACATTATTATTATTATATGTATTTGACTATGATTCTTATTTGAACTATTTACTTTACTAATCCTTACAAATAATGAAACTAGGTTTAACATATTATTCGTAATTAAATAGTTTATAAACATTTTTTTAATAAACAAAATCATGTAATTTATTTACATAATTCTGTATGTTATAGCATAAAAACAACACCATTTACATAATAGATTTAATATGATTTTTAGATTTTGTGATCTGGATTATATAGGTGGAGGATGAACAAAGTTCACGTTCAAATAGACCTTTGAGTGGGCTTATAGACATAAACCAATCTTCAGAAGAGAACAACATTATTGTATTCTAATGACAAATGGTTGCTTGGCTCAATACCGATCCAGTGGACTGAGGCAAATGTTCCGACTAACCACAGATTCCAATAGAGGACTTGCATGTTATGAGTCTATTGCTCTTATCGTTATGCTACTGAGCTTTTTTTATCCTGTGGTATAATGAAACAAATGTCTATGGCTATATGAAGTTTTGCATCTAACTTTAGATAAGAACGTGATTTTTATTACATGTTAAATATAAATTTTAGATAATCTCCAAGATAAATAACTATACAATGCTTAAATATACTTTGAGTTACAGGCTGGAGTGAACATATTTCGGAGCAGGTAAAACAGTCTGAAACCTTCCTTTTACGGTACTTAATACAGAAGTTAGGTTAATATTTATGAAGTTTGAGGCTTTCGCGGTTACTCGAATTGTCAATATTAGAATTAAATTTCGGCTTAGACCGCCTCGTATTTGTATATGAACACCCAGCATTTGTTGGCTTAATGTGCCTAACACCTTGTGAACTCAAGCAAGGCTTTGTGTAACGGTTATGTTCTTTGGTGGCTCGTGAACTCTTACAAGCCACCCATGATTTGGTCCGAGTTATTAGAGTACATACCTTGTGAACCAGGATACATAGGCATATTTGACCTTTTTACTGTTTGTGCACCCATATAGACTAACGTTTTGCAAGACATTGCAGCTTGCATCATCAGAGTCAAGCTCAGAGCAACTTTGACTATTGATCGAGTTCACAAGGTGTTGGGAACATTAACCAAACAAATGCTGGGTGTTTATCTACAAAGACGAGGCGGTCTAAGCCAAAATTTAATTCTAATATTGATATTTATGATTCAACCCAAAGTAACAAGGTACAAAATGTTGAATATAACTACTGTAAGTCAGTCTGAGAGATTGCTATTTTGTTGTTTTCTTTAATAGAGGTTTATTTTTCTTGGCTGTGTTAAAAGATCAATATAGTTAAAAAATAAAGGTCGGGGCGCTGTACTCCATTTAGCAGTGTGACCTGAAACTTGGTGGGTCAGGGATACTGACTATTTTCTCAACACCTAATCATCTAGCACACCATTAATAGAGTACTGAATGATGTGATTGGCAACTGCAGTATCCAATTTTTCAAGCGACTGGGTAGGCCTTCCGCCAGTTGCGAGGACCTCTTACCTTCAGCACTGCAGCCAAGTTCCCTACCCAATCGATCTCGCTGGTGCACCTATTACTACGTTAAATTTAAAACATTCAACATAACTAAATTAGAAGGGGTGCACCAATTATTGGAATAAAATCAGTTTTGTTAAAAGAAAAATTACAAATATAAAAGAAAATTAATTATTTGTAAATATTTATTTTCATAAATGAACTATCACATCAGAAGTCGAAATACCCTGAAATTATGAATGTAAAACAAATTATTGCTTGCAAAAATAAATTGAACAAGGTATTCATATTTGAATTGCATATTTTCAAATGTTTGAAAAACGTTATAAGTAGATTGGTTTCTTGCACGAAATATATATATGTTACGGTAAATGTGATTAATCCGGTGATTATGTATAATTGCAGGTTATTATATATAATCACCACTAAATTTGGTAAATGTGATAAATTATTGAATATTTATCAAATTAACCGGTGAGTTTATATAATTCCCAACTCGTAATGGCGAATGTGACAAAAGTCCATAACTTTACCAAAATTCTCTCATTTTGTAGAGGTCAGAGACATCAGCGATGTGTTTGCAAGGGACAACGCAAGTCTGATAAGTGCAAATGTAAAAAATCTGCCAAACTTGTAATTCTAAATGTCATAACAGTCTAACATGAATAAATAAATAAACTTAAAATATTTAATAATTTGTTGTAGTAGCAATAAACGTTTTTATTTGGAAAAATGTTTTTTTCTGGAGAACATGGGTTTAGTTTGTTTTTGATATATAACTATTTTGTATGTTCTAATAACAAAATTATTTTCTCTACTTAGGGCTTCCATTTGACAAGAAATGTCAGTCCCTTATTCAAATTTCATTCAGACTACATCCATGCGACTTAAAATAACCATTTATTGAATTTTGAATTGTAAATTATAAAATATTGTTATTTGCAGCATCTCACGCCATAGTGTCCAACGAAAGACTATCTATCCTTCTGACTAGTAACTAGTCAAAAAACTGCACTGTATTCTACTGGCTCAATCGTACAAGATATTTATCACATTTGCCATTACGAGTTGGGAATTATACAAACTCGCTGATTAATTTGATAAATATTCAATAATTTATCACATTTACCAAATTTAGTGGTGATTATATATAATAACCGGCAATTATACATAATCACCAGTTTATTACATTTACCGTAACATATACATATTTCGCTTTGTCTCCTTAACATTATTGCGGAATCAACATCACTCACCTGAATTTCACATTCATAATTCAATGCTAATATAATAACATCTTTTGAAATTTTTTTTATTCAGCCAGACACATTTAGAATGTCACAAGGGTAGAATTCATTGCTCTTGTTCTAGATCCTGGGACAGCATGCTATATCTCAAATTACCACAAGATACAAGATCACCATTGCGTATCTGGCACACAACTGGCTAGAAAGGAAATTGAAGGCAATGGAAATGGATCGCGCCAAAGGTGCGGATTAACAAAGTTGGATAAAATTAACGAAGAGATGGGAAGACGAGCAGAAGTGGATCAGGATATCATAACCACCATAGAAGCAAAACGGTTACTGTAGTACGGCCACATAAAACGAATGGGAGAAGAATGATGGCCCAGGAAGATACGAAGCACAAAACAAATACATACGAAGAAGATGTGTTTAAGTTATTTTTGTTATCCCTTGAAATAAAGCATCTTAATTTTTTGCTTTTACTTCCCTCGTCTAAAAGACGAAGAAAATATTGTAATCGCAAAAAAATCACGTTCTGAGATTTCTTCAGATCTTTACGTTTCAGGGTCTCTAGATGACGAAAAACAGATTTACTCAATTCCGTCTGTCTCTCTGTTGCCGGTATAACTCAAAAACTATTTTTGGAGAAAGACAATATTTTGCATGCGTATTATATGTCTACCTGACATGAAATTGAGACAATTTTGGTGAAATAGGTACAGGGTCAGCAAATATTTTTTTTTTAAATTCTTCCTATTTTTGCTTTAACTCAAGACCTATTATTTAAGTGAAAGTAATATTTTGTACATAGCTCAGGTTGTTACACTTGAAGAAAAAGGCATACTGTGAGGGTCGCGTATTTACAGACATTTTATTTTTCTAGCTATCTTATTTTAGGAAGGACATTTGTTTTTATTTCAGGCATTTTATTTCTAGGGCAATGATAATAATCTGTAGTTATAGGTGTATTTTATGTATAATATAAGTGAAAATTATAACAAAAGGTTTCCTTTGCTTTGCTAGTTGGTAATCTGACTCCTTTTGCAGCTGTTGAAAATTTCTATATTAGATTTATGGCCAGGGGTCGAGGCGAATTTAAGAGACAAAAAGCCTACAAATCGCCGACTAAATTAGTTCGTGAGATTTATGAGTTTACGATTCCAGCCAAATGAAACACGTGTCAAAAAGGGGTCGTGGGAAGCATTTAAAACACCACAGAAAAGGATTAAAGACCGTCATGAGTTTTGGAAGGGAAACGACCAATTAAAATCGTGTCCTTATAGCAACAAAATTTAGATTTTATTGTCATTGGCGGAACGCCCCACGACGCAGGATGGAGGGGTCTTCGGAAGATTGCATAAAACACTCGGCATAGAAGGGAAGAGCAGCAGAAGAAGAACCAAGTCTGGTACATGTGGCAGTTCGAGGCGGAACACTGAGAACTATCACAGCAGCTCCTAACTTATTTAACCCTTACTTCTATTAGTACAGCGCAAACCGATATCGCAAAGTCCCACTCGGGCTTCGTTAGGAGGCGAGCGTTGGATACCGACTCTTTTGTCTTTTTCTTCTTTAGGTACAGCGCAAACCGATATCACGAAGTTCCGTTCGAGCTTCGTTAGTAGGCGAGCGTGGGGTACCGATTCTTTGTCTTTACTTCCCTAGTTCCAGCGCACACTGGGACCACGAGGCCTCCCCTCTGGCCTTGTTAGCAAGTGGGCGTTGCGTACCAACTCTTTATCTCTCTACTATTTCACTAACACCGCCAGGCACATCGTAACAGGGTTCCGGCCGGCAGACGGCTCTTTGCCGCTAGGCAAGGGAACAACAAACGCCCGACATCCGGGATATACTCCGAACCAAATAATAATTGTAAGCGTAATGTACTGCTTTACTTTGGTCCTAATAAATAACAATCGCTTGCCATAGTGTTGTTTTCTTTGATATAAGAGCTGGAGGTCTCCAGCCCCTATACGAACTGAATAAAACCAGTCTAAATACGGAAGCTTAGTTGAAGTAACTACCGTCGAATCACCCGCAGGAACCAGTAAAGAAAATTACACAACGTAGGCACATACACGAGCAACTAGTAACCAGGGTGTGCACCGTTACAATATTTGGACACAACATGTAAATACAGGGTGGGCACTTAAAAAAATTGTTATTTATTTTTGCTTTAACTTAGAAACACATAAAAGTAGTAATTTCCTCATAGCTTAGGCTTTACACTTGATGAAAATGGAACCCAACAGATACAGAGTAAATGAGTCAAAAAAGGGCAACAAAAAGTGCGTTCTGTTTAATACAACCGCAAATTACACAGATCCGAGAGATCCTTCGTGGCTCAATGAAAGACACGCGTGCAAGTAAAATCACATTCACAGGCGCTGTAGTTCCAATCCCACCACAGGTGTTTTTTTTATTTGAAAATTGATGTAATTAGCATTAGCAAGTGGTTCCTTTTACTGTTTTATTATTAGAAATATAAAAAATATTTTACCCCATAATTTTTACTTCCTTTTACGATAAAGGAAGTACATATTGGATTCACCCCAAAAATCCCAAATTGAGTTTTCAACAGATCTTCACATTTTGGAGTCCCCTGAACCCAAAAAACATGTTTTTGTTCATTGGTCTGTCTGTCTGCCTGTGAACAGAATATCTCAAAAACGAAAACAGGTATGGCGTTGAAACTTCATATATAAGTTTTGTGCACTATCTAGATGCGACAGCAAGCTTTTCAAGAAAATCACATAACCGGAAGTAGGTGTTTACTCTTGCGATTTTTCAGTTTTTTTTTCGATTTTTTCAAAAACGGCTAACGATTTTTCTCAAACTTTACATTTTCATTACATTTTTAATGTTTGATGTGAGATAGATGATTTTCCAGTTAAATATCTCCAAAATGGGTTTCTTTTGTTTTTTTTTCTTATTTTGTTTATTAACTCTTATTTTAAATAGAACACCCGGTATATTATTACATTTTTGAATTCAGCATAAATTCTAGAGAAAATTTGTCTCTTGAACTAACGCTCTATTGCGTACCGATTTTGTAGAATTTGTAATTTTTGAAAATTTTTGACAAATGCTTTGAAATTAAAAATCAAATTTTTGGCTAATTATAAGATCACTGTAAAAGGAAGTTGTGTGCGTGTATCACACCAGATTTTTTTTATAACGTTTTCTTTCACTTTTTTTGCATAAAATCGTAATCTCTTCAAAACCGTTGGCGGTAGATCCATACAACTTTATATTAAAATTATTATTATTTCATGGAAAACTTGTAAGCTACCTAAATATAGAGCCTTTTATTTAAAAAAAGTTAGTTTAGGTCGACACTACCATTTATAATCAATACTGTGTGATATGCACCACCTTAGTACCTCGTACAATTTTCATATATTAGACTCAAATGCCCAATTTGTTCAAATGCCGAAATGAATTTGGCGAATGCTGCAACTGAGCAAATTCATTCGGCAATGAGACGACTTTAGGTCTGAGTACTAACTATACTGAAAATAAATGATTTAGTTGCAACCAAATGTAAAAAAAATCATTTTTTTTCTAATGAACAGATATGATGGATGTAATATTTTTTAGATGTACATACAAATAGAAGAGAGCGCAACTAACTAATAATGATGGTTAAAAAACCAGATCATTTATAAACATAATGTGAAAAATAAACAGTCTACAAATTTGCTTTATTATTTATTTATCCCGATATGAGTTATACACATACGTTTTAACACTAACCGAATCCTTGTTTCTCAATAAATTTTGTATAGGGCCATAATTTCTCATTCTGAACAACTTTTCTTTGTAAAATTTTACCGTATCATAAACTAAAAGGGTAGTTTTCACTTCACTCTCAATGCAGACTTGTTTTTTCAAAAACTGAAAATATTCTTAAAATTCTCTTCAAACCAAGCAGAACCGAATCCCAGAACCTTAAAATAAAATTCAAACATTTTTAGTCCATCTCACCTCTTGTAACATCAATCCTGGGACACACTGTATATAAACACCTGGCAAGTATTTCAATGTACAATGCCAAACCTATTTCACATTAGTCAGTGGTATAAGCTTTTTGGCACATACATTTAATTCTTGTTTTATACATACATATCTGAAATTTTTGAACGAGGAGCTGAACAGCTTAGAGCTGTTTTGAGCAAATTTACATAAAGATTTTCACTAACCAATACAGAGTACTTATGTTGTTGTATAAGCCTCTAAATTATATTTTCATAAATTACATTTCTTTCATAATGACATTTTTATAGTTAAACTTGGTCTATGAAGTTATGTCAAACACGTTAAAACATTGATGTCGATCATTTCTGCAGTATACAGAGTTATTGAATTTCGGGGCTCTCTAATATTAGGATTTGAAAACGGTACGATAGACAACCTTAGTTAAATTGGGGCAACAGTTGCAGATTCTAATGCTGAATAATATTCAAAAAATTTATTACATCTAGCAGTCTGTTTTACTTATGTAGAAAAAATGTTTTTTAGTTGTAAACGCAACTATTTTGTTACCCAGAACAAAACTATCTTGACATTATTAGACCATTTTTTAAAGCAGAATTCAAATCTGATTTTAGATTTTCATTTGTTTTCATATCCATAGTTTCAGGCATCTGCTGGGGGGCTCGGAACTGATTCCCTTTGGATATGGGGGGTCTTACTGTATGTTGCATTTTATTTAGAAATTGTATGATTTTTAAGGCAATTCAACAATAAATTATAGTGGTGATGTTAGTAGTGCAAATACAATTTATCAGACACTAAACAAGTGAATCATTAATTAAGAATTGGTTTTCTAGTACTAAGGTTGATCAATGTATTCGCAGTCTAACATATAAAGAAACAAACTAGACACTTGAATCAAAATTTATTTTTCTTCATAATAACCCTGAACAGCAATATAATTTTCCAAACGATTCTTTAGTGCAAGCAGAAATTTTATTCAGTCGACACAAATATTGGACCACCACATTGAGGTGCGTCTTTAGAAGATGCTCTTCCCTGCTTCAACTCTGTTGACCATTTTTTGATTGTACTGTAAGAAGAGGTACACTCACCCTATGTAAAGACTGGTAGATTTCAAGAGGCGTTATTCTTTTTGCACAAATATTCAATTATTGCATGAATTTCACACTTTTCCATTTTACAGAACCTAAACAATTAATAGCACAGCAACCAATATACGGTAACCATTAAATTTTGATGGGCGTTACTAAAAAAAACTGTTGTGTCAAAAGACGGCAATTGTTTTTACAATATATACGCCTTCTAGGTTAGGCCACAAACACACTGATCACTCCTCGTAACATGAACAAAAAAACTCAACACCAACAGTGTTGTTCCATTCATACCTTAATGGCACTGCAAAATTCTCTTTCGGATTAATAGGTTTATGTAAAGCATTGATGGTGGGTTTTGAGAGATCAGCTATGAACTTTAATACAAACTAAAATCATGTTTATTCTGAAGAATTGACGAAACAATAATTCGTCGAGTCTGATGAATGAGAATAATCAAAAAAGTTCTTCCCTGCATTATCATCATCACAGGTATGCAACTATAAGAACACCAATTACAAATTTGTTTGAATTATATTAAAAAAAATAATAGAAAAATTACAACTGTGACGTAGACAGAGAACGAATTAACTTTTGTTTGAAGCAAATTGGCTACTACACATAGACAAATTCAAATATAAATAGCAAGATTAAAGAGTTCTTTTTCTGCTCCAAGTAATTTACCAAATTAGACATAAAGGCGATTACAAATTTAAATACTGTAAAATAGTGACAATTTTACAACTTGTAGCTTGTATTTTTTTCATGACGAGTATTAAAATGAAGAAATAAATACCGTTACGTAAATAAATAGGTAATGCAGCGTAGCAAAATTAAATACTTCAATACTAATTTTATTATGCAATGAACTGCTGTTAAAACAATTTGATTAATTAGGTACTTTAAAATAAATAAACTTAAACATTAAGTTACTGTAAATAATTAACATTAGTAATTATTTACTAACAAACATTGTCATTCACAACACAACATCAAATACTTAATAATAATAGATGATCATCAAAATTTATAAACTCTCCATATAACTGCTAAACACTTACATAAAATTAATATTACCATTTAACTGTGTTAATAAAGTTACTAACAAAGATGTTAGTAAAAATAAAGTAATTTTACACAACCGTTTTATAAAAATAAAAACCGCTCAAAGTGCAGCTAATTGCAACAAATTAAAACTTAATTTTGTCATTTTAGAATAACACTCCCCAGAAGCAGATAGCACTCGCAACCAGCAAATTCACCAAATGTATGCAATACCTCAAAGCAGCTTTGTAAATGCCGCTATCTGCTTCCAGGTCAACTTTAAGCTAAACAAGAATAGTCATTACAAAATGAAATTAATACAGAGCTATGATCATGCAAAAACTATACTAATGAGATGTTGGAAGTAAAACTTTGGTATATGTTTATCTGCACGATACAGTTAAGCATGTTACAAGACAACGTTGTTGAGGCAAATTTGAGAATTACCAAAATCCAGATGACTTGCCACCTGGGGGATTTTTTACCCTTATACAAGACCGTCTTTCCACATCAGCATCCTCTGCAATGCAACTTGTTATTTGTACGAAGTTACACGTGAGAAATATTCTTACCGCTTATTGAAAATGTGGAATCTTGTAAATTGCGCTGACCTTCTGGCCTTGGTCCCTTACACGATGGGGTGCTCACAGATGACTCTGGCAGTGTTGGAGTCACTGAAGGCTTTGGCTGATCAACATCAACCTATAATAAATAAAATTATTTTAACAAAAGTGTTTTAACTACGTATAATTGAAAGGAATAAGACGGCCAAATAAAAAAATGTGTGCAATTTTGTGTCAATGTCAACTAAGAACTTAACTGGCAATGGTATTTATATTACAGTTAAGAGTTGCACAGTAATAAATTGGAAAGAGAATTTTATGCTATGCTCCCATAGTTTCAAAAATCCCATATCTACATAAAAATATTTGTTCTTACATCAAATATAATAATTAGAACAGCATACGGATAAGAAATTAGGATATGCTTAGTTAACCTCAAAATAAATACTATCCGTTGAGGACAATCATTAACAAATAGCCATATTTAATTTGGAAAATTTCTAGTGACGACGAATACATTTCAGTAAAAACTAAACAAGCCAATTACAATTAGTATTTTAAAAACTAACCAACAAACGTTATCTACCTTTTTATTGCATTTATATGATAAGGCCAACAAATGGTAATTTTTATCACAACATTGTGTTGTTAAGTATCCAAAGATCAAAGTACAGTGTACAAATCATAAAAATACGGGGTGATTCTTGACTTATACGCATAATTGCGAGAAAATGATAGTTTGTGATGGGTAATTAAAAAAAAGTGTAGTAAAAGTCGTTTATTAACGGAAATAATTAATTAATTATGTTGAGAGTGGTGAACTAGTAAAATATAAAATTATCGCAGTTACCTTGAATTGTATCTGTCACTCTCCGTCACTAGTTGTCAAATTGGAGCTTCTTTTATTCGTAAAAAAAGTTATGGCACCTAATGTCACCAATGCAGAACTCATGGACATGGTAAGTAATTATTTCTACAGCTATATTTAATAGAAGTATATGCTTAAACTACGGATAATGGTATAGTTCTTCAACGCCAACCAGATTAGAAGCATATTTCTTATAATAAGCTCCAACGGAATTTTTCTCAAAACTTATGGGACTTATGTTAATACCACGTCCATGAGTTCTGCGTTACTGAAGTTAGGTGCCATAATTTTTTTAAGAATAAAAGAAGCTCCAATTTGACAACTAGTGATGGAGAGTGACAGATACAGTTCAAGGTAAATGCGATAATTTTATATTTTACTAGTTCAGCACTCTCAACATAATTAATTCGTTATTACGTTAATAAACAATTTTTACATTTTTTTTTAAATTACCCATCACTACACATCACGGACTATCATTCCTTGCAATTATGCGTATAAGTCAAGAATCACCCTGTATAATGGGTTGTAAAAACGTGATTTAAACGATAAATAGCTCCATCAATTTTAGTTCATAGAATTTTCTAAATTTAATCTAATGTAATTCTAATGAAAAAAAAATCATTTCTGTTTATGCCAATTTACCTGGAATTAGTGCTAACTGCAAGTAGATTTAATAGTCTGACTTTAACCCTGCTATCGTTGGATATTTATTGTTAGTAACGCATACTGTAATTTAATACAAAATAAAATGTGGCAAGATCCTAATATCAACACACTGACTGCCAAAAATGCTTTCTGTATACGGGTCTCCGATGCCAAATTGAATTGGGCATATTAAATCATTCAAAACACAAATTATAATTATAAATTTTTCACCAAAACTAGTCAAAATTATTGTTGTAAAAAAAGGCTCACAAACAGGGGCGGCGAGTTTTACAGTTTCAATCGGGTGCCTTATACTACACATTTCGGAAACTTCAGGTTTTTAAAGAAATAAATAAAGAGTATATAAATCCACTTGTATTGATTTCTTTGTAACCTTAAGCGCAACTCCGGTACATCTTCAGATCTTGTCTTTAAAAGCCTGAAATAATTCGAATTTTCATCGGAGTGGCCTCTAATGGCAAGACCCTGCGTTGCTAAATATTTTAAACTAGTAATAAACGTGAGCAAAGCAACTCTAGCTTGTTTCATTTGACTTTCTTTTTCGGTATTAAGACTAGCCAAGACATTAACACCACGTTCACTACACGCCACAATAACAACTGCTTGGAAATGAAAATTTGAACGTTCATGATCTTTAAACCGCTCTATTGCTTTATTCCACGAAGAAAAACCATTAACACAAAAACTTTTATAAGCATTTTTGTGGACACAGTAGCGGCCTCGAATTAAGTTTTTCTGTTTTTGTTGCCTCTAAGCATGTCCTACAAAATACTCTATCCGCCTGAAGATTGTAATCTATCCACCTAAACTGATAAGATCACTTATGCAAAAATTTCCTTGTGGATTTTCTTTTTGTGTCAATATCTGCAATTAAAAATTTCTTGTAATTAATGAAATAACTAATAATAATTTCAAAAATACAATATTGGTAAAATTAAGTTTAGTTAATCCCAGCATAAAGTTATGTAGTTTGTGATTAAAATTAGATTGAATTTTTCTAAATAAATAAATAACTAGAATACAATATTTGACATATTGAAAATGGCAATATATATTACAATGTATAACATACCATTTATTTTATCGAGGTTTGAACATGATGGGTTTTGAAGCGGCCTTCCATCTCCGGCACTAGTCGATTTTTCCTGCTTTATCAAAAACTTCTCCATTGTATAGGCAGACAACTACGTAGAGCGAACAACGCAAATGCTACTTGGCAACTGAGGCGTTTACTTCAGCTAATTGCAAATATCCATCATGAAATAAGCAACATTGAATTCTTGGAAATATTTAGGTAGTAGTTACCCTAGCCGGTACCTAGGCGATAAGCCTTAAATTGTACTTCCGGTCCCAACCAAGACAGGTAGTCCGGTCATTACACCCCCTGGCTGATGCTGGTTAGCACATGCTGCTTCCATTCCAAATAAATAGTTTTGAAAAATATTATTTTACTGTTACAATTCATCGGGTGCGTTGCACCCGTAACAATTTGTGATCGGGTGCGGTCGCCCCCGTGCACCCGTCTACTCGCCGCCCCTGCTCACAAATTATCTCATAGTCAGCGTATGCAACAGAAAACTAGTTGCGGTAGCCCCAGCTATGAATGAACTCGAACTCACACGTATTGTGCCTTGTTGTTTATTCGCTGTAGATAAGACAGCAATGTATGTAAATCCTAGTAGTGTCATGTACATTGTGTTTACTAAATTTAATATATTTTATTTTGCAAAATATCAATAGAACATTTTCCGGTTTTTGACGCAGTAGTTGCTTTCTAATTTTTATCCCAGAAGCCCACTATTCCTTAAATACACTTATTTGCTACAAACATACGCGTAGCTATGTGCGAAAGGTAAGCCCTGTAAGTCCAAGTTAACTGATATATGATGTCCTGGACAAGATTGCCAAATATGAGTTAACTCGTATTTGGCAGTCAATGTGTTAAACAGTGAAAATGTACTAGGTTGTGCCACAGTTGTCATAGTTTAAATTGTTTTAGTTTTTACATGGCACTTTCAGTTTCTTTCAATTTTCATTTCAAGCTTCTGACATTTCTTTCTTCAAATTATATTTTTTAGAGTCGAAAATGATATCCTATGCTTACCTTAATTCAAGTCTCAGAAATATGGTCAGCAACAGCTACATATATATTCTAATAAAAAGCTGATGTGCCACCATAATCTTGTTTCAGCAACATCATATTATATGTATTATTTACTTAAAATTCGTCATTATGTTCGGTATCATCTATTTACCACCATTTATTAAACAAATGCATTTAGTGCTTATCTAAAAACAACTTCATACTTGTATTTTGTTTAAACAAATTTAAATATATTCAAAAATAGTATTTGGTACATATTCACCTACCATTTGCTTTAACAGTGGTGCACATACAACATAATTATACACGTTAAAAAAGACTCCACTCAATACTATCCTACTTATAATTGTTCTGTAAATTCATCTTGAACATATTGGCTTTCCAAAATATATATTCATTATTTGTAATATTGAATAATGCTTTGAAAGGTACATTATGCTATACAGTCCACAAAACAAAAGCATTTAATGTTTTATAATTGTACCGAATGACCTAACAATGGTTTAGCTTAAGTTAAAATGTATGATCTTGTTTGTGCTTTATTTATAGGGGTGTACTTAAAATGTAAACAATATAATTCATGCCTGAATTGAAAAAATATTGCATCAAACGCAACCACAACACAAACCTTAGGTACATTAACACTAGACTATTAGATATTACGATACAAAGAATACAGGAACAAACACAAAAGCAAATCAAAATACACAACTATCTATAGATTAATAAAAACAAAACAAGAAACTACTTAAACTTATAGTGGGAGTCTCATACAAGAACAGTAACACAGTTTAATGTATTAAACAAAAAAAGCAACTCAAAAAAATATTTTATTGTAAAGAAACACAATGTTATTCAAGAAGCACTACTCCGTTACCTGTGCTAGTTTCTGAAGGAGTTGATCATGTGTAACTCCATTATTTGTAGATTTCAGTGCGGCAGCACTTTCAATATCATATATGAATGGAGGGAAAACTGGTGTTTCTACGAAGCTGCCGTAGCCTTCAACAACTTTTAGTTGTTCTTCATCCACACATACACGTCCGTTTACAATTACATATTCCGGAACTCCATGACATTCCATTCCCTATTAAAAATAATACTTGTGACACTGAAGTTCTCAAAATGTCACATCCATTAGCATACCTCAAATATATTAAAATCAACTGCTTGGTGATGAGTCTTGGCAGAAATAACCCGAGTTTTATGGGGATTCCAGATTACTATGTCTGCATCAGAACCAATTGCGATGCAGCCTTTTCTGGGATAAATATTGAACACTTTGGCAGCAGTGGTACTAGTAATGGCCACAAATCGACATGGGTCTATGATTCCTGCCTGAACACCTTTTTCCCAAATAACTGCCATTCGATCCTCCACACCATTTACTCCATTTGGTATTTTGGAGAAATCATTCAAGCCCATTTCTTTTTGTGACTTGTTAAATGTACAATTGTCACTTCCAGTTAACTGCAGATCATTTCTACGAGATAACGTGATGAAGTTCGCTATCAGAATTATATTTTAAGCAAAGCATGTATAGCAAACCAATGATTGGTTAATTGTACAAGGATGTTAAGAGTCACCACAAGCGTATGATAGTTTTCAATGATTAAAATGTTTCAATTTTTGGTTTTTTCAAATGCGAAGTTAAATATTTAAGCTAATTTTGATTTTGAAGAAACCAACATTTGAAACGTTTTAAGGTTAGTTGTTAATAACACACTTACGATGCTAACAACCCCAAAAGCTGAGATGGGCCATCAGAATTAGAACGTAAAGGAGGAGATGTAATGGTTCTGATGTTGCAGCGATCACCTGTAAGACCTATGGCAGAAGCAAGTACTTCTCCATAGATAAGCTGTCCACTTGCTTTCTTTTCAGCTACTACGTTGCCCGCCAGACCACCAGAGATGTGCGTCACATACAAGGGAGCTTTCACCTATACTTAAAAATGCTTGACATCGCTCTTGATAAAGTTTGATATGACACAATGCCATTTAAGACATGCATTCTGATGCTACATTCTTAATGAAACTTACCATATTGGCGAATATAAGGAAAGAATTGAAGGATAGATATGTGGAAAATAATGCAAACAAACAGTGGAAACTTAAAAAGTTATTTTCATGCTTAAATGTATTTAAAAAAAGAAGGTTATTATGTACAAAATAATACTAAATTTATCAACAGTGTTACTGCATTTATCGATAAGACATTAATGTTATATTGCTGTGAATGATCACCACACTATCTCGCATGCATTTTGTGCACATTAGTTTGTAAAATTAAATAAAACTGTTAGTAATTATGAATGCTGACAACTTCTGCAGTAACAATGTTGATGGCGCAAGGTTAAAAGAAAAATTAAAGCGAGAAACTTACTGTGCTAATAAGTTCATTAAAAATTGTGGAGTGGTACGGTCCGACCTGAGAGGAGGGCTGAGCACATGGCCAGCCGAGTGTTGAAAGCAAGAATGTTTACAATGAGAGCCATCAGAGCCTAATGCAGCTGCTAAGGTCTCGCCAACAACTCGAGTACCACGTTCACGTGCTTGTACCAAAGCTAATCCTGCTGATTTGCTCATCACATGCACAACATACAATGGACAAACTACCTACAACATGCCACCAACACCTCTATGAGTTCATTTATATGCAGGGGTAGTTAAGTTACTATTACTTGTTGATTACTTCAGAAATAAATTCAAAATGTGTAATAACCAGCAGCCTGTATGTAACATACAGAGAATGTATGAAAAATTGCCGGCGACACTTATTGCCTTTCAAGTGTTTTCTTTTGAAATTTAAACGTTTCACTAAATTTTAAAATATCTATACACAGAATGACACCGAGTACAATTAAACACTCCACTGGTGAGGTCATGACCAACCATTTTAAATGTTCATTCACTTAATTAGTCATTAATTCCCCTAAAGCTACAACATGTTTTCCATATTTAAAATTAAATTACTTTAACAATGTGTTAAATTAAGCAACAAAAATGAATACCAGTGTTTTATGAAATACATTATTCATTTATTTAAATAAAATAATAGTATATAGGTAACTATGAAAAAACTAGTTTACTAGCATACATGGGACATTTCAAGTATTCTCAAGTATTCCTTGGCCCGATAAAGAAGAATTACAGCTAACTGAAAGAATGTTTTATATTTTTTTAATACAATATTCTTTGTTTACTACTTCAGAATTTTCTTATGCATGAGCGACTTGGGATCTTTTAGCAAATTTTTCCTCCTCCATCTTTTTTAGTTATAGGATAATGACACAGAACCATTACCACATCACTAGTGACAAATGGATTTGTAACTTCCTGTTGGCTACTATATACATAATGCTGGAAAATTTACAGTAACATTTTAAGCTATTGTTTTCAACTGTCGTGAAAAATTTAGACATCTGTCTTGCAAACAAATGAATATAAAAAGCAGTTGTATTTGAAAGTCCCGTCTGTGCAACTATTTTTTTAATTTTCAAATGATCACTTTACACAACTTCTCTTACAATTAACTTCTCTTACAATTCAAAATTTTCTTGAGCTATTGCAAGCCCAATAGATTTCAAATAATTTTGTATCGTTTCTCACCCTGGACAAAATCACAATAACCATTACTCTATAATAGAAAATTGATTGTAAATCATCCCCATAAATAGCACAGGGAATTTAATAGCAGCTCAAACATGTATTAATAAGCATAGATTGATATGTCTCTCTCTTTAATTAATGTACATCTACCTTAAGACATTTGATTTTTGCTAAATTCCTACTAGACATATATCAGGCAGAGAACACGTACAAAACATCCTACATATTAGTACAGTCAAGTTAGCCAAGATGTATACATTAGTGTTGGAGGCAATTTATCTACAAAATTAAATTTTTGCTACAATAAAGCATAAAAAAATACACAACTTTAAGCTGTATATGGATTGGAGCAGCAAAGAAAAACTTTTTATTGACGAAATACGTTGTTCCACGTTCTATACATAGCAACAACGATTGATGAAATTAACAGTGTGCAATAGAAAAATACACTCTCCAGTCTGCCTTATTAGGAGATTCGATAATAGGAAAAACAGAAGATGCTACATATTTCACATATTTTTAAAAGCAATCAATAAAAAGTCCCCCCTTATTCCTTCAGTTGGAGTATAGTATTATAACTAGGCATAAATACATACATGCATTTTTATCACAGCATGACACAGCTTGGCAACAATTTCAACTTATAGAAAACAAGGCAATGGAACTCTTGCTATATAGACGTTATATAATATTCAAGAATGTTTATACTGCAAAAATATTAATGGTTGTCCATATAAATGCAAAAGTTTGAAATAATTTTATCTAATAACGTAGTCTTTTTCATTATATGTAGAATACTAATAGTGTAATGGTTTCAGTCACTGAACTTAAGCGTGGGCACAAATCTTGTCAGGGACACTTAGAATTGTTCAAAAATGGTTTTCGATGACTGCCTCTAGAAGTTGCAACAGCAAAAAGTGACAAAATTTACGATACTGTCATTTCGAAAGTTGCTTTGTCCTCAATGGGATATACCTATTCCTATTTTACATGAAATAAAAGCTTTAGCAAAATGACAATTCTTCAAATATATTTTTTGTGGCCTAAATTAGCCAACACAAGTGTAGTTGATGACAAAAGATACCATCAAGTTGATTACTCTAAATGCACAGAACTGTAACAAAGAATGAAAGACAAATGACGCAGACAATTTTTATAAATTCAAACTACTTATGCGTATCATTTAGCCATCTTCTTTAAAAATTAGTTTGGCTTTTGAATAAAAACTGGTTTTTTTCACGTGGGCTTTTAAACAACTTTATTAACGTTACGAGAATCAGACAACAAAAGGTGATCCGGTAACTTCATTTGCCTTAAACAGGTAGAAGACATGATTTACAGTGTTTTAAAATAAAAACTAGCTCCACCTTGAGAGACTCGTTATGCAAGTAAAATTCGCCATTTTATAATTGCAAATTCAGTTTTAATTAATGAAGATTTTATGAGGTTTAAACAAACCGAAAATTTTAAATATGTAAATATGCAAAACAATTTATCAGCTAATAGCTCAAATATTAATTAAACAGTTTCATATACATTAAACGAGTTCCAGAAATATACAATATGGAAATACACAAGTTGTTCTACATGATTTTTACAAGTTTGTCACATTTTGGTATGTTTCTTTTATTATTTGCAATGCACCACGTAATACCATTACCACTGTTTTCTAACTTTCACAAACTTTTCCCAAATATCAATTTTTTTTAATTTAGTGAATGTTATGCCACAAAACTCTGTCATAATTATACAAAACTCAATATAACACACATACTAGTTTTATCTACATATCCATAGATATTGTGAAAATTTGTCAGTATGACAAAAACTTCAAGAATTCAATAAAATTGATTTTAGAAACAACGCTAAAGCAGAAAGATGTTCTGAAGTCTCAATTTTCAAGCTTTCCACAAGTTTGTGTTGTAAAAATAACACAAGCTATTGATTATCGAACATTCATTGAGTATATCACAATTGGTGTACATTTATCTCAGCAAATGAAGTTTATATGAGTAACATATCTAAAATGCATAAAATACTTTTACAGAATCAAAAAGAAAGTAACTAATGAAGATGTGAATGGTAACATTTCCAGCGACACATTATGTATATGCCACAGTAGAACAAAAAGTTTAATTATGCGATTAAAAAAATGCTGAAGTTATTATTTATCAACGTGATGCACGTGAAACATAGTAATATTAATTTGCAAAACATGAATCACATCAGGAAACCTACCCTCACTTTAAAAGTATTCTTGAAAAAGTACGTGAAACCATTTAGTACAAAAAATATGAGCTTCAGTAATAGGTTATAACCTAACGGTTGAATTTTTTTAAAGATTATAATGATTGCAATCGACCATGAACAGTAATAACAAAATAAATGGATGCAGCAAAAAAGAAAGAAAATAATAGATACAGATAGGTGGTCAATAACAGGTGTTCAACTAATATTTACACGACTTCTGTCTTTCTACACAGCAGGTAAACAAGACATAATAGGTATATTGGATAAGAGTAATAGGGTAGAACCGCATAAGCAGTGCAGCAACTGTTTTTCATGAAACCTACACTATACTAATGAAATGAAATTAATAAATACGTAATGTGATTTTTAAAATGATTCTGTTTGTGCTTTACATCTACTATGTTGAATAGTTTTACCTCCATGTATTGATCTGACATGAACCTCATCAAATTAAGGCTAAATTAAACGTCATACATATTGTGATATGCTCTGTCTAAATACACATGCACAAAACACTTTCAACAAAAGCTCAGATTACCTGATTGGCAATCACACAGGCACGGTTAACAGCTTCAGCTTCCACTTCCTCCGGTCTGGACAATTCATGGCCTTCAGGGCCTGTTATTCCCTTTGCCAGTAGCCTTTCAGTGTTCTTATTTATGACAGCCCCATTTTCGGCATGCACCATAGCAACTGCACCTAGTCTTCTGCATTGCTCAAATGCTGAGTACAGATCAGAGTCACTAAGCATGAACGCATATGCCATAAACATCTTAAAAGAATTAATTCCGTGCTCAGAGCAGAGTATGGCCATTTCTTCCCGAACTCGATCATTCCAATGAGGTAAACATATATGGAGCCCATAATCACAGCAGACTTTGTCATCTGCCTTTTGTCTATATGTGTAATATGCATCGATGAGCGATTCCCCTTTTCTTGGAAAAACGAAGTCAACTGAAATAATTCTATATTTGTTGACTCTGTACTTCTTAAGTTACTTTTAAAGTACAGATCATGTTTCTATACCAATTTTTCAACATTACGCTACTAAAAAATTACTAATCTTACTAATAGCTATTAAATGGAATATGTCATAATCAAAAACTGCCCATTTTCAATGCAATCCAGGTAATTCATTAATAGCACTAGTAACTTTAACAAGTACTACATACTTATCATGGTAGTGCCTCCAGCAATTGCAGCTTTCGTTCCTTGATAAAAGTCATCTACAGTTGTAGTTCCCATAAATTCAAAATCCAAATGAGTATGTGGATCAATTCCTCCTGGCATTACTAGCTTTCCTCGAGCATCAATAACACGTGTCCCTCCTGGGATGATTAGATTGCGGCCCAGCTGTTTAATAATTCCATCCTCTATGTAAACATCCTCTTCAACTACTTCATCCTCGTTGATTATTTTGCCATTTTTGATGAGCAACCGATTTTGAGCGCTCTGGCAAAAAAATTCTATTTCATTAACTTGATACAACATCGGCTTAATAGGGGTAAATTATTGTGGATAATGCAAAAAATATTTCTAAAATTAACAGCCAGAAAATAATAGTTAACTTATAAATATGAGGAGGTACACATCTGCTTAAAAAATTAAAATACATACGTCTGATGCCATACTGTTCGACTTATATCAATTATACAATTAGAAATTCAGTTTACAGCGAATCTGTTTAATGTTATTCTTGTACACACAACCAGACTACTGACTAAATTACTAGAGTTATATGCCTATATAGCAAGATAAGAATTTGATAAGCGTTGGAAAATAATAAAATGAAT
This sequence comes from Agriotes lineatus, assembly GCA_940337035.1. NCBI lineage: Eukaryota > Metazoa > Arthropoda > Insecta > Coleoptera > Elateridae > Agriotes > Agriotes lineatus. The sequence continues at coordinate 17,561,720 of OW679202.1, forward strand.
CCATATCTACTGAATTAAGAGTAAATATTAATTTCTATAAACAAATCGTTCAATTGCCCTTTTGACATCTCCTGCTTTTTATCATACAGTTCATTTATGCTGACTTTATATTTACTAGTTACTACGCCAACTCAAACTGATGATGAAGTACTTTTTTGTTTTCCATTAAGTGTAATACTTTTATGCCCATCAGCAGTGATGTGTAACGCAAATAAATTGAACATTTTTCAATATTGTTTCATTACCTTGACATACAGGGCCAAATCTTTTCTACATTAATGAAGTGTTACTTCATCTACGCTATTCATGTAAGTGTTTACATACCCTGATTCACCTATTGACAGTAGATACTTTCTAATGCTTGTTTAAACAAAATATATAAGAATGTTGTCCAATGTGCTTAAGATAATGGATGAACTGTAAATAATCTCATAATTATGGTTACAATATTTAATTAGAACAATGTATTTATAATTATTTTTTATTCCACGCAAAGCTGGGCAGTAATTAATTACTTTGTAATTAAATTATTAATTTAATTCCTTTTTGTTGATTTGTCTTGGAATTGAATTACTTTTCAATATGCGGTAATTGTAATTGGTAATTGCCATTTTTACTTCTTTTTACAGTATTGAATTCACCCCAAAAATTCGAAATTGAGTTTTCAACAGATCTTCACGTTTCAGGGTCCCCTGAACCCAAAAAACATATTTTTTTTCATTGGTCTGTCTGTGTGTGCGTGTCTGTGTGTCTGTGAACAGAATATCTCAAAAACGAAAAGAGGTATGGGATTGAAACTTCATATATAAGTTTTGTGTACTATGTAGATGTGACAGCCAGATTTTAAAGAAAATCGCATAACCGGAAGTAGGTGTTGACTCTTGTGATTTTTCAGTTTTTTTCGATTTTTTGAAAAAGACTTACACAAATAACAAAACTGAGAATATACAGGACCCTAATAATCCCTGTGTTAACATACGGATCGGAGACGTGGACCATCTCCAGAGCGAATGAGAACTCCCTACACATCTTTGAACGGAAAGTACTACGTAAAATTTTTGGACCGGTACATGAAAATGGATCATGGAGGCGCAGATACAATTTTGAATTATATAACCTGTACAAGAATAAAGTCAATGGAAGAGACATTGTTACGGTTGTTAAACTGAACCGATTGCGCTGGGCAGGACGTGTGGTCCGAGCTAATGATATGAACCCTATAAAAAAAGTGTTCAGTACTGAACCGGTAGGGAGTAGAAAAAGAGGCAGGCCAAGGCTTAGGTGGGTTGACGGTGTAACACAAGATGCAAGAACTATCGGTGCCCCCAACTGGAAGACAAGAGCACAAAATCGACAGGAATGGCGGAAGACGATTGAGAAGGTCAAGGCCCTTACAGGGCTGTAGCACCAGTGATGATGATGTAGATGTGACAGCAAGCTTTTAAAGAAAATCGCATAATCGAAAGTAGGTGTTGACTCTTGTAATTTTTCAGTTTTTTTCGATTTTTTCAAAAACGGCTCCAACGAATTTTTTCAAACTTCTCATTTTTATTACATTTTTAATGTGTATTGATGTGAGATAGGTGATTTTCCAGTTGAATACTTCTAAAATGGGTTTCTTTTGTTTTTTTTTCTATTTTTTTTATTGACTCCTATTTTAAATAGAACACCCGGTATATTATTACATTTTTTAATTCAGCATATAATTTTAGAGAAAATTTGTCTCTTCACCTAACGCTCTATTTTGCACCGTTTTTGTAGAATTTGTAATTTTTTTAAATTTTTGACAAATGCTTAAAAATTTAAAATCAAATTTTTGGCTAATTATACGATCACTGTAAAAGGAAGTTGTGTGCGTGTATCACACCAGATTTTTGTTAAAAAATACTTGACAATTACACTTTGAGAGTAATTAATTACTACATTCGATTACTCAATTACTTTTGAGTAGTTAAAGTATTTAAATTACTACACAAGTATTTGAATTACTTGTGGTAATTGAAACTACTCACGGTAATTGAATTACTTTCTGGTAAATTACTGACCTCGATTGGATATTACAGTCTCCAAAACGCAAAACTAAGATATAGCCTTATTAAGTTACATGTTAAAAAAAATCACAATACGGTATTCCTGGATCAATATAAGTATAATTAATGATTTTTGATGACTAGTCAGATAACAGCTAATTTAGTGTAACATTTGCAATTCCAATAATGTGTACAGTGCACACGAAGCAAATAGGAAAATATTTGATGCAGACGTAAATGTTTTTAGATGGGATGTACATGCGTTGTGTCTTATTGAGCAGGGTGTAGAATGTAGCTTGCTAATATTTATTGTGTAAGGGCTGTTTTATACTTACGAGAATTATTGCGATTTTTTAGGAAAACATATGCAATTAGTAGTAAAAATGAGAAGTGTATGTGAGAAGTGAAAAAGTTTGTCTGCAGTAACTACAGATTGCAGAGTATTGTACGGTATATATATATAAAATTTCTTTCTTTCCTAACAATTAACTAGCTTGATTATATGATATTGGATAGTAATAAGTGTTTGTTAATTTTAATTTAATTGTTTTAAACAATGCACTAGCACAGAGCTATCTAAATGTTACTAAATACAAATATACTACAATTTCTATTGAAAGTAATTCAAAAAGTAAGTTATGTTGCGCAATTACAATTACCAAGTAATTGATAATAGAATTTAGTGATGGGCATAACCGGACAATTTTCATAACCGAATTATTTGCATTCGAATGATATTAATAACCGAATGATTATTTGAATAATCATTCGAATAAATTTTGGCTCTCGATTCGTTTCGATTTCGTCGGTTGGCGGTTCACCGTCATCTGCATCGGCACCGTAACTTGCAGATAGCAGAGGAACTCAGTTAATCGTTAATTATAATAATTGTATAAATGATTTTTATTTGATTTCTAAGGAGTTTAAACCATTGAGAATAGCTATATCAATACTAATCATAAAGAAATTATAAATATGCGAATACAAAGTATCTATTGAATCTATTTTTAGTTCCTAAAATTCTCTAGTAGCCACCCTTCCCTTTTTGCTTGCACATCATACCGGTATATTTTAGAATCCATAATTTATCTACGTTCAGCCTTCCGCGGTTCTAAGGATGCACACTTAAAATTTTAAACATCGAAATCCACTTCTTGTCCCACGTTCATATCATATGACGACGGATGGGCATCGACTGCTCCGTTATTAAAAATTAAATACAAATCTGTTACGATATTGGAAAATCTTATTTCGCTTTCTGTTTATCCCTTATTAGGCATAATCAACAGCGTTTCGAAGCAAAAATTTAGGCCGTTATAAATTAATACCAACACAGCTTCGCCAAATCTCATACTCAGCAGAGCGTTATCTTTAATAGGAACGGCCCCATAAATTTAACCGGTCGACTGGGAGTCTCAAATGTGTTAATAACATCAACAAGCAGCCGCAAGCCTCACTTGGGTCAATCAGTACAATCTGCCTTGCTCATGGTTCTGAATGACGTATTATTTACAGAATTTTGATCACTAGCAGGTCGCTGAGATACGGCACGTAGTACGTATCAAGATGAGGTTATTTTTCATTCGAATACTTGGAACAAAAACAGAGTTACAGAGGTTATTTCAATAACCGGATAACTAGTTATTTTTCATTCGAATAAGCCCATCACTAGTCATAGTAGCAATCGGCGTCCTACACAATATCACAATAAATCTCAAAGTTGAAGTTTCAGATGACTATACCTACCACCAGATGATGAAGTACCTACAGAGGCCGTTCATATGCCCAATATATTGCAGGGAGCAAATGTTAAAAATGATAATGCAGCAACTCCATTGCATTAAGAAATAATACGTTTACAAGTGGTGTATTTTGGGGTTGGCAACGCCGTGAGAGCTGAGTGTTGAACTGAAAAGACAGTTGGTGCGCGAAGGCAGTGCAATAATGATGTAGAATAAGATGGAAGCTAGGAGTAAGGACGTGTTTATGTGAATATTGTTTTCTTTTGTTATTTGTAACTAAGTGTTCACTTAAGCCATTAAAGTTATTAAAGAATATTTGCTGAAGTGTGTGTTATGTTCATTTATCGCAATCCTACAGTATACAAGGTGTCCGGGAAAATGTGAAAAATCTCCCGGATATAAAAAAACACGTGAAAAGAATACTACAAGTTCATATAAACTTTTTTCGTACACGCTTCCTCTTCGGAGATATGGGCTCCCAAAGAGCTCCAATGGAATCAAGCTTTTTACACATAATTATTGAACCATAAGGTATATTCCAATTTTTTTTTAATATGATGTATACCAGGTAAAACTCTTCAAATTACTATCCACGAAAGTGTTGTGAATTACTCACAGCTGCAGGGACAGACTAGCTGTGACACTCATGACCCCATTTTTTGTACGCCCTGTATGATAAGAAGTTCGAACGTTTTTTACATACCTTTAACTATTGACTAAAAATTATTCATGTCGCTAATCCTAACCGTTTTACCTTTCATGTACCTATTTGGCGTATTTCGATAAAAGATACATCTTTGTTCCTATCAAATGTTCAACCTTCAACCTTATGATAAAAAAACTACGATCCAAAATTAGAGTTTAACTCCTTAGTTGAAAACGTCTAATTCTGTGAGTTGCAGTTTGACCTATTATTATTATTCTTACTAGAAGACAGGCAGCATTAAGCTGTTGACGCCTTCTTTCAACAGAAGGTACAAAGTAGGTCATGTTTTTAACAATCACCGTAAACTAAAATTAAATACAAGATAATATCACAAATAAAATAAAATGAGATTATTCTAATTGACACAAGATATCTAAGAAATAATATAAAAAAACACACAATTAATATAGTGTGAGTTTGAAATTGGAATGGCAAAAGATTAAAAATTAACTAACTAGATAAATGATAAATATCACCGTAAACTAAAATTAAATTATATCTCGAATAAGAAATACATATTAATAAATAAAATTGATCCAAATGGCACAAGATATATGTGACAGTAAATAAAACATTTTTATATAGTACAAAATGGAAAAACAAAATTATTTATTTATTTATTTATTTATGCAACCTACAGCAATTGCCAATAATCGGTTACAAACAACTGTATAGTAAATATAATAATATTAATGTACCAACAAAAGCGAGATATTCAATAAAAGTTAAACAAAAATAAACCATTGACAAAAATGAACAGTTGACCGGCGACAGTACAACTAATAAAAAGAAAAAAGTAAATGTGTCTATCAAGGTATTTGATCAATTTATATGATTTATGAAATTGGAAGGAAAGGAAAAACAAAATAAGAAAATAAACTATAGTGTACATATGTACATGTATACACAGATACAAACAAATATGTCCGCACTATACAAACATATACACACACTTTACAGCTGTCCTAACACATCACTGACCTTTCGTTTAATGTGGCAAGTGAATTGCAAAATATGTCAATGTGACTAAAACTGTTGACTGAACAAGATAATCTATGTACCGGTGAATTTAATATATAATTAGTTTTGCCAATACGAGGAAGGCGGCAACTGACACTTTCACTATTATTTAACACTGGCAATTAAAATTGTAGTTAACATTAGCTATCTATTTTATTCTTGAAGTGATCAATGGTGGTAGAGTTAATGGTTTCTTGAGTCTAATTGTTACAGTCTTCCATAACGCGATTACTAATAAAATTCTTCCTCGGATTTAAAGAATATCGTCCCTTCCTTAACTTTAAGTGGTGCCCACGAAGATGGTTTGCTATAGTTAGCTGATACATCACTCTTAAGTCATTTCCACAAGTGTAGTGATCCATTGCGAGAATTTTGAAGGTTTCTATTAGGTCACCCCTTTTACTACGTGGTTCAAGAGTAGTTAAGTGTAAACGTTGTACTCTTTCTTGGTATGTCAATTTCCCAAAACCTATTGGCATTTTAGTGGCTCTTCGTTAAACACATTCTAAGAGAGAAATATTCTTGTTGAAGTAGGGTGACCATACCTGGAACCCAAATTCTAAAATTGGTCGCACATATGCATTGTAAAACTTTGTATCATCAGCAAAAAAACTTGATGGTGAACGTATACAGTGCTTCAGGTCTGCAATATATAGGGTGAACAGGAGTGGTCCCAAAACAGAGCCTTGGGGTACTCCACTTAATACTTCATAAGAATTGGACAGACTAGTACCAATACGAACCCTGAATGTTCGCTTGCTGAGGAACGATGTTCTCCAGTTTAAAAGTTCACCTCTAATTCCAAGGTGCTCCAGTTTGTATACCAGTCATTCTATAGGCGCTCTGTCAAAGGATTTTTCGAAGTCGAGATATATTATGTCAGTGGGGATGTTTTGATCAAAGTCCTGTGTCCATCTGTTTAAGTATATTAGCATATTTGATACTATCGAGCGGCCTTTCACAAATCCATGTTTCTCGTCTATAAATAACTTGTTTTCAAAAAGAAATGCCAACATACTGTCATTAATTATACGTTCCATGCACTTACATACAAGAGATGTCAGGCTGAATGGCCCGTAGTTTATAGCACTCATTTTATCACCTTTTTTGTATATAGGTGTTACAATGGCCTCTTTTCAGATCTCAGGTAGCTCTCCAGTGATAAAGGAACTTGTCATTAGCTCTGAAAGCCGCGGGCTTAACACTTTGGCACATGCTTTAAGAAAAGGTGTAGCACAGGTGTAGCACATTGGTCATTTGCAGCCATCACAATTGAGGTGCTTTTGCCCTTGTAGATCATTTTCACATTTAAAACAACTCATTTGAGATGTTTTTTGCCTCTAACCTCACTTTGCAATAAATAGCAATACAATTGGTTGTAATGTTAACAATTTTCCTGCATACAGCAACAATATTAATAGTTTTTTCACTTATTCCACTGTATTTTACAATTTAATTAACACACGCGATAACAGGACTAACCTTGTCAATGCCAAACACTTGGTCGCCTAGGTTCGCAAAAAATGTGCGTTTTATTTTATCGCCACCAAAAACAAAGTATTGTTGCAAACGTTACTAGCTATGAAAGAAATAAATATCCTGCATTTTAGAACTTGTCAACTTTCACATCGCTGACACATTGATTCTTTACTTCGATATTAATTTACTGATTTTTGTATTTCGTGGTGAAATTGTGAAATAATTCGAAATATGGAATACACGTTTATTGAGTACGCAGATGTGCATCTGATGTATGGTCTTGCATGTTGCAATGCTTTGGAAGCCAGGAGGTTATATCACGACAGATATCCTAATCGTACTCTTCCAGATCAGAAAACATTTCAACGAGTTGACCAACGTCTAAGGGAGAATGGTGGGCGATTCCATTTAATAAAGTAATATTATTGACTTTCTTCATAATTTTAGGAAATTGTGGAAAAAGAAGTACTGATGGTGGTCGAGGAAGAACAATACGTACCCCGCAATTAGAGAAAAATATTTTAAATGCTGTAGATGACACTCTTTTAACGAGCACTCGAAAATTATCAGCACAGTTTAATACGTCGAAAACAATAGTACATGAAGTTCTTCAAGAACAGCTGTTATATCCATATCATTTGCAAAAAGTGCATGAACCGATTCCTGAAGATTTTCCCTGTAGAATGCAGTTTGCAAACTGGCTATTGGATCAGCAACGAAATAATGATAACTTCATTAGCACTATTCGCTTCACGGATGAAGCAGGGTTTACCAAAAATGGTATCATGAACTTACACAACTCACATGTATGGGCTGATGAAAATCCTCATGCAACTATTGTTCGCATCATCAACATCAGTTCCAATCAATTAATGTCTGGGCAGAAATCATTGACAATTGTTTGATTGGACCATTCGTATTGCCGGCACAACTGAATGGACAACTTTATTTGGAGTTCCTCCAGAACGCTTTTCACGATTTAGTAGAGCACTTACCACTTGAGACCTGTCGAAACATGTACTTCATACACGATGGGGCACCACCTCATTTCAGCATTTCTGTGCTCCCTGAATAACGTTTATCCAAACCGTTGGATAGGTAGAGTAGGACCTATTGCCTGGCCTCCTCGATCTCCCGACCTAACACCGTTGGATTTTTACCTGTGGGAACACCTCAAAACCTTGATGTATCCCACTCCAGTCAATAGTAGGGAGGAACTTCTACGGAGAATCACGTTTCATTGTGTTCAAATAAGGAACAATGCTGGGTTATTGTGGCGGGTACAGCAGTCCTCAATTCGTCGTGCCCGCAAGTGTATCAGACTTCATGAAGCCTCTTACAAAGTTTTTAACTAAGCAGTTAAAGTTTTAACTTTTTATTGAAACTATGTTGGTGACAGGGGAAAATTCCTCTTTTTCATATTCAACCCGACAGAAGTTAGGAAACTAACAGGTGTAAATAAAATGACGTTTTTTCGAAAACGGTTAAGATTAGCGACATGAATGGAGAGTACTTAATTTTTAGTCAATAGTTAAAAGTATGTAAAAAACGTAATTTGAAGGGTCTTACCTGGTATACATAATATTAAAAAAAATTGGAATATACCTCGTGGTTCAATAATTAGGTGTAAAAAACTTGATTCCATTGTAACTCTTTGGGAGTCCATATCTCCAAAGAGGAGGCCTATTTGAAATAAGTTGTACACTGTATATTATGTCAAGAACGTTTTTACTTCAACAAATGTTTCATCCAGATAGGTACTGAAAAAGTAAACAAGAATATGAAGATTTAAATTGGGATTCAACTTACATTTATTACAACACAACACAATATTTTTATTACTTAACATAAAACGAAATTAAACCTAATTTAACTAACTTGTTTTAAATATAAACTTAACTTCCTATTTCAACTGCAATTTTTTTTATGTATCAATTGAAGTGTTTGAGCAGCTCGTTTCAAATTTCAGTTTTTGCAAATTTTCAATTTGAATTTAAAAATTACATTTTTTGACTTCTAAGTTGTGTAATTCAACAGCACGCTCTTCTACTGCTGCCAAGTAATTAATTTTTAATTGATGCAGTTCAACATCAAAACTTGATTTTTTATTAATTTATCCATTTTTGTTACATTTTTTTGCAGCACTTTTTTGTAAACTTGTGTTGGTTTGCATCAAAACCTTTTGACGAGTTGCAGTAGTCACAGGAATCTGAGTGCTCGATTTTTGTGGTATATTCATTGCGTCCTCCTTTTAAGGCATCTTGACGTATAATGAACTTTTAACATTTGCTGTCCCTGAACACTTAGCAACAGATGAGGTTTGTTAATCGATGGCTATTGGTAATTAAAAAGAAAACGAATCGTGTAGCAAAACGCATTGAGTATACAAAAATATAAATTATGCTTCACGTACATATATTTAACAGGTCTTCATAAACAGAACCAGTTGGCGCTTCTGTAATTGTTTGCTTTGATTCACCATAAAATTCAGCTGCAGAGTCAAACCGACTGATTTGGGATTCAAATTGGTCTTTCAATAAATCTATAATTCTTGCTCCTTCTTCATCTACCTTCGGTGTGAACGTACCTCCGCCCGTTTTATAGAATTGCGCCTATAATAAATCACACTTAATTTTAAGTACCTAACAAACACAGTAATAAAACCTCTTACTTTGTCATCTCAGCTTCCTTTCTCAATCGCCTTACATAGTTTTCATAGTACACTTTTAAATTGATGTAACTTCTTGCTCCTTCATCATTGCAGCTATTAAATTCATTGGCTATTTGCTTCCAACACTCTAGTTTGTCACGAGAAGTTACCACATCCGTTTTCTTGTTTTCAATTACTTTTAAATTTTTTTCTGCTATTGACAGCAATAGTTGTTGCTCTTTTTCGCTAAAATTATGGGAATGCTCACGCTTGACTTGCCCTTTATCCATTGTAAAGACACAAAATACTTCAAACACAGAGCAGATCAAAACAATTTGACTTTTTGTGTTGCATTTAACTATTTAAGGTTATGTTATTTATCTGCCTTTTCTAATAGCAACAGTTTTACCTATCTTTGTTTTCTGTCAGGGTCGCCACGTTTAGTACCTATGCCTAATGCTGGTAATAATCAACGGTTGCCTTAATCAGGGGTTGCAACCATACTTCAGCAATAAAACTAATCCATGGTTAAGATTAAATGTCTTAATCAGTGGTTAGGTATGGCGATTAAGCTTATTTTAAATTAAATGTGTCTTAAGCAGCGGTCGTCTCAAAGAGCTCATGGAAAAACCACTCCATGCCGACCCTGGTTGCAAGGTAGTCAACTATTATTTCATTTATCTTTCAGACTGCTGTGCACAAAAGTGTACAAATAGTCCAGTTTCATAACTGACGACACCTTATCTACTTTGCTTACCTGATCAGAAAGGGAGATTCCAGTAGCGTATATATCAAAATTTAAAAGGAGCTTCATCTTCAGACATTAACTCTGAATCGTCACTATCACTACTACTGTCACCGCTACGATTAATGTTGATAATATCACATGTATCCAAGTCCCATATTTTTGTTCATTTTCAACATGAACAATACTCTGTCTCTAAGTATCTGCTATTACATTGACATTAGCCTCTTCTAACAAGCCTTTAACATCAGCCAGTTTAAAAGTAAAACTTTTACGAGCAACTTAATTTTTAATTTGTCCTCAAATCAGTTCTATAGGGTTTAGCTCCCAATGATATGGTATATTTTCGTTGTATCATATTTAACCACTCGATTCTTTATGCTTTTTGCCACGCGGAAGTTGCATACTTCTGTACTTTGACTGTGGTATGGCACATTGTCCATTACAATTACTGAACCAAGTTGCACAATACAGTACGGAAGAAAACCAGGTTTCAAACACATCGGCATTAATGTCCCCATGGCAATCTCCTGTCTTACGTGATTCAGACACATTAAGCCCACCATCTAAGAACCCGGAATTACTATCAATGTGGGTTACAATTAACCGCCGGCCATTGCCAGGAGATTTTAATACTGTCGAGAAGCCTTCATAGACCGCCTAAAGTGAACTTTTTATGTTCAAATCCTGCCAAACCCTAGAAACTATGCGGGTCCAGTAGTATACTTTTCCAGTTTCTTTTCAAATACCGAATGTTCATCGCACGTAGTGTTCAGACCAACACATGACATGATATTTTTGATAAACTCTCATCCATGCTTATTTATGTTAGAATATCCCACGGCCGAATATTTAATTTCTGTATGTTGCTGAATTATTGAATGTTTATACATATCTGCTATTCCCAGCATCCGGTTGGTACTATTAGGTTTGTGAGGGATACAGTTTCGGCAAATGGAGAAATTGATTGATGGGGGTTCTACTAATTAGTGTTAAACACCATTTCAAACTGTACGGTCGTTATTATTTTACATTTTATTTTATACCAGCAAGCTGTTGTTTTATTCCTGACGATGGTCTCCAGAAGTATCGGGAGATCGTAACATAAATCAGAATTGCAATTATTGTAACATTTATGTCGGATTTTTTTAAAAGTGAGAACTTCATTACTGAAAAATGCACCGTGAATTTTTCAACAAATCGCCTTCAATTTTAAGTTTTCTTCAACTTTTAGTTTTTGTTCCGATAATTTTTCCATCCTCTTTAAGTATGCTAAAGATTGTAGTACTGGAACCTTTTGTTAAAAAACTACACAGACTCACATCTTTCATGATCATATCAAGATATTTAATACGATGTCCTCCCAGCACAATTTTAACCATTAGGCGTTCCTCCGTTGTTAATACATGGCGTTTTTTAGTCTGTAAGCCACTACAACCTGCTTCAGGTTGCATTCTGAAAACAATTTGGTTATGTAGCACTTTTGAATTTACATTAACTGTATATCCATGAACTCAGCACTATTTAAAACTAACTGTTTTTCCCATTTCTCTCTTCGAAAAGCCATTCAGAAACGAAAACATACGAAATCCCATACAAAAATACCATACAAAATCATCTTTTTGATTTTCCGAATTTTCCGACTTTTCCGGTAGATTTTCCCAAAATTTTCTGTCATACAAACCGTGTCCTGACAATTACGAACACTACAAAAAAAATGAGCAAAATCGGTCGAGCCGTTCTCAAGCGATGATGTACCATACATACGGCAATTAATTTTTATTTATACAGGGTATTTGTAAGGGTGATTTTAAAATGTTTTGCCAAACTTTGTGGTATTATTCTACACACCAAGGCAAGTAAAAAAAGTCCATATAAACATGTGTCCGAAAATCGCACGTTTTCGAGTTATGAGAAATTTTTTAATTTGAAAATAAATCGTAAACTATTAAAAAATATTAAGGTGGCTGGAATACTTGCTGTCAAAATCAAACGGAAAACCGTTAGGCGTCGTATCAAAATGTACACAAATGCAGAATTAGCAGACATGCATTTTATGTATGGTTGGTTGGGCCCATGGAAATACCACAGAGGCATGTCGTTTGTATGAAGAGCGGTTTCCCAACCGAAGAATTCCAGAAAGGAGTATGTTTAGCAGAATTCATTCGAATATCTGTGAGAGTGGATCAGCAAGACCAAGCACAATAGGACAAGGTAGACCAAGGTGGGTGAGTACTCCCGAATTAGAAGAACGAGTGTTGCATCAAATAGAAGATGACCCTAGAGTGAGTACACGACGGATTGCAGTGGCAGAGGGAGTCTGCCAATACACTATCTGGAAAATATTACATGAGCAGCAATTGTACCCGTATCACGTTCAACAGGTTCAAATTCTTGCCCCTACGGACTATGTTGCAAGAGTTGAGTTCTGCCAGTGGCTTCTGCAACAATGTGCTGGTAATCCACTTTTCCTGAATTCAATTCTGTTTACCGATGAAGTGGAATTTATGAGAGATGGTATTACTAACTTCCACAATACTCATATGTGGGCAGATGAAAATTCCCGTGTTGTTTATGAATGAAGTAATCAACATCAATTTTCAATTAATGAGTGGGCAGGTATCGTGGGAGATTGCTTGATAGGACCCTACATTTTGCTGAATCGGTTGACAGGTGCTCCACCACATTTCCTCATACTTGTGAGACAACACCTATCGCAAGTTTTTGGCGAGCAGTGGATAGGCCGAAGTGGGCCTATTCCATGGCCGCCAAGCTCCCCAGACCTTGTTCCGTTCGACTTCTTCCTTTGGGGATATTTAAAAAGCCTTGTGTACACCACCCCCATTAATACAGTAGAGCAGTTAAAGCGGCGTGTTACCGATGCCTGTCATCAAACTGTTAGAGGAATGCCAGGCGTTTTTGCAAGAGTAAGACAGTCACTGAGGCGGCGATTAGACGTCTGTGTGGAGATGGGTGGTGGACATATCGAACATTTACTCTGAAGAAGGTTTGATTTCCCAAATTCAAAAATTGCTCGTAACTCGAAAACATGGGATTTTCAGACACATGTTTATATAGACTTTTTTACTTGCCTTGGTATGTAGAATAATACCTCAAAGTTTGCCGAAACATTTTAAAATCACCCAAAAAATGAATACAATCGCCGCCTATGTAAACTTTCTTCAATGAAACCTTATCGCCTTGAACGACACGCGGCCGCATAACATTTGTGATAAATATACAAATAACCAGTGTTATTGCCGCAAAAACTTTATTTATTTGTACCACACTTTTAAACAGCGGCACAAATTAAATATATAGTGTTTTTCTGATTTATTTACAATAGTGGGAATATTTCACAGCCGCTCTCCTGCGAGTGATTTACATTGTTTATAGATATAAGGTGTCTAGTTTTGAAACTGGACTATAAGCGCTGCACTTTATACAGTGTGTGTCGAAGTGTGGATAAAGGGTTTACATCGTTTTCATCTTGTTTTATTTCTCTTATGAGAAATAATATTTTCTATTGTTTTTGTAAATTTCCAATAATTTTTCATATGTTGTTCTATTTTTCCTTTCATGTTAGATAAAATATTTGTTAGCTATAATTATATTTAACATCGTTATATGAACTAAATTAATGCATATAGTGTGAAAATGAATATGTTATTCGAAAGAGAAACGCACACCGAAAAACGCTAGATGCAATTTAATTGTGATTAATACAATTAGGGCCCGTAGTCGGCGTGTACGCATCGATCCTTGTCTGGTAGTACGAAAATAACAGTGTAGTGTACGCTTTGTCGGGGTAAATGCCCGCCATGTAACAGAAAAAAAAACGGTAAAATGCAAATCAATTTACAGAAATGCGACTGCTTTACAGTGGAAAACGCGATGCTTAAAAGTTAAAACACGCACCTCAAACAACCGAACTATGCCATTTACGGGTGGAGAAGTTACGTGTACACAGTTTGTAAGTGAAAAAGGTGTGCAAAGGTGCGCACAGGAAAGATACACATTTCCGCCGGGAGCTAATGTTGTATCTAATAATGCCAACTGGCGTGGCAAATGCTACATCTGCAGTTAAGCAATTAAAACTTTGTAGTCGGTATGTGCCATAAAGGCTACTTTTACGGCATAGTTGAAAATGTTCCAGCACAACTGATTATTCTTAAACACTGGAGTTGTAAGCGCGAAGTTTCATCAATTCTACCACAAGCTAGGAGCGGGGTTATAAAATAAAGTAAAAAAGTTATTGCGGCACATGTGCCGTCACTACATTCTTGGGTTAAGGAAGCATGGTAGATGTTATTTGTTGTTACAACACACATTTTACTGCCTACAACAGTAACTCCCAAACGGTTTGGTGTAATATACCTGGAGTGTACCGAAAGTTTTGGTGGACTTCCTAAACATTTTGAAAAACAATAAAAATAGAGAAAATGTTTGTTTTACTACCAAGAATTATTAAATGTTGGTTTTATGTTTTGACCATAGTGCGATTGTTATTTCTTCACAAAATATTCCTTTTCATATTTTACAACAGAAATTCTTATCTGGAGCTGTTTGGAAGTTTTTTAAAATCAAATTCAGCATCCCGTGATTTACTTAAGTTTCGGAAAATTCCTATTTTAATCGACCATAGTAAGCGGGTATGCAAAACGTTACGGTAACCCAAATAGATGGAGTCAGTCCCCTTAAGTCTGTAAAATAGGAAATCGTTACGCTTAAAAATTAAAAAATGCGTGTCTCCACTTCAAGTGAAACACACTATATGAAGGCATACACCTAGTAGTTTTTCGCTTAAATTGTCGAATTACGTTTGAACAAAAACTGTAAGCACCAGTTTCAACATTTACACGATTTTTTTAATGGGCAGAATAATAAAGAGTTAGTAAACTTCCCTCGTATATACACGAGTATTAAATAAAGTAATCTATAACAAATTAATCTATAATAAATTAATGGAGTTGAAATAGATTTTTCTTTTTCATAATTTTTTAATATTTTTTGGCTAACGTACAATAAAGATTAACGCGTTTTTATGTTTTTAGAGAATACGTTCTCATGCTTTATTGCCACTCAACATGAAAATTAAATTTATGGATATTGGCGGGTTGTATGCAATACCACCGATGCGGATCGTTACCATCAACTTTCTGACAACTTTGTTAAACACTATCGCATGATACACCAATAAGTGGCTTTACTTCCGATTGTCTGTTATTTTTATTTGTCAAAATGAGGATTACCATTGGCTGAGTTTACCTCCGATTGAAAATAACCACCGGTACGAATTACCACCACATAGATTTACTAAACTACAGTCTGAGCGCATATTAAAAACTTTAAATTCGAATCCTTTCAAATGCTAGTAACATCAATTACCTCATAAAGATGCTGTGGTTGCTACCAAATTATTAATATCCGAAAAAATACCAGTTCGTGGTCATTCACGTTAAGATCTATTGCATCCAAGCGGTGGCAGTTTATGTTGGTGATAGTTCCCGACGGTGATAATCAGGGCTGTGGAGTCGGTAACAAAAAAATCCGACTCCGACTACGACTCCGACTCCTGATATTTTAGTAGTTTGAATCCTACTCCGACTCCCGACTCCGGCAGTACTAGAATATTGATAACCCCCCTCCTATTTCTTTTCATCTACCTGATAAACCTTACCGGCTAATGACGAATTTCCCAAGTTATGCAGAATGTGGTTGATTATAATAAATTTCATATTTACAAATATTGCATTCACGGTTTCCAGCAACGTACTGATTTCACGTACAAATACACAGAGAGGTTTACAAACGTAAATGAGGAAAAGGATAAAATTTACTTTAAGAAGAATACATTTCATGGCAAAATTTCATAAACGTGCAAATGCCATTGTTATAACAAGTAAGTTTCTTACCTACCTACTAAACTAACAGTACTCACTACATTCCGTAGTAGATTATTTTCTTAAAGGGTCATTTACTACCTGCCTACATAATACAAGTTTACTGAGTCATAGGAAATTCAAATAGTCTGAGGTCTGGGCAGGGTTGAGCAGATTTAAATTATTTCATTAAAATAATGAATTTAATAGAGTAATTTAATTATCAAAAGTATATAAATATATATAAATAATATTTTTTATATTTTGCTAAATCAACAAAACAAATACACAAAAGAAGTGCCCTTCAACTATTGCCAATTAAACAAAACCACCATGAACAGTAACAATATAACAAAATGCTGAAACTGTAAAATACATCTTGAAACAGTTAAAACATAAAAATAAGGTGCACTATAAAAGTTAGAAATTAGACGTAATACTAATAATAGTAATAATACGTACTATGCTTGTTTTATTGTTAATCACATAAAACAGTTATCGGTAAGATATAGAAAAACCGTCTACTACGTTGTACAAGGACAAAGTAGGTATTTTTTAAATAGTTTGGTAGGAATTTAAATTTACAAGCGGTGATCACACTGATTCTAGAACACACTCTGCAAACTCGTGGATCTATGAATATTATAGTACACGTGCATTTTCATAAACTACCATAAATAAAGAAAAATCGATTTTTATTAAACCTGAGTCTGTCTTCAAATAGTCAGTACTGCAGTCGTTCAAATAGTTTGTTAGCTTTTGGTGTTTTTATTTAAAAAAAAATTGTAAAGTGGGAGTCGGAGTCGGGTAATTTATACGGACTCCGACTCCGACTCCACCCAAAAAGTTCCGACTCCTCGACTCCGACTCCGACTCTACAGCCCTGGGGATAATTCCAGTCAAACCCACATAGGTGGCAATCATAGCCGGTGGTAAACAAAGTCGGTGGTATTTCAGTTCAGCGGCATTTCATATGCCGGGTGTAAGACGGTCATTTTTGCTACTTGGCACACCGTATGTACTTAATACATGGAACTTTTTGATATATAAAATGCTTTTCCACTCCCGGTATTGCGGAAGTGATATCGTATTTTGGTTTTCAAATGGAACACCCAGTGTGTTATTTCATTTTTGGATTCTACATAATTTTCTAAATCCAGTTGAGACCATACAAGTATGACATTTCAAATTTTAAACTTTTTCTTAATTTCATAATTTTTAATTCAAGTGTGCAATGACTGTTCCAAATTATTCCAATCGACTCATGTGATGCTAGAAAAATCGAAATTACGTAAAAAAATAAATTATGTGATTTATAAGCAGAGCTCGCATTATATGCGCTAAAAAGTACCCACAATATTCTTTAATATGTACCATCAATGCTAAATATGCACTATAAATAAAAGATATGCACTCTAAAATTTATAAACACATATTGATGGTATACAAATTTTAATTTAAAAAGGTAAATCAAAATAAAAATTTGAATTTCACCTGAATTTTTAACATACATACTTTCAGAAATTAATAATTATTCACACAAAAACAATAACCAATATTCCACTCATACATTCACAACATAAAGTAGATATTTTGTAAATCTATACATCAAGTGGTAATCATATTTGCGATATTTGATATAAAATCTAAGTTATTAAATTATTGTTATTAAAACAATAGATAATTAAATATGTCTATAAATTGTCCATATACAAACCTTGTCCTTGTCTGTCACTGAGAATATATTTATAAGTCAAAAGATTTCCTTTGATATCAACAGATATTATGGGGACATACTTAATTTTTCAAACGTCCAGCCTCCCAATTCATCAAAATGTTCACTTAAAATATTGTTCATTTTGACAAGATTGTTGTAACCTGATTTTTTTTTTGTAGTAGATCTTGAAATTTTTTATTAAGTTTCTCTCCTTTTTTCCCTGATACGCTGCAGTTTCAATTTTAAATATTCAGTAAAACGGCTTCATAATATGTATCAAGTATACACTGATGTCTTAAAATATTCACTTACAGACAAATAGAAGTCTACCAGCCCAAATATGGAAAAATATGCAATTGAAAATTAAAAATGTAGATTCCTTGGAAGCGGAAATTAAAAAATAAAAAAAATGAGCGTATTGCATATTAATCAACAAAACATGCAAAATACATTATTTTTGGGACGAAACTTTTTTTTAGTGGAACCATATTATTACCAAGTTGCCATTCAATACTACCATTAAGAAGGACTCGACTCACATGTTTTATTTAATGTGCGGCTAATACAATGAAAATGACAGTTTGAGGGTAAATTTAAAAAAAATCAATTTTATTGTAATTCAGGATTATTATTGAATATTGCCCTCTTGTAGGAACTGATTTTCAAGCCGTTGAATAGTATATTAAAATACAAGTTGCAAAAGGCATCTATTCAAGCACGAATTTGAAATTCCGAAACGAGCCGCGTAGCGGCGAGTTGAGGAACAAATGAGTGCTTGAAGGACCTTCTGCAACAAGTGTTTTATACATTTTTTTCTATTTTGCCGCTTTATACCATTTTATAAATTAAAAAATTAAAATGTTTTCTATTTTGAGGTTATATGACGTCATTTCATAGCGACTTATTCTAACATTCAAATGACATCAGTCGGGTGCTAGAATGGAGTTATTCTAAACGCAAAATAGAAAAAATTTAATTCTAGCACAGCACTGGCGATCACGATTTTTTTGACATTCTTTATAAATAATATTAACATGTCCACTCTTGCATAAATTTGCGACATTTTGAACCGAATTAACAAGAATTATAATCAATTAAAAGATGCACTGAAAATACCGGTAATCTAACATAAATGTTTGACAAGCTAAATATTTTATTTTTTCAGTCAACTTGGTAATGGTAGTTTAATTAGAAGAAAATTTCTGATGGAACTGTAATTTCAGTTGTATTTGAATGGAATCTTGGTACCAATATGGTTCCATTTGAAAAAAATAATTTCGTCCCAAACATCATTTTCAAAACTTTGTTTACTGATAATTTAATTTTTTTGATGTGATTTCAATTTTTGTAGCATCACATAGGTCGATTGGAATAAATTGAAACACGTATGGCTCACTTAAATTAAAAAATAAAAATTAAATTAAAAAAGTTCCGTCATTTGAAATGTCACGTGGTATCACGTGGTTACACGGATTTGCCACATGCTGGTAATAAACCAAATCGGTGTTAGTTCCGTCGGGTGTAAATCCACATTGGTGGTAATCCAAGTCGGTGGTAATTCAAATCGGTGGTAGTTCACTCACCAATATTGGCATAGCTTCGCATTTTATGTTCAAATGATCTCAAAATCTTGTAATAATACCTAGTTTATATTTATATCCCTTTGACTAAAAACTTACATATGAGAAAGAGCTAGGTACAAATACGGGTGTATATATAAGTAATCCTAGTGTTCCAAATACAGATACAACTATGTAATTTTTATTTTTTAAAAAATGCAAAATATGAGTTACCGTTTAAAAATTAGGGTACCTACCAGAAAGTCTTGTATTCGAATAGTTCTCTCAGATACCAGATATTGGATACTTTGCAAAAATTAATGAAAATGTTTTACCTATGCCATTCCCCGTTAAGGCCAGATGATAATATACAGGGTCCGGCAACGATGCGGAGGTGGAAGATATTTCTAAAACTATGAGAGTTGCATAAATATTGTGTATATAAAACTTGTAGCTACGAAGGTGGTGCACATTACTAAAGTTGTTTTGATTATACAGGGTGGTTCAAAAAAGTGTGCCGAATCAAACCTATTTTTTTAATGGGTAGCTTAAAAGTTAAAAATACTAATCATTTTGATATAACGTTGTATGGGTCTAACGTCAATTGTTTTGGAGATATTAACCATTTTATGCAAAAAAAATGCCGAACTTCAGGCGGCTGTTGTAAACAACAGAAAAAAATGAATAAAGGAAAACGTTACCAAAGAATTATGTTTTTTGGTTAACTACCTTTCGAGTGCAAAATGGTGATTCTGAGTATTAATGCTATACAGGGTGCTCAACATTGTTAAATTTAATAATTTCGATTATTTTGCAAACGGAACGCTCTGTATATTTTTGAATTTAGAAAGTTCTTTTAATGAGCTTTCATTTGATATGTAACTTCATACTTGTTAATTCAAGAGATTTTGAGATATGCGTCTTTGAACACAAACAATGTAATCCCCTTAGATGCTTTATTTCAAGGGATAAGAAACAAACGCCGTTAAAACAATTATTTAAAGACTTGAGCTTTCCAAACAAAAATTAAAACTAAGTTTAGAAAATAAAACCAAGTTTAGAAAACCAAAATCCAGCCACTACTCAAAACTAGAAATAACAAATACGGAAAAACGAAAAAAACGGGAGAAAATTAAATCTGAAAAACGATTGAATTTAGGACTAGAAAATGAAATGACATAAGAAGTTTCATTAAAAATACTTTTCAAAAATACAGGGATATACGTATAGGGTGTTCCATTTAAACAAATCGAAATAATTTTATTTGCAGATTATGAATTCTCTGTATAGCTTTAATACCTACTCAGAAAAGGGAAGGAGAACTATTTTAACATTTAACGTAATTACGTATAAGATTTTGATGTACTGGCTTTTGCTTCCTTGAAATCAG
Source organism: Agriotes lineatus (assembly GCA_940337035.1). Taxonomy (NCBI): domain Eukaryota; kingdom Metazoa; phylum Arthropoda; class Insecta; order Coleoptera; family Elateridae; genus Agriotes; species Agriotes lineatus. Next base: position 17,582,640 of record OW679202.1, read on the forward strand.
ATTTTATTTGACCTTGGAATTAATTTATTCCTGCATTTATCTTTTTTTCGTTTTAATTATTCCTTGTATCAACACACTGGATTTACATTTATTAAACTTGGTTTTGTGTTTTTATTTTTGGAGAGCTCAAATGTTTAAATTATTATTTTAACTGCGTTTGTTTGTTATCCCTTGAAATAAATCATCTTAACGGGCTAACTCGCTTTTTAAAATTCAACCTTCCATATTTGAAAAACAGTTGAATGTCGGGGAATGAAGTAACATCTCAAAAGGAAGCTCATTAAAAGGGCTTTCAAAAATATACATGGTGTTTCATTTAAAAAATCCAAAATTATTAAATTTGCAAATGTTGAGCACCCTGTATAGCATTCAAATCAACAGCTACTACTTTACACTCTAAAGGTCACTCACGAAAAAGATAATGTTTTGGTAACGTTTTCTTTTATTCAATTTTTTCTGTTACAGCAGCCGCCTGAAATTTAGCATTTTTTGCATAGAATCGTTAATATCTCAAACAAAAACAGTTGACGTTAGACCCATAAAACTTAATATAAAAATGATTAGTCTTTCGATACAAACCTTTTAAGCTATACAAACAGGGTATTCCATTAAAAAAAAAGTTTGATTTGCCACTTTTTAGATCCACCCATTATCAAAACTATTTTAGTAACGTGTACTTACAACTTGTATATACACAATATTTATGTTACTCTCATAGTTTTAGATGTATCTTCCACCCCCGCATCGTGGCCGGACCCTGTATGTCAGTATCCCGAAAATGTTGGGGAGTGAAGTAGGTATGTTGAAACTTATATAACCTTAAAAAATAAAATTAAACAACTTTTCCTCTTTTATCTATTTTCGTATTGTTAACCTTTTACTAGCTTCCACGTAAAAATTTAAAAGTCAAAAATTGCATACATCAAGTTTTATGGAAACGTGGCATATATTAACATTTGATTTTTATTTTTATTTTAAGAGTAATGGGTTAAATTGTGATTATTACAAATATCAGAATGGCCCCAGTCTCATTTTTAAGACCCTTGTAACACAACTTTGTAGATATTTCTGATCTGGAAAATTCTAAATTTGAAAGGGCTTTTCTTGCATAAATAAATAAATGCTACTGGGAACAGTAATCGAAAGTGATATCATTGAAAGTATTCGAAACATTTTAAATATCACCTAAAAGTGGTACAATACCTGGCATATTCACGTTAGGATACGGATATTACACACATTTTCTCAATGTGCTCGAATACAGCCTTCAGATGCACCGTAAGCATTGGAATACTGTTTGAAATGAATACTACAGTACTGTATTTTTTTAGTTCTGTTACATACTACCAATTTTTATTGCCATATATTCTACGTCGTTAATTGCTTTAACAACTATCATCACCTGTACAATCTATTTAATTTAGGAAATAAAAGGTTTCACCATTATGCATTGTTGTGCGTATGTTATCTGTAAAGTATTAAACAGTTTAGGCAATGCATAGAATTACAGGAAGCACGTTCTAACTTAGAATTGAGGTAAGAGTAAACAGTTTTAGCTCATTCAGCAGTAATTTAAATTTTGAAAATGTATGCGTCTTTCTATCACATCTACATCTCATATAGATAGATTAAGTAAGTCACGACAATGGTTGTTTTCTTTTCTGGCACACATTCCACAGTCGACCTAGATATACCAGGTAGAAAGCAGTGCCTAGAAAAATATGAAATAACCCCTTTAACAGGGCATTTTACACTTTACTACCAATACCTGCCTACGCCAGTAACATGTAAAATAAGATCATTCCTAATAATAATAGATCGACGACCATTTCACCCGTAAATCTATACTCGAAGAGTAGACGATTTTATTTTCTATTAGAAGATTTATAACTAGGTCTCAAAAGTGGACGTTTTAAAGAGAATCGTTCACGCAGAAAAGCATTCCACATGGTCTACTTTTCCCTCCTGGTGGATTTTGTTTTAATAATAAAATCATTTAGCCTCTGATTTTAAAAAATTTCTCACTAAACCCAAACAAAACAGATTGCTGGTTGAACTGTAAAGTTCGGGATGCTACGCTGCATGTAGGAGTTTGGCTTTGTAAGTAATCAAAGTACTTAGGCACTACCAGCCAGCTATAGATCTGAAGCTCCTCTTGTCATTTTTCAATTTTAAATTTAATAATAAGGCCTATCAACTTTTCTTTGCTGAACCTATCGACAGCATACGTAAACATGGTTGTAATTTGTAATAAATCAAATGCAAATTAATACTTCCTGTTCTGATCTTTTTAACGATTTACAATACAGATTTATAATATTTTGTTAGCTCTAACCGCAAAATTTTCACGTTTTTATGTCACTCAATACAAAAACCCTGTGCTAGTTAGTAATTTTAACAGACATACAAATATTTTTTATAAATAATGTTATTGAAATCCTTAATCCTCAAAAAGCGTTTCCACAAAAATCTCAAAATTTTGAATTTCTGCATAATTACGTTATTTCCAAACAGGTAATGTGAGAAGCTTGGAACAACTATGCAATACCTATTGACAGATACCTTATTTTTTTTAATTCCATAAACGCCTTTTAGTACTTGATAATAAATAACAAGCATAACAACCTTCTCATCCACGCCAATATTTCGGAAAGCTTTACTGCTTTATCAAGGTAAAGAAAAAGTGATTTACTACTTCATAACTGGCAATACAAAATAAAAAAATAGGCATATCTAATTTGGTACATCCGATTAAAGGTTAAAATACTTACGTAGTCCGATTAAATCAGTTAATTACTTCATCAATTACAAACACATTGTAAATTTTGCACCCTGCAAAATTTAGTATTTCTCAAAGCATTTAGCCTATCACTTTCTATACGTGTTTTCTAACTATTAACTGATGGTAATTGCTCTCAACTACAATACTCAAATATTTACAAACATGCCATCTAAATGCAATTTAATTACAATTGACAAGCATGTAATTTCTAACGAGAGAATTTAAGGAATTGCATAATTGCGCTGGATTAAAAAAAACCATTAGTACCCCATTAATAATCAATTATGAGCAATTTATAGTACTTTTCTTATTTTCTACATACGCTAGTCACATTATTATACCCCCTTATTATCCACTTTGCACCGTAAATCACTGCTGAAATAGATTACAATCAGTCCTCTGTAAAAAGAATAATCAGGAAAAATGTTGAGATTGGAAGAATACAAGACAATCTTCGACGAAGTCCACGAAAGACTTCAACTAGAGATGAGGAAATTCTACGAATAGTAAGTTTGGCCGATAAGGAGCCTGAATTCCACTAAATCAACCAATCTATAGACGCAAGTTACAGGTAAGTTTTTTCAAAAATGCTTCCCACAGTGAAACATCCATCATTTGCTACAGTGTAGGGTTGAATATCTGCCACTGGGCTTGAAAATCTATCGGTGGTTTCTGGTACTATGAGTGCCGCCCAATATTTGGAGGTTTTTGAAATTTTTGAATACCAGTGTTTGAAAAAGAACAATAGCAATACCGTCACGCGATTGGACTGGATAATTTGTGGCAGAAGCTATCTTACATCATATCCTACAAGAAACCAACAACAAAGTCTGATCCAATAGAAGTTCTCATTAATTCTTAGCTCCTTCGCGTTTTCGAGGAAGAATTGAGAAAACTGGTTCATTATATGCCAACGATGTGTAAATTGGCAATGACAAAAATACCTAAAAGACGGAATGCAAAAATAAAACTACGAGGTATATACTAAAACACAAAGAACAATAGTGAAACAAATAGCGCAAAAAGTGAAATCTGGGAGAGGTTTGAACATACTCTGGAAAGCAACTGCAAAGATAATATGAAATAATTCTACAACGTAATCAAAAATCTTCTAGACAAAAGGAAGATCAGTAGTAAGTAGATTAAAGACAAAGACGGTAATATCCTAAACGCAGAAAGCTTAATTGTAGAGAGGTGAAGAGAACACTTCGAAGAACTTCCGAGCACGAACATAGTACATAGAAAAAATAAGAGAGATGAGGATAATGAATCCCATATAGTAAGGAAAATTGGAATTGGAAAAGAATGCATAGACAATAAAATAACTGAAGATAAATTAAGAACTAAAGTAAGGAACCTAAAACTAGAAAAAGCCCCAGACTGCGAAGCGATAACCCCAGAAATAATGAAATTACCTGAGTAACCAGTCTTAAGGAATATCTAGAAATTTATATGGGAAGAAAATGAAGTACTGAAATATTGTTTAAACCAAAAAAAAGAACCGCAAAGAGAACCAGTAATTATCGATTAATTTCGCTGTTATATATACCCGCCAAAATGACGTTAAAAAGCATTTAATACTGTAAAAAGAGGCAATTTGGAGAAGTCTACACAGAGAAAATGGGTTGATAATAAACTGGTGGAAGCAATTAAGAACATATACACGAATAGAACAAAACACGCTGTCCAAAAAGTTCAAAACTGAATGGATTTTTATACTTAAAGTACAGTATAATAAGTACAAAGTCAGACAGAACATGATGAAATACTAAGTAGGATAATTCAACCTTCAACCAGTGCAATTTGAAATGTGCACTTTTGCGGACAACATAGTCATGTGTGTAGGAAGTGGATAAAACTTGAAAAAACCTGGAAATTTGGGAAGATACATGTAAAACTGAGGGAAATCGTTTTAAACGTTTTTAAAAAATAAAGATAAATATGATATATCGTGCATGCTCACTCTAATCTACGGATGCAAGTCACTGAAATGAAATACATATCTGAGAATACTCGGAGTTAAAAGAACAAAGTTAGGAATGATATAAAAGAACATCGTGAAAGTATCAGTGGCGTGTATGTGTTCTGCAAAAAAATTAACTTCATGGTTCACAATTCCTCGATTGTAGTATTACCTACCTACAATTTAACTTTAGCCAAAGTATGAGTTGACAGAAGCTCGTAAGAGATGATAAGATAATAATAGATGTTATTTTGAAATAATGGTAAAAAAATCAAACTCTGCAGCTCTATAATCAACCTGATACTGTTCTATACGATGTAAGGAATCTACCTCTAAACGTCTCCGGTAAATTCCTCGAATGCAATTGCTCGAAATCAATTGCTCGAAAATCAAATTGATCGAATGTAACTTTTCTCGAAGTACAAGTTCCTCGAACCGCAATTTCTCAAAAATGTTTTGCTCGAATTTATGTGGTCTTAACATCTGGAAATTTATTTTGGCATTAAACAGGAAGCAGAGTTTGAAGGAATTACGGATAGACCAATATGTCAGCGGCCAGCAACACACCATAAGTCGAAGAATATATCGTGATAGTGCACACAGACTTTTAAGATTAGTGAATAATTTTGGACATAACAGAAATATCTATGATTATGTCCGTTGAATAACACATAACATATCATATTAAAAACATATAATATTTGGTTTTTATAATTTTTAACTTAATCACATGATTATACCTATTTTTTATTAATAAAGGTTATAATTTGTAATTTGTGTTTTTTTTTATATTTGATTTTAACTGATTTGAGTTAAGGCTATTTCACAACTTTATTTTTTTCGAGCAACAGATAATCGAGAAATTGCTCTTCGAGAAACTTGCAATTCGAGCAAAGTCACATTCGAGCAATTTGATTTGGAGCAACCAAGGGAGCAACTGATTTCGAGCAATTCGTTTTCGAGCAATTGCATTCGAGCAATTTACCTAGAACCTAGAACCGCCTCTAAATGCCATCACGCGGTAGCTCATTTAGTAATTGGGGACCAGCGTGTTTGAAAAGGCTTATATTCAGTTACAAATTTTCGAGAACCGCTGGTCTAGAAGATTGTAAAAATCATCAATGAATCAACTGGAATGGAAGTACATCATTTCACACGCATGTTATGACGCTTACACAAGGCTCAGAATAGACCTGTCTTTCCATCCCTGTTACATACTTTGCGAACATGCGACGCGCTTTCTGTACACGTCAAATTCCCTTTTAGATCAATATTTTTAGGTTAGCCCCACACCACATGTCTGTAAGACAGACTTTCGGCTAGACTGGAATCGCGGATCGATCACCAATTACAGATTTTATTGCCCTCTTACAAATCACCATGGGAAATCAAATTAAAATCGATCTTTTATCAACTCGATCGACACACATGGGTTTTCATTGCAGAAACGCGTTGAAAATAATGTAATAAATTAAATACAGTGTAACAAAAACGTTCAACTGGTTTAAATATTACATGGTATCTATTTTTAACTATAATGTCATTATTGGACAAATGAATCATCAAATGTGTATAGTCGTTTAATTTACAGTAAATCGTTAGATAATGGTTGCAGTTTTATTGCATTAACTGATGCAGCCGATAGGATGTGAAAATTCAATTTTGCTGTATAGGCTGACCCAGAAAGTTTGCAACCAACTCAATACACGCCTAGAAACTAAAATAGCACCGAACATATCCATGAAAAGTGTTACATACAGTTTGACACCTACCTGTAGTTTTTTATTAGGGACAAAGATCGTGCTACTGCTTTTACAAAAATTAATTTTGACATTTAATCACTGCAGTCCGAAAAATATGTTTTCACTTATATCCATTAATAGAAAAGACCACCGTATCGTACGTGATGGCTCGCCCTATGCTAATACTTAACCTTATCTATTGTCATAGATTAAAAAGGGATTGCAATTACATGCATTCATAATTATTGAAAAAGAGTTTGCGCACATATTTATTAGTATCAGAACAGACATTGGGAAATGCTTCTAACCGAACCATAGTCGAGGGTAAAGTTCGCTACCAGCACCTATTGTGTTAAAGTTACTCAATTAAAAAAGCTCGTTCAAAGTGTTTCTGTTGAAAATTAATCAATAATTTCAGCACATTGTTGAGTTCTAGACAGACAATTGAAAGGTTACTCCATGTGAACTATTCGGGAACTCAGAAGTACGTTTACCACCAATTACTGGCAGTAGATTTATGAGTTATAACCAGGGCTGTGGAGTCGGTAACAAAAAATCCGACTCCGACTCCTGATATTTTAGTAGTTTGAATCCGACTCCGACTCCCGACTCCGACTGTACTAGAATATTGATAACCCCCCTCCTATTCCTTTTCATCTACCTGATAAACTTTACCGACGAATTTCACAAGTTGTGCAGAATGTGGTTGATTATAATAAATTTCATATTTACAAATATTGCATTCACGGTTTCCAGCAACCTACTGATTTCACGTACAAATACACAGAGAGGTTTACAAACGTAAATGAGGAAAAGGATAAAATTTACTTTAAGAAGAATACATTTCATGGCAAAATTTCATAAACGTGCAAATGCCATTGTTATAACAAGTAAGTTTCTTACCTGCCTACTAAACTAATAGCAATAACTACATTCCGTAGTAGATTATTTTCTTAAAGGGTCATTTACTACCTGCCTACATAATACAAGTTTACTGAGTCATAGGAAATTCAAATAGTTTGAGGTCTGGGCAGGGTTGAGCAGATTTAAATTATTTGATTAAAATAATGAATTTAATGGAGTAATTTAATTATCAAAAGTATATAAATATATATAAATAATATTTTTTATATTTTGCTAAATCAACAAAACAAATGCACAAAAGAAGTGCCCTTCAAATATTGCCAATTAAACAAAAACCATGAACAGTAACAATATAACAAAATGCTGAAACTGTTTTAACTTTTAAAATACATCTTGAAACAGTTAAAACATAAAAATAAGGTGCACTATAAAAGTTAGAAATTAGACGTAATACTAATAATAGTAATAATACGTACTATGTTTGTTTTATTGTTAATCACATAAAACAGTTATTGGTAAGATATAGAAAAACCGCCTACTACGTTGTACAAGGACAAAGTCGATATTTTTTAAATAGTTTGGTAGGAATTTAAATTTACAAGCGGTGATCACACTGATTCTAGAACACACTCTGCACACTCGAGGATCTATGAATTAACATATTATAGTGCACGTGCATTTTCATAAACTACCATAAATAAAGAAAAATCGATTTTTATTAACCCCGAGTCTGTCTTCAAATTGTCAGTACTACAGTCGTTCAAATAGTTTGTTAGCTTTTGGCGTTTTTATTTAAAAAAAAAATTGTAAAGTGGGAGTCGGAGTCGGGTATTTTATACGGACTCCGACTCCACCCAAAAATTTCCGACTCCTCGACTCTGACTCCGACTCTACAGCCCTGGTTATAACTGTATATCAATTTTAGACCATGATTTTTTACTGCGGGTAACCGTTGCCACCGAGAAATAAGATTTCAGCGTTCCGGCCTGACGTCAGCATAGATAGGTAGAACTGAACAATGCGATCCTCTTACCTGGAGGTCCCAGACGGAGTACCTAAGTGTACTGACGTTAAGCCTTACTTCATTTCTCGGTGGCAACGGTGTAATAGGCCAGCAATTTTTCTGGTAAACCGTTAATCACAAAACGTCGAGACAAATGTACGTTACCAACGTCGGTAGAATCTGTTTAGAATGTTAACATGGACCGCAGTACATGGAAATTAACATGTGAGCAAACGAAAATGAAATCAAGCTGGCTTTGAAAATTAAAACATGTTATGTAACTAATTTTAAACTCTTTTTGTATCGTGTTGTTGATTTTTAAAGTGTAATCATAACATCTAGTCATGCTTAATTGCTCCTAATGTTAATAAACTACGGCTTCACCAACTTCATTATCAAATTAAGAAACAAATTTCCGCCTGCACATGTTAACATCTAACCTAAGTTTGATCACAAGTATTTTTCGGTCATTGACAATGAAATAAATAATTTCGAAACGACTGACAAGATACATGAGGTTTTCTTATCCTAAACCAGAGGGGTGCAGGCCAACTGGGCAAACGGTCAACTCTATAATCCCGTTACTTAATTTTTACCTGTAAGTATAGGGGTCAACTGGGCAAGGGACTCGCGCTAGGGCCTACACACATTTTTTACATTACACAGGAATGTTTGTACTAAGTACACACAAATCTTAAATCTGCAAATAACCTAAATTCGTATCTTTGTACAAACATTTTTTGCTTGTTGCCCAGTTGATCCCTAGGATTTACGGACAAACTGACCATTTTGCCCAGTTGGCCTCCTCCGAACCAGAGTAGCTCAGAATATTGTGCCAAGTGTTGAGATTAGGATATCTATCGCTTTCCCAGTCAACAAACGTATGCTATTGTGTACCCACACGAGCTGCAAAGAGTTTTAAATTACTATATATATTTTTTTTAAGTGTCGTAGATATATAGCAGCCCTGTCGTAGCCCCTTGTTAATACTGTTTTTTTCTGATATTGTGTTTTCAATTTTAATTCTTGATGTTAAGTTAGAATATAAGTTCGAAGGGATTAATAAGTTTGACGCTTATATTAGATTCGTGTAAGGCTTCCCATAATTTTTGTAAAGGAATGTTGTCACAATCTTTCTTAAGGTCAACAAATAATAAATGAACTTCTTGGTTGGTTAATGTCATCTTCTGCTTTATTTGCTTCATTCAGAACACATTATCATTACACGACCAACCAGCTGGAAATCCTTGAAGATCTTCATCGGTGTACTCTTGTGCAATTAAGTCTCTTATGATCCAATGTATGAGTCTATTACGTGAAATTTTTGATCCCATATGTTATTTTTTCTGCTATTATCGCCCTTCTTGTGTTTCTTTGAGCTTCTTTATATTGTTGCCTATCATGGTCATTTTTAGTGTTTAGCCATTTAAGATAGTAATTTTTTCCTATTTACTTGTTTTACAATGTCTATTCCACCAATAATTTTTGTATTCTTTTTTGTTTTCTTAATTTCAAATGATTCATAAGCAGCTTCGTTTATACTTAATGTGTCTGTATTTTTCTTCCGTTGTTTTACATGTTCCTAGTTTTAGTTTGCTGGTAAAGCAGTATTGTACTTTCAATTGAAAAGTTATGGAGATATTCTATTGTTTCTATTTTTGTCTTTTTTTGTTGTTGTGTAGAGGTACTTTGTTTTTTTCCAAATCTAAATAAGATTTGAGCTTTAACAGGATAGTGGTCAGATCCGTATGTTGGCCCTAGTATCATTAACTTCGCTTTTTCGTTTACAATAAGGTAACCAATTATGAGAGACAACATTCTTCAGAATGTTTTTTGAGAGACACCTATTTTTTTCCGAATGGAACCATATATGACTATCACTCATGCCTAAACCGGAAGTACATATAAAAAAATATATGTTAAAAAGTGACGTTTACATCAGACATGCAAATGTTAAAAATTCATCTTCAAAAATAACAAAGGGGGTGTGCCATGATCGTGTTACACGTCGTATATAAAAATAAGAGTTTTACATAGTTTCGTGTTTGTGTTCTGTCTCATGACGTTCCTATTTACATCAGGATGCAAATTTTTTAGTTTTAGGGTAGGTACATCTACGCGTATTTCTATGTTCATCCAAGCTAAATATCTGATTTAAAACAGTTATTTAAATCGTTTGATCGCAACTGAGATAATTAATATTCAATTACAGCAATTTATTAGCAAAGAACACAACGTTCTTTACTCTAGTCTATATAACATCTAAAATAAATATTCAATTGTCTATGGGCCGGTTGCAGAAAGCAATGTTAAGTCGGGTGTGAGCTAACGTCGCGTCAAAGTGAACAAAATTGCATCAAATTTTGTTTACTAATGTATTAGTTCCCATAAACATTTGAGATTTGATTCGTTTTTGTTCACTTTGACGTCGCGTTAGCTAACACCAGACTTAAAGAATTAAAATAATATTCTTGATAATTCTGTTAGTATCAACTATGAATTTCAATTAAGGTTAAAAATTAATTTTTAGGCCCGTAGATTGTAGGGTTTCACGCACACTCCATCTTAAAGAACAAAATCGTGGATTTGTGAAAAGTCAGACTTTTACTTCAAACAGCAGACATTCGAATGTTTTCAAAATATAATATCTAATTGCTAATATAAATCTAAATCGGCGGTATTCATTTATTTAGCTATCAATCTCAAACTATGTAATTTCCCTTTCTTTTAAGTTCTATGCGAAAAAGTTTGATCGATTAACATTTTTATTATTTAATCAATACTTGGCTTCACGTCTGCACAAATTTATGGGCTATAGTGCAATAACCATAATTTCACAAATAAAATTATTAGGTGATAAATAACGTATAAAAGCTCCATCGCTACTTGATTCTTAGTTGTCTTTCAACTTCAAGCACACTTTGGAAAATCGAGGTCAAAAAGTGGGTTTAATTTAAAAAATACCGTAACTAATAAATATGGAGATTACATCAAAAATGCATTTTTAAGTACGTAAATCGACCGTTCCGGATATTTATTTTTGACAAAAATTTAATTTCATAGTTTCAGACTTGGCATAAGCACCAGGTGACCATTTCTCACTATCTTAATGTGATTAAATTAGCCTTGAACATTAACGGACAGCGGTGATCAAGAACTATCAGCCGAATTATTAAAATAATTATAACATTTACAACTAAATAAAAAGTTGTAGGTAGTCACTTACACATATGTTAAATTGGAACAAAGTTGCAGAATTGAGTACTGGCCATTATACTAAAAAATGTAGACCTTTTAAATCTGAAAAATACTAAAACGTGCGTTTTCAGTTTTTATTTGTGCCGTTTAAGTCTAGGAAAAAATTATTCTGTAAAAACTTTCAGAAGCCAACTTTTCTCCCCAATTTCATTAGAATTATGGTTCACCACAAATGAAATATGGGCTGTATTTATTTCTCTTACAAAATCAAAAGTATGTATGTAACTAACAAATGATACCCTTTATAGCAACTCCAATAATATCTGAGATTTATAGTCATGCAACGTTTATTACCCTAAAAAGTAGTTGCAAAAACACTTTTTGAATGCAGTCCTTGGTGTACAGTGAATATTTCTTCATAAATGGGTGCTTGAATACAATACAAATTTAAAGCAAAGCGTTACTGTTTACTGTGGCAATTTTAAATTTAATTACGCCAAATTGCGATGATAATTCGTAAATTTACATTTGCTTGTTTACAACATAGCAAAAATTAGAATGTAATGTTATAAGAATCTATACGACGTAGTTCATACATTTCCAGCACATAAACAGCACTGTAAAGGTTGCCAAGCAAATAACGAACATTGACTTGCGAATGAGAGAAATATAAAATACGTAGGTACTTAAAAATAGATAACATTTTTTTTTCAACGTGTTATACATCATAATAATAATAATAATGGTGAGGCACTAACACCCCATGAAGGAGCTTGGCCATACAAATCAGAAAAACAATGGTGTCTATAAAAAACGAACTGGAGGACTCCAAATAGTTTTAAACATCAAAGCAGGTTTTTAAGAATTTTTAGAAATTGAGCAGTTCTCTAGGCAAGTTTTCACAGAATTAATTTTCTTCTAAATGAGTAGTACAAGAAAAAATTTAAAAGAGTAAAGGTCCAGGTCATTTATAATATTGGCGGTTATTCGTTAACCGGCATATAAGTGAAATCCCCTATTCCCCTATGGTTGAAGTCAAAAAACGGACACCCTACATGTACATGCTTATAAATCTTTATATATTATAATAATACTAATGATTTAATACATAACACAGGCATCGGATCACGAGATTTATGTGAAGGGAACATAAGCAGTGAACAAAATGGGTCTATTGTACTAACAATCTTAATAATCGTACCGAACAGTACTTAACATTTCGGTAGGCAATTAAATAAATGCAGCGTTGCCCCCGTTGCCTATTTAACGACTAACTTAAAAACACATTAATAGCAGGCCAAATTAAAAATGTTAGGCTAAGATTTTTTGCTATAGACCTCCTTAATTTTCATTCAAGTAGGCCATCAATTCACCCTGCTCCCCGGCGACGTGCCTTTAAATAATAGTACTTAACAACATTCTTGATAATGGTAACGAGCAGCACTAAATGTTCCAATAAATCTGTTATGATCTTAAAATTTTCGGCAATTAAATAAACGCAGCGTTGCCTATTTAACAATTAACTTAAAAAACATATTAATAGCAGGCCAAATAAAAAATCTAAGACTAAGATTTTCTGCTATAGACCTTAATTTTCATTCAAGTAGGCAATGTCATCCTGCTCCCAGGAGACGTGCCTGTAATAGTAACACTTGATAATGGTAACGAAAAGCACTAAATGTTAAATCTTTTATGACCTCAAAATTTTCGGTAATTAAATAAACGGGGTGTAAACTACTTAACGACTAATCACTGCCAACGTTAATGCACACATATTTAAAAACACATTAATAGCGCCTAAATTCAAAAATTTAAAGTTAAGACGTCTATTAATTTCAGATATATACAGTGTGTCCCAGGATTGTTGTTACAAGAGGTGAGATGGACTAAAAATTTTTGAATTTTATTTTAAGATTGTGGGATTAGGTCCTGCTTGGTTTGAAGAGAATTTTAGGAATATTTTCAGTTTTTTTTAAAACAAGTCGGCCTTGACAGTGAAGCGAAAACTTTTCTTTTCAGGTAAACTACCCTTTCTGTTCATGATACGGCAAAATTTTACAAAGAAAAGTTGTTCAGAATGAGAAATTATGGTCCTACACAAAATTAAGCAAAATAAATTGTATTTATTAAAAATTATAGCTTAATCTAAGTAAATATTCCTGAAATTTTGTATAGGGCCATAATTTCTCATCCTGAACAACTTTTCTAGGTAAAATGTTGCCGTATCATGAACAAAAGGGTAGTTTACTTGAAAAGAAAATAGTTTTCGCTTCACGGTCAATGCCAACTTGTTTTTTTCAAAAACTGGAAATATTCTTAAAATTCTCTTCACACCAAGCAGGACCTAATCCCACAATCTTCTAAAATTTAAACATTTTTAGTCCATCGCACCTCTTGTAACATCAATCCTGGGACACACTGTATATGTATTTATACATATATGTACGTTGTAGCATAAGCTGCAAAGCATCTGCATTATAAAATCGGATTTAATTTTAACAATTTTATGGCACGATTAATTTAAAGTCCCTTCTACAATGACAATTTTTATTAAGAAATCTAAATACTGGGCATTTCTAAATTTTGCTTTTCTAATTATTATTATTCTAATTATTTTTAGTTTGAATTACAAATCGACCTAAGAAATCAACTACCGTAACAGTCGTAACACGAAAACGTTAAGGGAGGCACTGCGCTAGAGCGCGTTGAATATTTTTAAATCTGAATTCTGTTGCACGCTCGAAATTTGAATAATACCGGTCGTTGAGGTTTTACTTTCATAACGATCGCATAAAGACCATCAAGCCGGCACTACGCATATTTACGACACCTGGTGTATTTACAATTTACAATCCGTCTAGGCGAATCCGGAACATTATATAAGCACGTCTTTGTAAAATCAATAGACTTCTTGGTTGCTCCGGGAGCAAGGGCCTCTGGCACTATAGAGCCGGAAATGAACTCGTACAGGGACAAAATATCTTAATTAAACATTGCGTTATGCAATATGCAATACATATGCACCTGTTTCCCCTACCTGCAAGTGAATGGGAACTTTTTTTACTGGAGTACTCATGGCCGACGTCAACGGTTGCTGTGCTGCTGCAGGTCGAACAACAAAACGAGTTTTCGTGAAAGGAAAACTATTACCGGCGTTACTACGATGCCGCGATCGTAAATACTACGCAATGGTTCAAAACACTCTTCCGTGCGAGCATCGACTATGCGGCAAATTCCCACCGTTGACGTAGGCGTAGCTTCGCTGGGCGAGGTTTACGTTACCGTTACGGCGAGATTGACACCCATTGGTAGATGTTGTTTCTGCACGGTTGTGGCTAATGTACCGGCGATTCTGCAGCAGCTGAGTTACCGTATAGAATTTGGGTGTTTTTCAAAGCGCGGCTAAACAGATGACTAGGTTTTAGTCTTAAGTTAACTGGTGCTGCTGAATGATTTTTTACGAACATGCACATGTTATTTTACATTACATACTCACATTTTGGCTAACCTAAATTTATACTTTTCTACAAAAAACATGGTAAAATGTCCAAGTTAAGGGTTTTGTAATATCAAACACAGCATGCGATATAATTGCGGCAGAACGTGTTAGAGTGAGACAAAACAGTATTCGAGTCTCCGACGAGATTAAAATCTTTCTATTTAGCCGTTTCTGTTTTCCAACTCTACTACTCAATCGGGCAGTAGGTGTTCGTACACCAAGTTAAATTGCTCAAAAAATGCTAAGTTCAAAAACACACAATTTTTTATTGTAACAGTACAGTCCCCTAAAATTTAAATATATTTATAGAGCTTACTTTTACAGTAAAATGTAAAATCTGTAATTAAAAAAAAAACAAGTCAAACGACTACAAGATATTTGGCTAAGAATCAAATACTATTTTATAAAAAAAAAATCAAATACTTTTTTCTTCTTTTTAGCTTAATTTTTTCAATAACTGTAATGAAATTCTTATAAAATATAAAATAAACATATTTGGTATTGAATCACAGGTGGATAAAATAATTTCACGTCGTCCATTTAAAATGCAAAATAGAAAATGGAATTAACACACCTATTTAAGATGTAAAATAGAAAATACGTTACTAAAATAAGTTTTTAAAAGGAAAATGTCTTTCACTGAATATACATTTACTAACTTTTCTTAGTGTTTAGCGCATATTAAAAAAATACATTCTGAGTAACAACTATAAACAATAGCCAGTGACGTAGCTACCAGTGTTCAAACGTGTTCGATGGAACATGGGCCCGGGCCCGTAGGGGCCCGCGAAGGGCCAGTAAAAACAAAAAATATAAGTGGTTCTTACAAATAAAAATTGAAAATTTGTGTACCGCAAAATATAAACTATATTAATTTCCTTGGGGTCCTAATTCAGTTAAACATTACTATTTCACCAATTGACGTGTTGGTCATCCAGACACGATGCTCTGTTATCTTTAAGATACAGGTACGTTGTGTACCTACAGAAAGCGTTGACAAATATGTTATTAAGATCCAATAAACTGCTCAACTACAGCTACTCTTTAGACCTGTAGTTGAGCAGTTTGCTCAACTACAGGTCTAAAGAGTAGCTTCAGCACTGCGAAAACATTAAGTATTATAGTGCACCCAGAATGTGTAGTTCAAAACGTGACCACCGAACTTCTGTAGATGGCGCCAAGTGGACAAGCCGCCACTGTGCTACAATGCTTGGAAATTTTGCAAAGTGGAAAATCGCCACCTTTCGCCAAAACCAAATAGCGCATGAAGGTGCTCGGGACCTTAGCAACAACTTTGCCCCCTTTCACAATTTCGATATCTGTAGCCGTTCGAAAGTTACAGGCGATCCAGACAGACGGACGGACGGACGGACAAAACGTTCGCATAAGTACGCTGAAGCTACTAATAAACTGCTCAAGTACAGGTCTAAAGAGTAGCTTCAGCACTGCGAAAACATTAAGTATTATAGTGCACCCAGAATGTGTAGTTCAAAACGTGACCACCGAACTTCTGTAGATGTCGCCAAGTGGACAAGCCACCAGTATTATAGTGCACCCAGAATGTGTAGTTCAAAACGTGACCACCGAACTTCTGTAGATGGCGCCAAGTGGACAAGCCGCCACTGTGCTACAATGCTTGGAAATTTTGCAAAGTGGAAAATCGCCACCTTTCGCCAAAACCAAATAGCGCATGAAGGTGCTCGGGACCTTAGCAGCAACTTTGCCCCCTTTCAAAATTTCGATATCTGTAGCCGTTCGAAAGTTACAGGCGATCCAGACAGACAGACAGACAGACAGACGGACGGACGGACGGACGGACAAAACGTTCGCATAAGTACGCTGAAGCTACTAATAATAAGAAAACAGAAGTCGATGAAGCTAAATCAATTAAAACAAAATTAGAAATGTACAAAACAATATTTTTAATAGTTTTAGAAAGTACGATTTTAAATATCTCAGATGAGGTTTCAAAGGTCTTGCAGACTTAAAAACAAAATTTGCAACAAGCATCGGAGCTTTTTGAAAACCTACTTAAAAGCATCATGAATCTTAGAAATCAGTTTGATGAATTAAAAAAATTAAACTGATAATGTTACTAAAAAACAGGGCTGTGGAGTCGGTAACAAAGAATCCGACTCCGACTCCGACTCCTGATATTTTAGTAATTTGAATCCGACTCCGACTCCCGACTCCGACTCCGGTAGGACTAGAATATTGATAACCCTCCTCCTATTCCTTTTCATCTACCTGATAAACTTTACCGGCTAATGACGAATTTCACAAGTTGTGCAGAATGTGGTTGATTATAATAAATTTCATATTTACAAATATTGCATTCACGGTTTCCAGCAACGTACTGATTTCACGTACAAATACACAGAGAGGTTTACAAACGTAAATGAGGAAAAGGATAAAATTTACTTTAAAAAGAATACATTTCATGGCAAAATTTCATAAACGTGCAAATGCCATTGTTATAACAAGTAAGTTTCTTACCTGCCTACTAAACTAACAGTACGAACTACATTCCGTAGTAGATTATTTTCTTAACCCTCCAGTACCCGTTCAAAATTCTAAGACATCAGTACCCGCACCGGTCTCGTAGTCCGACACCCCTCTGCCACCTCCATAAAAATAATGAGATACCTTATGGCATTAGTTTCTTGTTCACTAACGTCTTCATAATCAGATATTTCCTGTTCAGTGTCACTGTTAATTTCCATAGTTTTCAATAAATTATCTTCGTCAGACGATGGCACATCATCATAAAACGAGTTATCGACATCCTCCTCCGCTATTATATCTCGCATCGTCTGTTCTAGTCGCGCCTGTTCTTTCTCATAAAATCTGCCATGACTATAATAATGTTTCAGTATAACAGTGTTACTAAAAATGCAGAAAATACTTTCTTCTCCTCACATTGGTCGTATAATAATAATGGTGAGGCACTAACACCCCATGAAGGAGCTTGGCCTGCAAGGCATTGGTCGTATATCAAAAGTAAAAATAAAAGCAACTCGGGTACCCGCTTCGGTCTCTGAAACCGAAATTATAAATAACTTTTAAACCACTGCAAGCACGAACTCAAAACTGCATACGGATCTTCAATGGCAATATACAGGGTGTTCCGAAAAATCGTTTACAAATTTTCAGGGATTGGAGAGGAAGGCAAGTGAAGTAATTTTCGCTACGCAACATATGGTCGGAAACGTCTCCTTGTTATTGAAAAAAAAATTATTACAGATTGCTTTTTATGTATCGTAAGTTATAAAAGTAAAAACAACAAAGTGGTACTTAACAACCATCATTCATAATAATTGTGGCGCCGCTGGATTTCTTCCTATGGGGAGATTTAAAAAGCTTAATGTATGTGACTCCAGTGATAATACAGGAGGACTTGGTAGCCCGAATTATTGATGCCTGTGGAAGGATCCGGGAAACTTCAGGAATTTTGGCCAGAGTTTGAGCTAACATGGTGCGTCGCTACCACGCTTGCAACGATGTTGTAGGTCGACAGTTCGAGCAATTATTATGAATGATGGTTGTTAAGTACCACTTTGGTTGTTTTTACTTTTGTAACTTGTGATAAAAAGCAATCTGTAATAAATAATTTTTTTCAAAAACAAGGAGACGTTTCCGACCATATGTTGCGTAGCGAAAATTACTTCACTTGCCTTCCTCTCCAATCCCTGAAAATTTGTAAACGATTTTTCGGAACACCCTGTATAGGAAGGTAGTGAAATGGGCGGTAAACTAACGCTAGCACATTAAGTAATATACTGCATCATGTGGTTGCTCGGTCTCGCAGACCGTAAACGGGTACTGAAGGGTTAAAGGGTCATTTACTACCTGCCTACATAATACAAGTTTACTGAGTCATAGGAAATTCAAATAGTCTGAGGTCTGGGCAGGGTTGAGCAGATTTAAATTATTTCATTAAAATAATGAATTTAATGGAGTAATTTAATTATCAAAAGTATATAAATATATATAAATAATATTTTTAATATTTTGCTAAATCAACAAAACAAATACACAAAAGAAGTGCCCTTCAAATATTGTCAATTAAACAAAACCACCATGAACAGTAACAATATAACAAAATGCTGAAACTGTTTTAACTTTTAAAATACATCTTGAAACAGTCAAAATTAAAACATAAAAATAAGGTGCACTATTAAAGTTAGAAATTAGACGTAATACTAATAATACTAATAATACGTACTATGCTTGTTTTATTGTTAATCACATAAAACAGTTATTGGTAAGATATAGAAAAACCGTCTACTACGTTGTACAAGGACAAAGTCGGTATTTTTTAAATAGTTCGGTAGGAATTTAAATTTACAAGCGGTGATCACACTGGGTCTAGAACGCACTCTGCACACTCGTGGATCTATGAATTAACATATTATAGTGCACGTGCATTTTCATAAACTACCAGAAATAAAGAAAAAACGATTTTTATTAACCCTGAGTCTGTCTTCAAATTGTCAGTACTAAAGTCGTTCAAATAGTTTGTTAGATTTTGGTGTTTTTATTTTAAAAAAAATTGTAAAGTGGGAGTCGGAGTCGGGTAATTTATACGGACTCCGACTCCACCCAAAAATTTCCGACTCCTCGACTCCGACTCCTGACTCCGACTCCGACTCTACAGCCCTGTAAAAAAATAATCACCATGTCGTAGAAACAAACGAAGATGTTTTTCGAATTAATGTATTTTACAAGAATCGATATTATCATAAGTCAGATGAACAGGAGATTTGCCGGCTTACACGAAGTGGTAAGCAACTTCAAAATTTTAATCAAATCTGTACTTTCTAACTATTTCGATGCAGAATTGCGACAGGAAGCAGAGATGCTTCAGAAAAATACCCTGATGACGTGATGACATTTCAGAAAATTTTCAAAATCAAATTTTGTCGTTCAGAGCCTTGATTAAAGAAGATATACAACAAATTGATGACGTTCTTAATTTATCAAAATTTATATCTGTGAAAAATTTCTCGTCAAGTTCAAGTTTTACCGATATCCTTACAGCGTGTTTTTTGTTTTTGATCATACCAGTAACCGTTGCGTCAGCAGAAAGATCGCTTTCTAAATGAAAAATAATAAAATCATATTTTTCTACGACCACTACTAAAAGTAGGCCTTTTAGCGCTAGCTTTTTTCTAAAAGTGACGTTTTATAAATCAGCGTGTTAAAAGTGAAATCAGCTGTTTACTTTTAGTACTAAAAGTAAACAGCTGGTGTGGAATTTAGAATTTTGAACTGGAAGTGATGTTATAAAGTTATTCTGGTTACTTCTTTGGTTATAGGTAAAGTGTTTTTTAAATCATTACAGTATTATGTAATGAATAAAGTCAGATGTGTACTATTTATAATTACCTTTGATGACTGACTTTGACAGCTACTGGCTGCAGAAACATTCACCCGTGCGTCAAGGCCATCTCTTTATTATGACAAATTATAACTGTCATAAATGCAAACCTTTGTTAAATCGACATTTATGAATTAATAACAGTAAATTTAAGACCGTAGAAAACATATTGTGTGCAACTCGTGCATAAACGTCCACTTTAGCTATTAAGAAACCGCATGAGTTACATAAGACATTGCACAATGTTTGGACGTTACAAAACTAATTAAACAGTTCGCTTCTGAAAAAGTGAGAAAGAAGCAATTTCTATAACTAACTATATCTGTTGCATTTACTATATTTTAATATTTTTGTTTTTATATATGTTTATTTATGTTTTATGTTAGAATTTATCGATTTTGTTTTTTTTTTAGAAATACGTATATGTAATATAATAAGTTTCTTTCTAAAGAAGTGTTTTATTTTGTATGAATAATTAGTAATTTTATATTGGGTGGGAGGGGGCCCAATAAAATGTTTGAACACGAGCCCGCGACTTCCTCGCTACGTCACTGACAATAGCAATTGGATTATTGATGGATTTATTTACTTTTTAAAATATCCATTAACTTTAATTAACAATAGTTTTGAAACGTAGCATCATTTATTGATCTTCTTCTCGCAAGCACGACCATATCGGCCTAAATAAATGGCCTTTCCACTGGTGCTGATGTGGGAAGATGCGTATGCTATTTAAGAAATAAATCCTTTGTAATAGGATGCCGATTTTACATTAAGTTATTATGATCGTTATTCTGAAAATATTGCAGTACCTACTTGTACTTGTAAACTATAACTATTCGACGTTTCCGGGCAGCCTGAAGAAAAGTTATCATCATCACAAAACATAAAATATTTACCGTCTAAAACTCTAAAGTATTACTTTTTAAGCGGGGTTTACACTTATGCAACAAATAAATAAAAATTACTTAAAATAGAAAATAGTTGGTTTCCCATTTCAAATAGCAAATAAAAACGATACAACATCGTCTTTTAAATATAAAATACAAAATGCCTTTTCTATTTTAAATAACTATTTCAAACAGATTCATTTCAACTATTTATCTCTCTCTTTAAGTCTGCCTATAATATCAAAGAACAATTGCTGTGGGTTATGATTGAAACAACGTTTTTATTACTACAAATATCTGACGACCCAACGACTTTAAACCTAGTAAATGAACCGAACATATCTTCGTTAAAGGAACTTAATACAATAATGTCTCCATGTTTCATGAACCTTTCAGTGGAATACTCTGTGATTTATTTTAGGGTTGCCAACCGTCATACATTTCGCAGGACGTCCTGGATTTGAGGTAAAGGGTGTTTTTTTAGAGGGATACAACTTTAAATTGAAATAAAACACAGAAAGATGTTTTTAATATCCATGAAATTGGCTTTATTTGAAAGATAATTTTATGGCATTTATGTTTGAATATGATTTCGGACATGTGACGGCCGCGGCTGGCGTGTACATGATGTAATCTGTAGGTCCAATTTTCACACACTCTTCGCAGTAAATCAAGCTGTATTTCGGCAATAACGCGTCGAATGTTGGCTTCCAAGTTCTTAATTGTTTCCGGTTTATCGACGTAGACATGCGACTTTACATATCTTCAAAGAAAATAATCTAACGGCGTCAAATTGCACGACAGAGGTGGCCAATTAACAGATCCACAAAATGGATCCACGAAATGGATCTGTTAACTGGCCACCTCGTTTGTGCGATTTGACGCCATTAGATTATTTTCTTGGAGGATATGTAAAGTCGCATGTCTATGCCGATAAACCGGAAACAATTGAGCACTTGAAAGCCAAAATTCGACGCGTTATTGCTGAAATGAAATACAGCCTGACTTACTGCGAAAAGAGTGTGTGAAAATTGGACCTGCAGATTACGTCATGTATACGCCAACCGCCGCGGTCACATGCCCGAAATCATATTCAAACATAAATGCCATAAAATTATCTTTCAAATAAAGCCAATTTCATGGATATTAAAAACATCTTTCTGTGTTTTATTTCAATTTAAAGTTGTATCCCTCTAAAAAAACACCCTTTACTTTGTCCTAGCTCCTGACAACACCTCTTGCAGGACGCTGAATGTCCTTAATTTAAGGAGTCAGAATTGGAGGTGAAAGTATTACAAATATAAGATATGCTGATGACACGGCGATATTGGCTGAAAGCATCCAATACTTTCAGATGATGTTAGACAAAGTCAATGAACAAAGCATACAAATGGGATTAACCATAAATGTTAAGAAAACCAAACTCTTAGTGACTAGCAAACTTAATGTAGGCCCACTGAATTTACAACTTAATGGAGTAAATATCTCTCAAGTCAATCATTTTAAATATTTAGGTAGCTGGATCAACAAAAATTTGGACCCAGATGAAGAAATAAAATATCGCATTCAGCTAGCTAGGCATTCTTTTCTGAAGTTCAGAACAATATTAAGTAATAAACATCTCAAACTGCCCACTAAAACTAAATTCCTCAAATGCTATGCCTGGTTCTGTGCTTCTGTACGGATGTGAAACCTGGACACTAAAAATCGTTACTATGAACAGCATTGAGGCATTTGAGTTGTGGTGCTACCGTAGAATCCTCAAAATTCCCTGGACGCAAAGAAAGACAAACGAACAAGTGTTAAACATGATGAACAAGGAAAGAGAACTTTTAACTATAATAAAACAAAGGAAACTGGAATATCTTGGGCATGTAATGAGAGGACCAAAATACGAACTTCTACGTTTAACACTAAATGGGAAAATCGAAGGAAAGAAGTGGATAGGCAGAAAGAAAATGTCGTGGCTGAGAAACCTGCGCCAATGGACAGGCCTAACAGCCGAACAATTATTCCATGCTGCACGGAATCGATATCGATATAAAGAAATTGTCGAGATGGTGATAGTCAACGTCTGATAATCGGACAAGACACATGAAGAAGAAGAAGAAGAATTTTAACCTATTCCCTATTTTTCCTTATTTAACGATTTAATGCATTTGTAACAACAGTGCGTCAATCACCAAACATTTAATAATACATTATACTCTATTCACATCTTCTCTGTATAAGATTGGTCATAGAAGTTTCGACAATTTAACTGTGTAACACTATTTTGCTGTGTTTAAATGAAGATTTATATTCAGTGTTAGGGTTCCCAAATACATTTAGATTAGAAAATACGACAAAACACCTTCAAATGCAGTTTCCATATTTAAACTACATACTCTTCGATCATACTTTATTTTGCAAATAGCTTAGGTTTAACCCTTGACGAAATTAAAATAGATATATTTTGGGCCCAATATATACAGCGCGGACACCTTAAAACAATTAAATTCTTAAAGCCCTTTGCTGATGTTTGCTCTTATTATAGCAACTACACCTTGCAATCCTCTTAACCCGGTTGATATATGGACACACTGTAACCATATAACATGTGAGCAAATGAAAACGAAATCAAGCTTGGCTTAGAAAAAATTAAGTCATGTGCTGTATTACTTCTGATGTTTTTAATTGAAATACGTATGACAGTTCTTATAATAGTAGCAGGTCAAGTTGTTTAAATTATCAAATTTTAAATTACACATGTTTACTCACTGGACACCACTTTCAGCAGTTCTTGTAACTTCATACATATGTAATTATTGATGTAGCAGATGTAACACTGTTTAAGTGTTGGTTTTTATGTTAATTTTCAAATAAAATTTTGATTTGACAGTCGGTGGCAGTCATGCAACGGTTTAGGTTATGTATATGGGTATTTCATTCTAAAACATCAACATAATGCGAATTAATAATCGACGTTTAAATTTTCAAAGCCAAGCTTAATTTTACTCTAGTTTGCTGACATGTTACATGCAAACAAGTACTACGTTTGATTTGTTAATCGTCCTCTGAAGTGTCAGCGTAGTGACGGGCTTTTCAAAAATTGAATGAAGAATTATAATTATAAATCATAAGAATGTTTGGTTTTTGTATTAATATATCTAGTTATGCTTACTAATATGCGGGCTTAGGATAAATATGCACTTAAAAATTGGAATATATGCATGCAAATATGCACGTAAAATACCTAAAATATGCACTTAAATATGCCCTTTCCCTAATTTGGTTCAATGTAGCACTGTACAAGTCAGAAACGTAAATTTTTATTAATGTTGATGCGTGAGGAATATCTCGCTTCATGTACTTCTGTAGCAATACCGTGAGTGTTGGTTTTTGTAACTTGGATAGAGATATATCGGCAGGAATAAAAAATTTACATAAATCATAATTTAACTCAGAATGGTGTGGTCCTGGTTTTGGCATTGTTGTTGTTTATTAGCAGGTTTTTTTTGCTTTTCTTACTCAGATGTTTTTCTGTTTGCATATGCCGAGTAACTTGAAATTTTTTTGAAGCTACAATTGCAACTTCATAATATGTACAAAATAGCACAATACCATTAGTGGTAAAGTATTTAAAATCACGCACAAACTGGTTTGGAACTACACTTGAAGATATTTCATCCTTTCTCATTTTAAATGTTAATTTAGGTTTTGCCTTATGTTTTATGGATGATGTTTTAAAGTTGATTGTAGAATGGATGTTGGAGAACTATACTTGTGGCTCTACTACAAAATTAAACTTAAAAGAGAAGGATTAGTAGAGTTTTCCAAAAACATATTTTATCAGTCAACACTAAGACCTTTTTACACAATTCTCTAGTTAAATGTCAAAACAATATCATCCATTACTCAAGATTGTATAGTGAAGCATAGAGCGGCTCAATATAAAGCCTCATTCATTTGGCTTTGCCAAAACATAAGTATACCTGGGCCATAATCCCTAGACCGTTCTAAGAATTGAAGAAAAAGAATTTGCATTTGAATTTCCTATTAAAAGGTTAGCATGGATTACCGAAAATGCTTAATCTTTAAAATTACCAATATTCAACAAAAAATGTAATCAGATGTGGTTTTCATGCTGTTCTGCTTTGAAAGTACTTAAAACTTTCAAAATAATTACATTTTATGCAACTAGAAATTCAAGTTTTTAGAAATATGCAGCATTAATTAGAAACTTTCAAAATATGCATTTATTGTAGAAAACAGTAAAAATATGCATTTGCATATGCAGATATGCAAATGCATAATTATCCTAAGCCTGCGTAATATGTAAGCGAGAGGCATATATGTATTACTCCTATATTGCTAGTAGGGTCTGAGAACGGGCGAAAACATTACGGCGCCAACATATAGTACGTCCGTTTCTTTATGAGTTCTGCGCGTCTCGTGCGCATGCCTGAGAATTCGACCTGCCTAGCTTCGTTTACGTGTTCACGGTCGACGCTTGCGCGTATATGCAACGCTTCCGAGCAATCCAGCAAGTGCGTAGAAAGAGATGGTGTCTGTCTCACTTACGTTGTGACCTCTCCACTTACAGGCGGTAGCAATATAGGAGTAATACATATATGGCAAGAGGCAGGTAGGTATCTGCCTCCATCTGCAGGTGGTTTGTCGAAATGCTTTAACAACATTCAGTATAGGGAACTGTACATAGGACACAAAGATATATTAAAAAACAAATCAAAATAATAGTTATTGTGGCGTCCCACTGTCACTATTAAGTCAAGAAGCGAGGGCCTTAATATGAAAGCAAAAAGTGGTGGTTTTAACAAAGTATACAGGCAGAAAGCTTGGAATATACAGTTGTCTATTGGAACATCATTTATGCAGCTTGCAAAATAAGTAAACAATTTTAACAGTTTGTACGTTATATGTACAAAAAATTTGTCTGGTCAAATTAACTTTTCTCTCTACATTTTTTTATGAAAATATGTGCATTATAGCCTGCCTATAATTTGTTACTACTTAATATACAGTCAGACCTCGCCGTTCGCGGGGGTTACGTTCCAGAAGAATGCCGCGATGCGCAAGTAAACACATAAATGATAAAAACGGGGTTAGGTTCCATAAACTAGATTTATTTATACTATGCAACTTCAAAAAATTGAAAAATACATAAACGTGCGTATACAAACATGCAAATACGTAAATTTTCAAAACATATGCAAATACTTACATTTTCAAAACATAAAATATAAAGCAAAAAACACTAAACCAAAAAACATTAAAAAAGCATAAAACATACTGACTGCAACAAACAAATCAAGTTATAATTTTACAATTTATTTCAGGTTCGATTTGGTAATAAGTGATTCAAAGAAATGGGCTCGATAAGTGTGTTTACAAGTTCGTGATAAATAATGTTATTTAGGTGTTCATGACATAAACCGCATACGTCGGCTTTATTTACTTACGACCGGTCTTATAAAGGTCACTCACCTGACGTTAACTTTAAATCGCTGTTAAAATAAACAAATGCTCATCAAAACGTTGGCGCTTATGACATATTATTCATTAGTAAAAAAAATCATTCGCTTTTGTTTATTTTAACAGCGAATTAAAGTTAACGTCAGATTAGTGGCCTTCATAAGACCGGCCGTTAATGTGTGAAAATTGAAACAGTTAATGTTGGCAATTTCATCCGCGAACGGCAAAGCAAATATCCGCGAACGGCAAAGAAAAGGGAGCACAAAGGTGCCCAGCGTAAAATCGAATCAGTGAACCGCAAATCCGCGAACGGCGAGGTCTGACTGTATTAAAATAATATTTGTAACTTTAATGCCTTTCTATAAAATTAGTTCTTAAAATATTTGGTTTAAGCAAGTTTCATTTTTAAAAAGTGAGGTGTTCAAAGTATTTAGATTAAATAAGAATTATGAAGAGAGTAAACTAACCAAATGATTCATTCCGATATAAATAAATAAGTTTAAAATTTTTACAATGCATAAAAGTTAAAACTAAGACCGCTGAAGAAAACAGCTGCTTCCTCCCAAAATCTGCCATTGAAGCCACATCAGGATGATTCCGCTGGTCGTTTTCGTCTTCAATTTGGTTGTCCGGGAGAAACAAAGCAAAATTAATTTTACTAGCATTGACAAAAACTGAGGAATGTGTAGAAGTCGCTAAAGAAAATTTACGAATGAAATAGGTATACACCTGAAAAAGCTGGAGTTTGTAATGCACTGATCAATTAATTACATTCCTCAACACACCAAGGACCTAAAAACTTTCTTGAGTTTCAAGTACAAGTGAAATGCTTAAAAAGCATTGCTAGTTACTATTGACCGACAACTTATTAAGTAGTTTTACTAAACTACAAAATTTTACTGTTATTATATTTTATTTTAAATAGTATATCGCTTGTTCACCGGGATACTAGAATCCATAAATTAAACATAAAAGTACGTGTGCTTTTAAGGTTTACCAAAATGAAATGTGATTTAAGTTAGTAATTTCTATATTATATATTATATTTTTATATTATTTGATATCACATCAACTCTCTGTAGAATGTACATAAGTGAATTGTTGAGCATTTTAGCATGGTGCATCTTGTTCGTACGGATTATTAATTTCTCTATTTACAATTTTTACATTTGAAACATTTAATGGCCAGCATACAGGACAAAGGTAGGTAACCCATCATATACGTGATGCTTCATTAGATGGAAGCTACAAGATGATGTTCTCAATATTTTATAATTTAACATATGGAAAACATATTATTTTAATTTCAAATTAGTATCGTAACGCTCCGCAGTATTTTGCCATTCCTTTGTTGAACTGCGCCTAAGATTTTCATTTACGCATCTCTAAAATAAATACCCACGTTTCCATCTTTTTGTTTCCGAGTGTGCTAGGAGGAAATTTTATTTTTCAAATGCGCAAACTTGGCGATAACAGCGGGCACCGAATTTGGAATTCAAGCGTCTTTCTTCTCATGCCAGCCTTGTTTGAAATCAACCTATACGAGGCCCGCAAAGGATTTATTTCACATGTTCCCCAGAGTAGACCTTGATTTTGGTGATGATCAATTGTTTTCTGTAAAAAAACGATTGGCCATGCTTACAAAGCGAGTTGCTCGCGTTTCTGCGGCCCGCTTGTGATCTTTAGGGTAAGCTCATTCGAATTATTAAGTTTCCTTGCTAATTAATGTGGCAATTAGGCCCCTTTATGCGGCATACGCATTATATGGCAAGTAATTTGCTGACTCTTCACGGCATCTGCATCATGTGCGATTTACAATTCCCGTCACCAGCTTAGGACCCTTGAACACCGGCGTTAGTTTCCAGCTGCAGATACACCTTTTTGACTGCTTCGCACCTATGAAAAAACCCATGTGGGAGCGTCCCAGAATAGCGCAGACAATAAAGGCAGTTTTTCCAGCAATAGGTTATGCGTTGATCTAACAAATGCCATTGATTATCAATCACGCGTGGATCAAGTAATTTATTAGTTGATTGTATTTGTATTTGCGTTTCAATTAGGGGTCTACTCAACCAAGCATCAAGTGTGTCAAAGCTTCAATGCAGTAGTTTTTGTAGTTCGACCTTGATCATCTGCCGATTCAATTCAACTTTATCAGCTTGCATGCCGGCCATAGGACGTTCTTTTTGTAAATTCAACCGCTGAAATGTTTGCATGGCATTCTAGATGTCAATTTATTGTAATATTAAATATTAATTGTGACATTATGATTTGGGGTTCAGTCCAGTCATATTTAATTATTATTTGCCGCTGTAGAGCGTTAGGATTTTACCTAATTTTATTTGTTAATTGCTATTTCTGGGCCTTATGGGTCTCTTGTGATTTAATTACGATTAATAATTGTGAGACTATTTGGTGAAATTAAATTTTATTTACTGCTACTGGTATATCTCTTGGTTATCTATAGTTACTACCATTCATAAACCTGTTTGTTTTTTAAATTTAGGTTGTAAAGTTAGAGACATATAAGGTAGGTGGTGAATTGTTTTGTATTTTGTTATAAATAACGACTGGCGCCCGTTTGTTTAAAGATTAGTAAGCTTTTTGGTAACATTAAGAATCGCTGCGTAGTCCTTATTCACGCAATATTGTGCCGATGGTTTGAACTAGCTAGGGATATGCTATCTCTCGTAGTACACGATTGATTACATAGGCGGAACGATCGTGCACAATTTAAGGGTGCTGAAGCTCTATGACAATTTATTATACTTGCTCAACATACTAATTGTGAAATGTGCTATTTATTTTACTGAATTTAAGCTGTAAATCAATGACAATTTTTGCTCCACGTTTAGTTTTTTTAACGGACCTACATATAGGTATTCTTTTACGAAATTTTGAAATTCCTGCGGTCTGAGAAATCGCCACTTGTCGTAGTAGAACGAAATAGTTATAATAAATTAAAATGAAGACATGTCCCGGCCTAGGCTGTGGAAGCGATCATCAGCACTTCACGGCGGAAGTAACAATTCATATTAAAACAGCCAAAATCCAAGAAAAATATATGTCAATGAAACCACAGTATTTTGATTAAACAGACTCTAGACATCAACATACAAAACATTCCAGAAGAAAACATGGACACAAATGTTGAAAAATTGTGGATGACCCTTAAAACTGTTATGCTGAAAGCAACCAACAGGATATTAAAACATAAAACCGTAATAGCACCACTAGAAAGTAACAACACGGTTCATGAAACAGACCAAGAAAGGTGAAATTTACTCGCTAACACATTGGAAAAGACCTTCATTCCATCATTAGAGAACGTCAACGATGAATTCATAGACGAGGTAAACACTTACGTTGCAAATCATCTACCTAACTACCCTGGCCACTTTCAGCACATCTCCCCTTTGCAAATTAAAACCGCGATAGAAAACTACCGACAAGAAAATCGCCTGGACCTGATGGTATACCAAACATAGCTCTGAAAAACCTAACAAAGAAAGTACTGGCATACCTGGCAATCATCCGACATAATAATTTTCATTGGTTGCTTGCTTGACGCCACTTTGAGAGCGAACCCGTGGGCCGAATTGGCTGATTTTGGTGTCAATCGACTCAGGGCGACGCAAGTAAACCAGTAGTAGGGTTTTCAAATTTTTATAAGTGACTTTTTTTTAATGTGGATTTTTTTGTTGATAGCTAACCTCAAAATTAACTCGACACACAAAATGGATCACTCTTGTACAAATTGCATTAAATGAATTATTTCGCGCCCAATTTGGGTGCAGAACGCTAGTATTTATTAATTGCCTTAGACTTGGATACTTCCCCAAAGACTGGAAAATGTCACATATATTACCACTTAACAAACCTGGAAAAGACAAAAGAATACCTGAAAACCACGGGCCTATAAGTCTTCTATCCACTTTGGCGAAATTATTAGAAAAAATCATATTTAAAAGACTAAATGACTTCGTAAGCAGCCATAATATTATTGCAAATGTACAATTCTGTTTCAGAAAAAACCATAGTACTATCCATCAACTATTAAAAATCACAGACGCTATAGAGAAAAGATTAGAAGAAAAACTATATCAGATTGAAACACCCAGCTACTTAATCAGAATACAGTCTTATCTAGATAACAGAACCTTTTCAGTCAAAATTAACACTACATTGTCTCCTACAAAAGATATCCATGCTGGAGTTTCTCAAGGAAGCATCCTAAGACCACCGCTATTCAACATCTATGTCCACGATGTTCCCACTTATTCTCGAGTAATGTTTGTTATGTTTTGCAGACGACACAGTTATTATTACCCAACATAATGACATACCAACTGCAACTGCGCAACTACAGCAATCTGTAGACATAGTGAGCAAATGGTTCCACAAATGGAGGATAAAGATCAACCCGTTAAAGTGTCCTCCCAACTTAATTATTAACCACTCGCTAATAAACTGGAACGAAAAAGACTCGGCTGTCAAATATCTAGGGGTCTACTTGGATACTAAACTATCTTGGGGGTATCACATTAATAGAAAGTTGAATCAGTTTCATACCAGGTTAGCACAACTTTATTCTAATAAATAAAAGGTCTGCACTGCAAATCGAATGCGCAAAAATTATATACCTACTTAAGTATACTTAGACCAATACTAATGTATGCTTGCCAAATTTGGGGTAACACATCAAAGACGAATATTAACAAGTTACAAGTACAACAAAATAAAGTTCTGAGAATCCAACAGAAGCACCATGGTTTCCAATAAACAAACAAATCCACGAAGAACTAAAAATTTTCACCATACAGCAGTACATCCAAACAACAAATAAACGATTCTTCCAGAACGAAGTACAACAGTGTTATTTATCAACTTATCACAACAATAAACAAACAAATCCACGAAGAACTAAAAATTTTCACCATACAGCAGTACATCCAAACAACAAATAAACGATTCTTCCAGAACGAAGTGCAACAGTGTTATTTATCAACTTATCACAACATAGGTACAAAATCTTTACACAAAATACTCAAGAGAAAATTAATGCAAGATCTAGTGATAACATCAGACAATAGCAACAGAGAAAATCATACCTATATAATAATCCAGAAAACTACAAGCCGTGTTTACACGATAAAAAGTACCATAGTTGCATTCGTGCATTTCTATTTTCGGGTTTTTGTAAACAAACTTCCCTTAACTTTTAATAGCAATATTATCACAGAAAACAATTACTTATTAAACCTATTACTTGTGTTTTTTTAAACTACGCACACAGCTTCAAACGGAAGTCCATTTTGTTTAATAGTCATATCTGGTTACTGAACGCTGCCAAGAACCCAAGCAAAAAAATCCAAGCAGTACGTTTTAACATAGTGTAAAAGCGTCTCCGATGCTTACGCTACATAACCTATAAATTTCTTGTTCATCGCTTTGAAAACACGCACTATATTTGTCACAATCAACAGGTAAACCTACTATTCTAACAGAAGAAGTTAGTTAAACCTTATATTTTGCAGCAGAGGTAAGGGGTTGTCACAGGCAAGAATTCAACGGCTACTGCGCTTGAGTACCAACGACGTTATCCAAATCGTCGTATTCCATCTCCGAGAACTTTTACTTCAACTTTTCCTGCTCTTCGAAAAACTGGATGTCTTCCGAGCTTTAGCATTCAGTACGAACGAGTTATTCATCAGGTTGTTGCTGCGGAGGAGAACATCCTTCTCATAGTCGAGCGCAGTCCCAGCGTATCTCATACTGCCAAACCAGCAGATGGATAAACAATGCGCCCAGTGGGAAATGCTCTCTCTTCTAAAGTGGATGTTCAAATGATTGATGGTTCCCATCGCTTGGGGAAGCCAACATCTGATAAAACAGGACCAAGAGGAATCATCGTGGAATTCGTTAGAATATTGGACAAGGAGGAGTTTCTAAGGTGCAGAAAGATTAAACGTAATCTGAAGTTAAGTGATATCAATTTGGAATTAGTTGATATGGCTAAAAGCAATAACTCTGTGTATATTAATGAATCTCTCTCGTCGTTAAATGCGACAGCTAGAGATTATAAAAAGGAGAAGAATACTAAATATCTTTGGTCTAAAAATGGGAGGATTTGTATGAGAGCAAAAGATAATAGTAAAATAGCCAAAATTTTAAATATTTCTGATTTTACAAATGTTCTTTGAATGTTTGACTAAAATTGATTTAAAAAACATTTTATATATTTCTATCGATAATTATAATTATATGAAAAATATTATTTTCTTTTGCATTTTTTAGAACACAAAGTAAATCCTGTTTTATTTTTATTTGTGTTTCTATACAGTTTGTGGTTTACTTTCAGTTTTTTTGGTTGCTTCGCAAATATAAGTTTATTTAGATTTTTGTCAATCTTTCAACTATTAAGTATTTGTATGTCGCTGCACATGTCTTTATGGTAATATATTTAGTTTTATTTCTATTAATCAAATATTCATTTTTATAAGTCATCGTATAAAGTTTGTTTATAGTAATAATTCTGGGGTTCATCAGTATCTGCTGATGTTGATTAATTGCTTAATCGATTTTTTCTGTTTTATAATATTGTTTCTTTTCAGATGAGTGGTGGCATTATTAAGGTTGCGCATTTAAATATTCGGTCGCTACTAGATGGCTTCAATGACCTGTTTAGCTGTCTATCTGTCTAGCTGTCTATCCGAAGATATCCGAGTCATGTCGTATATGTCCGAATGTTTGTAGGAGTGGAGCAGGTAGATACCGAGTAATAAATCAAAACATTCTGATAAGAGACAAACAATTTATTTATATACATGCTTTACGCACAGAATACAACTCTTTCTTAATTTTTAGTCGGAGTTGTTTTAATACTATCTAACTTAATTTTTATCTTGTAATTTAAGTCTACATGTGATTCGTCTATTCCTTTTTCGAGCCAAAAGTTGGTTAAAGCTTCTATATTTTCGAAATGTAAAATATAACGATTTTTGTTTCTGTAATGAATGTGTTTAATTCCAGTTACAACTAGTTCTGTTCCTTCCTGGAGTTCCTCCAAACGATGGCATTGTGCAATCTTAATCCTGCCTTTTAGTTGTTGCATGCTAATGTTAGCAATTTGATCCATATCTTCTTGATTGCACATTAATCGATCTAAATCTCGCCATTCTTCGCTATAAAATTCAACTTTCTCTACTTTGGGGGATGAGTGCCCATTAAACGTAGAAACTCCATTAGTTTTAAATTTTATAAACGGTTCTTCTGTTGGCAAACATACAATATATAATCCATTAAATGGAATACAAATGTATCCCTGTTCTCTAAGTTTCTCTTTGTTATTGTCGTAAATATTTATAGGATGTTGTTTAAAATGTCCTTTTAAGAAGTATACACTTTTGCTTCCATCATTTTCTGCTGGAACACCAACCGTCGGAAATGTTCCCCTGGTATTTACTATAAATGCGGAAATCTTGTATACCCCAGTTGTATCGAGATTTCTCCAAGGGTTTTGATTAAAGTAACTGCATAGTCTATCCTCCGTTTCTTTTACTTTCTGGTCTTTTGACAGCAAATTTTTGTATTCTTCTTTTATAGAGTTTGGTTCCGCTAAATAATCTAGTTTTCTTTTTTAATTTCTATTTCTTCCAGCTCCAATTTTCGCTTTCTTGCACTTAATACATGGACAGACGATAGTGGAGTTATTTCTTTAATTGGATATGGAGTAAGCCTATGTGTAATGTTAGTTCTTTTTCTTAAGACCTGCGGGATGACGTTACTCGTATCAACCAATACCAAGGCAGTAATATTTACATTCTGTGCTATTGTAGAGAACAGTGTTGTGGATTTGGAAAAGAATGTCTCTCCGGCCTTAATATAGCACTTTTGTATTATGTTTATGTTATCCTCGTGTGCGTGGCTGTCTACAATTTCTAAATAATTAACTGGTAGTTAACACTGCAGGCGGAGAGGACGTAGTTTATCATTTTCTCGCGCTGTTCTTGTTTATCTGGCAGCTTGATTTGCATCCCGGTCAACTTTCTTGTATTTTTATTGCCCCAGAACACATATTGTAAAACATTGTTAAACACAACACAACAGCTGTTAACTTGGTCCACATAGAAGCGATTGGCGCAAAATAAAACGGTGTTCTTGTAAATACTGCTTGCTACTGTCCAGTACACTTAAACAGTCCTCCAGAGGGTCGAACACATTATCTATGTTGTAATTATACACGGTTCGGCAATAGAATCTGACGGATTAGGAGGCGTGTTAGTTTATATAACAAATGAAGTAGGAATCTGACAGTTGCAGAAATGTATACCTCCATGCATACAGTTTTAGTTACTATGTACAACTGGCCAGTGAATTTCCGCGTGTTTGCCGTAACTACATATTCTGAAACCAAGTCAGTTACCATTACACAACGTCGATTTCGACGTATGTTTAACGTTGCTAGGCATCAGGTATCAACATTAATGATACTTGGTTTCAACAGGACGGAGCAACGGCCCGAGAAACATTAAATCTTTTGAGAAACGTTTTCCACAATCATTGAATTTCACGATTTGGCGATATCCCTTGGCCTCCCCGATCTCCAGATGACCAGATGTAACGGCGCCAGATTATTTTCTATGGGGAAAACTCAAAGAAAAGGTGTTCGATCCAGGCCACACACCATTCAAGAATTAGAAAATCGAATAAGTCAAGAAATCGAAGAAATTAATCGAGATCAAAATTTATTACAGCGTGTAATGGAAAACTTTCGTAAAAAATTAGAAGAATTGGCTGTACGCCGCGGATCACATTTATTTGATGTAATATTCAAAAAGTAATTGATTATTAATAAATTGCATTGTTTATACGTTATTTATTCATTAGTTTCATTCCAATAACTGTTACCTTAAATTCGCAACAGCCCGTTGAAATCCGTCAGATTCTATTGCCGAACCCTGTATATTGTTGCTTCCAATCTTGTAATTCTGTGCTTTCTAGCCAAAGAAGACGTAAAATGTTTCTTTTAATCGTGCATCTGGACATTTGATAAAGTCAATAATATGGTTTTCGATTTCCTTGTTAACTCCTGGACTTGTAATTTGGCAAATAAATTTGTTATATATCTTAATTCTGCAATTCGAGTTCATCCATGTTAGACAGTCAATCCCAACTATTTTATCGTTGTCTGCAATCACATTACAATTTTCCTGGTACTCTCCTTGGGGGCAAAAGTTGTGATTAGTCATTAAGTAATAGCACATATCCATCTTAACACCTGCTAAATCTAAATTGGTTCATTTGTCCTGCGCATAATTTGAATTTCCCGCCAAAAACCTGCACAGAATTTAAATTTACCGCCAAAATAATGCGCGGAATTTGAATGTCCCATCAAAAACCTGGGCATAATTTAAATTTACCGCCAAAACTTGCGTAGAATTTGAATTTCCCACCAAAATAATGCTCAGAATTTGAATTTCCCGCCAAAAATCTGCGCAGAATGTAAATTTACCGTCAAAAACCTGCGCAGAATTTAAATTTCCCCCCAAAAACCTTCACAGAATTTAAATTTACCGCCAAAAACCTGCGCAGAATTTGAATTTCCCGCCAAAAACCTGCGCAGAATTTAAATTGACCGCCAAAAAGATGTGCAGAATTTGTATTTCCCGCTAAAAACCTGCGCAAAATCCCCGCGCAGACCTGCGCATAAACCTGCGCAGTGAACATGTTTGGTTCAGAATCCCCTTAGCTACACTTTGGCCCCGCCCCCCAGGGTCATGTGACATGTCGGCTGTAGGATAAATACAGCTGCCTCGGATGGCTCATCGCCTTCCCTTTTCTGACCTTTCTTCCATTCTCCACCCCCTCCTTTCTCTCACCCACCCTACAGTTTCCTCGTTCTTGGCTGAAGAGGGACGTCCGGTTTGCGGCTGGTTGGGCGGATGACAAGATAATAAAGATGACACCTTTACGGTTCCACTTCCGGCCCCCGCGATTAATTTTGGGGATAAAAGTCTAATTTTGAAAATTTTACAAGATTCCTACGCTTATCAAAATTTTCCGAGGCTCAAGTGGTCCCAACGTTTTTTCCAAAAATATGGAAAAACAAGATTCCTACGATGAATTTTGGGGCTAAAAGTATAATTTTAAAATTTTTACAAGATTTCCACGATTCATTTTGGGGCTAAGTCTAATTTTGATTTTTTTTCCAAAAATATAGAAAACAGGATTCCCATGCCTATCAAAATTTTCCCACGCTGAGCTGTCCCCTTGGAGAGGGGCGGAGTACCGAGGGCCCCCTTTGGAGAGAGGCGGAGCCCTAGGACCTCTTCACACTGGGGAAAATAACCGCTCACAAAAAGTGAGGTTACAAGCGCAGGGTTATGCGTAACAAAAAGTGGAGTTACGTTTTCGGTCCCGTCCGACTCCTTACCTACTAGTTACACTAAAAGCATTTTCAATAAATAATGCTATTTTCAACACGAATGTATTTTTAACCTTTAATTTTGATGACTGGCTCTAAGCATGTTTTACGTACTGAATTAGGAATAAATATGTATATGTAATTAAATGTGAATTGTATATATTGTATGTATTTGGTGTGGCATTTGTCATAGTAGACATGTGTAAAACATTTTTTTTTTTGTAATGGCACAAGTATAGTATCTTTAGCTTTCTAACGCGCGGAACTTGAAATGCGGCATGCGCCGCGGGCTACAGCTTGTGAGTGAATAATCCGCGAACAAACTTAAACTAAGTTGTAACACCATCCGACCCAAAGACCGCTGAGGAGCCAAAACATCGACCTCAATACAGACATTAATGCTACACATAATTAAATAACAATATCACGTAGAGCAAATTATACAGATCTGATTAAACCTCTATTAAAACAAAATAATTGACTGCAAGAAGCATCTTAACCATAAGAAAAACTCTTATCCTAGAGAAAGCAAGGACTTTATGGGGCACCTTACCTTGCGTTCGCAGAGGCATCATGAACATTCTAAGAACAGCATGCAGATCTAACGGAATATAATCTTATCTTTAAGCATTTCTAGGTACTTACGTAACTCACAGGGAATTACAAAATCACTATTACTTAAGCAATGTTTGTCTTTTAATCTAGCAAAAATGCAACTGATTATTACGCAGTCACATAAGTGCAAGCAAAAACTGCTAATGCTTCGTAACATACGATGTAAGGCTGCAAAAAACGCTTATCTTATCTCAGAATTGCATATTCTACACGTGCCACTCCTACCCGACGAGATCGGAAATATACATTTGGAAAGTTTTCAATTTTCCTAATGTGTGAATGATCTTTTCGTAAAGGAGTTTACGTTTACAAATCAATAAAAATACAATAATTGTTATAATTACACATAGAAGCAAGCTAATACTCATCGATCCCATAGATAAATAATGTGTTCTATGAATATTTTGAATGTCTTTAGGAATAAAATTTAATTCATCTTTTACAGATTACAAATCATGTATGTTAACTTTAGTTATTTCATACTTAATTTTTGAATTTTGATCGCGAGCGTCTATGCGCGGAAAATAACTATCCTTAATATTTAAACTAATATGATGATTAATTAAAAGTTCCTTATCTTGTATAATAACAAAACAAAAGTTAGGTATAGTGACTAAATTAGTTCCTATTAATTGTTGCTTATACTCATTAACGGTAGAACGAGAACCTATGGTAGCAACAATTCGGTGCGGTGAAGCAATAATCCATTGATTGTTTCTTATAAGAATCACTTTATAGTCTGCTAACTCAAAATAGTACACATTGCATGTCTTATCATTTATAAAAAACAATAATTGAGTTTCACATAGTAACTCATTAAGAATCACGAGTGGCGCTGATTCTTTACGAAAGTATCATTGTTGTTTTATTTCCAAACATTGATTATCTTTTACAGGTATGCTATTTTTTTCGGAATGAATAATTTGTTCAAAATGTGGTGAAATTTACTATTGGAATAAATAGGAATTAATTTAAATCTTAGATATTTGGTTTTCGTGACAAGGGGTACTTCCAGGAGAAATGTCACTTTGTTTTTAATTTGGTAAATTGTTATACTCACAGTTTTTTCGTAGCTTGAAATGCGGATTCTGTCAACAGGGTATGGCAAAGATAATTGTATTCTAACTCGATTTTCTTGAGCCTCAGTTAGCACATTCATTTTCGATCACTTGCAGTCATTTAGTTAGGTCTTCATCTTCAGGTTGTAAATCGTTTGTTTCGGCAAATACAAGAGCGGTCTGCAATTCTTTTAATTTTATTAAAATAAGTTGCAAAAGTGATATTATATTATCTGATTCATTACTACATGGGTGTTTATTATTTCTGAATTTTGTCTGCTTTCTTCCTGCAATGAAAATTGCATATCTTCTAGTTTGATTTTAAGAAACTCTTGATTTGAATACAAATTTCTGACAGCTTCCTTAAATTTTTCGATTGTTGTTTCGGTTAGAATCGTCTGACGTTCCATAATTTTCTTGTGTTTTTCGGAGGTTTCTTGAAGGTCTTTTATCGTTGCTTCGTATCGTTTGCCATATTTCGCGTCTAGGTTGCCGGTTGCAAATTTAATAAGTGTTCCTAGAGCCTATACCATCAATTGCTCCTCTTCTATTTTGGTGAGTAGGGAACAAATGCTGAATAAAGTTTTCATACACTATTATACAAAATTTTGTCCCAGAGCAAGTATAAATGGTTTCTATATG
The DNA here is from genome assembly GCA_940337035.1 of Agriotes lineatus. NCBI lineage: Eukaryota > Metazoa > Arthropoda > Insecta > Coleoptera > Elateridae > Agriotes > Agriotes lineatus. Next base: position 17,622,177 of record OW679202.1, read on the forward strand.
TATTTTTCCCCCTGAATTCAAAAATTTTATCAGAATTCTTCTATTGCTCTTAGTTTTCAAGTTATATCCTGTTCAGTGTGATATACGTTGTGCAAACTATACAATTATGTTATGGTATTTATAATATGTAAATGAATAAAAAAAATTGTATTTATTAAGCATTTAAAAATGATTCGTTTGTTATGAAAGAAAGTCAGCAATGTCATAGAACAATGCAATTAGTCATAACTGCTGGATGATGTAATTCAAAAATGGCTTATAGACTTTGTCAAAGTGATGTAACAAACAGCATTTGATTGGATTATAATGTCTGAGTTACTGATGTAGCCTGTTCTGGCTAGTTTAATTTAATTTTAATTGTTTAATCCGTTTGCTACAAATTGCCAGACTGAAACTGGCTTCCCAGGCAGCTCAGAATGCCAAGGTTTCAATAATAAACTCAAAATTAATTACCCAAGAAAGAACACAAAATAACTTTTATCAGTGTATAATATGTTTAACTAGATACATAGTAAATTATATTGTATTAAAAACAAGAAATAAAAATTGTAACAATGCTTGTAAATTAATTAAACTCTTCTAACGGGGCCTCTCGCTTGTTAAGATCGGGCCGCGTTAGTCTCTTTTGGGAGAACCTCTATGTAGATTAGTTCCGATGTCATGTAGGCGGATCGACGAGCCTGCACAGATAACTGGTTAGTTCAGCGGAAGACGCTTAATGGCGGCCTGTAAACAACGAATTTTGTCTTCAAATTGTTGAAAGTGCGGGCAATATTAAGCTAACTTACGTGCATTCCTGGTGCGACTCGTATTTATCGCTGCCGACAGTTGTACCGCGTGTGGTGAGATTACGTGCAGCCTGTGTATTTAGCTGGTTTTTCCTTCCTCTGGATTTTTGGATAACCAGGTGAGTGATGATGTTATTAAATTGAGTTCGGACTCGTAGGCGACGACTGCCGTGGAAAATATGAGTTTAGGCCGCGATTCGCCTCTAGCATGCAGCGGGAAAGGGCCCGTGAATTTCACCGTGCCAAATTATTAATGTAGCCTCCACGGGATGTCTTACTTTAGCTGCGGCAACGTACAAGCCGGTCCCTCGGAGGCGATACTTAGACCACGCTCGTGCTGCATTGTCTAGGTTTTAATTATTAATTTTTAGGGCCGGCTAATTAAGTACTTTGATTGTTGCGAGTTAGCAGCACGTATCTAAGGCGACGAAGGAGCAAATGGAACCTGAGGGAATTATGTATAGGTCTCTAGTTAATGAGCCTGGAGGGCCTCCCGAACTAAAGGGTTTAGATACGGGATATCAGGTCGGATCTCTAGTTGATGAGCCTGGAAGGCCCCCCGAACTACTTACTTACTTACTTACTTTATCTTCACCCCTTTTTACCTTACGGTGTTGGGGTATTGAGCCATTTCCTAAACTTTTTTCTGTCTTGTGCCAGGTCTTTGAGGTTTCCTATTTGGTTTATATTTCGTTTTGCTGCGGCTGTCTTTATGTTTTCCTCCCATTTTATTCTAGGCCTTCCTTTTCCTCGTCTTCCTTAACATTTCATGTTGTATATCTTTTTTGGGTTCCGTTCATTGTTTATTCGAGTTAGGTGACCGTACCATTGTAGTTGTTTCTTTTCGACCAGGTCGGTTAATGCTTTCGAGTACTTCTCTAATATTTCTATTTCTTATTCGGTCGCGTTTAGTTTTCCCTAACGATCTTCGCAGGTATTTCATTTCGGAAGCTGTAATTTTTGATCTGTGTTTATCTAGGATGGTCCAGGATTCCGCTGCGTATGTTAAAGTTGGGACGAAGATTGTTTTATATAGATGCGTTTTTGCCTTTATGCTTAGTTCTCTTTTTGCTATGAGGGTGTTGTTTATCTGGTAGTATATTTTATTAGCTTCTCCCGAACTAGAGGGTTTATATACGGGATATCAGGTCGGATCTCTAGTTGATGAGCCTGGAAGGCCCCCCGAACTAGACCGTCTAGGTGGCAGGAATTCTACTCGAAGATCCTAAGGGTCCTCCTGAGCAGAATTGGATTAGGAACAAGGTACAGGAAAATTCTCGAAGAGCCTGGCATTCCTGAGCGGAAACCGGTGAGGAAAAGGTTCAGGAAAAATTCTAGGAAAATTCTGTCTTGTACTGGCTTTAGTTTCTCTTTATAAAGCCCGGGCTAACGTACTCGGCGGAGGAGATTCTTGCATTAGGTGCGCGGAGGTGTCCCTGCGTTTCCTCGCGATGACGTCGCTAATCGCTCTCGGCTTGGTGCTCCGGTTCATAACGTGGTGCAAGACAAGGGGAAACACGCAAATTAATTTTTAATTTATAAAATCTCGTTCGCGCTGGGCAAAACGTTACACTGGTTTAAGCCATAGTCAGTCTGTGGTCAGTGTTCACTCTGTTGACATTTGTACATCTTGCGTGTGTATGTGCTGATATAATAAGTTCAGTGTAAACGTTTGTCAGTTACAACGTACCTATTCTAAATTTTCATTTCATCTTTTGAATTCAAGACACTTAGTGAATATTTTTTGTAGTGTTTTTGTATTGTGTGATATTGCAAAATGCCTAAAAATTGTGTAAATGCCACTATTTCGTACCCTAATTTACCATCTGCCATGATACCTGTGGCTTGCTGTGAAGAACTGCCTGTGCCTATTAGATTCACCCATTTTCACTTCTGAGACAAAAATAAATCCAATTTTGTATACCAGTGTTATAAGATAATTGGAATATTCGTAATTTGAGTAACTTCGCGCGCCGCATAAGTCTTTTCGGTTAGGTTCTTGTATTTTTGTGGTACGAAGAATATGATTAAGTGCCTTAGAATTTTGTTTAGGTAGCTGAATTCGTTTAATAAAGATTTGTAATTATTTTGAACAACGAAGGTCTAGGTGGATGTTTGAATAAAAGTGGGTTCTAGTTCTAGTTCCAAAAGATCCGGGGTTTGTTGATAAATATTGTATGGTTTCATGTTCGTTCAGGCTAACTGTTGCGTAGCACAGGAGTCTGGAATAAAAAGTAACTCGTTAACGTGAGTTTTCCGTAACCTTTTTGATTTTAAATCTTTTAATCTACAGACGTAGTGCTGAGATATTTCCATAGGGTCCACTAAAGTGGTGTTTGTCCTTGTTTCTTGGTTTTTCAGATAAACTGTCATACCTAGTTGCAAATTCTGGTTTCTTGACTCTTTTCTTCGGGGATGACCTGTTTCTTCTTTTTCTGCTTTTCGGTCTTAATCGCTTAAGGTAAGTTAATTTTTCCCTAAAATCCGTAAAATTTAGGGGTATCGAAGTCGTACGGATTTTTGGAATCTGTATGTCCAAATAGTATTTCCCTAGGAGTGTATCCTTGTGCTAAATGTATTGCATTATTATACCCTAAGACTGCATATTGCATTCTGACTGCTGGTGCTTCTTGAGGGTGAGTTTGCTTTAATATTCGGTAGTGTTCTAGTAATGTGGAATGTGTACGTTCTAACAGGCTGTTGGACTCGTGATGTCCAGGTGTAGTTACATGGAAAGACATTTTATGCATTTCAAATAGATGTTTTAGAAGATGTTTGTTAAATTTGCCATCTGATACAATGTTTGTTGAAATTCCATATTCTGTGAAGTGGTCCAATATTTTCTCAGAAAGTTCTACATTATTTCGGGATTTAATTTCTTAAGCCTGCACGAATCTCGAAAATTGGTCCAAAATTGTTAAAAACGTGATTTTCTACGTAGAAAATGGCCAAATGTAATGCGTTAAAAGGATTACTTACTATTTCGGTTAAACAAAATTGATTTTTTATTGGGTTTCTATTATATTTCTGTCTTTTACAGGTTTTATTTTTCATATTTTTCTAAAAATATTTCCTTTCTAATTTTGCCCAAGTTTCCTCTACTCCTCTGTGATTTGTTTTCCCTTCATGCAGCAAGATTATTTGGCTTAGTTTTTCTGTGGCACAAGTAAGATGAATTGTCTGCGAGGTGCAAGTATGAAATTTTGGGGTATCGTCATTCGATACTGGGGTACTATATCTACAAAATTCTTCTTCTAGAAATTTGCAGTATTGTTTTATACATTTTTCGAATGGTTGTTCCAAAATGTTTTCATTAACGGCACTGTCAGTTATATGTGACCTTCAATAGTTTTACGTTTGATTTCAATGTTTGCAGTTGCACTTTTCACAAATAATATCTAGGATTGGTGAGTTTCCAAAGGTTTTTCGCAGATAAATACGGTTACTGTAGATTCATCTTGCGAGTGTTGAGTGAAATTGCTTGGTTCGTTTCTTGGTTGACTTAAATCCAAATTAATAATAATTATTGTGTCGATTAAATCGTCGTAATCTGGGCGTGTTACTCCACAACTATTTAATGGAACCGTTTCATATGGTTCGAGATCTTCTAAATTCATTAAGTGTGTGATATCAAAGTACTTCTTTTTCCGATGTGTTTATTGCATTCGTGTAAAAGTAATGATTATGAACTGTTACAACAGCATTTCGAATCGATACACCTTGTTCATAATTTCGTCTTTCACAAATTTTAATAACATTGGAGGCTTGAATTGGCAGTTTAATTTTAATTTCAGTACTTGATGGTATTTTTACTGCAGATGTTACATTTTCTTTCTGAGTGTATACATTTTGATTTTGCTTTTTCTTAGGAATAGGTGTTTTTAATTTATTGGGTAAAAGAAATGGAATTTTTGCAGTTTCTATACACTCATTTCGATAATTGATATTTGCTCCAATTTCGTTGAGTAGATCGCTTTCAATAAGTCCTATGTAATTTTCATGAAAATTATAAAGGTAAACTTCGTGAGTTCCTTCTTCGTTGAACATCGCAAGTATAGGACTATTGGCTACTTCTTTGTGATAAGTCCAACCATGTAATGTTACAATTTCGAATAGCTTTTCATCTTCAGGGAAGTGCTGATAAATGAATTCAGTTTCAATTAATGTTCTTACGCTTCCTGTGCCAATCATTGGTTTACAGTTCGATTCAGGTATTCAGGTATTTTTACATATGGAAGTGTGGGGTTGTCGTGATTGTAGAGGGTGTATTAATTCTCTGAGGCTGATACTAGAAAGTTTATGTCATCTTCAACCTCTTCGATTTCCTGTGTATATTCATCTTCTGGTTCGAATTCTTGATAATCGAAGCTTTCCGGAGGTTTCGAGCATCCGTTTTCTTCTGTATAAAATAATTCCGTCGAGATGAAATTTCGTGGTTGATTTGATTAGCGGATGTAATTTGGTTGATTCAGATAAGAGCGATTTTGGATGTGGGTTGGTCTTCCGTGTATAGTCGATATTTCCATGGGTGCGGGTTTTTCTTTTGGTGTAGTTCCTGTGGGCTTAAATACGTTCGATTGGCGAGGGTTAGGTTTCATATGTATATTAATTGGTTATCGTGGAAATCCTGAAAATTGCCCTGTTGGTAGGTACAGCTGGTAAACGTTGAGTAGGCGCCCTTAAATAATTTTGAGGATATGGCGGTGGTTTATATTGCATATTTGATGGCTGTGATGGTAAATATCACCAATTTGGTAAAACAGGCGCCATCCGAGAATAACTGTATGCGCTGTGTGAAGGAAAGATACTTGGTTTTTGAACGGGCGTTCTGTGTATAAATTTGTCAAATGCTGCCAGTTGTTCTCTTTGATTTTCGATATCGGGTTCTTCCAGAATAATTTTTAATTCCTCCTCTATAATTTTAGGATTCCTTGATCTAATGTAGCTGCTTAAATCTACCTTCAAACCGGTCAGAAATTGATTTCTTGTTAAACTTGTATATATTTCGGTTTTTATTTGAATTACTTCAGTATTGGCTTCGTTCATAATTAAATGTGAAAGTAAAGATGTCTTTAGACGCATGCATTTATCGTAGACTTTTAATGCATCATCGTGTCTTTGGTATAAATTCGTTTAATTCTTGCAATAATGCGTATTCGGAACGATTATCACCCAAGCTGGTTTTTTAATTTATCCTCCCCAAGTGGTTATATTTTGATCTAAATCTAAAGTTACTGCTTCTGCGGCTCCCGACAATTTTGATACTGCCGTCGATATTAAAAGGTGGTTGACATATGCTCGATTATCGGGCGATGCAAATTGGTCAATAATGATTCCCGTTTGTTTGATCCATTTAATCAAAGTTGTAGGGTTACCGTCAGATTCTCCTGTTATTCAAAATACAGAATAAAATGCAGGTGGGAAAATTGGTAGCGGCTGGGGTTGTAGCTGGGGTGGATTTTGGGGTTGGTTGGCCATTACTACGTTTTGTCGAGCTGGATTATTTTCAGAAATTAGCAGCCTATTTATTTATTCTACTAATTCGTCGACTGACATAAATTGTTACAAAATTCTTAAATAAATTCGTATTAAGGATTTTACAAAAATAATTTTTATTCTTATTCTAACGTCTCATTTTTCTTGTTTTATGCGAAACGGGGCTGTTGATTTTTATATCTATTGCATGAGCTTACGCTCGCTAGCTTAGTCGAGTGACCCAAAAATCCACAAACAAACACTTCTAGGTAAATTCCCACAAACAAACAAACACTGGTAGAAAAATAACTAATTTATTTGGTAATATGAACGGCCAGGCACTTCTGGTCGCGAAGACGGTCAGTTCCAATCTTGTCCCAGTTTGAGCCGGGGTGCGAGTCCCTAACAAGTAGGGGGTGGGAGATGAATATTTGTGGCCAATGGCAAGCTTAAACATCTATATTTTAAGATACAATCTTTAATAAAGAAAGCGATTATTCTCAACAATTCTTCTGGAAATCTGGTAATTACTGAATCGAATTCTGTTATTAGTTGTCTTATGTGTAAGTATTGCTTTTTATATAAGTAACAAATTAATTTCTTATGCTCCAAAATAAGCTACTGTTAGTTTATCAAAACGTACCTACAGCGTAAATAAAAAATTCTTAAAAACATTTGCAAGATTAAAATTCGCTTACATTGAAAACTTGAGTGTGCGAGTTTCATGGTTATAGCAGTGCGGCAACGGATGTCCCAGCGATTCGTGTCTGGTCGTTGTTCTAGGTGAACCTGTGGAGTCGGCTTTTCGATTTTCAGAGGGCCACCCTAGTGGTCTTGAATGTGGATATCTGGTATCGGCATACTCACTGTTCAGAGGGCCTTCCAAATTGTTTGGGGGTCTCCTTCCGCGATGCTGTCTTCCAGAGCCTGGGGTGTTGTCTGCTTGACTGCCTCAATGTTACAAGCCCGTAGAATTTAGGATGCGGGTGTTTCGGATAAAGTGTTAATACACAATTACAAGCGATTTTTGTCTTGACTTCCGAAAATCCTACCGACTGCGCCAGTGACGTGTTGTAGTAAGTTTTAAAAAATATTTATTTAACCTGCATACGGAATCACAAAGTCAGAATTACTTAAGCGATGCTTATCTTAAGTTAGCGAAAATACAACTGATTATTTCTCAGTCACATAAGTGTGACAGTTTTGCACAGACCTTCAAAGTGCATTGACGTGTTAGAATCATTCCGTTATCATTCAGCCCATGCATTTGCCGACCTGAGGTCAAGTTTTACCTACAGAAATACAACAAGTAAGTTTATTTACAACTAAAAGCTAGCAGTGTAAAATTAAAAATGCAAGAGAACAGCGATGGATTCCCCGTTAATCTTAATAATTCCCAATTCATTAATCCTCACAACAACCCCGGAGGACAACAGCAAAAATCAGCAAACACACAAATGCTAACGCCACAAAGTTATATGATACCACAAGCCGCAGTACACCCACAAAACCCAATATTCACAAATCAAATAAATCCTGAAAATCCAACATACAGCCAGATGCTTCAGTGGCCGCTAACACCCCCTCAGAGTTATCAACAGCAACCAAAGGTGTACTCCAGAGCAGCCCACAGCTCCTGCTTCCCGCATGGTTCCCCAATCTACAATCAAACATCATTCATCAATCAGACAGGGCCGGCTGGGCCTCACATAAATTATTATACACCCCACACCCCCACAATATCGCAATCAATATCAAACGGGACAGACACCCCCCCTGACAACATGTCAATTAACAGCAATGATATAGGACCTATTGTTCTTAATGACTTCCAAGAAGTGAAACTAAGAAACAAAAGGAAAAAAACCAACACCCTCCAACTCAAAACAGATACCAACCCTTATCAAACGCAAATGATACCAACGCATCCAGCAATAATGCAACAACGGAAAATAAAGAGAAAGTTCCGGTATTTATCTTACACTACGTAACACCAATTAACCCGCTGATTACCCTCATCGAAACTCATATCAACAAAAATAACTATTGGTACCAACTAATGCCAGGTAATAAAGTAAAACTGCAAATTGATAATATAGCCGATTACAAGAAGATAGGTGATGCATTGGAGCAGCAGAAGATTCCCTAACCAACCCCAATTCAGCTTACATCAAAACAAACATCCAGCCTCACAACCGACATACAACACCCAAGCAGCGTCTCCTCACCCTCCCCAAAGCCAACATCAATACCAAACAAACAGAAGCATAGCCTCAACCGATTATAACAACACCCACCAGTTCCCAAATAATTCCCAGGCACTTAGTCAAACACAATTAGGAGCATATAGCACCCAATTCCCACCTTTACCACAAATCCGTCAAAATTCGCCTCAGTCACCAGACCAACAAGCCAACAACCTAACTGCGGTTATATTAGTTATGCAGCAAACAATTCAAGACCAGCAAAAAACCATAAACGACCTAACACAGCAAATCAAAGTTCTCAGAGAAGCATTAATTGGGAAAAATGGCTCAAATATTTAAAATAGCGTTATAGCGTTATGGAATGCAAACGGCATTCTCAATCACAAACAAAAAATAGAAATATTCCTTATACATAACGATATAGATATACTACTGATTGCCGAAACACATTGCTCTAATAAAACTTACTTTAAAATTCCGAACTATACTACATACACAAAAAATCATCCAGACGCAGAAAGGTTCGCACGAGAGGGAACAGCCAGCATTATCAGAAATCAAATAAAACACCATCAACTTTCAGAATTTAAAGAAGACTTCATGCAAGCCACTAGCATTATGTTAGAAGACTGGCAGGGACCCTTAGCAATCTCAGCGGTATACTGTCCACTAAATTACCCCGCAAGCACGAAAGGATTTATAGACCTGTTCAGCACCTTAGGAACCAGATTCTTGGCTGGAGGAGACTATAACTCAAAACACACACTATGGGGCTCCAGGTTATCACCACCAGGTAGAGGAAAAACGCTTTACCAAGTGGTACGAGAACTACAACTAGGTCACTTGTCAACATATCAACCGACCTACTGGCCGACTGACCCGGGGAAGAAGCCGGATCTCCTCGACTTTTTCCTAACAAAAGGAATAGCACCTGGCTATCTGAAAATCACACCAAATTGGGACCTACATTCGGAGCATTCCCCCGTCGTAGCTACAGTAAGCACCTCTATTATTTAAAAAGAAAAACCAATAAAATTAAGCAATAAAAGAACCAACTGGGGCTATTTCAGAAAAATATTGGACAACCAGGTAGATCTAAGAATTCCTTTAAAAACCAAAGAAGACCTAGAACTAACAGTATACAGGTTCACCAAATTATTACAAGATGCTACATGGCAAGCTACAAGCTGAAATACCGGCCAAGAGAATAAATGAACAGTGTCCCCTAGTAATCAAGCACAAAATTGTGGAAAAAAGGCGGTTGAGAAGAATTTGGCAATCCACACACTACCCTTCAGACAGAAGACGGTACAAGCGGGCAGCCTCAGAACTAAAAAAAATTATAAAAGAGCTAAAAAACGACTCCTTCCAAGACTACTTACAAAATCTGAGCGCCATAGCAGACTCCGACTTTGCGCTGTGGAAGGCAACAAAAAACATTAAACACCAACACCATCAATACCCCCCATGCAAAGAAATAACGGATTCTGGGTACGCTCAGATAAAGAGAAAGCAGAAACCTTCGCCAACCACCTCACATCAGTGTTCCAACCACTACCATCTCAAATACCCTTAAACGAGGAACAAGAAATAAACGAGGCACTGGAATCACCGTACCAGATGGCGCCACTACCAAACCTCTTTACAGTTAGTGAAATAAAGGAGATGATCAAATATAACCCAAATCCAAAAAAAAAAAATCCCCAGGCTATGACCTTATCTCCGGCCAATTGTTCAAAGAACTTCCTCGTAAAGGCGTTGTTATGCTAACGTTAATGTGTAACGCAGTGTTAAGACTAGGCTACTTCCCGACCCAATGGAAGTTCGCACAAATGGTCCTCATTCCTAAACTCGATAAACCACAAAACGAGGTCTCCTCCTATAGACCCATCAGCCTCTTACCTATCATGGGCAAACTTTTCGAAAAACTACTCATGAAGAGACTAGAACCAATCATAGAGGATATGAACTTGATACCGGACCACCAATTCGGGTTTAGAAAATGCCATTCAACAGTTCAACAGGTGCATAGGATCGTAGATGAAATCAATACAACCTTCGAAGAAAAGAAATACTGTTCCGCGGTTTTCCTGGACGACAGCCAAGCCTTCGACCGAGTGTGGCACAAAAAGCTTTTATATAAGCTTAAAAAAACAATTCCACACTGCTACTATACTATCCTTAGGTCATTCTTATAAGAAAGGTATCCAATTCTGTACCTACTGTTCACGGCAGATTTTCCTAGAAGCAGTCATTCAATTACGGCCACGTTTGCCGACGACAAGGTAGTTCTAGTCAAACACAAGGATCCCACGGTAGCTGCTACACTACTACAACTGAACTTATATGAAGTGGAAAAATGGGCCAGAAAATGGAGAGTTAAGATCAACGAGGATAAATCAGCTAATATTAGGTACTTTCACCAAATGTAAAGGCACCCCACCACCCGTCTTTTTAAACAACACTCCAATAGCTCAAGTCAACGAAATAAAATACTTAGGGATGCATTTAGACAAAGGACTGACATGAAGAACCCATGTCTGGAAAAAGAGGAAACAATTGGGATTGAAACTACGGAAACACTATTGGCTACTCGGACGCAGATTCAAGCTATCTCTATCAAACAAGGTGTTAATATACAAACTAGCGTTCAAACCAATCTGGACAAACGGTCTTCAGCTTTGGGGCACTGCAGCAAACTCAACTCTTCAAATCATAGAAAGGTTCCAAAATAAAACACTCCGCGTTATGTGTAATGCGCCATACTACGTAAGAAACGCAGACATCATAAAGGACCTAAAAGTGAAAACAGTGAGAGAAGAAATAAGTGAAGGCAGTGTCAAATACTTAAACAAACTATCGTACCACACCAACGCAACGTTTATGCAGTTAACCTGCTTGACAATAGGGAGGACACACACATAGATTGAAACGGTTTAAACCACTTGAACTACTATATAGATTCAGTTAATTAACTCATAATAGTGCGCAAACAGTAACAAATGAGTGTCATTCAAAGGAATGCCGCTCCCACATTTTTAAACATGACATTTTATACATTGTAACATAAATTTTGCTTATTGTATCTTTTACAGATTGCAAACAGTTATTTTAATTTAAAAAAAAACATAAGTGTGAGCAAAAACTGCTAATGACACGTTACATACGATAACGTTGCAAGAAGCGCTTATATTATCTGAGGACTGCATATTCTACACTTGTAAATCTTGATGACAAAAAGACCGCAAAGGAAATGTACTATATCTGCCTAAAATACCAAACAATGCGAATTTCCTTGAAAGTCGAGAGAAGTAATTCTTGCAAGCACTAAATTTGGTTACGGTTTGCATATTTTCGGGAATTTTTTCGGTCTACAAAGTCTCGTTGGTAAGATATAAATATGTGAAACTATCCTCAACTTTCTCTTTGAAATTTATATTTAATTTAACAGTTGCGTCGTTTATAAATACATATATACTCGTAGTCTTCTGGTATCGTATTTTCCATATTTAAGCGTTTTATAGTATAATATATACTTCGCGAAAACACAATAAAATCTGAAAATACCATGTCAAAGTGAAAGCACTGAGTAAACTGCAGACGTCTAATGCCTCTCTGTGTCTGGTATATATTAATCAACTACCAATTGTAGCCGAACAGTTGTCATGATATATTATGCGTCTGCAGAATACGTATATGCATCCGGGACATATAACATATGTAGGTATGGCTATCCTTTATAATGACATTTGAAAATCTCCAAATGTAGAAGGTAATACATTTGTAGTTACGTCTTAGATCTATAGTTCTAAAGCTGCAGTTCAAAACTTAAAAACTCAGTCTTACTGCACCATACAAATAGGCAAAATTTGAACTTCATCGCTTGTTTGATTGTTTAAATATTGAATTAAAGATATGGAGATACAAAACGTTTTCTTTAACGCCGGTACCTACATCGTAATTTTTTGAATTGTGTTAATGTAGAAAATATATTTGATAAACATCGTTTATTGAAATGTAGGTTACGTTTTATGAGGTAACAATACGGTTTTGTGGTTCTTAAAGCAAAATATCATATAGTTTTTAACAAGGAGTGTATAAAAAATCTGGTGTGATACACGCACACAACTTCCTTTTACAGTGATCTTATAATTGGGAAAAAATTTGATTTTAAATTTTTAAGCATTTGTCAAAATTTTTAAAAAATTACAAATTCTACAAAAACTGTGCAAAATAGAGCGTTAGGTAAAGAGACAAATTTTCTCTAGAATTTTAAGCTGAATTCAAAAATGTAATAATATACCGGGTGTCCTATTTAAAATAGGAGTTAATAAAAAAACATAGAAAAAAAACAAAAGAAACCCATTTTAGAAGTATTCAACTGGAAAATCACCTATCTCACATCAATACACATTAAAAATGTAATAAAAATGAGAAGTTTGAAAAAAATCGTTAGAGCCGTTTTTGAAAAAATAAAAAAAAACTGAAAAATCACAAGAGTAAACACCTACTTACGGTTATGCGATTTTCTTCAAAAGCTTTCTGTCGTATCTACATAGTACAAAAAACTTATATATGAAGTTTCAACCCCATACCTCTTTTCGTTTTTGAGATATTCTGTTCACAGACACACACACAGACACACAGACACACACACAGACAGACCAATGAAAAAAATATGATTTTTGGGTTCAGGAGACTCTGAAACGTGAAGATCTGTTGAAAACTCAATTTCGAATTTTGGGGTGAATCCAATAATTCCTTTATTGTAAAAGGAAGTAAAAAGCGGGCTAAAATTAAGGTTACCATTCGCTCGGTTTTTAATGGTACAGTTCCGAATTACGATGCTGGGTCCTGTAAATTTTAAAACAATAAAATTGACCACCTTTTGAAACAGTGTCCTCTAAGTCTCATATTTCACGTAAATCGTATATCTAAACATTCGGCTTATTTGTTTTAAGTTGCATGCGATACCGATACCATAAATGAATGCATGCTTGAAATTGAAGTTCAAAATGTTTCAATGATGGAAGTGTCATTCATTTTGCAAAATTTTAAGATGGCATTCACTAAAAGAAAAAAATGAGTCTGTTTTACCAGTACTAGCTAAAACATGTAGGTATCCAAAATTAGAGGAGATGGAACTTGGAATCATCCATGATTTTACAAAATCTATGTGAGACAGTAGGTAATGTAGTTTGAAGATGTTAAAGTCTACTAGTATATTTTGCTAAACAATGTATAGACTTGACCAGAAATGGAAGGATCATTGGATTTTACTTCAAAGAAAAATTTCATTTTACAGTTGATGATTGAGACCTGTTTGATGAGACATCTTACGTAATATAGTATTTAAGAGTGGAAAAGATAGGAAACCAAAAAAACCCTGTTGATAGAAAATTGATATCAATATGTGTGCATTTTACAATTGAAAACATTTCCAATGAGAACATAACGGAAGTAAATTGTTCAGTTTTGCTTTTGTTTGCCTGCATCAAATACTCTCACAGAAAGAATAATTTCTTAGATGAATAATCTGTGGTCTAGCTTTAAAACTCAACTTTCCGTAGACACTCTCAAGGTTTATTAATAACAAAATGCAATTATGACATGACAGATTCTGAATTTTTTAAATATATGTGGAAAAATATGGAGCTGCTAAAAATCGTTCTATAGAAAAGTATGAAAAATCTTAAAGAGTATTGATTTTGTGTCATATCCAATAAAATATTTTAAGCTTATTCATAACTGCTATATTTTTGTGTTTTTTAATATAAAAATTGATTTGTTACCTAATTAGATTTTGAAAATGTTCAGGCTTTAAAAATAAATCTTATTTAATTCCAGTAACTACCCTCACTTTTCTATGTTCCATATTTTACTCAAAGATAAATGGTCACCTTTTGTTTTATTTCCTAATATAAACAGAACCTCACAATAATTGAATTGTGTTTTAAATTTATAAACTATTACTGGTAATCAATAATAGGCAATCAAACAACAGGTAATTAACTAATTTTTAACATAAATAGAACACAAAAAGAAATGAAAAGACGAGAAAACCAGTGTTGCCAAAAATTTCCTTTTTCTATTTTGCGTTTAGAATAACTCCATTCTAGCATCCAAATGACGTCATTTGGGTGCTAGAATGGAGTTATTCTAAACACAAAATAGAAAACATTTTTATAAAATGGTATAAAGCGGCAAAATAGAAAAAATAGTATAAAACACTAGTTGCAGAAGGTTTTTCAAGCATTCATTTGTTCCTCAACTCGCCGCTATGCGGCTCGTTTTGGAATTTCAAATTCGTGCTTGAATAGATGCCTTCTGTAACTTGTATTTTAATATATTATTAACAGAATATATTGTCACATAATGCAGGTTTACATGACCGTTTGAAATGTTATATTTGACCACATCATCTTCACCAGCCTGGAGACTACTTCTGAAACTGCTTTGATCCAGTTTATAATTCCCATCTTTCTTATGTCTTCTATTACGTGGCCTTGGCATCTAATTCTTCGTATAAGCTTGTAATGTTCTCTTCTTTGTATATGGTCTAACCATTTCAGTCACTGCGCTAATATGTTTCGTGATGTCTTCTCGACCCATTAAATTCCTTATTATTCATCAGAGGTCTATATTCATCTTGTATTTTCTTTGGGCCTAATATTCTTCTTAGGATATTTCTCTCCAATATTCTTAGTTTTTCTTCTTCGTTGCTTGTTCCACATACATTGCTTCAGCTGCGTATGCTATTACTGGCCTGATTGCTCTTTTACAAATTTTCATCTTGGATGTTTGCTGAGATTTCTGTCTTTTAGTAATTTATGATTTTTCCAGTATGCTCTATTACCTGATTTTATTCTTTCATTTATTTCTGTACTTCTGCCATTTCTTCCGTTTACTGTCACGCCTAGGTATTTAAAGTATTCCACTTTTTCGAAGTCGTATTCCCCTGTTTTCAGATCCTCCTTACTATCTAATCTACTTGAGCTTATCGTATATTTAGTCTTGTTTTGATTGATTTTCAACCCTCTGATTTCGGCCTCTCTCGCTAGACGTGTTGCCGCTTTTCCCAGGCTTCGTTTGTCTTTTGCTATAAGTGCAAGATCATCTGCATATCCGATGATCTGTATTGAGTTTTGTATTATGTTCTTTTTGTTACGCTCTACGTTTCTGATAACTCCTTCCAAAGTAATGTTGAAAAGTGTTGTCGACCGGCTATCCCCCTGTCTCACGCCTACTTTTATGTTTATGTCTTCTGTGCTTCTATTTCTTGTGTTAACTTTCGCACTGGAGTTCTCCATCGTCATATTTGTCAGTCTTATAAGTTTTGTTGGTATTTCCATATTACGCCTTTCTTTTATTAGCTGACGTCTATTAACGCTGTCGAAGGTCTGTTGGAAATCTATAAAATAATGTCTGTAGTTCTATGTCGTGTTCGTAGCATTTTTCGATGACTTGTGTTAGTATGTGTATTGCATCAACTGTAGATCTTCCTTTTCTAAACCCTTCCTGGTACTCTCCTAGATTCATTTGTGTATTTTGCTAATTGGTTTCTTAGTATTAAGGTTAACAGTTTATATGTAGTGTCTAATAGCATAATGACCCTGCAGTTATTACAGTTTTTTGGGTCTCCCTTTTTGAAAATGGGTGTTATCTGTCCGTTTCTCCATTCAGTTGGCATTTTTATTCTGTCCAATTTTTAACTATTAGTTTGTGCATTCGTTTTAACAATGTGTCTTCTCCATTTTGTATTAATTCGTTGTTGATTTCGTCTGGTCTTGCTGATTTGTTTAGCTTGAGTAATTTTACTACCTCCATAAATTCTTCGAAGGAAGGTATGTCTTCTTCAATACTTATCGTCTCTTGTTTCTTCGATTTCTTCTTCTGTTTTCACTATGTCATTGTATAGCTTTGTAAAGTGTTTCCCAGTCCGCGTTACTTGTTTTTACCATTGCCTAATATATTTAGCTCTATATACTGAAATAGGCTCTTGTTGTTTATTTCTAATTCTTGCATTTGTTCCAATATCCAGTTTGTCTTTTTCTTTTTATAAAGTTTGTTAGCTTCTTGCTTAAGTTTCCTGTATTCGTTTAGGTCTTGTTCTCTGCCCGTTGCTATCCATTTATTTTTTGATTGATTTTTTGTCTCGTGTTTTGGAATTCTTTATCTAACCATTCTTTTGCTTTCTCATGTGTTTCTTATCCTATTGTTTCATCTGCTGCTTTAATTATAGTAGTTTTTATGCTTTCCCATTCTGTCTCTATTTCGGCTTCTTCGCGCGTTCTTAGTTAATTTTGCATAGTTTTCGAAAGTTTTTTCTTAGTTTCTTGCATATTCAGTTTTCCTATGTTCGATCTTCTTCTCTTTCCATTAGTCTTGTTTCTAGTTATTTTCAATTTGATTTTTGATATCACTAGTATATGGTCCGTATTAGAATTGGCTCCTCTGTAAGACCTGGTGTCATGTACTATTTTGGTCCATTTCCGTAGCACAAGTACATGGTCGATTTGGTTCACATCTGCTCTTCCTGGTATAATCCATGTTATTTTGTGTTCTTTTTTGTGTTTGAATTTTGTACTGACAATATATGTATTTGTTATTGAAGCCGTGTTACTTAGTCTGGTCCTATTATCATTGGTGATATCATGGATGGTTTCTTTACCTGCCAAATCATTATGATATTCTTCTTTTCCGATCTTTGCTATGAAATTTCGCAAGATCATTAGTATATTATTTTTTGGTATTTCATCGCATGTTTCTCCAGCTCTTCATGAAGTTCTTGTTTTTCATCGTCTTTTGCTTCTTCTGTAAGCACATAGCAGTTTATTATTGACATGTTAGCTTGTTTATTTTTTAATATTATGTAGGAGAGTCTCCCACTAATTGCCTTAAATTGTATTATCTTAACTCTAATTTTTTTGTTAATCATAAAAGCTGTTTCATTTCTGCCTTGTTTATTATCTCCGGAGTAGTATAATGTGAAGTTTTCCTTGGTTTTCCACCTTGTTTCTTGAAGTGCTACGATTTCTAATTCGTATTTTCTCATTTCCTTCGTTATTTCTTGCATTTTTCCTACTACCAACATACTTTTAACATTCCATTTTCCTGCTCTTAATGTGTTATCTCTTTTGTTTTTTTTTCTTATAGTGCTCTTGGTTTTGTCTTCATACTTAATTATTTATGTTTTTGTTGTTCCTTCTATTTGGCCTATTTTCCTCGTAGTTTTGTATTTGCTTTTCGTTTTCTTCGCTCTTTTTCTTTTGCATTACCTGGTCGTCATCTGTTTTCCCTGCCTACTTGAGTTTTCTCAGTTTTTTGTTTTTATCAGTTCTTCGTAAGCGTTGTCCTACTTTCACTCTTCTCCCTCAATGATGAGTTTATTCAATCCTATCTTGACAGTTTTCCTTTTCTTTCTTTCATTTTGTGCTGTGTGTCTTATTGTTTTTTTGCATTTCTCTTTTTTTTTATTTTCCATATTCCTCAGTTTTTGTTTATTTTGCATTATTTTCTCCTACTCTGCGTTGTTTAACTCAACCAGATATGTCTCTTCGCCTAATTTACGGGTTGCCTTTATTTCAGTTGGGTTTCCATAAAAGTGGTGATTGTCTTTGTTAAGCCGTTGGTGCCTTTGAGGCCAGTAATCACCACTTTGTGTTTCCTTTTTTATTTTTCTAGCCATTCCTGGTTTGCTTTAATATTATGTAATTCCTTTCTGAGGTCCTCATTCTCTTTCACTATATTTTTGCACTTCTTTAAATCTCTATTTTCTCGTTTGAGTACTTGGACTTCTTCTCTAAATTCTCTTTGTTCTCTCCACATTTCTTTTGTTTCATTTTTCATATCTTTTATTTCGGTTTTCATTTCCTGCATTAATTCTAATATTCTATTCATCTTATTCTCTTAACTGTGTTTTGTTGGTGTTCTCACTATTATTTTACTATTCCCAAAGTGTTTCAATTCATCCTCTTCATTCTGTCTTCTCATTTCTCTTTATTTCTCCGCTCTTATCACCGCGCAAAAGGTCGATGTCCGGTCGGCCTTTATCAGTGAAATTCGAGCAAGTATTTCCGTTAATAATTATTAGTTGTGTTCATTCTGGTCTTCTCTGGTTTAGTTATCTGGTATTTACTTTTCTGGTTTAGTTATCTGGTATTTATATCTATTTTTTGCTGTATTCCCACGCTGTACAGTCTATGTGCTATTTCTAGTTAAATACGAGGATATTCAATCGGGCATTGCACATATTCGCGGCAAGCCAACCACATTAATTAAGCGCTTACTTATTACTTATATAGGTTATACCAAAGAGCACTAATTATATGCTCTTTGGTTATACTACCCTTTAAACTCGGTCTTGTATAATGTGTTGCCTATTCTTTGGTGCTCGTGACTGAAGACACTACACCTTGCATTCTTCACTAATATATTGTTATCTACTCTAGTGCATGCAATTTTTAGCTTTATTTATTTTATTCTAACCTCCAAAATTTTTGTTATTTTAATTAATGCACTCACAGTTTTGCTTCTTTTGCTACTTTCCTCCTTTCTTCCAATCTTCTTTCTCCAGCTCCACTAGTCTGCCTTCTTCTATTTCTAAACTACTCGGTCCAAGAACGCGTCCAAATACCGGAGCAGCAAGCACACACTCTTTTATCAATCTCAGTTTATTTACTTGATGTAAATTATTTCACTTTTAATTTTTATTCTATAAACTCTATTATTTTAATTTTTCACATATTTGGGACTAGAATACGGAACAACTTTTTCATTAAAATCTATGATTGTGTGACAGGTTATTCAATTTTATGGACGTTAAAATGCGGAAACCATAATATACCCAAAAATTCCGGCAAGCGTGGCTCAAAGACCCTCTACTGAAAGACGCAAGCAGTTGAGACGTTGAGGGTACATGAGGGACCACTGTAAAATGCAAATTTTAACCAGCCGATACTCAGATCTGAAGTCTCATGGTGGATCTAAAAAGCATAAGACCGACGCAAAAATATTGTGGGGATATCTCAACCCAAGATTTCATTTACCAGGTTAACACATTTTGTAGCAAAACACACAGCTATTATTTTAACTGATCATTTAGTTGATTCATGTAAAAGCGTTTTAAAATGCGATGAAGCGGTTTACTTACAAATGCACCGGACAAATTTTAGTGCCATTATTCAAAATGTATTGGCAACTCATTTTGCAAAAAAAAATGTGATGACATACCGGATTATCCTTTCAGTCTTTTATTAGACGAGTCCACGCCGTCCATGGATATTACAACAGATAAATATCTAGGTTGCACAATTATATACTATAGTTATGACAGGACAAAAATTGTAAATTCTTTCTAAGAACTGACTGAACTTGAAACACTTAGTGCCGATGCCATTGTTAGTGCTATTTTAAAAATTCTGAAAAAATTTAACTTAAAAATTAAAACTTAAATGAAAGTGGTACTGACAATGCATATGTGATGACGGAAATTAATAATGGTGTTTATATAAGCCAAATCAGACCATAAATACACATTTTCGTAAATATCTCGACTCGAGCGCTACCTACCGGGTCCATTTTTTGTAAAAAATACTTCTTTCCACGTAACTAACATATATTCTGAATATGAGCCAAATCGGACCATAAATACAATTTATCGAAATATCTCGACCCAGCGCCATCCATTGTAAAATCGTTGTTTAGAAACATTCGCGGGAGTGCGCACAACAACTCACCAAAGTTATACGGGACAAACAAAGAAACATTCATTTCTATATATACAGTGCTAATATACAGAATGCGAACATAGGCAGTCAAATGTGCTAGAATACAGTTTATGGGCTTTGTATGCGTTAGACTGAAATAGACCTGTATGCGATTAGCATTTAGCATCGGCAGAATGAAGGTTTTTTGTTTTCAGAAAACACTGAATCCTAGGATACTAGATTTTAAATGGTATATGTCTATTTCTGTCTAACGCATGCAAAGCCCATAAACTGTATTCTAACTTATTTGACTACCTATGTTCGCATTTTATATATTAGCACTGTATATACAGGGTGTCTCAAAATTGACGCCCGTGCTTTTGGGATTTGATTCAGGGAGCTAAAAGAACTCGAAAATAAAGAGTGGAAAATTTTCCATTTGTCTTTTGTTATCGAGTTATCAATTAAAAACAAAAATTTTAGATATAAACTTTAAACTTTATTAAATACGAATACTATTTGAAAACAAGTTATTTTACACATATCTTGTCACAAGATGTGTTCAAATAGGTTGCCTCCTATTTCAAGGCAAACATTCGCACGATTTATCATTGAAGTGCTAACGCTCTGTAGCATATTTTCGTCAATTGACGCCACAGCAGCGTGATTGCGAGCGACGACATCTTCGGGATTCACAACAGGTAAGCACACAAAACCGAAGGAAATACTTATCAATACGACAGAACGATTAATAAATCTTTTACATCGCCATAGCCACCTTATTGAATTATGTTACACAACAAATTGGAGCAACCGAGCGACAGAAGTTATTATTTACATTTTCATCAATAACTCGATAACAAATGACAATCTGAAAATTTTCCACTCTTCATTTTCGATTTCTTTTAGCCCCTTGCATGAAACCCCAGAAGCACGGAAGTCAATTTTGAAACACCCTGTATATATATTGTAGTAGCAGCTCAAATATTTTTCTAAATTGATTTATTTTATTAAAACTTCAATATTATATTCTTATTAATAACGGTAGCGCCTTGAGACTCTTTTCAGAGTTAGTTCGATTATCTAGTTGCTTATTAATTGCTATTTTATTTTAATAATGCCTTTAAATTGTTTAATGCCATGAACTGTTACCTTGTACGTCAAACAGTGCTCCACGAACACTTTCAATCAAATATGACAAATATAAATTCTATTCTCCTCTTAGTGACTCAATATTATATAAGTATTTGATTATAGTTAATTACCCTTTTCTAATTGTCTTTTATTTACTGCTGCTTCGATAGGACAAATTAAACACCCACCTGGATTCCTCTCACTCACACCGCTTCAAAATAACCTCAAGACAGCACTCTTCCTGACGTCCACAGCTCGGATCCCCAGATAGTTCAGCTATGAAGCACTGCTTATTAACAAATAGCTGCCAACTCGTCAAACCCCTGGCTCAATGCAGAAATGACCCCTTTCTTTTCACCAACGCCACTGTCACCCTCAACAGCTTCCCTCGTTCCAACGCTTTACGGCAAGTATGCTCTCCCAGATTAATCCAAATTAATTTTCTACTCTCTTAGCTCCTACTTTAGCCATCTCTTGTTATGTTATCTCGACCTCGTTTGTTTTACCTAAATTTTACTAAATACAACCCTGTGCCTGGAGCTCATAATCAAATTTATCTGGGCAAACTTAAAATGCTCGCGTTGTATGGAATTTCCCCGCAAGCACTTTCTTGCAGTGCACAAATTGCTTATTTGTTTGGACATCCGGGCGTCAGCGCCTAAAAAGTTTTGGAATATATGCGTGTTACCTTGTGAAATATTAGACGGGGAAATAAATTTCGAGCAAGCTCTTTGTCTTAAGCAATAACGAAACTAGGCCTTAAAGCCCAAT
Source organism: Agriotes lineatus (assembly GCA_940337035.1). Classification (NCBI taxonomy): domain Eukaryota; kingdom Metazoa; phylum Arthropoda; class Insecta; order Coleoptera; family Elateridae; genus Agriotes; species Agriotes lineatus. The sequence continues at coordinate 17,644,260 of OW679202.1, forward strand.
GTTTTCTTTCAATAGCTTAGCGCCTAAAGTTCTTAAGAATTGTCCTTGCAACTTGATATTTAAGCCCCTGGAATTCCTGTAAGTGGCATTGCAAGTGTGTGGTAACCTTTTTCTTTGTGCGCTGTTAACCGGGACTTCTCCCGGGTTCTTTGAGTAACGTTTCACTTCATGACGCAATAGCGAGACCGAAAAGTCAGTCGGTTTGCTGCCAAAGAGAGATGCTTTCCCGGGGAACGGGGAACAAATTTTGTGGTCTTCACGCATCACGCGGCAATTAAATTTTGAAGGCAGTTCGGCACAACTCCTGATAACAGCTAGTTGGTCGCAACTCAAAGTATTCGGTAGCGCGGATTAGGGTCGGTGTTGTATTAGCCGGTTCAAATTATAGGCGAGGCACCTTTTGTCGACTTTTGCCCTCCCGTGAGGGGTGGAAAAGCAGGTTGCATCCATTGCACATTTAGTCAAGGTGTCCTCATAAGCCTAGTGTTTCTCGTATTAGTGGGAAAAGTTTCTGCATTCTTGCAAATTCTGTGAAGTCGTGCTTAATTGAAGAAACTTGTCGTCCGCCGCTGGCTGCCGCTTTTATTCGTGGGGTACAATCACCCTTTTTGGCCTACCGTTGCCGAACGAGTTCTGCACAACCCTTGCGCTGGGAAAGCGTGCATTCCGGCTCAGCGGTCACTAGGAGCTCTGCCCCAAGCAATCCCCAGGCCGGCTTCGTCATCCCCAGACAACCATGATTGGGCTACCCAAGGTAAATGTCCAAGGAAGTGCCGTATCTGTTTTTGGTGTGCGCCGATTCCTTTCGTTAAAGGGCCGTATAAATATTAACTTTTGTCTTGAAAAGTAACTGTGGGAAAAGTTTTCCCTGTTTTCCCTTTCGTTTTGCATGTGAAATTGTTGTGGTATTGTTTAGCAATTAAGATAACTTTTGCTGGGATCCCCTATAATTTTCAGCTAGGGTGTCCCGCTTGTATATTTAACTTGAAACTCTTTGTGTGTTTGATTAATTAAATACTAATTTTGTTAAAGCCAGCCTATTTATTAGTAGCATTTTAGAAACCTTTGGGGTCTTCCACCCGTAATTGGCCAAGGCCACTTGTACTGAAGTGTAAAGCCTAAACATGTTTTTTTTTATTGATCAAGCCCTAAGAATGTCGGCTTGAATTAAGCTTATCTTTCAGTAGAGCGGCCGCGCGGGTGAGTTATTTTTAAGGCCGCTCTGTGTGCTTCGGCAGACCTGGTGGAGCTTGGTGAGCGACGATGAAGAGGCGGCTTGCATCGAACCCAGTGCTTTTCTGGCATAGCGACCGTGAACTTTCCTGCTTTGGGGCACGGAAGCAATTTCTTTAAAAGCAAGTGGCGCTCTGGGTAATACGATTTTGAGTAGAGTTATAGGGTAAGTGCCGTCGGTTTTTAACTGAGCTTTCGAACTACCCCTTTACGACTGAGCTAAGCCGAAGGTAACAGGAACGCCTCCATCTGTTCCGACACCATTTAAGATCTGTGTTATCGTAAAAACCGGCAAACCCTTTACTCTTTCTCCCCGATTTAATAGCTAGTGCAGTCAATGTCGATTAAAGTAAATTATCATGTAACACTCTGTTGTCAGTAACCAACAGAATCTCATGAATCCAGTAGTTCTTCCGCCAATTCTTGTATACCGATCTACACGTCCTTAGAAGTCCCCCAACAAATCCAGCAATCAACGACCCTCCAATCAATGTAACTTCTTATCAATTGTAGTATTAAAATTAAACCAATTCTATCCAAATCTTATTATATTCTTGCTTTATATTCTTGCTAGTATCTAGTTAAACCATATTCCAAATTATCTTCAATAACTGCTATCTTCTTTTCCAAATAAAATTTAAGTAAACAGGGTTAAATTTCCACTTTTTATTGCTACCAAAATAGGAAGTTATATGTAGTTTTCAATTTGTTATTTTTCAATAATAATAACAAAATTTTCCTAGATGCTATGTTACAATTATTTAGGCCCTCTACAAAATAAACTTATTTGAGTTCTACCTACTTCATTATATTATTTTTAATAGAAATTATATTTGTCACATGTAGCATGATATTGTATTTACCTTCTAACTTTCAAAACCACTACAGAATACTCAAGTGCTATACCTTTCAACTTAAATTGCATCAAATTCAAATTCTATTAATGACTTTCATTCAAACAGCCAATTCTTTTTAAACTTTCTAAGTTGATTGGTTTGATCTTCCAAATTTTATATTTACATTAATATTCATCCAATACGGTTCTTTAGGTATCATAACAATATATAGATTTCAATAACCACACCTGGATGAAGATTGTACCTAATTATAATTAGCAAATTAGCATCGTAATGGAATGCACCAAGATTTAAATCAGCGTGCAGTGTTCGTCGGGATCAAGCAGTGCGTACTCGAACGGTTTCCAGTTTTGCTTCCCGTTGCTCGTCTGTTTCTCAGATCGGCCAATCGCGTGTCGTTTGGGTGGCATAATTGATTTGACGGCGAAAGTAACGCTTTGTGACGACTATTGCAAATTCACTTGGAAAAAGCAAAGAAAATGCGTGTGATATCTATTATCTAATGTCGAGGTTACCATGTTAGGTTTGCTGTCAGTTTTGACACAGACTGACGCAAAACCTAACTTGCTAACCTCGAATTTGACATAGACTTACAGTGTCACTAAAATTGACAGCAGGGTAACCAACATTAACAGTGCCAATCTAAGAAAAAAATCACAACCATTTATGATCACCCGGTATTAGTGCAATTTTTAAAAGTATTTTCCGAAAGGACAGTCACGACATTTTTGGTAATCTTTCAGGATTGTGTCACTATAAAAAGCATTTCTTTTCATAATTTGATATAAATAAAACTCAATCCATTAATAAAATATTCTAACTGTAATTTTGAATGTTGCACAAATGTTGATAGTATTCACACAAAGTATGCCAAATCATTGGTAAAATTTTTAAACGTTCTGAGGAGACTCAAAAAGCTATTAATTTGGGTTTCTTCTTCTTATTTTTGATCTTTTTGGCGTAATGGCACTGCTGTAAAGTCAAATTATTGTTAGTTTTTGTTTTTATCCCCAGTTGGAGAAAGTTGTGCGACAAGGATAGATATAAAAAATCACTAATGGCGGTCCCTTACACTAATGGCCGGTCTTATAAAGACCACTAATCTGACGTTAACTTTAATTAGCTGTTAAAACAAACAAAGGCGCATCAAAACGTTAGTGCTTATGACATTTCATTCATTGGTAAACAAATTTTGATGCGCTTTTGTTTATTATAACAGCGAATTAAAGTTAACGTCAGATTAGTAGCCTTTATAAGATTGGTTGTTAGTGTATTAATCTAGTGACTTTATAAATTGGCACCATCTAACGACATCTACATGTGAATCGCACAGTCAAAAGGTGCAATGTGTCATATTGCCCAGGTGTGTCGTTTTGGGCACAATTCCCCTCTTAATTTCTGTATTTTTTTTACATTGTTTTTTATTATATTCAAATTCTATCAATGTTTATGGTACATTTTCTATTTCATATACTAAGACGATATTTAAAAAAAATATGCAGTTTATTTTACTTTAGTTGGAAAAAAGTTAGTGGAATTCTGGTGGATTTTGTTTTCTCATTTAGTGGAATTGAATTTCCTAGTGTTGGCAACATCGTTATGTGGCAGCAGTCAGAAACTGCCCTGACGATGCCCACATCTTCAAATTTGTCAAGGAGAAGCATAAGCCAAATACCTCCATTTCTCAAGAACATCGGAAGTAAATGCCTGCGAAGTAGGTTGTTATTTATTCTTTATGTTTATAAATAACTAGCTTTTACCCGCGACTTCGTTCGCGCAAGGTTCGTTATTTGTGTATTAAATAATGTTCCGCCCCACCCCGCCCCGTCTCGACCCTTCCCGTCCCGTCCCGCCCCTTTCCCTCCCGTCCAGTCCCGTCCCTTCCCGTCCCGTCCCGCCCCTCCTCTTCCATCCCATCCCCTCCCCTTCCATCCCATCTTTTTCCTTCCCTTTCCGTCCCGTCCGTCCCGCCCCGCCCCGCCCCGTCCCGCTTTGCCCCGTCCCGTCCCGTCCCGTTCCGTCCCTTCCCTTCCCGTCCAGTCCCGTCCCGCTCAGTCCCGTCCCGTCCAGTCCGTCCCGTTCCGTCCAGTCTAGTCCCGTCCCGTCCCGTTTCTTCCCTTATGTTATGTTCACCGTCTTGGACTTAAAAATAAATGCCATTTTCGCAATCAACGTCCCAATAAACCTCAATAACGACACCCATATCGATTTTTAGGCTTACTTACCCCATTTCACCCCCTAAGGGGTTGATTTTCGGAAAATCACGAAATACGTGTTTGCTTATTTGTTTTTAGGAGTACTCCTACGAAGTTTCAAGTCGAAATGTCTATTTAATATTATTTTTCCATACAAAATTGGAACCCCCATTTTACCCCTTTAGGGGTTGAATTTCGAAATATCCTTCCTTATTCCTTGTATACATCATAAAGGGAACCTCTGTGCAAAATTTCAGCTTTCTAGGTCCAAGGGTTTGGGCTGGGCGTTGATGAGTCAGTCAGTCAGTCAGGACTTTTAGAAATATATATAAGAATACGTATATTTTATTTCATTCGATGTTGTTTCATAAGCATTTATTTTTTGTTCTAGAATTTAATATTTGTTGTATTGTATATTATTTCTGCTGAATATATTTACTACATTAATAAAGTGTTTTTACTAGTGCTGTTCTTAAATAATTGTTTTATTTACATTAAAAGTTGTACTTTTGTAATTCGTATTTAAGAAATAATTTGTAAATTTTAATTGCTAATGCCTAATTTAGCATTAGCAATTAAAGTTTATGAATTATTTTTTAAATCAAATTTTATTCACAAAATATTTTTTAGATTAATAAGATTGGAGGGTTGCCTATACGCGCTATTTAAATTTTGCGCTCGCGCCGTTTAAATCTACCGCTCATTGTGTAATTGGCCACCCCGTCACCAGGGTGCAGCTCTGTGAAAAAATGGTGGCGTGTTGCCAACGTTTAGCATGGGGGATTCGCTTCTATTAGTTATATTGTTTTGTGGCGGCAGTTCTGGTCTTCTCGTAAACTGCAGTAAACAAAGCGCTAAATGCGGCAAGTGACTGCAATAAACAAACAACCGTCGTTAAACTATGTTTGTAGTAAAATGAAATTATAATTCAAACAACAATACGCCAGGTAAATCAACAAGTGAGTACACACACACACCTTCAAAAAGGTGCGTTGTATAGGTTATATTTCATATTGGTTTGTTTCCCCTTGTAGAATGGCTGAATTGTACGAATATGAAGACATAGCAGCCTCGGAAGTATGGGAAAACTGTGTAGTGCCATCAATTAAAGACATATCCACGAAAATCACCGACTTGTTAGTTTACAATGTGCTATTCAATGTAATGACGCAACTTAGTATGTAACGACTGTGATATATTTTAACGTGAACTACATGGTGCTTTCTTTTTCAGCTGTGCTTCCAAGCATTGCGTTCCATACCATATCATTTGCGTGGGGTGTGGGTCTGTTGTTTTCCACGATCATCGAAGCAAATATATGGCATTTTTTGGTATTTTTGCTATGCACCTACACATTCATATATGCAATTCATCGAATCCATATAGCAAGGCAATTAAACATTGAATATGTAACAGGAGTTGCTTGTATTGCATATTTGTTATTTTGGTAATTTGTATAATTATAACTAATCTACAAGTATTTAACCCAACTTCCAAATTTAAATTTTTAATATTTTTAGTAAATTCAAGGTCCAAATTGAGTTAGGATATGTTCTTGAGGCGACTTTTGTTGAGTAAATTAAAGATAGGATAGTCTTATTTTAAATATTTTTATTGATACCCAAATTGTACATTCGGTGTTAAAAAATTATGTCCAAACTTAAAAGAATATTCCATACAAATATTGAAACTTAGTTTTTATGCCATACAGGAAAACATTCTAAATGTAGTCCTATATTACATTTTCGCATTGTTTTCATATATACAGGTTGTCCGAAATCTATTTTGAACATAGCAAATTAATGATTGCAGCAAATTAATGAGTGCAACAAGGAAAACATAAAGAAAATGAGTAGCAGGACAAAGACAGAACATAATCATGGCTAGCTAAATTTTTAAACTAAAATTAAGTCAATGAAACAAACCACGGCCTTCTGGATTAGCGTGCCTGCCGGCTCTCAGCGGCCTGTTTATTTGCGACAAATAGCATTACAAAGTGTGACTCGGCATATCCGGGGATTGAAGTTTAGAACCACGCCAGCCAGTTTGAAACTTAGCTTTTCTCTGTCAGGTTATTGTTCTGTGACTGAAACGTTAAATTAGGTTAGTTTTACGACATTTTTGTAAGAAAAAAATACAAAATGGATTTTCATAGAAGCAACAAACTCAATTTGCAATGAACGAAAATGCGTACGTAGAAACGTCAAAATTTGTAAATTGTGCTTGCGCGCAAAAATCAAGCATTCTATGCGTGCTTCTTCTTCTTATTCTTATTTGATAGGCAAATTTCCTGTTTTATTCTGGGTATGGGTGTAAGCCTATTCCTGGGATGTGGATTGCCAGCTATGCCTCCATCTCTTGTGTGGTCGTCCAGGGAGTCTTCTGCCTGGAGGGATTTCGTTTCTAACTATCTTAACCAGTGTATCCTCCGTCATTCTATGCGTGCGAAAAGATAAAATCGAAAGTATTGTGTTGAATGCGCCGCGTCAGCTCAGCCTTCTGCAGTTTAAACGCCGAGCCAACGCTCCCCGGGTAACAGCGCCACGCGAAGCACTTGAAAAGCTTGCAAATGAACAGGCCGCTAAGAGCCGGCAGGCACGCTAATCCAGAAGGCCGTGAAACAAACACACACAAATATTTTAGCTTTTGTTAAGAGTATAAAGTGAGGTTTTAGTTTAAAAATTTAGCTAGCCATGATTACGTTCCATCTTTGTTCTGCTACTCATTTTGCTTATGACTTCCTTGTCGCACTCATTAATTTCCTATGTTCAAAACGGATGTCGGATAATCTGTATATGTATGATCAAAAATTAATCTCATCTAGTATGGCTATGAAAGAACAAATTGCTGCTGTTAAAACTGTGTCAAATATATTTTATTTTTATATTAGATCTAAGATGAACTGTCTATTCGACCGGTGCAGGATTATTTGTTGGACAATTACATTACTTTTACGTGCAAATTCGTTTATTTCAATATAATATTGTAATAAGATGGATAAAAAGAATAAAATTTGACAGTTTGAATTAAATATAAGTATGTAAGCCAATTTTAAAGGCGTTGGTTTGCACTTCCACAGCCATACTAGATTAGATTAATTTTTGATCATACTATATATACAGGCTGTTTCCTAAAAAACGCCGCAACCCCTAACTCCGTTGTTTTAAATTTTAGACCCAACAAACTATATATATTCTTAAATGGCAAAACAAGAGCTACCTTTTGACATAGCCCGTTCGTAAATATCTTTCAACTGTTTTGAGCAACGATGTTCAACTTTTTTATTTTAAATGGAACACCCTATATATTTTTACATATTTGGATTCAGGATAAAATTCTGCATGCAGTAGTATGCTTTATTTGTTTTTTGGGCACTTAGAAATGTTTAAAATATTTTTTTAATATTGCATGTAGACAGTCGTACAGTACCATAAAATTTTCAAGTGTGCCGTGGAAAACAATCAGAATGTTGAAATATTTTATCTAACACGTCCAGAAAACGAAGAAATTCTGAGGCTTGTCGCGAGGTACCTCCCAATTTGATATTGAATGCGACCAATGGAGTAACTAGAAGATGTCAGTTGTGTATACAAGGGGGCGGTCAGTTTGAGCAATACTTGTAGATACGTTTTGTAGTTTTGTTTAAATTTGCTTCCAATAATATATTTCAACATTCTGATTGTTTTCCACGGCACACTTGAAAATTTTATAATACTGTACGACTGTCTACATGCAATATTAAAAAATTATTTTAAACACTTCTAAGTGTCCAAAAAACAAATGAAGCATACTACTGCATGTAGAATTTTATCCTCAATCCAAATATATAAAAATATACAGGGTGTTCCATTTAAAATAAAAAAGTTGAACATCGTTGCTCAAAACAGTTGAAAGATATTTACTAACGGGAGAAGTCAAAAGGTAGCTCTTGTCGTGCCATTTAAGAATATATATAGTTTGTTGGGTCTAAAATTTAAAACAACGGAGTTATGGGTTGCGGCGTTTTTTAGGAAACAGCCTGTGTATATATACAGTGTGTCCAAGATAAGGAGGGCCAGTATGAGGATCTCGGTAATGGTAAGAGATACAAATTTGGTTAAATGGGAAGAAAGTTGCGCAATTAAAGGACTAAAAAAATTACGTCTAGAAATCCTTGATATGATTTTTCGTTTTTGAATTATCTCAAAAAAACTGAATTTTTGGATTTTATTTTTTATTTTTTTCTGGCGTTAATATTAAAGTTAGAGCGAAACTGATTAAACTTCTTTATAGCAACTTTTAGTGGACTTAATGATTACGTTATCATTTTTTTTATCCGACGTTTCGTCTTCGAGAAAGCATCATCAACTTCATTTTTTTAAATACGGTCCTGGTCTTTTTATGCCAAATTTGCAAAGCCCTTCTTACTCTAAATTCAACAATGTACCACATATTATGGTTTAATTACGTTTCGAGCTTTTTTCTGATCATCATCAGAAATTTTTTTAGATACGGACCTGCATTTCTCATAATTTTGTAAAAATAAGTTCATGCAGTAAGTTAGGCTCTTTTAGATGCCGTTAAAATATTAAAATGCACATCATAATGTCATAATTCTGATACATTAATTTAATAAGCAACCAATAACTATTAACAATAAACAAAAAAGAAATGAACAAAAGATAGACAGAAAGAATGAGAAAACGAGCCTTGAAACAATGTAATAGGTATTTAACGTTTTGAAATAGAAGAAGAACTTAGAAGATTGATTCTTGAAGCCTTTCAAAGTATAACGCCAGTATTGCTGAATAATGTTTTAGATTCTACAGTTAGATATTATTTATGCATAGAGAATGATGGCAACCTTTTTGAATACCTTCTGTAAATTTAATACCTATTAAATGGTTTCGATGTTCGTTTTGTTATTCTTTCTGTCTATCTTTTGTTCATTTATTTGTTGTTTATTGTTAATAGTTATTGGTTGCTTATTAAATTAATGTATCAGAATTATGACCTTATGATGTGCATTTTAATATTTTAACGGCATGTAAAAAGGCCTAACTTACTGTATGAACTCATTTTTACAAAATTATGAGAAATGCAGGTCCGTATCTAAAAAAATTTCTGATAATGATCAGAAAAAAGCTCGAAACGTAATTAAACCATATGTGGCACATTGTTGAATTCAGAGTAACAAGGGCTTTGCAAATTTGGCATCAAAAAACCGGAACCGTATTTAAAAAAATGAAGTTGATAATGGTTTCTCGAAGACGAAACGTCGGATAAAAAATTTGATAACGTAATCATTAAGTCCACTAAAAGTTGCTATAAAGAAGTTTAATCAGTTTCGCTCTAACTTTAATATTAACGCCAGAAAAAAATAAAAAAGAAAATCCAAAAATTCAGTTTTTTTGAGATAATTCAAAAACGAAAAATCATATCAAGGATTTCTAGACGTAATTTTTTTAGTCCTTTAATTGCGCAACTTTCTTCCCATTTAACCAAATTTGTATCTCTTACCATTACCGAGATCCCCATACTGGCCCTCCTTATCTTGGACACACTGTATATATACAGGGTGTTTCATTAATAATCGGAAATATTTTAACTGTAGAATCCTGGGCTCAAAATATTAATATTTAACTAAAATCACTTAGATAAAATATGGCTCCTTACTGAGATAGGGTGTTTAAAAGTGATTTTTACTTCCTTTTACAATAAAGGAAGTATTGGATTCACCCCAAAAATTCGAAATTGAGTTTTCAACAGATCTTCACGTTTTAGAGTCCCCTGAACCCAAAAAACATATTTTTTTTCATTGGTCTGTGTGTGTGTGTGTCTGTCTGTCTGTGAACAGAATATCTCAAAAACCAAAAGAGGTATGGCGTTGAAACTTCATATATAAGTTTTGTGTACTCTGTAGATGAGACAGCAAGCTTTTGAAGAAAATCGTATAACCGGAAGTAGGTGTTTACTCTTGTGATTTTGCAGTTTTTTTCGATTTTTTCAAAAACGGCTCTAACTTTTTTTTTCAAACTTTACATTTTTATTACATTTTGAATGTGTATTGATGTGAGATAGGTGATTTTCCAGTTGAATGCTTCTAAAATGGGTGTCTTTTGTCTTTTTGTCTATTTTTTTTATTAACTTATTATAAAAAGAACACCCGGTATATTATTACATTTTTGAATTCAGCTTAAAATTCTAGGGAAAATTTGTCTCTTTAACTAACGCTCTATTTTGTACCGTTTTTGCAGAATTTATAATTTTTGAAAATTTTTGACAAATGCTTAAAACATTTTAAATCAAATTTTTGGCTAATTATAAGATCACTGTAAAAGGAAGTTGTGTGCGTGTATCACACCAGATTTTTTTCCGTTACTTTAAAACTGTTTGACGTATTCGTATTATATTTGGCAGGAAGTGTAGACACTGTAAAGCGTACTAAATTATGTTAAATAAATGTTTCTGGCTACTACCAGAGGCGTACGATAGGGGCAAGTGATTGGTTGACCCCAAATTCTACGCCACTGGCGGAATTGCCATTTTAGCACACTTTTTCGATTCTCCAATACTTTCTACAGAAATAACATACTCTTCCTTCGTAATGATAAAGTCATTATTTTTCGAGATATTTAAAGTTAAACATAAAGCTGAACAGTTATTTTGATTTTAATTTGTATTAATTATGTGGGTGTTTTTTGTCAGAAGATTGCATTTATTACGCAAATGAAACTTTAATCTGTATTAACAAAAAATCGCTGGTATACTCACAAGAAATAAATAATCGTCAAGAACTATGGCAGCAAATAGTAAATTCTGCTAATTTTATTGCCAATCAGCCAAACATATTTTTTAAAGTTAGAAGATCGTTTAGGAAAAGAATTGATAAACTTATTGAGGTAAACGGGGGTCACATTGAACATTTATTACAAAAGGTTTTTGATATTTTCGTGTTATTAAAATTGTTCTTTTATTTAGATTAGGTATAACAAAATGGTTCTTTTCAGAACCACAATTTGTTTTTATGTTGAATGCATCTATGTTTCCGTTTCAATAAATTTAATTAAATAACATTATGTTTTTTTGTTAATACGGAAAAAGTTTCATTTGCGTAATAAATGCAATGACAAAAAACACCGACATAATTAATACACATTAAAATCAAAATAACTGTTCAGCTTTATGTTTAACATTAAATATCTCGAAAAATAATGACTTTATCGTTACGAAGGAAGAGTATGTTATTTACATAGAAAGTATTGGAGAATCGAAAAATTGTGCTAAAATAGCAATTCCGCCAGTTGCGTAGAATTTGGGAGGGGTCAACCAACCACTTGCCCCTGTCGTACGCCTCTGGTAGTAACCACAAACGTTTATTTAACATAATTTAGGATGGTTTACAGTGTCTACACTTCCTGCCAAATATGATACGGATACGTCAAATAATTTTAAAGTAATGGAGCAAAATCATTTTTAAATTTTTAAATAAAACACCCTATATCTCAGTAAGGAGCCACATTTTATCTAAGCGATTTGGGTTAAATATTAATATTTTGAGCCCAGGATACTACAGTTAAAATATTTCCAATTATTAATGAAACATCCTGTATACACCCAAAAAGAATGGGACACCGATTAGTCATAGATTCCATGCGTTATAATAAATCGATTAAACCTAATATACCTTAGTACAAAGTCTCTTCAGTAAGAAGTTATAGGGCTTTGAAGTTCAATTTTTTATTTTTTTGTTAATTTCCACAAATGTAGAGATATCGATTTGAATTTTGGTATACGTATTTACTATTATGTACTGCACTAATACGAAAAATTTCATAAACTACACTTGACTGTAAGGCACTTTACCAATCTTTGTAAACTTTTTTGCTGTAGCTTTGTTATCTGTAACTTTTTTTTTAAATTCTAGGTTATTATCTGAAAGAGAATTAAAAAGCACAAAAATAATGTACTCTCAGTTAAGCATAAAAGCAACCGTTTACCTTAAAATACCCATCCAAGGTTTTTGGTAGTCATTAACACGTGCAATTATCAAGTAGCCATGATCACAAAAACAATGATCATCTAGTAAAAAACAATGATAAATCAATTAATGACATTAGTGACATAAGAATTTCTTCTTTTATGTTTAAGAAAATGCTGCTACATAACGAATTCTCCACTGCTGAAAGGTTCGTTATGTCGCAGCATTTTCGTAAGTACAAAACACAAAAAAAATGATGTAACCAACATCATTAATTGATTTCTTGTTGTTATTTACTAGTTTACAATCATTACCCATTGTTCTTGTGATCATGACTACTTGATAATTGCACGTTTTATTATTATTATTATTATAATCAATAAGTCCAATGTACCGTTAGGTGTTGGACTGAAAAATGTAATACAATTTAAATATTACAATGTATCTATTTTCTATGACATTTCACGTATTTTCCTCTTCCAAAACTTTTTATCCTGTGGCCATCTTCTTGTCTAACTCCACGGAATTCTTCGTTTTTCCGCTTCTTGACGCACTTGATCGTCCCATCTTAGTCGTGGGCGTCCTATTTTATTCTTTCCCTGCACTCTTGTTTCGTACACTTCCCTTGTTTGTCTTTCTTCCTTCATCCTATGTATGTGGCCTAGCCAACTCAATTGTCTTTCGCCAATAACTGTTCCTATCGGTTTTATATTTAGTTCGGATATTACTGTCTGGTTTCTTACTCTGTCTCTTCTTGAGATCCCTTTTATTTTTCTGAGAAATCTCATTTCAGTAACCACGATTTTGCTTATGTTATTTTTTGATAACGTCCAGGATTCACTGCCATATACTATAGATGGTCTGACAACTTTCTGGTAGACTTGTGTTTTTATTTCCTTTGGAATCTCTTTCTTTCCCAGGAACGTGGGTCTTAGGGCATTAAACATTCTTCCCGCTTTTCCTATTCTTTGGTTTATCTCCTTATCGATTTTCCCAGAATCTTCTATATTGTGCCTAGGTAATTGTAGTTCGTAACTTGTTCCATTGCTTGTCCTTGTATAGTAATTCTATGTTTCCTTTCTTTCGCGGATATTATCATAGTTTTGCTTTTTTCGGTGTTTATTTTTCTCAGCTCTTTGGTATATTTCTAGGTTTTGTTGTAGTTTGGCTTCCGTTTCTGCTACCAAAACCATGTCGTCAGCAATAATTCTCATAGTGACACATTTTTCATTTTCAATTTGCCTATTGGTTATTGCATTTTTCTCTGTTTTTTTTTATGGCATCGTCTATGACTATAGAGAAAAGTAATGGGCTTAATAGGCATCCTTGCTTCAATCCTGTTTTTGTCTCGAATTTTGTAGACTCTTGATTGTGCGTTCTTATTATATTTCTGTTATTTTTATATAGTGCCTGGATGATTTTTATCATGTTTGTTCCGATTCCCCTTTGCCTCATAGATATCCAAATGTCATTTCTTCTTATTCTGTCAAAAGCTTACTTTAAGTCTATAAAGCATAAGTGGATTTCTTTTCCTTTCCTTAGCCTCAGTATAAATATCGGGTTCTGCGTACTTCTTCCTTTCCTAAATCCGTATTGTGATTCTTCTATGGTTGTCTCTAGTTTTTCCCTTAATCTTTGCTATATTATTCTAGTGAAGACTTTACTCGGTATACTTGATAATGTAATTCCTCTATAGTTTGAACAGTTTTTTACATCTCCTTTTTTAAACATTGGCATAATTATATCTGTGTTCCAGTCTTTCGGTATTTCTTTCCTTTTTATTATTTCGTTTAATAATTCGCAGAGTTCTTTTCTGGCCTTCTCTCCCATGTATTTAATAATTTCTGATGAGTTTTGGTCTTGGCCTGGGGCTTTACCTAGTTTTAATTTATCAATGGCCTGTGTCATTTCATTGCACTAAAAACCTTTGATAGGCATTTTAAGGTAAACGGTTGCTCTTACGCTTATGAACTAAGAGTACATTATTTTTGTGTGCAAGGAATCTATGACTAATCGGTGTCTCATTCTTTTTGGGACACCCTATACATATATATATAAAATTAGAATCCCAATTTGGGGATCAGGGTAGCTAATGGGTTAAAGTTTTGTAGTTATAAAGGGCTTGGATATATTACAGAATGGCTTTGCAAAATCCTAAGTATCTAATTGCAGAATCAGTAGTAAAAGTAACTAAAAAGTGCTTGAATTTGCAAAATACTGTAAAACTGCTTGGATAAATGCCAATTCTGAGCAACCTGTATTTCTTGATCCCATTTAATTCTGCTAAGTTTTATAATTTTGCTTGATATCAGCAATTCCACTTTTAAACTGACCTGCAAACTATTTTAAAGATTGTCAACAAGGGCTAACGGGTAGCTTTTATTAATGTAGTTTATGATTGTGTGCAGTTTCAAGACATTTCTAATTAATTCAATGCCGATTTTCAATTAACGTTTTTTCAGAACAATTGTGTAAATTATGATTACCCATTATAATCAATTAGTGAAAATATTTTAAGTTAATATATTTTACATATTTAGTAGCTATACATCCCAAAGGAGTAACGCCGCTCTTAACTGAGCTTTCCAGTTTCTTAATAGTACATGCAAATTTAGACATTCAAAGTTGTAGAAAAGTAACTAAAGGCCAAAAAATGGTTTACTTTGTAGTTAAACCAGTGCCAGTAAGATAAATGTCACTTCTCGTTGAATAACTATCCTATACCATAAAATCGGTGGTCTCTTTCTTTGTTCGCTATCTCTTCCGAAGATAACTGGCGAATCACTCAAAAGCGCATCACAAACCGCTGGTCATTTTGGATCAAATTGTCGACGCGTTTGCGATGTTCATCGTCTCTGGCAGTGATCGGATGTTCGCTGCGTTTTTCGTCATCAATTACGGCTTTTCTGGGATCGCAACCATGAAATGTTACTACCCATCAATTCACACTAGTCCTATCAACAGTATCATCACCATAAATGGCCTTTAAACGGAGATGAATCTCAGTAGGAATCACGTTTTCAGCAGTTTCAAATTCTATAACCGTGCGCTGCTAAGTCACGTTGACATAGCATGAGAACATGTCTCCATACTTCCGCTACTAAAAAACGAATTGGTGAATGAAACTTCTTCAAACTTGGCATGGGCATAAAGGAAGGATGTAGCTTCCGAATACAACCATGCACGTCTCCGTAGATCATTGCGTTTGCGTTCTATAAGTATGTGTGCATTACATTTCAGCCCACCCACGTACATTATAACATTGTGCAACAGAGTAATAGGCGCAGTCAGTTTATATTTTATTTAATTGTCTCTTTGATTTGTTAGAACTAGATCCTGGGGTAATTTGCATCTAAGCCTGGAGTGAATGTTCGTTATGAAGAGTTCATTGTATACCGCACCACTACATGCACTCTCGTTTGAGATGAATTTTTCCGCACAGTTTTTGATATAAGATAAGATAAGAATTTATTAGTCCATATTGTAGCTTCTACATACAAATAAGTATATGAAAACAATTCAGACAAGTCCAAAAATTAATATAAAAGACGCTAAGTATTGTAGGCATATAGCAATACACAAAATAAAAATATGCACAAAGGGTCAGGTTGGTTCACGTTTAACACAGTGCTCAATAAACTCATTAATAGAATAACAAGCAATCTGAAGTAAGAAGAGTCTTAGTTTTTTCTTAAATATAGTTAGAGCTTTTGTTTGTCGTAGTTCAGCCGATAGAAGATTGAAGTATTTTGGACCGGCGTAATACATAGATTTTTTGTAGTAAAAATGGTTGAAATCAGGGGCTCTAATATCACCTTTGTTACGAGTGTTATATTGGTGGTTGTCACCATTTAAGGCAAAAGTATCTTTGTTTACGTATACATAGCATAATAACTTATATAAATATATACTAACGACGGTTAAAATTTTATTTTCACTGATATTCTTCTACGTGAATCTTTAGGTTGTATGCCAAAAATCAACCTAATTATTCTTTTTTGACAAACAAATACTCTATTAAAATGTTGAGCCTGTCCCATGACAAAATATGGAATGATAAAATAGGATATACAAATCCGTAATAAGTAGACATAAGTGCTGTAATTGAAAAATCATTTTTTAGGTTTAAAATAGCAAAAAAAATACGATTGAGTCTTAAGCACATATCATTTATATGACTACAACAGTCAAAATTATAATTTATACATAGGCCAAGAAATTTGACGTCAGTAACCCTTGTTATGTTCTTCTTACCAACTAAAATATCCCGTAGTCCGGGTGACTTAAATTTTGGATAAAACTCAACAAGAAATTGTTCTTGGTACACCACAGTGTGAAATCATTAATAATTTGACGTATTTTTGTGCTGAGGAAATTAGGATCTTTGTGACTTACTATTATACCTGTATCATCCGCATACATAAAAGTTTTGCCAAAACTGATGTGCTCAGGCAGGTCATTTATGTACAAAAGAAAAATCAATGGGCCAAGGACACTGCCTTGAGGCGTACCTAATTTTGTACATCGAGGTAATACATCACTGTTTTTCACAATAAAGTTCCTATTTTCAGGAAATGACACCAACCATTTATTCAGAGAGCCCCTTAAGCCGAGTGCATTCATTTTATCAGCAACAAAAGCTGGATTTACAACATCAAATGCACGGGATAAATCGAAAAAGATTCCAGCAGTAAATTCATTTTGATCAGTAGAGTTGTAAATATGTTGTACAAACTCGGTACTGGCAGTTTCTGTAGAAAATTTCTCTCTGAACCCATCTTGACAGGTTGTGATTAGTCCTCTCATATTAAGAAAACTAAACACTTGGTTGCAAACTACTTTTTCAAATATCTTAGATATACAACTAAGTAGGGATATCGGTCGGTAGTTTTCAATCATTTTGGGGTCTTGTTTTTTATATATTAGTAGAACGGGAGCTAGCTTTATATTGGTCAATGGGTAAGATGTCGAGTTCTTCGTGCAGCTGAGTATACGTACCACGGTGCGTTGACTGTTTTATTCCTAGAATCTTATTTTGGAGGCGTTGTATTTTCTGTATGTTGGTGTTTGAGGTGTTGCACCATACCGGCGATTCATATAGGACAAGAGGTCGAAGTAGGGTTTTGTAGAGTAATGTTGCGCATTCTTGTGCAACTTTGGGTGGGTCTGTAATTTGGTAATTGTTTCATTAAGATTGTCGGCTTGTATGAACATGGAGGTATCGTCCGCGAAGGCTGCTATTGTTGCACCATGCTCTGGCAGGTCAGACGTGTATATGCTCAAGAGAACCGGCCCCAGAATACTGCCCTGCAGGACTCCAGTTCGGATCTTAGTGGTTTCAGACAGGGTTGTGTTGACTTTTACTGCAAATGTTCTATTGACTAGGAAGGAGAAGATGATTGCCTTGAGATGAGTGGGCATTGTAATGTCTACGATTTTCTTCTTAAGGCCTTCTGTCCATACCTTGTCGAAAGCCTGCGTGACATCAAGGAAAATTGCTACCATGTATTGTTTGTTGTTAAAGCTTCGTTCAATAAGCTTGCTTATTCTTTGAAACTGATGACTGGCTGAGTGACCTTTCCTGAAATCAAATTGGTAATGGGTATATAGCTGTTTAGTTTCTTTCTGTTTTTACCCGGTTTTGGGAACATTACGATGTGTGCATGCTTCCAGGTCTGTGGTAGTAGCCCAGTCTCATGCAGGCGTTGAAAGTGGAGCATAGATAGGCTATTGTCTTCTTGGTAAACTGTTTTAGAATTTTATTGGTGATTAAGTCGTGGCCGGGAGATTTTCTGTTTGAAAGTTTCTGTATGATATTTGTGAGTTTGTTAGGCGATGTTGCTTGAATACAATCTGGAATTGGTGTTCTTTTTTCCATATCATTGATAATTTGTAATTTGTGGGCAGGCGTATAAGTGATTGTAGGGGTGAAATTGTTTTTGAGATGACTGGCAAAGGCGGCAGCTTTTTCAAGGTTGGAGGTGTAGGTTATATTATTGGTTTCGGAAGATATTGGGGCAACTCTTGTTTTTAATTCAGTATTTTCTTTGTGGTTTTCCATACGCCCCAGTCTCCTGTGCTAAAGTCGGCTATGTGTTTTTTGGTATGCGCTAATTCTTAAGGTATCTAGCTCTAGTTTAATTCGGTGAGTTATGTTGTTCAATCTGTTTTTGAGTTGGGGATTCCTGGTTCTTTGCCATTCACGTCGAAGTTGGCTTTTTATTTTAATTAGGTCAATGACGTATCTTGGAGGGCTGTGATCAGTCTGGTAGGCTCCTTTGGGGGTTGTTATAGTGGCGAGTCTGACACTTTCCTCTATTGTTGAGGTGAGATGACTTATGGCTGCATCAATGCCTTCCTCTGAAGATTTCTTGAGCAGTGAAGTTTACTGTTCATCTGATCTTCGAAGATGTTCCAGTCCATTTTGCCATTGATTAGTTTTGGAATGGGCTGTTTGATGGTTAATGCGTTCATGAATGATACTGAGATGGGTAGGTGATCCGAATTCAGTTCGGTTATGACTCTTTGGAAGATTGGTTTATTGAAGTTTTTCTGTAGGACTATGTCAAGTATATCAGGCTGATGATCAGCGCAATACAGGAAATAGGTGTAGTCATTGGGTTTTAGGATTTGGAACAAATTATTTGTGGCCAGGTTTTCTAGTTTGTTACCTTCGGGGTTTGAAGCACTACAACCCCACAGGGTATTCTTGGAATTTAAGTCGCCTAGGATTAGCATCAACTAGATTTTTAAATTGGGGATTTTCTATCTAGTTGCCGACATAGACCTGTTCTACTATTCCTCACTGTTGTCCACTTTCATGTTGTAAGGTCAATGTTTCTGAACCACGTATCATAACTGGTAGTAAGGATTTATTGTAGAGTTACTCTGGTCTTGTTCTTCTTTCCACTTCCGCTGTTTGATTATCATTCTTAATGGTTACCAGTTATCAATATAAAATTGTTAACTTGCCCCATGGCCATATTGTGCAATCTAGAATAGTGTGTAATCGAGACCACTGTGTATGAAGTAGATATAAAATTCATTTTAAGTGTACAAAATTATACAGGGTTCGGCAATGAAACTGGAAGATTTCGTAAATAATTTTATTGTTGAAAAATTATGATTTACAATGTTAAAATAATTTTTTTTTTTGAATATTACATCTGCCAAATGTCCTCCGTTGACATTTATGCATTCTTGGAGTCGAGCCTGAAAGTTTTGCATCACTCTTCGCAGCATATCAATAGGTATTGCTGCAATCTTGTCACGAATTCGTTTTTTGAGGGCCGGGATTGTCCTGGGTGGATCAGTTTAAACACTCTTGTGTTTAGGTAACCCCACAAAAAGAAGTCGAAAATCTCGACGCGTTTGCACTAAACTCTCGCCATTTTGATAGTAAGCCTTAATTGCATTACCGCGATGCTCACCCGTCCAATGCTCCATTGTAGACTAAACGGCAAGCCACTCGGGTTCTGGCAGGCCTGCGACTGTCTTCCCTACCACTTCACCGCGCGCTGCAAGCCCCACCTCAAATCTTCCCGTTTCATTGCCGAATCCTGTATTTGAAACTGTTTCATGGACCTATATAATCATTATTTTTGAAACTGCTATTATTTATAAATGTAAAATTTCAATATCATATATATGATAATGAAGTGTAGCTTAGTTTTGAGTTGAAAAACTGAGTGCAATTCTCGGCGACCTTACACAGCTAGTGCTCACTATATTAAATTTCCCCAATTCAGCTTTGGTAATCATGGGTTCTTAATGCCTAGTTGATCACATTTGGTGGTGAATTTACAGCGCTGGAATAACTATTTGCAATTGTAAATACAATTCAAATGCGCATAATCGTTTTTAAACTAAAATTATTAGAGAAACATTAAGTAACTATCTACTGCATTCACATCTTACAGTATAAAAATACTCTATTGAAATATAATTTTCTGTTAACTTATTGCTACATTTAATTTTTACAATTGTAAGTTAAGTAACGCAATAACTCTATTTTCAGTGAATTTCTCCATCCTAATCAAGACGATTGGATGCAGTCAAGAGGATTATTTATGGTAGCTGCTATGAAAATAATATCTCTTTCTTCGGACCTACAACACGGTCTAGAGATTCCCTCCGTGATTGCATTTTTCGGCTACAGCTGTTGCCCAGCAAATTCTTTATTTGGCCCTTGGATACCATTTAAAGAGTATGTGTCCGTTCGAGAGCAGCAGAAGAAAAAGGTGTAAAATAATACAATTGCATTATTAATGCCTTATTAAACTAATTGTTTTAGAATTTTAAATGGGTGATACGAATTGTTACTACAGTTTCAGTATCTCTATTTTATCTGACACTATCTAACTGTTGGGGGTCCTATATTATACCAGACGATAGTTACAAGTAAGGTCTGATTTCTGTTTTGATTTATACTTATTATCAGTCAGTGATGTTACAGGTGGCTAGTGGGCTATCGACAAGCACAGTCGTTCAGGACAAGTCATTATTTTATATCTTACTTATCAGAAGCAGCAATGGTAACAGCTGGGTACAATGATGAAAAGCATAGATATCAAACTGCATGGGGGTATCAAATAACTAATCCTATAGATATCGAAATACCCTCTTCACTAGTCAGTGTTGTGATTAGTTGGAACATTCCTATGCATAGATTTTTGAAGAAGTGTAAGTTTAGAATATTAAAATTTATTTGGCTTATTTTAAAATTCTTTTTATTCTAGATGTCTATCGAGCATGTTTACATTTTGGAAATTTTAAGGCAATACTGGCTACATATATAGTGTCTTCTTTATTACACGGTTTTAATGTAGAAATTGCGGCAGTTTTACTTACAATTGGACTCTACTCTTATATTCAACTCAAATTTCAAGATAAATTATCTTCAGAATTTAACGCTTGCTTGCGGGTACGTCCATGTAAATCTTGTAGTCATAAATATGGTAGGTCAAACATTTTTGTTAAACTAGCGCACATTGTGTTTTCACTTCTCACAATATTCAATTTAATTTATTTGGGAGTTTTAATGGATTCTGTGGGATATTCCGATTCTCCGAGTGTGTATTCTAAATGGGAAAATTTAGATTTTCTAAGTCACTGGATCATGCTAGCAGTACACATTTTCACAATTATATAGTTGTTTACGTTGCAAGCATGTAAGGTTCTTGTTTAAGGTTAAACTTATTTTTACGGTATTAACCAGAAATTAATTTTGGCCCTTTAAAATATACATTGTCATAACGATGGAATCAATCTCTAAATCAAAAGTTTATTCTTTTTAAATATACGTTTTTGCTCTCAATGTAGAATTAATAGAGTATGTTGTTATAACGAATAATTATGGACTGCTAAGAAGGCATTATCAAAGAAGGAATATATAAATAGGAAATTATGAGGAAAGTGATGGCATTAAATGCGTATTATAAACTAACCATATACTATATTTTAACTGTTAAGAATATTGCTGCGGAAAGTATCACCATTGAAAGTATGTGTTCAAACATGTAGCTTCACTATTACCCTGTTGAGTAAAAGTAAAGCTTTAAAATTATAAGATTAGTCCCATGTTTAGTTAATAAACACGTTTATGCAGAATATTTTAACAGAATTTCTCATGGAGGATTAGTGGTCAAATATTTGTACATATGTATCGGTCTACTGATTAATGATAAAACAAACACTTTTACATAATCAAGATTAATTAGTCCATTTACGTGGGTACGATTAAAATTCAAAAACCGATGAAAAGGTTTTGCCTTGACCCACATATGTTTAATTCAAATTGGGGAAGTTTGTATAGCTACATATGTTTTGATGTCAAAATTTAATTTACGCCATCGTCAGGCGAAATTATTGAAAACAATATTGGTAATGGCTTAAAAATTATTTAAAAATACTAATCATTAACATCATGAAAGGCAGTTAGCACCCTCGAGGCGGTTAAAGGCACGATAAAGCATAGGATTAATTGAAAAATTACAGAAGATTTACAAAGTCGATCTGTCACTCGATTCGAGCAAAACAAGACACTTCTTGTTTTAAGGCTTCTAAAGTTTCGACGTTTATTCCCGTATGAGTTTGTAAAAATAAATCCCATGTTTGAAGTCCTTCAAATAAAATCTTCCATAAATATTTTATTCTTTCTCTCAAAACTGCAATTTCATGTTCAATATCTGAATGTTGTCGTTGAAGTGACTGGTACAAATGATCCAGCTTTTTCATATTTCTATCTGTCACTGAAAATAATGATTTGTCTGTTGAAACTACCATTTTTTCAAAGTTAAGGGTTGGTTTATATTTCCTTCGATTTGAGGGATAGATTTATTCGTTTTATATGGAATAGTTTTTGCTATAGGTGATCTGCTTTACGTTAATAGTGTGAATTTATGATCTTTGATGCAATTTTTTGGATGAAGGTAATTTGTTTGCTTTTCTCCATTAATATTGCCTGCAGTATTACTCTGCATATTTTGCATAAATATTGGCTGGTTGCATAGGCATCTACTTTGGATGCCAATCAAATGTCTCGATAGTTAAGCAACTTTAATTGTGGTCATATGACCAACATACGGTGGTGTATGGTCACAATCAGCAGAGGGTACTTTAAACCTTTGGTCCCGGTGATGATTTTGGTGACAGTCGTTGGGTTATCTCAGAGGCACTTAGCATAACCTGAACACTCTACACCACAAGCCACACGATATTATTATTATGTGTAAATACATGATATTTTATTACCTCACACTTACGTTTTTATAGTTTTTAATTATATGGTTGTAGTATTTTTAATATGATAATTACTCAGAATTCTAGCTGGTATTATTAATTTCTGGTTAAGCCAAATAGAATGTAACTTCTGCTCAGCCATTTTTAATGAAACAGGCTGTGCTTAAATATTCCATGACAATTGAAATACAGCCAGTATTATAAAACGTAAACAATCACTATTAAATATAGGTGTATCTTGATTTTGCAGACCTCAATTTCTCAGTTTTTAAGACAAAATTCTTGCACAACTGCTACTCATCATATGCAAAATTATTTATTTAGTTGTATTAAGCTTGTTTTATATTATACTTTTTTCATGGAGAAACTTCGACGAATTTCTGTACTAAATGGACTTTTAAAAACTTAACAATGTAGATTGGAAAACATTCATTCGTGTTTTGCTACTAGGAATATCTAGACACTTATTGTCAAACTTCTTCCGGGGCAAATTTATTTACCAGGTTTTAATATTAGACCTGCCCACTACTATAAATTTCTATACTGTCTTCATTATATTAAAAACGCTGTATTCACTTAGCTTAAAGCTTAACGTCATGGTGTGGTATGAACATTGTTCTTGTTTTCATATATAGACATTTATTTTACATATACCTAATCTCATTTTCGTAATCACACCTCTCGGTGACAACACAATAATTGTATATTGGATGTTAGCAATGCTCTATGGCAATTGTAACGGCACATGTGTACTAGTTTTAGCTTAGAACACATTTTACAAAAAGATGTACTACATTTAACCTAAAACTAGTATTAAATCATGTAAAAGTTTCTATATGAGAAATGTATAATATAAAACTAGCTTTACTTACATTGCTTATAAGTATAGACCCGGTTCTAGGTTAAGTAATAAGTGATGGGTATAGGTAAAATCCAATCAATAGTAATAAGTAGAGGTTTGTAATTTAACACAAATTGTTTCATAGTAATTATATACCCTGAAGTTACATAATCTTCGTTTCCAAGGTAATGCCATAACTTGAAAATGTCTGCAAGTCAAAACCCTGTCTTTTATAAAGCCATTACCATTGTTAGTATTTGCTGCATGTTCTTTTACTTGTTATAAAAATTCTCTTGAGAAATTGTAGGATGCGGTTTTTTCATTTTCATTTGTTCTTATCTCTTTTTTCAAGTCCTTTAGTCAATTCTTTTTTTTCAAAATTGTTTTTGTATCTTAAATTTTGTATATATCGTGAATAAAAGGTGTTCAGCTTCCAAGTTATTTGGTTGATTTGGTTTGTTATTGTCATAACATTTTTATATACTTTTTTAAAAGCTGTGTATGCCATGTACGTATCTATTTTGTTCATCATGTTTATTATGGGTACTAAATGTTTTCTGTTTTTGGGTATAGAAAATCGAAGATTATCTGTGACTTATAATGCAAAATATATTTTAAAACATTAGTATGGACTAGATTAAGCCTCATTAATTCATGCTGTCACTTGTGGCAATGTACAAAGTGGACCAAAAATAATTACACTTGTTTTATAAACAAATACGTGTTAAAATTGCAAGGAAAATAAGTCCTCGGCAAGTGCACAAAATTTACATTAAGCCATGCTATAAATAACCATCAATTCTATACCATCTTGAAAAATAAAAATTATGTGATCGTATCAAAAAATCTTTAAGATCATTCTGAACATACGAAAAATACTATAATAAACTTTACTCTTACATGTGCTATTTAATTTCTGTTATGATAAGTTGTAACTGTGTTAACTGTTTCAGACTGTTATATAAATTGATCTACCCATATTAGCAATGTGTAGCTCTTTTAATCGAGCAAATATTTTTAAAGTGAAAAGGAGTTGTGACCACATAGATTTACATGTTCTAACTTAAAAAAAACGAAAAATGTATATAAGTATTCAAACACGGTCTCAGACACATCAAGAATATTTGTAGTGGACTGGATACTCATTCATCGTGCTTAAACATGCTCATACTTACACGAGCTCAATCTGTTCTTGCCGGCTGTCAGTAAATTTGATGCGAGTCAAAGAAGCATCAGGCTCGCCTTTGCCTTGCACTATTCAGCAAGTTTCCACAAAACTCGCCAATATTCTTTCCTCTATTCCTGTTGCATCGCCAGTGATTGTTCAAGTATGTAATTGTACTTGAGAATATTTGCTATGTATCTGAGACTGGCTGAAGATTAGTATTAATCTCATGATTAAGTTTATTAATTTTTCAACAAAAAATAGAAGACAACTATGTTGTTTTAGTATTGGCAAAATAAGTTGACATAAATAACACTCGCGTCTATGAATTCTGATCACATTTATTTACAAAAAATCTAACTTTTTACTTATTTATTTATATTTTATTAGAAATATAATTTTGATGTGCTTTGTATAGAAATAAGTTTTTTAAATAAGAATTGAATTAATATGGGAATTCTATTTCATCCACACGTGTTCTAAAAACTTATAACTTCGTACACAAAACATGGTGTGAGCAGTTCTGCCCTGCTAAGCAAGAAGGGAGTATCTGACATTTCAGTTATTTTGAGATATTCGGGGTTTTATATTTTAGCTTGTGCCAACTATATTTTATTATATAAAATTAATGTAAGTTGTCAAGTTAAGGTACTTTGAAGTCAGAGAATCAATAAACTTATTTATTTTGCGATATTGTAATTATAAAGAAAATGTAGATACGACTTTTTCTCTTACAAAATAACTCACATATATTAAGAAAATAAGGCGAATTTAACAATAAATTCTTCTTACCAACTAAATACTATATAATTAAAGCAAATAAAGCAAAGCGAAATAAAACAAATCTTCTTACAAAGTAAAACCTACATAATTAACAAACAATTCTTACAAAGTATAATATTTAATGGAACATGTAAATATCGAGAGATCCAAAAAAACTGTTCCTCAGCGGGCTGTGGAAATTCAATGTATTAATAATATATTGGTGACACTGTACGTCAATGTCAAATTCGAGGTTAGCAGGTTAGGATTTGCGTCATTTTGTGTCAAAACTGACGGAAAACCTAACCTGATAACCTCGAATTTGACATTGACGTACAGTGTCACCAACATATTATTCATACGTTGAATTTCCACAGCCCGCTGAGGAACAGTTTTTTCTGGATCTCTCGATAGTACCTTTTTATAATACAAGCTGTAAGTAGTCACTTACCTTAACTACAACTGCTAGAAAGTGTCTTGAAATTCCATTAAAACGGAATACTTTATTATAAATGTACTATAGATATATTTAACACTACATAAAGTAAATAAACAAACACACAGCACGTGTTACCAGCTGATCAGACACTTGATAGGTTAGCGTAACTTCCTTGCAGGGCGCATGACTGCGTTGTTATTAAGAAAAATAGTCGTATCTGCAGCAGAAGGCTGCAGATACGACTTTTTTACTTAGCTTTGTTAGATACGACTCTTTTACTAGGTAATTGTCGTCTAAAGTGTACATACGCCTAATTTAATAACCGTTTTAAACACACTAAATGTACAGATACGACTTCTAGCTCAGTTAACTAGCACAGATAGTGTAGAATACGTCCGATTATAAGTAGAACTCAAAATAACCAAAAAGTGTAGATACGCCCTTCTTCCTTAGCACGGCAGAGTTACAGCAGCCATCAATGTGGGAATTTGTTTATGCATGTTAACTTATTTTTGCCCCAGTATTATATGATTTATTTTTCTATGTATAAGAAACAATTTTGCAAATTATTTACATCTTTTTAGGGTAAATAGTAAAATTTCTGTGATCGTAAGAAACTTTAATAATAGAAGTTTTCATTGCAAGAACTATCACTATAGCTCAATCTTCTAGTGTTCTAAGGTTACTGATGTTATTTATTGTATGTTCCTGTAACTTGTGATTAGTTACTTATTTAGGGCATTTTTATACTTAAATTTTTTTATGTATTTCATTAAGAATTTGTTGTAAAATTCTGAATGGAAATGTAATCAAAATGTTATTAATAAATGAATAATTGTTTGAAGTTTTGACAAAATATTGGTAAATAAGGAGTTTTCTGTCCATTCTCACAGCAAATCAGTGTAGTTATAGTACATGAACAGTTTTGCGAATGGAATAATAGATCGGAAGTGTGATGCTAGAAAATACATTTTTAAATTTTGTAAAAGAAGCTGCATCATATGATGTAAACTTAGCAAAATATATACTTTTCCAGTTTGAGTAAAATTGTAATCGTATTTACAATAAGTGTTAAAAACAGTACAATTTTAACCTTATTCTTTCAAAATATTGGAAATATCTGATAACTTGTAGTATACAGGGCGACCATTTTAATGCGACAAAGGTCATGCAGCGATATATAAAATTTTAAACGTAAAATGTGGACGGTTCTTGCTCCAAAAACATGCAGAAGCACAGAAGACCAAAATCTGGCAATTGTCCATTTTGACTCAATTTAGCTATTGCAGCAAACCCTTCAATGGTATTCGCAACACAAATAACAATTTTCCAATAGCTAACAATAAAAATGACTGACATTTGTAAGATCACTACGTACAACTTAAGACGCTACACTCCATAGAGGAGACAGGGCTGACCATTATCTATTGCGAAACCCAGTCATTTGCCATATCTTTAACGGCCTACTGGGTAATGTTACTAGCACCACGTTTTTGATGACTGCCTTACTTCCCTACTATTGCAAACATGGTTTCAGTACCCAATTTTTAAAGCGACTTAGGAACCCACCTGCTGGGAGCCAGTTGTGGGGATAAACCCCTTAACTTCAGCGCCGCATCTAGAGGTGTTATAATCACTCTACTAAGCTGGCGCTGCAGCATCACTGTATGCGGAGCAATGAAAGTATTACGCTCAGATAATCTTACAGTTATTCTCCGAGTACCATTGACTGCTGGATATTATGCTTACAAACTGAGGTAACAGCTGGTAGGTATTGCTGGCAGAAATAAAAACAAGGTGAAAGCAACTTAGAAAAACGCTCTGCAACTTATGAAAAAGATTAGAAATAAGAGGAAAACACTGAACAATGCAACAATTTTTGTTATAAGCTAAGCAAAAAGAAACTTAAGCAGGACGATGCTTTTGTTTTAATTTAATAAACATAATCGTCAGTTATATCTTCTAGACTTGTATCGGTAAACAGATAATGATGTTTGCAACTAACATATGTAGCCATAGTCGTGAAAATAGAAATTTAATTACAAAATAATTTGGACTAACTCGATGAAGTATAATATGGAAACTGAATCTGACAAAAAAAAAGTGATACTATTTACAAAAAGCCGTAGAGAAGCAAATACCTATACAGATTGCGGCAGGCAACTAGGACCATAGCAACAACAAGGGGACTTTACATATGGCCGTAATTGTATTTAAAAAATTAAAAAATCGAATTTATACATTGTATTTATAATGATCCTAACGATCCACTGCTATCGTACATTGATTGTTCGTTTGTTAAACGCCACGACGGCCACATGCATATTCTCTTTGTTTTTGCAATGGTCCTAGTAGCCTGCCGCAATCTGTATACTTACATTAATAAAGAAAAGTTTGAACAAATAGCTTCATTCAAATATTTGGAAATTGTCATGTTGAAAATGGAAATATTAAAGTGGAGAAAAGAATGTAAGTAGTAATGGGCATGGAGCCTTGAAAATCAGTATTATCAAGAAGAGAGAACTTTCAAAGAAAACAAAAACAGTCATAGGTTATGTTATGGACCTTGAGTAAGAGAGGAAAATATATAAAGAAATGAAGTGGAGTTCTTGAAAGCAATTCTGAAAATAACAAGAAAAGGCAGAATAAGAAATATCTGCATATTAATTAAAACTAAATCGACTCTCCTGTTTTACTATAGATAATTCATATGGAGAATGCTATAAAAGCAAATACTGTGAACATGGGAAGAAAGAACAATAGGGAAGACAAAAAAAAAATTACGGCCTGAGATGCAGTTACCAGATACCTATGGTAGCTCTATCGATACAAATGCTAGGATTAAAATGGAACCAAGCAAGTAAAGTAAAGTTTGGCACCTCATTCCATGTAGGAACATGGCCTAAGACAAAGCGAGTTAGGGTCGCGGAAATATCTCTTTCCGAAACCCAGTCAATCTGGCACACATTAACGACGTACCGGGTGATGTGGTTAGTATCATGCCTTCGAAGACTGCCTTACTTTCCCTACTTCTACAACTGTGGCTTTGGTACCCAATTTTTAAAGTAACTGGGTGGGCTCATATATGTAATACTCCTATATTGCTAGTATGGTCTGGGAACGGGCAAAAACAGTACAGCGCCTACATATAGTACGTCCGTCTCTTTCTGAGCACTACACGTTTCGTGCTCATGCCTGAGAATTCGAACTGGACAGCTTTGTTCACATGTTCACGGATGACGCTTGCGCACAATGCACCAAGTGCATAGAAAGAGATGCTTGTCTGTTTCACTTACGCTGTGACCTGTCCACTTACAGGTGCTAGCAACATAAGAGTATTACATACAGATTGTGGCAGGCAACTAGGACCATTGCAAAAGCAAGGAGAATATGTGTGTGGCCGTCGTGGTGTTTAACAAACGAACAATCAATGTACGATAGCGGTAGGTCGTTAGGATCATTATAAATACAAGGTATATATTTGATTTTTTAATTTTTTTAAATACAATTACGGCCACATGTAAAGTCCCTTTGCTTTTGCTATGGTCCTAGTTGCCTGCCGCAATCTGTATATGGGTGGGCTGCCCGCCAGTTGCTAGATGTGGGGATTGGACACCGTACCATGGCACCGCAACCTGAGCTCCGTAACCGCTCAGCCACGCTGGCGATCGAAACTAAGCAAAAGAACGTGGAAAAAATAAATGGAAAACAACATCAATATTGTGTAAACGTGGTACGAGACGACGGACTAAGTAAGAAACTAAAAAGGTGAAAGTTTTTGTGAATGTTCTCCCTCTTAACATTTCTAAATGCGTAGTTATGCATTTAAGGAAAAATAACCCTAGGCATATCTATAAAATAAATGACAACGTACTAAGCAGCACAGACAGTTATTGTGATTTCGGTGTTATCATAACTGTGGACTTATCGTGGAGTGATCATAGTTGTAAGATTGTCAAGAAATCAAACACTATGTTACATCTACTTTCCAAAACATTTGAACATCTTGATTGTACTACATTTAAAAAACTTTACAAGTTATACGTACGTCCGATCTTAGAATTTACAAACTCCGTGTGGTACCTGTGCTATCGCGACCGACTCGAAAATGTACATCGACGTGCTTTGAGATTACCTTTTGCCCGAAATAGACCCTCGTAGGAAGAAAGACTCGCTATTCTGCACCTTCCAACGCTACCATTTCATCAGCAGCGAGGTAATCTAATAACCGTCTACAAGGCATTGCACAACGACGAATCTCCAATTCGTCATCTTTTCGAACTTGCAACATTTACACATCTACGGGGTCACGAGTGGAAGCTAAGAAAAGAGCCCTTCATAACAACCCAGCAGCAATTCTTCCTTACAAACAAGAGTGTTTCACTCTTGGAATTCCTTACCCGATGAAGTAGTTGCTGCCAGTGATGTCAACAAGTTCAACTCACTTATTGACGAATTATTAAGTACTACTTAATATCAATTTTATTTTATTTTTATTTTATTACCTTATAAATTTAATTCATTCTGTATATGTTTTCAATCACATACCTTGTATTCATTTTTGAGCAATGATATATTCACTCTCTGCTCTGTATCATATCTAATAATAATAATAATAATAATATTGGGCTACTTTCCCAGCAATACATGTCTTTTCCTATTTAAGCAGTATTTTTTTAGTAGAGATAAAAAGTGAAAAAAGCTTTATGCTGCATGTACAGTATTATTTGAATGCATTGTCTTTTTTCATTAAAATTACCACTATACTAACGACTATAATGTTCAGATGAATATTCATATAATTTACAGGTTGGTCTGTACGTTGACTTTTTACATTTTGTTGTTCAAATACAACAAATATATGCTACTGCATTATCAGGTAAACAGATTCAAATAATATTATAATTCGTCTCATGTGGCTCAGTGGTAGAGCCTTTGGTTCTAGACCGGGTTCAATCCATAGTGACTTCAACAGCCACAAAAATCAACTGCACACTCAACTACAATTCTCCAATCCAGCGTTAGCAACAGTTAGTTTTGATGCCTAAACCTTCTAAAACAGGAGAGTCCGATGCCCCTGGAGCGTGAAGGTAGTAGTAATTAAAAAATAATAAACCTAAACAAGATTAGTGAATTATAATTAACTTAAATTTAATATAACAATTAGCACACTTACCACAGCACATTGCAATGCTCTTTAATATAATAACCCAATAATATTATTTGTCTGTTTATGTATTAGAAATCACCACTTATTTCCTGATTGGAACATTATGTATATTTTTAATAAGTTGTTTTAAGTTTCATTATTGCCGTAAAAGATGTTGGATTAGAAAAGCAATAACATAATATGTGTTAAATTAGCAGAAGGTTGTGACTAAGGATATGAATAAATAGTAATTAATTTACAATAAATATCAATACTTATTATTCCATGGTAGGTACGGTTGCGGGTGACTAACCCTTGTCCAGCCCAACGAAAGCTGGAAATTGCTTGCTTAGATTTTATTATATTCCATATGATGCTTTAAACACCATTGCAGCATACCAACATTCTGGAATATTATAGCGTTTAATCTATATTTAACTTTGAAATGTCAAATGTGGACAAAAGATTTAACGACTAGATCTTTGATGGAAATTAAAACAATGGTTGAACAAGGTTAATTTTGCATTAGTGTTAAACCAGAGTGGTTGAGTGGGTAAACAGCCTGTTTAACAAA
Source organism: Agriotes lineatus (assembly GCA_940337035.1). Taxonomy (NCBI): domain Eukaryota; kingdom Metazoa; phylum Arthropoda; class Insecta; order Coleoptera; family Elateridae; genus Agriotes; species Agriotes lineatus. Next base: position 17,676,175 of record OW679202.1, read on the forward strand.
CAAGTGGATCTCAATTCAAATCTGGACGTAGCCGAAAATTATTCTGAGCATTACTCAAGGTAGCTTTAGGATAGGTTTAGGAATGTTGAATGTAGTGTGTGTCTGGATGGAGCGAAACGTAATGTAAGTCGCATGTAACCCATTGCTTCTGTTGCACTTTCCGCTTGGTATAAATTGTTCTCGACATCAAAAGGTTCTGTATACCTAAATGTATGTATGTATTTTAAGCAATTAGCTGTAGCCCGTGGCTTATGTCGCATTGAAAATGTAGGACTGCTGCATAGTAGACCATTATCATAGAAATAATAAGGGTGTGTTTAAACGGAGAGTGTGGGTGACCTCAGAACCATTCAGTAAGGCAGTAATGAACCTTCCTTATTATTAAATGAAATGTACTGGTGTCAATAGTTTTAAAAAACACAACCACCAGGCATAATAAGTAATTGTTTTCTGTGATAATATCCCTATTAAAAGTAATGGGAAGTTTGTTTACTAAAACCGGAAAATAGTAACCATTGAATGAAGCCTTGGCACTTTTGTCAATTTAACACGGCATGTAGTGTGTTGTGCATTATTTAAGAGGTATGATTTGCATAAAAAATATTTTTCTAGTCATCCTCTGCAATGATGCATTACATTAGTCTATAGACAGTGCATTACTATTTTAAAACCATTATGTGTATAATTACAAGCAAGATAAACATTAAAATCGGTCGTTCGTGTATGGATAACCGTTTTACACTACAGCAAATACTAGAAAAAAAGATTTCAGCGGGAGAAGAGATTCTTGCTTTTATTAACTACGAAAAGCGATATGATTCTGTACTGCAAAGTAAGCTTTGGGAAGTCCTGGCTCAGCTAAACATAAATACCGTAAAACAGGGATACTTGAGACAGGGGGGATACTTAGGACAAAACCGCCTATTTTTAAATTCATACGTGTAACCCTCACGCGGTAAAGTCATATATGTAATACTTACTATATTGCTAGCGGCTATGAGTGGGAAACTCACAAAGAAAGTGAGACACACAACCAACTCCTTTATGTATACGGTGAGCTGTGTGCAAGCGCGGCGGCGCGGCGCGGCGTCGTCCGGCCAATGGGGAAGTGGTCAAGTTTAACATTCGCTTCTAAAGGCGGAGTTCGAATTCTCACGCATGCGCACGAGACGCGTTATACTCAAAGTGAGACTATGTCGGCGCCGTAATGTTTTCGGGCGCCCGAGGCCCTACTAGCAATATATGTATACTAGGTACATATATGGGTAAAGTAATGAATTCTGAAAAAATTAAGGTCGATAAAACAGATGTCGAATGTGACATATCATTGCCGCCTAAATTGCTTACGGAAGCTTGAAGGTGCTCAAAAAAATATTAAAAATACAGAGAAAAAAGTCCAATTTTATATACCTAAAAATTAACTGCCGTGGAAGCGGATCTATCAACTATATTGCAAATATTTTTGAATGTATGTGTAGTTTGAAACCTTACTTAACACATAACACATACAATTTAAAAACATAACCTAAAATTTTAATTTTGATTTTTTAGAACTCTTTAACCGTCTTAATTACACGTAGTGGATAACTTGGGACATTATTTCTTTAAATCATAAACGTCGTGCAGGTGCACGGATATATAAAGATTTCCTGCCAGAAAATCTTTTGTTGTCTGTAAATTTGTGTACAATAGTAGCACTAAAAGGGAGTGTGAAAAAAAATTGTTGCAAAAATTATAAACAGCAATTGTAATGACAAATATTTGGTAAGCTGCTTGAGATATAACAAAGCACTGAATGCTTATGTACATTCATCACTCATCAGTGCTTGATGAGTATGTCATAAATGCCACACAAGTTTGTTTTGTTTTAGATAAACCAAAAATATCCAGAGGTAAACACACATTTAATAAGATTATTAGTCATGTTTTGTAAGCCACCTAGGTTAAGTTAGTGTTAAGTAAAAAATGTAAAACAATTTTTCTCTTAATAAATTACATTTTCTTCATAGAGTGGACCTATTTTTTACTACTAAAAACATAATTTGAACATACAATCGAAAATTTTAGAAGTTACCTACGAAATTATTCAAATAAAAGGTTAACTACTTATAGACGAAAGAAAATTCGGCAAAAAAAATGAAAAATTACTTTTAATGGAGTTGATAGGTGTCCCAAGTATTGCCCACAGATGTACCTGTCCCAAAACAATTTTTAGTACTGGAAAACCAAGCTAAACTAAAGTGTCCCAAGTTACACCTTAGTAGGGGTAACTTGGGAGAGCAACATTTTATTTTTTTTTTCTTAAATGGATCAACATTTTATTGGGATAACCCATTAAAACAGGCATCAGAGTACCCACAAAGTGGAATTTTTTGCTGCCATTAATTTTGAAAATGCATTAATAAAAATATGTTAAAACTGTCTCAAGTATTCCTGTTTTACGGTACCTATTTGGTAGCTATCATAAAAGAACTCTACAATAACAATATATCTTATGTCAGAGGAGAAAAACAACCATCAAATCCATATCAATAACAAAGGACAAGGATGTCGTTTATCAAGAATACGATTTAACCTTTATTTAGAAATAGTATTGCGGAAATGGAAAAGTAACTTTGCTGGTATGGGTATACCTAATAAATAATGAAAACTATCTCTTTATATTTAATTTTGCGGACGATCAGGTGCTTATAGCACAAGATTCCTTTGATCTCGAAATCATGTTGACTACGAAGAATACCAAAAGGGGGAACTGTAAATAAGTCTACAAAACACGGAATACCTAGTGGTAAATAGTGAAGCACAATTCGAGGTTCTCCTAAATGACAATATACAGGTACAGTAGCTTGAAAAATTTAAGTACCTGGGGGTCATTGTAGATCGAAAAAGATTAGGAGAAGGAGAAATAAAACATAGAATCCAAGGAAGCGGAAAAGTGATCGGGTGTCTTAACTCCCTATGGCAGGATACAAATATTTCTAAAACCACAAAAAAAAAATCGGCCAAACAATGGTAGAATCTGTTCTCTGGTACGGAAGTGAAATCTGGATAATGAATGCAGAAATGAAGCACATATTACAAGCAGTAGAAATGGATTACCTATGACATTGTGTCGGAATATCTAGACTTCAACGGATTCCGAATGAAAAAATCAAACACTAGATGAAAGCAGAGTGAACGATTGTTGATAGAATTCAATAGCGTAGTTTATGCTAGTTTGGACATTTAATGAGAATGTCAGAAGACTGATGGCTCAAAAGAATATTTCGCTGGTATCCTCCAAGAAAGAAGAAACGAGGAATACCACGCCGCTCTTCAAATGAAGGGACACGGAAAGCGATGGAAGTACGAGACCAAGCTGAAGACATGGCCCAGAATAGAAAAGGCTGGAGAAAGGGACATAGCAGGTAGTATTTAATTGTATAATGATAATGTTACATTTATTATACTTATTTAGCTCAATATATATACAGGCTGCCCATTTTACCATGGAATAACTAGGTAGGAAACATATTTAACACGCTCGTGATTTTCAGACAATTCTTAATTTTGTTTGCGTATTTGTTATGGACAAAGTCTGGGCATGAGGAGTGAAACCACCTATTCTCCAAAATTTAAAAAATTGTTTTTAAAATTAAGAGATTGCTGTGAAAATTATAAAAATGTTGCCTACCTAGTTGTTACGTGCTAAAATGGACAGCTTGTGTAAACATCAATCGATTTTTAAAATTTAACCTCTTTATAAAGCAAATTTAAAAGATACTATAAATTTCTTTAAGCGAAAATATTTGTTTGCTCTAATTATCTATCATTTAAGTCGATTTTCTTCGTTACCTCTAATATTTAAAAATGACAGTCAAATATAAAAGCTACAATCGATATAAATTCAGATTCGGTAACTTTAGTTAATATCAAGATAGAAATCCCCTACGTCTTCTCTTGCGCATGACGGAAATTTCTTAATTAGAGATCAGTAGCCTAAAATAATGGCTAATGGAATGGGCTTAAGTGTAATTATAGAATAATATTTTAGAAATAACAAAATGCATCTGCAACTTTCTTGCTAAGTATGTATGGGATATCTTATGGAAAGAATCTTAGACAAATCCATGAAATGACGGAAATTGTTCTCGACAGATGTGTTCCATTTCAATGTGCTTCGCAATTATTAACAGCTCATTTTACAGCGTCTTGCCATCTCTGTCAATTAGTGGCCATATGAGCAGCTACTGTCAAATCTGCGCCGAGTATATCTTTAGTCAAATCTACTCAGCATCTTGGTGGGCGTCCGCGTCGTCTTCTTCCTTCTGGTTTATCCTGCACCACAACTTTTTTCATGTGTTCACTTCTGTGGATATGTCCAAAAAATAAAAGTATGCTTGAATAGACAGTTGTAAACCGTTTTTGGGGTGATTTTTTTCTAAACTGTTAACCATATTAATCCTGTTATAACGGATATTGGAAATATGGTTATTAAAGCAGCAAACAGTTAAAGAAATGTTTAATTGCGTTTTATTTTCCTTTTGGTGCCGCTACTGATTACAGAAATTGGCTATTATGTTGGTGCGTATTTTCGCTGTCCTTCAGATTATGTTAGCGTTCATATTTGTCAGTGGTTCTGATATTTCTCAGCATTGAACATTTTATTTGCCTTTTCCGTTCTTCTCTTAAAATTTCCATTTCATTGTAAATTGTGGCAGACTATATTTCTGGTGTCCCAGAGATGCATTTTTTCTTTGTTTAATGGTTTGAAATAGGTGTAGATTTTTGTCTATTCTTCTGAAAGGGAAAATGGGGTAGACATTTTAGAATTTTGACGAGTCTAATGCTGCGCATATACTAATTATGTTAATGTTAAAATGTTAATTGCAAAGTGTTCTGAATCTAGAATCAGAAACTGCACATTTAAATTTAAAGCCGGCTAAATCAATTCTTCTTGTAATAATAACTCAATTAAGTATAAAAATGTATTAACCAAACTGTACAATCTTCTACATCGACTTCATTTAACTTCCCACTGATTTATGAAGCCAGATAAGGTATTCTAAAATAAAGTTTTTGCATTTTACTGAATTTCCAACTGAGATCTAGACGTCACAATTCTAGTACTCGTTAGACAACACACAGAGCAAGCTCGAACCGTTGTGCCGATCCTGAAAGCAGCTGAAAACAGTTTCAGTGCGAGCAACACACACTACCCTGAGCATAGTTGGACCCTTCCATTTATATTTTGGTCTTTGCTCGCCGCAGCAGGTCATTTCTTTGCCTATTCGGAGCACGCAATACGAAACTGAGTCACACGTTTTGGCAAATTTTCGCTTAGTTTAGTAAAAATCCGTTAATGTCTTAACCTTTCGTCGGTCGTTATCGATAACTAGAGTGCATGAAGCGGGATAGTTCCAGTTTGAAAGTTTGTTCTCGCACCATGCCGCTACTCCTAGCTTGGTAAGATGCGTGTTCCAGATTACTCTTCCTTTCAGGTTGAATAGCACCTGCTATTGTAGATTAACCCTACAGGAGCTTCCTTTGCCTTCTTTTTTATTTTTGTCGCTTTAGTAGTCAGAGCTCGACACGTAACAATATTTTCGAAAATGTGCACCCGCGTGCTGGTGTTTTTCCAAAATAGAGATAGGATCAGACCTGGTGCATCATGCACGTTGCGAACACTTTCAAAAACTGAGTGCTGTACTAAAGGGGGGCAATGATATGCGTGCTTTGAAAATTCGAGCTATTTGTCAGCGTTCGCTTTTAATTACGGCAACAATTGCGCATATAAATAACAGGATGAAAAATGTTTAGTTTCCTAAATGACGATAAGGTGAGGCGATCACGAAATATTTATTTTTAGTAAGCTTAGATAGTGTCATCGCATCCATAAGACGTAAACGGATGTTTTGTTTAACTTGTGGCAGAACGAAAAACAAAATCTAATTCTGCAGTGCAGGACGGCGGCGTCCGATCATGGTTCCTGCCGAGGTCGAGCGAGGGCGCTGTGAAGTGAGCGCCGCGCCGGGACGCTCGCTGTCGCGCCACCGAGTTTGTTAGCCGCCGATCTCGCAAAATATTATGCGGGGTGAGGCTTCAAAATACACGACACTCCAATATTAAATACAATATGCATTAGTGATTGGCCGATCGCCTGTGTTCATAACATTCTAATATAAGTGTCTATTGTAATGTCAGTGGTCCAGCTATGGAGATCGACTGTGCTTTAACTTCTCTACCAAATAACCAAATAACAATTCTTTATTATGGATCAGTCTGTAGTATGTTCCGGTAAGAAACTTTTTGTAGTCTGCACGTCTCGTAATTTTGTAAATATTATATGTCGGGCTCTGTCGTTACCGTTCGATTATCAAACCTGATCGAAGAAAGCTATAAGATAGAAACGAAAGGTTATAACTGAAAAAATAGATAAAACCGAAATTCCGTTTCCGCGTGGTAGCGGAGAGGTACACCTACCGATTTCGATTATGTGAATTGCGCGTAGCGCTAGGGAGCAGTTTCGATTTTTTCTCGAGACAATTTTTGCAATTTGCCGGACAGTGTTTACAGACTCTGTCAGAGTCATTGGCCATCTTTCAATTTTGATTGATTTAAATATATAGGGCAATCACACAGGACCATACCACGCCCTACAGCGATCGATATAGGCGGCATGTAGGTTACTGTGTATATCCTTTGAAGGTCCTGCCTGACTATTCAGCTGTATTATAGCGTATCTTCCTTTGATCACAAAGAAATTAGCAGTCGATGTACAAAGCGCCACGTCCTTTATGCCAAAATTTTTTATTAGGCCCCGCTTCACGAACAACCGCCGTTTCTTAAAACGGTGGTGGTTGCAACTTCCATGGGTACTCAGTCTTTCAAATTACAACGGTTTCTCCTTCATATTTCGCTTCTTCCTACAGTTTAAAAGACCTAAGAATAAAAATCCCCAATATGTCTTTCAAAGTAAACCTGAGAGTTACTATTTAAACAAAATCCAAATTAATATCTCAATCTTGAGCTTTTTGATTCGAAGAAAAATCCACGCTTTGGCAATTTCTAGACATATTAAAGCTCGAAGAAAGATGTTTAATATAAGTAGCATTTCTACTTAGCCACAATATTTACTAGCTATAAAACAGAAGGACGGGCGGAATATATATTCATGATAAAGTTATCTGCGTGTGCGTGAAATGGATTTATGTATCCTTCATTATCTCTAAAACACAGTGTAATTCCAAATGTACACGTTACTCTCTAAAATTAACGTGCACGCAGATAGTTATCCTTAAGTTTAATCTTTGGACAAACAATGTATTAGTTTTTTCATTTCGTCAAATATACACATAACATTTTCCCAACGTTGAATCCCGATAGATAGGCGTTCTTCCTAAAAAATATATAATTTTTCAAAAAAGACAAACAACTGCTTTTTTCCAAATCCCAACTGAAGAATTTCATTTATCTCCAATTATTGTGATTCGAGGACGCCCATGATTGCAATAGAGTTCCAGCGAGAGATAATCTTCTACGCACATAATACTCGTATTAGCCTCCTTTGAAAATAAAAGTGGATTAAAAAAAATTTCAACCGTTTCCGGTTCGGCCGAAGGTGCTCGGACTCCTCGAGCACAACGGGAATCAAGTTGTGGAGTATTTTTTATAAAAAGAAACGGGCTTAATGTAATTTTGTAGCAACCCGGAAGCTCAAATTGAAGGCAGTAGGGACCAATCTATTTAAAGAGTCAGTTACTGCAAATATTTTCTTTGACGAAGATGAGATGCAAGGGAAGAACGAGTTTTCGTGTAATTTTTCTTAGCCTATTATTCGACGTCCCCGCTGTTTTCTTGGTTAGTCGGCAGGGCTTTCGGCACTGTCTTAATTGCATTATCGAATAAATCAGTTTGCATTTTTATTAACAGTTTGAGCGTCCTGCAGTTGATTCTTGTTCTTAAGGTCTTTAGATGCTAATTAACAGTAAACATATTAAAGTTAAATTTGTATTAGTGTATACTTTTATAGTTCGACCAGTAAATTGAAAATAATTACACCTTAAGAAAATGTAATATCTATGATTTTTAACGCTATACTACGTTTAGCCAACAGTTAGAGTGTGAGGCTTTCCCACAAATGGGCACTAAATTTGAATAGAATATTGCTATTGGAAAGCCGGTTGTACCCAGCACAATTTAGTTGAAATTAATCGAGTTTTTAATTTGTAACGTGCAAAACGGGTGTTTGCAATCTAGGTTCCTCCCAGTAATTTAAATTTTATATCTGTTCATTAAACAAAGTATAGTGGAAAACAGTTATCAGCAACTACTATCAGTAGAATTATCAACAATAATTGTAAATATTATTTTAAAAGTTAAAGTTTTAATCTTTGCATAATTAAGTATTTATTTTATGTCTTATAAGGTGAAAAAAATTTGCAAAGGGTTCTATTCAGAACTCCCTCGTAGTGGACGTTCTGACACTAAACAATTTTAAAAATCAAAGGAAAATAGGGGTAAAAATATCTTAACGTTCGTAACAATACTGAAAGAATAAAAGAAAACACTTGGTAATGCAAATTATATAAATTTCCAAATAAAAAAGACATTACCCGCGATGGGATTCGAAATTCATCGCCTGTGAACGAGTCAGCGAATGTAATTTCAATGAAAGCAGGCGTTCTCTGTCTCGCTCACCAAGGACGCCTCCGATCAGTGAGATGCGGCTGCCTTAAATAGAACGTATTTATTGTTAACTCGTTTTATTTTTTAGAACATTTATTGTGTATCTGTTAGTTCCCATTTTTGTCATGGATAAAGCCTGAGTTATGTGTAAATTGCTACTTTTATCTATTTCTCAGGTAAAGCAAATTTCTGCTCATCATGTATATATTTGTCCGAAACTTTTTCGGTTTTATGCCAGGTAAATATATAATCTGCGTGCAAAATATCGTCTTCCTCCAACAAATAGTTGTTGAGTTATACCGCCAACAGACAGACAGACAGACGGAATTTTTCTTCTACAAAGCATAGCGAGTTGATATTGTCGATAATTGATGGACAGTCATGACTGATGCTAAAGGTGCAAATTAGTACTTACAACATAAAAACGCAGTTTCTTATTTTATATTAAACGTGGGAACGAAACCATTCAGTATTGACCTGTTTATTATGCAGTCTTTCACTTTATAAAGAAAAAGTAAAAAGTAAAGTTTTCCAGTAGCAGCTGCCGCTTGGGGGCTCAGGAGCTTGAGCCTCCCAGCCATCAACAGCTTATATATCATTAGAAGTAACTATTCTATAACTGAAAATATATTGTATCATCTATCCTACTGTTCTAATATAACAAAGTTCATTTAATGGAATCCATAGATCGCTATTCCATACCGCTTAAAAAATGTAAAACAATATCCAAGAACTATGTCAACATAACATGAGTTATGTATCAACACGCTCTCTTATCAGCTGGCAGCTGCTAAGGGCGCTCCGACATTTGCTCCAACCGTATATGGGAATTACGGGATACAAGGCTGTCGCTACTGAATCGGCGATATAGCAGTTTCAATGTGACGCGAAGAATCACGATGTTACAGCCGAGACCGCTATAAATGCGCTAGGTTATCGTCATATTTATAAATAATGAGCTACCGAATGTAATACAATCCAAGGGTAAAGAAAGCCGCTGTGCCGATAGCAAATGTGGCACAAGCTTTGACACTGAAGATGAACACCATTGCATCAATGATGTTCTTGTATCTTTCTGGGCCTTGTTTGGACATAATTTCGGTTACAGTTGGCGCATGTTTATTTATATTGGATGGTTTCGGTTATTTCATGCAGTTTTACACAAAAGTAGCGGAAAATAGTATAACTAAGTACTCCTCTCAACATTAATTTTAAAAACCTACCGTTAGCTGAAAAGGTTAAAATAAAAATCTGGTGTGATACACGCACACAACTTCCTTTTACAGTGATCTTATAATTAGCCAAAAATTTGATTTTAAATTTTTAAGCATTTGTCAAAAATTAACGGTACAAAATAGAGTGTTAGTTCCAGAGACAAATTTTCTCTAGAATTTTAAGCTGAATTCAAAAATGTAATAATATATCGGGTGTTCTATTTAAAATAGGAGTTAATAAAAAAATAGAAAGAAAACAAAAGAAACCCATTTTAGAAGTATTCAACTGGAATCAATACACATTAAAAATGTAATAAAAATGTAAAGTTAAAAAAAATCGTTAAAGCCGTTTTTGAAAAAATCGAAAAAACTGAAAAATCACAAGAGTAAACACCTACTTCCGGTTATGCGATTTTCTTCAAACGCTTGTTGTCGCATCTACATAGTACACAAAACTTATATATATATATATATATATATATATATATATAGTGTGGTCCATTAAGTGTGCAACAAATGGGAAATTTTTTTATTAGTTGTACAATCGAAATTTAAATATTGCCAAAAGTTAGTGCATGTTCGATAACCATATTAGATGCCCTTAGAATGGCTTCAAGTCAAACAATATACAGGGCAGGATAAAAAATATGAAATTCGTTCAAGAACAAAGTTACCTTATTTCAAAAAATATAGCAAAATTTTATTGAGAAAAGTTGTTTAGAATTAAAAGTTATGCTCAAATACAAAGTCACGGCCTCCTATTCGAATTTTGATTCTTTTTTGGAAAATTTTTTATTACCCCCGTATGATACATATTTTTATTGTTCTGATTTTATATGTATTTAAAGTAGCCACAACCACATCACTTTTAAATAACTTTTAGCAACTTGAAGCGTATTTGTAAAATTTACTTGGATTTATATTTTTTTAGGTAAGCGTCCACTTCATGTTTGTTGCAACGATATTTAACAGAACTTTAGAATGTCGCAAATATTCTTTTTAACAAGGCAAATGCTTTACTAATAATAGTTTACATATGAAAAACTCTTAATAAAATCAGAATAATAAAAATATGTATCATACGGGGATAATACAAAATTTTACAAAAAAAGAATCAAAATTCGAATAGGAGGCCGTGACTTTGTATTTGAGCATAACTTTTGATTCTAAACAACTTTTCTCAATAAAATTTTGCTATATTTTTTGAAATAAGGTAACTTTATTCTTGAACGAATTACATATTTTTTGTCCTGCCCTGTATATTGTTTGACTTGAAGCCATTCTAAGGGCATCTGATATGGTTATCGAACATGCACTCACTTTTGGCGGTATTTAAATTTTGATTGTACAACTAATTAAAAAATGTCCCATTTGTTGCACACTTAATGGACCACACTGTATATATAGTTTCAACGCCATACCTCTTCTTTCCGTTTTTGGGATATTCTGTTCACAGACAGACAGACCAATGAAAAAAAATATGTTTTTTGGGATCAGGGGACTCTAAAACGTGAAGATCTGTTGAAAACTCAATAAAATGTTTTGGGGTGAATCCAATACTTCCTTTATTGTAAAAGGAAGTAAAAAAACTTTGACGTCATACACCGGTATTAAATTTCAGGAACAAAATAAAGTTGGAACTCGCAATCTTACAAGATATTTTTTAACATTTACAAGAAGAACGAATTGATTCTAGCTTCTCCTGTTTGTTAAATTAAAATTAAAGTATTACAGAGTGCAGTTTTTATACTTAACAGTAAGATTAATTTAAGCTCTTTCTTGACTCTTTGGTAAGACAAAAAAGTGAGACAACTCTTGATAGAGGTTTTAGCGTTATTTGATTAGCTTAAGCGAGGCTTCAAACAAATTACATTTACTATAACAATTTTATTTCAGAGCAACGTCAAAATAAGTTTGTATTAAGTTAGAAATACCTAGCATATTAGCGCAGTCACATTCATAAAAGAGCATATTAACCGTCCCAGTTTTTTTGTCTTGGGTAGTCCTTCGTTGTAAACTTATTAAACTTTCCAACGCATACTTAAAAAGTTACTTTATTCTACAGTTGTTCGAAAGTTGAGATAGTGATCTCCCGTTCGCCTCTCTTATATCCCGCTTTTTCGAATGCCGAAATTAGCGATTTCCTAGTAGCAATTTTAGCAATCACCTACCGATTCTTCATATTCCGTTTCAAAACATCCTTTGCCTAAGGCAACCTAATTTTTTTCGGAGTTGAAATCGTATTTACTGTTTCCTGCCTGTCGTAAAGTCGTTTCTTTCATTAAATAAAACTGCAATTTGCGTTTTACTGCATACGCTTAAGTTAATATTTGTTGAAGTTATTATAAAATTGAATTAGTTATGTTTTAAAGATTTTAATATAAAATTAAAATTGAAAAAGATTCGAACAAAATCCGAGAATAGACTTTAAAGCCGAAATGTTATAAGTAGAACATGAAAAAGCGAATTTGGTGAGCCGATTTCGACGTTTAAACATCTCCGAATAACTTTCACTTTTCCTAAAATAACTTCCACATAACTATTTTTAAAGATAAAATTAATAAAAATTTATTTCCAAATTCAAATTTACAGATCCTTCCTTATATGTTAACTAACAATTTTTGTTTACCATTGTGTCGTCTAAGGAGTTGATGTGTAATTCAAAGCCTTTTAGAAAAAAAAGAAATGCTTAATACGTTTATTCTTAATGATAACAATCGTATTTGGCTGTGGTGTATTATACACATTGTATAATTTATTGCCTACGAGTTGAAGTTTGTGTTTCGAATTTATTCGCATGTTTGCATATTGTTTGCAACAGTTATTGCAGAAAAATATGTTTTGCCTTGTGCTTCCAGTAAAACCGTAGTACTTCTAGAATGTACATTGTGAGGCTAAAAATCAGAATCCCTTTACGGGGTCCCTTGCTGGTCTGGATTGTCAATCTAAAACGGTATTTTAAGGTAGTTGTGTTTGAAATTGCTGTAATTACAATAGAATAATGTCTACTCAATTTCAAGGTGTGAGTGCACTTGAGTTCAGAAAAATTCCACCTTGATATTGTCTATGTTACAAGTCGAACTGAACGCTTTTGATTTCGTACCTAAGTACAAACCAAATCGCGGAAATGGAATTACATAATAAATTAGGAGAGAAACCATTTGCAAAATTGAAAATCCAAAGCCACAATCGTGCAGCAAATAAAACTATAACTGTTTTCTAATAGTAACAGAATTGTAACGGAATGTCACGCTCAGTCGACGCTGTTAGTTTAAAAAATTGTTTTAATAATATTAATATCAGAAACCTAGTTTTATCGTTGGATCAGATGATTACACATTCTTGCAAGGAAAAATAGAAACGTTATATGTAGAGGTGAATATTTCATAGTTTCCGACTTTTTAAACCCAGCATCAATTCTCAAGGAACGGAAGTATTAAAAAATCGAGAAATATTTGAAAAGTCTTAAAAGATGCTCAATTTCTGTTAGCTAGTGAATAATCCCAAGGGATGCTTGAGATCCTGAGCATGCCCGAACTCGGGACGTATGCCTTGATTCAAAAATTTGCAGTAGTCCTATTCGAAAGATACGTTGTGCTACCAAAGCTACCTTGTTCGTGGAAAACGAACGAGATCTGTAAATTTCTGCAACATTAACTTTTATCAGTCTAGAAAATATTTCATATAAACTATCGTATCGGTGGACAAGCATAATCAAATTGCGCTGCTATAAGTGTGTTTCTTTATAACCTATTCAGTACAAATGCGAGACAGTGACGAACGACTAATTGATAAATAATATAGTAAATCATTGGGATTCGTTCTTCAGGTCAGCAATTCAAAAGAAAACTCTTTTTATCGAAGCTAATGTTTCGGAAAGCTTTATTCCTTTCTCCAGGCAACTACATTAAAGTTTAGAGTTGTAGAGAATTACAGCAAAAACAATGTGTTTTATTTACTAAAAGTGAGGTTAGTACTTCAAATTAGTAAGAATGGACATAAACAGGTATATCTTGTTTGGTACATCAGGTTAAAGGTTAAAATGCAGTGATATAATCTGCTACTCCTTTCAAAATATTTACGATTCTGCTTGGAATGAATCGTGGCAATATATCGAAGGTTCTTCTTCTTTGTCATTTTCACATACAGCCATTGCCGTTGCGCTGATAATCATTCTAATAAAACGGTTCTGTATAAAAGTAGGCGTCTACGATACGGTGCTTGTGCAAAACAAAATAAAGGATTGCGTAATAAACTGAAGGCACATCCGCTGCGCCAACATAAATAAGATATACGATGTAGAATACTAGGAATGCTTCATAATTAATTTTTTTAAATTCTAGTACAAGATGTGCTGCTATTTAAATGGACCTTGGACTTTTGTAAAATCAAGGAAATGGAGAAGTGCTAGAAAAAATGCACTTAAAACTTTGATTCTTTATTATGCCGGAGAAGAAACAATATGGAATGGGCGAAAGAATGTTATCCATTGTATATAGCTTTTCAAATATATCGTCAGGACGAATTTACAAGGCATTTTTTCTCGTGACTTTTATCGGCGACATTTCGGATATCATTTTGCTGGAAGTTATTTGTTAGAGATTTCGGGACATCCTTCCTTACGGCTTTGATGTCGAGCGGTTAGTTCAATATTATAGGACGCGCTTAAAAATTATGGCAAGCGAGCGTTGATATTTATTGTAAAAGCAATCGTTCCAGGTTGAATTGAGGACATCAGAGTTTTTCTGTGGCACTTAGAAGAATTAATATCTCGTAGACTTACTTCTTCATGCATTACAGTATTTGAAACGATCCTTTGCTTTTTAAATAATTATCATGGGAAACATGTGGTTTCAAAGTTTGCTAATGTTGATTGTTAAATAAATGATTAATGTACAAATTAATATGTGTGTGGGGGGGGGGGGGAGTTTTTAGTAAATAAACAAATAAATAGATTTCAAGTAAGCTTTTAGCAGTTTGAAGAGAAAGGCGGTAGTCAATGATTCGAAGAAAATAGAAATAGTTACTTTTCACTTTATAACACTGACACTACACTGGAAGGTGTAAACCTAGTTGTATTAGAACGTCTATTTGGCTATTACCTACGTTGTCAAAGAAATTGTCTACTGTATCCATTTGTAGATTATAATGAATTTGCTGGTTGTGCATGTACCAAAGAGCGTTTAAAAATCCACGGCGAATTTTGTTCTAGTAAATCTGCAGTTTTTTATATTATTAGCTGAAGTTATACCTACTCCATACCGGACAGGTACATATTACGATTGACCTGAGGAGGGTTTTGTAGAGCAACATTGTAGATTTTCCAGGTGTATTCCTGTTCTTCAGTGGATAAAGCTGTGCTATTTAGCATATCGCTGGTTCAATATGTATTGATGTGTGTATTCCACGTTAGACGAGTATTCACGTGTACTCCCAAGTACTTCACTGCTGTAGTTCACTGTTTAATTTGATTGCTTTTCCAGATATTGTTATATTGGGGTGGTTTTTAATACATCTCAGCGTAAACATTTTTGCTGCTCATTTGGCGATGTTAAGTTTTATGCGCCATTTAGTTAGCCATCTGTTGAGAATATTGATTGCTGATTGTAGGTGGCCTATTGTTATTATTAGGTCTTCGTGTTGGACTTTTACGACAGTATCATCTGCAACAGTGCAATATTGTTCATATTGTGAGCGTCATGTAAGAAGATTTTAACAATGTTGGTCTTAATATGTTATCCTGCGCCTGAGTTACTCCCGCTTGAATGTTTCTTTCGGTGGAAAAACGTTATTGATGCGCACTGCAAATTTTCTATTTTCCAAAAACGAGAAAATGATGGCAATAAGATACAGAGGTAGATAAAATTACAACTTATCAGGAAGAACAATTTAATGAGATTGAAATTGACAAACGGGAGGCAAGGAGCTAGTCTATCTGCAACAAAATATAGAGACAGAAGGAATTCTGAGAGAATGGGGCATATCAGGAATTATAATACGAGGATCTGCACAAATAGTAGTGCTATAGAAACTTCTAAAGGAAGCACAACGAAGATGGGTGAATATTAAACAAAGGAAATTAAAATATATGAGAATACGGGGAAAGAAATTTGTAGTACTTAGAGGTGATAATAAACAACAAAAAATGAGTAAGGAAATGAAATCGTTCAACTGATAGAAGCGAGATTCAATATTCAATGCATATTATTGTTATAAATTGTTTATGAAAAGTAATAAAATAGACAAACACCCAAAATAAGACTATGTAAAACCATAAGGCCACAAGGCCGATAGTAATCTACGCAGCGGAAACAATGTACTTAACCAAAAGAAATTAAAACTATTTGCGAGAAAAATCATAAAGAATATCTACGGAGCAAAGAAAGCAAGTGAGCTAGAATAGATGAACTACGAAATAAAGGAAGTTTTAAATGGTTACGATATAGTCAAGATACTAAAGTCGCGAAGAATAATGTGGTATGGAAATATAAACAGAAAAGAAGAAAAGTTAATATTAAAAAAAATCTCAGAATGAAAACCACAAAAACTAGACCAAAAATGAGGACCGAAGTATAGAAATTTAATAATGAAGAAGACAAATAAAAACTAGAAAGAATTGCAAGGAATTATGGAAACAAAGAAAACACACCACAACCTGTAGTAGATGCAATAAAGAAGAAGTGGAATGAGCCGCCACAGAAATAAAAGGATTAAAAGCACTCAAGGAATGAGAGGTTTCAATTCGTGGGAATGTGTGCCTTATGTATACCAGGTGACCAGTTTCAAAACCGAACACAGCAAGTTCTTCATTTTTAGTAAAAAAATAATATGTGCGACGTAATTGATGTTTAACCTTGCAACCTTGTTTTGTAAATTAAATTAAATGTTTCTAGCAACGTGTGATTCTTGAATTTCCACAATTAGGAATTTTATTATTCTCAAAAATAATATTTTACAATGGTTTTGAAGCTCTTTAGGGAAATCTTAAATTTAAAAAAATATGATAATAAAAAGTACGTATTTTGACCATAAAAACATCCATAAAGGTACATGGACAACACCAAATGGGAAACAGGTAAATCAAATAGAGCATGTCCTAGTAGAGAAAAAATCGGAAAGGAGTATCAGACGTAAGATCATACAGAGGACCTGACGCAGATACTGACCATTTTATGGTAGGAATAAGGCTAAAGCAGGAAATTCCCGCTTGCACCTAAAAAAAGTATTAAAAACTGGAGGCGATACGATGCAGAAGTACTACAGACAGAGAAAGGTCGGAGAAAGTACGCCGAAAAGTGCAAATGAAGATAAGTACAACAAATAACGCAAATATTGAAGGAATCTGGGAAAATATATTCGCTAGTATCCGAGATGCAGCAGAAAATATAAAAGAAAAGCCAAAGACAAAGAAAGACCGGTTCGATCAGGAATGTCAAAAAGCACTAAAGAAGAGAGGACAAATGAAAATGATCCAAGCACAAACAGAGGAAAATATAAATCGCTATAAAGAGGAGCGGCGAATATGTAAAAGAATACTCAAAGAAAAGAAAAAAACTTACTGGGGAAAAAACCTAGAAGATATCGAAATGAAATATCGAAATAAGGAAATACGTAATATCTTCCAAGGAGTAAAAGGACAGAAAGAAGGCTACCACGCAAAAGCGGTATTTTACAAAGACAAAGAGGGAAATCTGATAGGTAGAAAGGAAGACATGCTGGGGATATGGGCTGAGTATTTCCATGACTTATTAAATGAAAAAACGTGTGAGGACGAGGAAAGCGAAAACAGAAACGGAATATTCGAAAGCGAGGAACAGGAAGAGACGAGAGAGCAAGAGGAAAATGAGATGATCCCGCAATAAAGTGACATCCAAGAAATAATAAAAGGGATGAAAAACAATAAAAGCCCTGGTACGGATGGAATACCAGCCGAAATGATCAAATACGGAGGAGAAGAATTATGGCAAAAAAATCACCTATTAATTAAAGAAATACGGATCAAGGAACAAATGCCAGAGTCTTGGAGGGAAGCAATAAAACATCTCTTGCATGAAAAGGGATCGAAGTCAGAGTGCAGAAACTATAGAGGCATCGCCCTTCTAAATGTAGTTTACAAAATTTTGGCAATAACCATAAAAAACAGGTTAACTAAAGAAGTAGCAAACAAAATTGGAAAATACTAGTGCGGGTTTAGGGAGAAGAGATCGGTAATCGACCAAATATTCACGCTAAAAGAAATGCAGAGAGTCACGCACACAAGCTAAAAACATATGCGCTTTTTATCGATTTTAGACAAGCTTACTATAAAATACATAGAACAAAGCTGTTACGAGGACTAGAAAAACTGGAAGTTAACAGGAAAATAATAAACTAACCCTAAAAAAGACGATACACAGTGTCAAAATAGAGGGATCACTTTCAAATAGTTTTGAAGTGCGAAACGGTTTAAGACAAGGAGATCCGCTATCAGCGCTGCTTTTTAATTGTGCACTGGAACAAATTCTGACAGAAGCAAATATAAATAAGTCTGGATTAATACACCATAAACGATATCAATGTTGGCCCTTTGCGGACGATGTAACAGTAGTAACACGAGGCAAAGAAGAATTGAACTCGACAATAATAAAATTGGAAGAAGCGGCCAGCCAATGGGGTCTAGAAATAAATGAAGACAAAACCAAATTCATGGTGTGGGAGGATGGCAAATTTACGAGTAACAACTACTTGGAAGTAAGATCTCACAAGGGAAAGCAGTATTGTTTTGAGGAGGTAGAGAGTTTCTTCTACCTAGGAGTAAAATTCCGAAGAACGCCGGGATGCTCCGAAGAAATAGCAGCGAGGATAATGAAAGGAAATAGATGCGTATATTCACTTAACAACATTTTAAGAAGCAAATTAATCTCAAGAAATGTGAAACTACGTGTTTATAAAACGATAATAAGACCTGTAGTGCTATATGCGTGTGAGGTATGGACATTAAAGAAATATGATCAAGAAGTGGTAAGTGTTTGGGAACGAAAGGTGCTGAGAAAGATAATGGGGGGGGGGGGGATCGAAGGAAGATGGCAGAGAAGAACAAATAACGAGCTGAAAGGTCTATACGGAGATCCAAACATAATTGGAGTAATAAAGGCCCAGAGGTTAAGGTGGTTAGGGCACACACTGAGAATTCCAGGGGAAATTGCTGGAACCCAAAGAAGGGGACGTCCGAAAAAGAGATGGATAAACGGGGTTTTGGAGGATCAAGGAACGCTGGGAATTAAAAACTGGAAAAGAAGAGTAAATAACAGAAAAGACTGGCAACAGACAGTCAACAAAGCCATGGACCTACTGGCCTTATAAGTGCTTATATATATATATATATATATATATATATATATATATATACACACCCTCTATCTCGGTTAGGAGGAATATTTTAGGTTAAATCGTCAACTTTTGGGTCAAGCATTCTCCAGTTACTCTATGCACAATTATTAATGAAACACCCTGTATAAGCTTTTCACTTTAAGTTCAGTTATTTATGTTGGCATTTCTAAGGATCGTGAGTTGTTTCCACAAATGTAAGCCATCACCCACTATTTGTGGAAAAACACTTAAGCAAGTGCAATCAAGTTTTGCATCATTGAAAAGAGACAAAATATCTATAAGTTAGTATAATATAACGGTACTTTGTCGTTTAACAATTAAAGTATTATTCGTTGGACGTTTGTTAAAAAAATAAATATCGTGTTATAGTACAAAGCTACATCGAGTACTAAACAATTTTTCTTTGAAATAATTGTTAATAAAGTGATTATTTACTGAAATATATAGCATATTTTATACTTTTCGGACACCCTGTATTTATTAGAGTTTGCGGTGCGTTAAGTCTCTTGAGGAAACATTTCAAGTTCGTATATTTTGAAAATCATATCATGTTTAATTGTTTGTTTGGATCCCCATCTCTATTTTTATAAAAGTGTAGTGGATTGTTATTGACAAATTACTAAATAAACATAGTAATCAAAGTAGTCCCACTACAATAATTTTACAAGCACTTTGAGGATCTATAAAGAGGTTTTCTCGTGGAGTATTACTACACTTTTTCAAAAATAATATTACACGAATAAAATACTGTAACTAGAACACTAAATGATGTGTCATTCTGAATTGTATAGTAGCAAGAAATTATTAACAACTACGAATATCATATCTCAGCTCGAGTTATTAATCCTCAGTTCAGCACTACTTTATTTAAATTATACAGATAACTGTATTACCTTTTTAATATTCTGTCAGCTAAATAAATCGGATAAACGTTGAAGCTAGTGGTTATAGTTGCCACTTAGATAGATTGATACCGTTTTTGTACATAGTAGTTGTCTGTCAATTTATTATGCATATTCTTAGTAACTTAATAGTATTCAGCCTGTGACTGGAAGTCAGAAACTTATTTTAGTTTCAGCGTATTTGAATATTACACTGAATGACATTATGTAGTACGTGGTAGTTTTTTAGTAAGATATTAATAACACAACTATTTACGACGTGAAGAGCTTCTGTTAATATACCGTAATCATCTACTGCATGCTTCTGTTTGCAATATTAGATGAAGTGCACACAGCGAGAAGCGTGGTGGCACAGTGGTTAAACGGATTCCTATTCGGAAGATCTCTCCTTCGAACATTCGGTGGAAAAGATTTCTTTAAAAATCCACCCATTATTATTTGAACTCTGTATCTGACCGAATGAAGTCATTAATCGCCTGGTTACAATAAACGACTGTATCGGCAGAGTGGTCGGCTAAAAGACGCTACTCGATATATATGTTTACACGATCGCCATCTTTGCGAAAGGCAACGTCCGATATCGGTTACGGACACTAACAAGAAAAGAAGAAGAAACACAGCTAGTGCAAAAAAGAAAAAATATTTTAGGTGTTTTTACTACCCAAAGCAAACAACCAACGTCCAATACTCGTACTTATTGTAAGATGGAGGAGAACATTAGACTTTGCCTAAACGGAGAGTTCCACCTTAATGTAAAAGCCAAAGATAACAGTGGCATTTAAAAAATAAATTGTCTTACTTGTATCTATCTTTCGTCTTAAACTACTGTTTTACGTACTTTTTTCAGTACAATTAATTACATTCTAAAGAGTACGAGGCAATATATTACAATGAATAAGAGAAATATCTCCAACGGTTGTTTTAATTATTTATCATTTCTGCGCAATAGGGACAGCTTATTTTCTTGGAGTCTTAAAGTGTAGAACCATTTATAATAGGCAAGTAAATGCAGCCGTACTGTCCATCCAATCAATTAGTCTCAAAAATTCAAAACCCAAGAGCTTCAGGCTGTGCTTAAGATCTATTGTGCTCATTTTTTATCAAAGGAATCCGCAGAAGTAAATAAGTAAATATGTAATTATTTAAAAGGAAAGTGGTACCCGAGGGGTAACTCGGAGATCCATTGGGAGCATTCCGTAATAAGGGTAATACAAATAATCCAATTAAGCTCGAAAATCCAATAAAACCGAATAAATTCCCGTTAAGTTATCAGCAATCTCAGCCTTCTTGAGACCCCTTGCTCGCTATCTCTGCTACTAATGCATAGAATAACCGCGGTTATGTAAAAGACTACAAGAGCGTAAAATTGAAATTCGGTTCCATTACAGTCTTGATACGAAGGACTATAAACTTCGTAATGCTCACGAACTTCTTAAGACTTTGCGTCCTAGTTTTGTAGTCAAAGCATTCTTGACAAACTTGTTTGACATCGAGCTGAATAAGCGAATTTGCTAAACATCGCAGCTCATTGTCGTCGCAGATGTAATATATGGATGAGAATATAGTTGAATAAGTGCATAACAGTCAAATGGCTTGATGTACGATAAACAGCTAGCTGGCAAGAATAGGGTGTTAAATATGTAGCGGGTGTTGTTACTTGTTATACATACCTACTACATCTGTTACTAGAAATTGGCAAAATTAACTTTTTGCTCAGAATCATTGATTTTTTTTCACTCCGAATTACATCTTTAGCAGCGCAATTATAGACTGCCAAAATGCTACTGTTCTTCATTTTGGAATTTTGAGTGAACTTACTTCCTGATTTCTTTTGAACTACTTGCGTAGTATAAAAATGTTGCATTTTGTGTGCAACGCCCTCTATAAATCGTTGAATTGTAAAATGTTTCAAGTTATTCTGGAACGAAAAAGTTTATTGTTACCTAATTGGTAAAGATGACGTAACAACCTATTATGTATATATGCAATTGGAACAATGTTAGGTATTGTAATGATACTTTATTTAGAATGAATATATAATTAATAATACCAGTTCAGTTACATAATATTATTTAAATTTAATTAATAAATAAAATTTACAACATAAATAATATTTAATATGGAACTAAAATGATAGTTACTTTTAAAAAACTATATTTTAAGTTAATCCTTGTCACGGCAGGTAGAATAGTAAATAAATAAAGGCATATATAAATATATAATAATGGATGACTTTAAAATATGAACTACTATTTAATTATTAAAATTATATTTGTTGAAATTTATAATAATCTAAATACTATACTTAAAATAGTAACCATGTAATTTGAGTAACTAAGCTGGAGGCTCGGAAATAGGGTGTGATTAAAAATAAAAAACTGCATTTTGATTATTTTTTTCCTTAAAAGAAAATAGACGTTTTATAAGTGCATTAAAAAATTACAAATTGTACATTCATGTTTGATTGTATAATTTACAAATATAAACCACTTTGAAGTAGAAGAATGGTGTGTTATTGACTTATACTATGCCAAGGAATGGATCCATGGTTCAAGGCAATGGAAGCTGATTGGAGTTTCCATTTGGCTGTAACGGAGATCTTCATGATTGCTATTATCTGGTGCCAGAATGTACAGGGTTAGCAGTACCAGATATATTGTTAATAAGTATATGAAAAACATTGCTGGGTGAAGGTACGAGTAGTATTTGGCTGTGGCGGAAATCTGTATAATTGCTTTATGGTGCTGGAATGCCCAGGGTTAGCAAGGCTGGAAATTTTGTTAGTAAGGTTAGAGTGGTGTGATGTTTCAAGGATTCGAGCAAAAAATATCTAGGAGAAAATAATTAGTATAAATAAAATAAAACATTTAAAAGCTGATTAATAATTACCGGAAGTGAGCTAAAAAAGTAATATTTGTAAGAGTAGCTGAGTAATAGGTTGGGATAGACTGACAGTGTACATTATAGATTAAATGAATCTGTATGACTGATAACAGGTTTGAACATAAATAATTTTGAATTGAGAATAATTTAAAAATCCACGTTCCAATTTCAAAAACAATGTTTAATGTCCACATGATTTATTAACTAAGTTAGTTTTAAATATTTAATTAACCACACTTATTTATTAGCGACTTATAGGGGAATAAAGTTTTATAGAAGCTTAGGTGAAAGAAATTTTTATAACGAACTACTCTTATAAAAAAAAATATTTATCTCAAACATTCACTAATAAGCATCACAAGGCAGTATATTCATTATTTTATGAGTTAACGCAACCATTCCTTTTTTAGTGAGCGAGTCAAAACTCGTCCCCCACAGCGCTTAAAAATGCACTATACTAAAATGTTAAAATTTCAATATCATTTCATCAATCTATAATAGAAAAGGAGAGTATGAAAAAAGAAATTGTAAAAAACCAAATAACTTTATCTAAAAAATTCTAGTAAGTCGTGGACAAACAATATTTAGTGTTAAAGCTCATAAAACTGCACTATTTTGCCCATTTCGCCGTGCTTCTATCTACCATAGTTTTTGACGTCCTTAATACATAGGCACAATGGATAAAACGTTCCCCGAATAATACATACAAATAATATCAGCTATTTTATAACAAATTATAATTTACAAAGCAGTTGCCAGTTATGGAAATAACAACTCTAGAAACAAAAGGACAAAGATTTGGTTACTGCAACTACATTGAGGAGATTTTGAAACATGTTTTTGCAAATATCTTGAATTTCAAATAGTTTTATTGGTCAAAGTGCCGATTAATAAAACGCTTTACTTTGAAATATTTGTCAGCGAGTAGTGCTTCTCGAAGAGATTACAGTTAAAATTTCTAGCCTGAAATAATAGTGTGCTGTCTAAGCGGAATCTAAAAATTGCTGTAGTTTGTTATAGGTACCTACATCAAGGCGTTTACTGATAATCAAGTGTCCGATAAGCTACTGATAAAGATATGTTTTTATTTTACTTTATCAGTAATATAATACAGAGAAACAATGATAAATGTGCTATTAGTTAAAGCATATTTATCACTAGGATATAAATATTCATATTAAGCAGTTGTTTAAAAAATGCATATATAAATTGCTATTAAAATTATGTTACGCATAAATATCGTCCTTAACATTAATGTAGAGATTTTTCACTATAACTGGTTCAACGAAGAACGCAGACCGACAATTAAGAACAAAAATGCAGCCAGAGCACGATTATGGCAAAGACCTACCACAGCGAAGGAGCTAGAATATTCAGAGATGAGAAGAACTGCCCAGAAAATATACAGAGGAAGACGACATTATGGTGGAGCTCCACAAACAAGGAGGGAAAGCTCTGATTGGAAGATTGGCCGAGCTAATAAAAACATGAACTCGACATGAATTCAACTGTCACTTATAAATCAAATGTCATATTTTGACATTAAATATAAATGTAGTTGTATTCATAAATTAAGAACTATTCTATAGCCATATTAGATGAAAATAATTTCTTATCATACTTTATAATTATCACACTGAGTGTCGATATTTTAAACTACATCGAGGGTTTAGCGCAGGGGTTGCCAAACTTTTTTTTCCGTTGACCGCCTCATAAAATATTCTTTTCAATCGACCCTCTTGGAATTTGTATGTTATTTTCTAAGATTGTTCTTTCGGCTCCAGTTCTCAAATCAGAAATCAACTCGAAGTTGACCACCGTAGTGAATAGACGTGTCGGAGTAGGCGTTGGCCAAATTCAAAAATCTAAAGATTTCCTTCGCTTCCCTAACTACACAGTTAAAAAATAATTAAATCAGTTAGGTTAGATTGCATCTATTTTCGATATATTCTGGTTTAAGCTAATATCATAAATAGATTTCCCATACCGAATTTGTACTATAAAGTGTTAATGACTAGGTTTTTTTGGTAATGGTTCTTTTAATGCAACTTATAAAAATTTACGACAGAAAAACTTTTTTCTGAAAAACCCTTCCAGTGGAGGTACTAGGCGACCGATCTCACCTAAAAGCTAGTTCGTTGCATTAATACTCCACACAAACTGGCGAAAAATAATAGCCGAACAGGTTATCATGTTTATATCCATCTGGCGTCATATACTCGTTTTTTATTAATTTTCCGACTCCTTTTTAATGACAAATCGGTTGCCGTCTTCACAAAAGTTATGGAGTTTCTTGAAACCTTTCATATAACGTTTCGTTGGTTGTGATTGATTATACGTTGTGACAAAAATTAGAAATTTCTATAAATGGTTAAGGTCGAAAGGAAAATTACTATTAATTTGATATATTTCACATAAAGGACAGTAAAATAAGTTTCTGGGGCTCTAGGAAACTTAAAAATTTTCATTTCATTATAATGCGTTCTCAATACACTCGCCTCTAGCGCAACTGCGATTAACTCAATAATATCTCAACTGTGTGCGTTTTATTGCAGAAGCACAAAAAAATGTAGAAGTGATCTCTAGAGAAGAGATGAAAAGCTACGTTTAATAATTGAATGTGTTCTGTTGTGGTTTAAGTTATTGCATATTTGAAAAATCGTTTATAAATGTGCTTGTCAGCCCTAGTACATAACACAATTTGGAGATCGTAGAACGAGAAATAAAATGTTACAACACTTTTTATTCGGAAATACTGTGTATGTGTATTAAACAATTTAATTACTAGCAAACAAAAAAGAGAAGCCCCTCTAGAGTTTGTCATTTCCTAGTTCTTATATATGTTACGGTTAAAGTGTTTACTTGGCTAGTTTATAGGCTAGCTGGATAGTATACCAACTATCCAAATGTCTGGCTATTTTGATGGAAAATCATATTTCTACAAAAATAGCTATGAATATTGGCTGGTTTGCATACTATCCAGCTAGTTTACAAACTATACAAGATTTATAGCCAAAGTATAAACCACAAGAAAAGTACACAAATTAACCGTTCTTTTTTGTTAGTTTACAAACTATCCATAGTATTTGGCTAAAGTGTGAACTTAATATTAGTAGTAATACATAATAACCAACTTGTTGGTGCGCTGTCAATGCAACAAGGGTTACACAAATAAAAAGTATAAATGTCTTGCGTCCGGATATACGTGTAACAACAAGTGCCACAACAGTGCAACTTGCTCCAATAAATCACAATTTTCTTTGTTTTGTGGTTTCAATGTTTTGAGGATTGTTATTAATATTTTGTCACACAAATAGTATCTGTATGTCACTTTTGTTTTTTTACTTATTTTTAAGTAGTAATAGCAATGTTATGTTGTACTTATAAATAAACTTTACTTTTGACCAAGAATTATTTTGCTATCCTAAACTAAATAACCAAATGGAATAGGTTAGTTTACATACTAACTAGTGATGGGCTTATTCGAATGAAAAATAACCGGTTATCCGGTTATTGAAATAATCTATGTAACTCGGTTTTCGTTCCAAGTATTTGAATGAAAAATAACCTCATGCTGATACGTACTATGCTTTGAATATAAAACCTCTATTCAAAGGTACTACGTGCCGTATCTCAGCGACCTACGCAGTGCTCAAAATTCTGTAAATATAAATACGTTATAACTCATAAACAAAGCAGGTTGTATTGAAAACACCATTTGGTTATCGCGTAACTACCTCCTATCATAAAATATATCAAATTCTGGGAACCTGAAACCTGAAAGCCTAAAAACTGCAAACGCATCAAGCTATAAAACAATTTTTTATTTGCTTACATCTCCAAAGGGCCTTTAACCCGCCCGATCGATAAAGATAAACGTTTTACCACGATTAGCAAGCAGTCCCGCATATTTCTTTCTTTCTACACTTCTTAATAAATACCTCTTAATTTCCAATACATAACACATAATGTACGGTCGGCGCCTTAGAAATCGGGCACTACACACTATTATGATATATTTTGCATGTATTTTTTAAGTGTATAAACTGGGTTTTTACAGTTATTATGGTTTTAATCGTTACGTCAGATTATTTATTGTTTGTCAATTAGGAAATGCCATCTCACATTAATGAAGTAACCGGAGCAAGAATACTCCAAAGACTAGAAGAACATATTACGTGTCCCGATTTCTAAGGCGCCGACCGTACATATTATGTTTTGGTTCCTCTGCTATCTGCAAGTTACGATGTCGATGCAGATGACGGTGAAACGATGTCGATGCAGATGACGGTGAACCGCCAACCGGCAAACCGGCTGACTTAATCGAAACGAATCGAGAGCCAAAATTTATTCGAATGATTATTCAAATAATCATTCGGTTATTAATATCATTCGAATGCAAATAATTCGGTTATGAAAATTATCCGGTTATGCCCATCACTAATAGTAACCATCGAGTTAGTTATCATGTATTACTACGAATATTAAGTTCACACTTTATCCAAATACTGTGGATAGTTTGTACACTAGCCAAAATCACCTGTTAATTTGTGTACTTTTCTTGTGGTTTGTACTTTGGCTATAAATCTTGTATAGTTTGTAAACTAGCTGGATAGTATGCAAACCAGCCAATATTCATAGCTATTTTAGTAGAAATATGATTTTCCATCAAAATAGCCAGGCATTTGGATAGTTTGTATACTATCCAGCTAGCCTATAAACTAGCCAAGTAAACACTTTAACCGTAACATATACACAATTATATCTGTCAAAACAGATTTATTTAGTTTTAATTGGAAACGGTAACCATTGACATGAACTTGTTTTCTTTATCTGGTGTAACCGATAAAAGTTTTTAATACTAAATGTTAATGATTATACGGTGTGTTCAAAAAGGAATTACATAAGGGTTGGTTATGGAAACTAAAAGTAATGTAAACAGCAAGCTTTAGAATCCATTAACTGTCGTTGTTGTTGTCATAAGTTTATATTATAATCTATTATGGAAATTCGAAAGTTTGTTATCTCTAAAGCTTGCTGGTGACATTAGTTTTGTTTTCCATGGCCAACCCTTATGTAATTTCTTATTGAACACATGGTATATCTGAATACATTTACATGTTAAGGTCTTCACTTATATTAGTGTGTGTAAAAACGAAATTTTCCGTGAGACCATTTGTACGGCTCGTACTACCTTCAACATCTAGCGTATATTGGAACCCAAAAGTATAAAACATTGAAATATCGCAACATGCTGTTTTTACATAAATTTGGGAAATCGAATTAGTAAAAAATATTTTTGGAGTCACCGTGACAACGGGATTGAGATCAGTTGAGGAAATTGGATTTCTAGCGTCTGCGGCAACATTTGTATTTTCGCAATATTTAGATTTTAGCTTGTTTAGCTTTTGGAAATATTGAATTGAATTGAAGATATTTTGTAATGCCAATTTAAGAATAGTATAGTGGACATGTAATTGTACAGAAATGCGTTCTTATAATTATGATATAATATACCTGCATTAACTGTTGCAAAAACGATAAAATATTATTATCTACTTTAATTTGTAATTTATTGTAAAGTAAACACTGTCTTCCTCATAAAAATTAACATATAGTTTACATACGCTACATGTTGCGGCTTATATATTAAACCATCTTCAGGCTAATGTCAAAAGTGGACACTTTTGATATTAGCGTATGTAAAATATATGTTAATTTTTACGAGGAAGACAGTGTTTACTTTACAATAATTTACTGAATCACCTCATTGTGAGAATGGACCAGATCCTGAATTTTTAATTTGTAATTTAGACTATTTAGAGGTAAATTTTCTCCTGTTAACAGTAGCATATTAGATAAGGGTGCTTTATTTCAAATTTATTTTATGTGTTAAAAACTAATAGATAAGTGGAGCCGTTTGGAATGGTATGCGGAGTAAGACAGTAAATTCCTTAAGTTTTTTAATCAACCAGCAGTCATTGATTAATGGTTTGCTATAATTTTTCTAGTAAGAGACTTTTAAGACCAAACAATAAAAAAATATGTGTACCAAGATAACTGATTTAATGTTTTATCAATTGGATGTAATACAAAAAAATACCTATTTTTCATTATTCAAGCGAGTCAAGTTCGGGGCGATACACGCTGAGAATCTCTTTTGAAGCCTACGTACCTAGGTTAAACTTACTCTGTACCTAAATACAATTATGCATCTTTCCATACTGCAGTAAAGTTTTAAACTCACTGGTGTTTGTGAAGGTATCTGTACGCATTTAGAAACATCGAGTGGATAAGATAATGATTCGAAAAAAATTATAAAAATGTGGTTGCACGTCAGTACTCGCATAAACGACTAAATCTGTATTTTATTTATTAGTGTTTAGAGAAGAGTTTTAGCCTTGCGTACATGGTGCTACTATTTATATAACAAAAGACAACAGCTTAGTGTTGCAGGCGCACTCGACGTAAACGTTACCAGGAAAAAAGGGCTAAATACCTGCTTATCGTAATGCTATATGTTTAACTTGTGAGACATCGTTAGAGAACTTTCAAACTAATCTATATACAGTATGTCTCACTTTAGACGGCACCACCCCAGTATTTTTTTATATATAATCGATTTAAAAAAATTTTTTTTATTATACCCCTCACTAAATTCTACTTTTAGGGTATGTTACTTTTCCTTCACGGTAGAATGCTAGCCTACTACGATTTAAAATAAACAGCAAAATTGAAGAAGTCGTATTAGGGATTTTTTTATCAAAAAATCTTGTTAATAAAAGTTGTTCAGAATCGTTCAAATAAGCTACATCTCTTTCAGACGACGAAAGTAATAAATACCATGCATACAAACCAAAATTGATTTGTATTTTTCAAGAAAGAGACTATGATTTAAGGTATGATTTTTCCATGTAAGTCCAGGGTGAAATAGAAGAACAACGAGATTTTCATCGACATATTATGTTTGGAGATGAATCTACTTTTGCAACAAATGGTGTTGTATCATCCCAAAATTGTAGATGGTGGCCAGACGAAAACCCAAATTTCGTTATCGATAATAAAAATCAATACCATCAAAAGACAAACGTTCGGTGTGGTATATTAAATGATAAATTAATAGGTTCGTTCTTTTACCGAGAAAATTTGAGTGGTAATAGTTGTACTTGCACTTTTTGGAAAAAGAATTGCGACAGTTTTTGCATAACATGATATCACAAGGACGGCAAAATTTATGGTTTGTACATGACGGATGTCCTGCTCATTCCACCAGAGATGTTTTCCAATGGCCGGATAGGCAATTTGGTAAGAAATGGTTAGGACGAAATACCGATCCACAATGGTCTCCTCGTTCACCAGACCTTACACCGCTGGATTTTTTCTTATGGGGATATTTGAAACAAAAAGTGTACAAAGAGCGACCTTTTAATAATGTTGAAGAGCTTGAAACTTCTATAAAATTACATTGCAGAAATATTTATTCCTGTCAGGATGGTGCGATCGACTTTAAGTGAATTTTATGAGCGCGCAATTAGATGCATCGAAAGGGAGGGTGGACATACAGAGACGCTTCGATAATTTTTGTTATTATAACTGTTTTAATTTGTTTTTTACTTGTTCAGTTACCTATTGTATTTTTCTTCGTGTATTATTGCTCTTTTGTTTTTTTCATTACTATCCGCGATAGTTTTGGTATGTTTTGTTGTTTATGCTTTAATTGAGAGTTTTTTCATATGTAAATTATTATTAGTAAAGCATTTGCTTTGTTAAAAAGAATATTTGCGAAATTCTAAAGTTTTGTTAAATATCGTTGCAACAACCATGAAGTGGACGGTTACCTAAAAAGATATACAGTGTGTCCCAGGATGGATGTTACAAGAGGTGAGACGGACTAAAAATGTTTGAATTTTATTTTAAGATTGTGGGATTAGGTCCTGTTTGGTCTGAAGAGAATTTTAAGAATATTTTTAGTTTTTGAAAAAACGGCCTTGACAGTGAATCGAAAACTATTTTTTTTTAGGTAAACTACCCTTTATGTGCATGATACGGCAAAATTTTACAAAGGAAAGTTGTTCAGAATGATAAATTATGGCTCTATATAAAATTTCAGGAAGATCTACCTACTTAAATTAAACCGTTAAAATTGTATTTATTAAAAATGACGGTTTGATCTAAGTAGGTAGAACTTCCTGAAATTTTGTATAGGACCATAATTTTTATTCTAAACAACTTTTTTTAGTAACATTTTGCCGTTTTATAAACAAAAAGGGTAGTTTATCTGAAAAGAAAATGCCATTTATTTTGTTTAATCTAAAATTAACAGAGGTAGATCTTCTTGAAATTTTGTATATCGCTATAATTTATCATTCTGAACAATTTTTCTTGGTAAAATTTTGCCGTATCATGAACAGAAAGTGTAGTTTACCTGAAAAGAAAATGCTTTTCGCTTCACTGTCAAGGCCAACTTGTTTTTTCAAAAACTGAAAATATTCTTAAAATTCTTTTCAGACCAAGCAGGATCGAATCCCACAATCTCAAAATAAAATTCAAAAATTTTTAGTCTATCTCACCTCTTGTAACATCAATCCTGGGACACATGTATATCCAAGTAAATTTTACAAATATGCTTCAAGTTGCTAAACGTTATTTAAAAATGGTGTGGTTGTGGCTACTTTAAATACATATAAAATCAGAATAATAAAAATATGTATCATACGGGGCCAATACATTTTCCAAAAACGAATAAAAATTCGAATAGGAGGCCCTGATTTTGTATTTGAGCTTAACTTTTGATCTAAACAACTTTTCTTAATAACATTTTGCCATATTTTTTGAAATAAGGTAACTTTATTCTTGAACGAATTTCATATTTTTGTGCTGCCCTGCATACTGTTTGACTTGGAGCCATTCTAAATGCATCTGATATGGTTATCGAACATGCACTAACTTGTGGCGGTATTTAAATTTCGGTTGTACAACTAATAAAAAAATGCCCCATTTGTTGTACACTTAATGGACCACACTGTATATAAAAATGAATGTTAATTTTCGTTTGTCCCGCATGCGTTACTATACTATTCATCTGATTGGGATGAAACTTTGGTAAGTTGTGAGCACGCCCGCGAAGGTTTCTGAATTAGTACAACCATTGTTTGTGTAAGATAATTGATAGAATTGAATTGAATCAAATACAAACAGCGACATTTTAGTTCGTGTGTGACATAACAAGTGTTGTTGATTGTGAAATTCCAATTGCCGGTCGACATTAGATAATAGATATCACACGCATTTTCTTTGCTTTTTCCAAGTGAATTTGTAATAGTCCTCACAAAGCATTACTTTCGCTATCAAATGCTCCTCAAACGACAAGCGATTGGTCAACCTACATCTCCACTACGAAAGAAAAGGGCACCATGAGCTTCAGAAACAGACGAGCAACAGGAAGCAAGACTGGAAACCGTTCGAGTACGCAACACTCGATCCAGACGAACACTACACGCTGATTTAAATATTGGTGTATTCCATTACGATGCTAATTATAATTACAGTCTTCATCCAAGTGTGGTTATTGAAATCTCTATATTATATACTAGCGGACCCGACAGACGTTGTTCTGCCTGAACGTTGGTTTGCCTGCTATTAGCGGGTTCAGCAAACGTTTTTTCGATATTCGAATTTTCGATTTTTTTCATTTTAAAAAATATTGGGGGGGCGGGGGGGATGAAATTTGTGGTTTATATATTCTGATATGCGAAAAATCTAAAAAAACAGTAAAAAAATTGCAGCGCCACCTACCGGGTCCAATTATGAATTTAAACCATCCAGGGACCCACTCAAACACATACAAAAAATTTCATCAAAATTGGTCCAGCCGATTAGGAGCAGTTCAGTGACATACAAACGTACAGAAGAATTATATATACAGATTGCGGCAGGCAACTAGGACCATAGCAAAAGCAAGGGAACCGTACATGTGGCCGTAATTGTATTTAAAACATTTAAAAATCGAATATATACCTTGTATTTATGATGATCCTAACGACCTACCGCTATCGTACATTGATTGTTCGTTTGTTAAACACAATTACGGCCACATGTAAGGTCCCCTTGCTTTTGCTATGGTCCTAGTTGCCTGCAGCAATCTGTATAAAGATAAATGAATGTTTGTCCCGTATGCGTTCCTATACTATTCATCCTATTGCGCTGAAACTTTGGTGAGTTGTGCGCACACCTGCGAAGGTTTCTGAACAACTATTTTACAATAGGTGGCGCTGGAATCGAGATATTTACGAAAATGTGTATTTATGGTCTGATTTGGCTCATATTCAGAAGATGTGTGTACAAAAACAAATTATTTTTGGGCAGCACAAGCGTCGAGTTGTATGAGATGGAGTATTTGCTCTGCTCTCTCTTGTGGCAATGTGTTGGCGAGTTATTGAAACGCCTATTGCTACTATATAATCTTTCAAAGTGATGTGCAAAACGGTTTCTATTATTTTTTCGTTTCCGAAGAAGTATTGTTCGCGTTCGATTAAATGATTACGAAAGAATAAAACGCTACGAATATGAGAACTACCACCAAGACGAAGATCAAGGCCAACCCTACGATTCACAAGTCTCGCATTGTTTTTAGTCGCACGAACGTCTACTACTAATTAGCAACTTTTTATTTATATAGAAGTTGCACAAATTGCCAAAGTGAGTATTATCGATTCCCCCATATCGATACAGAAGAATCGATACTATAGACGTCCGTCATTATTTTGCACCTTCCGCCAATGTGCAAGTTTGGAAATCGTAAGCTAAAATCGATCAAATTACTGCGTACAGATTACGTAATCGTATTTTAATCGTAAAGTAAAGTTTAGGGTGGGCCATTTCACACATAGGAATATGCCTTGCGACGCGGCAGGTCAGGGGTACTGAAATATTTCATTCTGCAACCCAGTCAATCTGGCACACCGTTAACGGCGTACTGGTTGATGTGGTTAACACACACCTTCGACGACTTCCTTGCTTTCCCTACTTCCACAACAGCGGTTTCGGAACCCAATTTTTAAAGCAACTGGGTGGGCCGCCCGCCAGTTGCGAGAATTGAAGCCTGTACCGTGGTACCGCAGCTGAGCTCCCTCACAGCTCGGTCATGTTATCACTATGTATTTTAATCGTATCGTAGAAAAATCGTGGCAAAACTCTATGGTTTGCATAAAATAGAAGACCAATGCAGTGCAAATTCTAAAAAAAATCATTTTGTAGTGGTATGTAGATTTCAGTGGTTCATGGTTGGTGTGGCTTACAAATAACTAATTTGGTTTTGATTATGCACGTCTATTTTGGAACCGGGCGCTGTTAATGAACTTGACTTGCAAGTCGTCAAATCATACGCTAAAAACGCTTCAGGGGTATATAGAATCGCAAACTGGATAACTCGATACATGAGTTCCTGAATGTCTCAGAAGCTTCTTGAGCGCGTAAGGGTTTTTATTTAAACGTTTCCTTGGCTTTAGCTTTTTATCGATATCTGCTGTTCGGTAGATAAAGGCAATTGAAGCATTTTACTTCTAGCAGCTTAGGAAGGTCGAAGGAATTAAGAGATTGATTTCCATTATTTGCCCTGCACCCATTAAGCGATTTCCCTGCGTTCAAAACGAACCACGCAAAAGTAAATAACACTCAATTCTGGAATATTATTACCATCGCGATTTTCAAGTCATTTGTTATTTATATTAGTCTTATTATATGACAAATGGTATCTAAATCCACCATTATCGCATAGTTTTTGTACATGAAATCATAAGCTAGCCGAATTTTTTAGATCAACAACTGTGATATCATTCTCGACTTTATTATAACTGTTATATGTGTGGGTGAGCTTTCAGTAATTCTACGATCTTTCTCCAAAATTATTGCTAATCACGTCTTAGCAATCCATACATAGTGGTAAAATACGAGGACCCAGTATTCCTGTTCTACTGTCTTCTATCTCTAGTGGATCTTCATTACTGAGTCGTGCTGTTCGTTATTCATTCTAAAATTCTATACATGACATGAACATAGCCCTTGCTCAACAAAAATACACCAAGCTGTGATATTTTAAACCTTGCCTCTATGTCCTACTCCTCGTGCCTCGTATATTTTTTTGTTATTCTTTTTTTGTCCATACGTATGATATAGTAAAACCACAGAAGTTGTTCTTCTTTTATAACCGCGGTAGCTGCTTTGATGTTTAAATGTTCCTAAAGGTGTCACTTCTTATTCAGTCTTTTCTAGTTTTGTTAAATATATATAAACTAATTCCAGTTTCCTGTAGGGTCATCGTTGTCGCCAGCCTTGTTATAATATCCTTACTACAAGAGTATCGGTCTTTCCTCTTTGAGGAGGATTAAGATTAAGAATTAAGCGTCCGCGGTTGCCAAACCCGTATTAGGCAATCTCAGCGAAGTAAGTGGGAATCAAATCCACATATTCTGGCCCAGAACCAGAGACTCTATGGCGTAGCCTTTATAAAATTCAAAGACCTGTACATATGTTAAATAGAATTTTAAAAGACGATGTTAGTTCTCACATTCTTTGTCTTCCGTTCTCAACTTTGTCTAACATGAGACTGTTTTTTAGAGCCGCTTGTCTAATATCATTTCACATAGGAGCCACGCAGAATATTTTATATCTGCAAAAGGAATATTTAAAAGATTTCGAAGCATTTCAAAGACTTTTATGTGCTTACGACGATTTTCCGAGATTAGTTCTTTTGCTATCTTGCGGATGCGGAAGCCTAATTATTTTCCTATATGATTAAATATTTTCGGTGTATTTTTTTCAGGCACGGGCTTTTATGCGAGCAAAGCTGAAATAGGTTGCGTAGAGTAAAAAAAAATAACTTGCAGAAATCTAAATATATACACACATTCTATTGGCATAAAACGGCGAAGCCATTCAGATGAAATACAAGCATGCACTCTACTAATTATAGTAGCAGAAGAGTAATAGTAAATCGGCAGAAATCATTACATATTTTCATTTGCGGTTGGTACACGAACTAGTTATTTATAGCTTCTCCCACTTTATTTATATCTTCTTAATTTAAACGCAGGCGATTCAATAACTTTCAGTTTTCAAACATTGAAATTAATAAGATATTTTGAAAGAAAGTAAATAAAAAATATGACTACGTATATTTTTTGTAATAATTTATACTTCGTTGGCCAATAAAAATTAATTTCATTTGTAACACATTGCGGTTGTTGTTGGTAGTCGAAATTATTATGTTTAAACGATAAAAAAGAGTTTTTTTGTGGATAAAATAAACGATAAACCCGAAATGGAATACCGTGGGAAGCCCCGATTCGTATACCGATTCAATTGAATATGTTAAATGACGTAATTAATAATGTTAAACAGTATTCATATTACATACCCGAGGTGAACTGATACATTTTTAGTTTGAAATGAAATGACATGAAATGAAACATAGTTGCTCAAAGTTCACTGACTTTGTATATTTTCAGCTTAAGTTAGCGAGTTGTCTATATTACCTTGTAACAAATTTACGTCTTTTTCATTTAAAATTTGCAATTGAGTTTTTAATGGCTGTGTAAGATGTGCATACATCCTCTTATATAAAGGTTTGCAAAACCGAGACTAATGTTTTTGGGTAAAATAAACCCCAAACCACCCCATAAAAAGACGTTCCTAATATTTACTGCGAAACTTGATAATAAAGCCCACGAGGAGAAGTTGTAACGAAAATTTACGGCGCCAGGTGCAACGATTTACCGTGACACACTCCGTTGAACTATACGGAGTAGTCGAGATACGAAGTAAGCAAGAGCAAGAGTTTTGGTATTGTTGCTATAC
Organism: Agriotes lineatus; assembly: GCA_940337035.1. Lineage (NCBI taxonomy): Eukaryota > Metazoa > Arthropoda > Insecta > Coleoptera > Elateridae > Agriotes > Agriotes lineatus. The sequence goes on from OW679202.1 coordinate 17,713,064, forward strand.
ATTTATGCCTTGTGCTGGCCTCGACCTCTAGAGCCTTATATAAACTGGTTAAAAAATGTAGCGCAAAGGGTTACTATGGGCTTGGTTAAAGAGTAGATATCAAGGTTATAAATAGACTAGGATACAAGCTTCAAAATCGTAACCCTGTAAACGTGGCAAGGATGTAATCACGAATTTCATTTAATGCTAGAACAGCAAATAAGTTATAAACCAATCATGAAAATGTTCACACCAAGAATCTTTGTACTCAAATGCTGGTATTGTTTTATGTCGTCAGTACTGTTTCAAAGACTAGTCCTGAGGTATCTGTGCAGAAAATATGCTGCTGGTTCACAAAAATGTGGTGCCAAAGGTTAATGTAAACTTAGTTACGAAGCAGGTTATACATACAAAAGGATAGTTTCACATCACACGCTTGTCAAGAGGGAGGGGATGAATTCACAAAATAACCTCTTCATTTTGGATTGACCTAGAAGATTTAATATTGATCTTGACGCTTGTTTCGAAAATGGAAGCTGGCGAACTTGTACCCTGGCATTAATATTGCCTCCATTAACCTCTACAACCTTGATATTTCTGAAACAGTACTTAATCAGTGGTGGATACACAATGTTTTCTTATTGCTTTTTACTGAATTAAAATTGTTTTAAAATATGTGTAACAATTGCAACCATACGATGTAGGGGCAGATTTTCTTTAAGATTACGAATATTTCATATGCTGTTATCATGGTGAGGACAACTGTACTATCCAAGGCTACCTAAATGTAAAAAAGCGATTAACATTTTTCAAGATTAAGTTTGATATAATGTGGCATAATCGTATAGTAGTCGTGCTCGGGGTAACTGGATTTGATTTTGAAATACTTATCGTTGGAAATTATTTAGGCAATTTAAAAATGTCATTTCGGATAAGCTCTGGAAAACTCAGGGGAAGCTGTGCCTCAGGTGGAATTCAAGTGGCTGAGATTGTGGCTCAGTTTTAACTGGGGGGTGCGAGAAATCAAACCGGCACTCTCAGATTGTCGAGCGAATTAAAACCTTTCGAAAATGTAGTTCAAGTACATATAAAAATTATTTTAGGCGGAGCGACCGAAAATATATCATGTTTCCCACTGAGTTGCCATGCATCTCGCCAACTTCCTTCGCAACCGCTACAACTCGTTGAATGTTTCACAAACCGCTTCGGTTCCACGACAATAAAATTTTCGTTCCAAGCTGTATTATTACATTTTCTGCTCGTCGGTTGGAGTTACGTGGCGTTTTAATTTAAAAATGCGCTTCCATGGCCGCTCTGATGTATAAGTGCCGCGCTAGGTAAATATACCGGATACGTTGAAAGCCGGATATTTGAGATTAACCAGAAGGCTGCCGTAATATGCACGGAAAAATACCTGGCAGTCGATTCTCTTAATTAATTTATGTCGGAATTTTAAAGGCATTTCGTGGCACTTCAAGGAAGCTTAGATGTAGCAGTATTAGGCGATATCGATTTCGACCTCCGGCTTTTCAGTAAAGACCCGCTCGTGGAAATGCGATTTTAAACGTTGCCGCTTCAAATTCTCGCGTACGCAGACGGCGTTAATTTGCTAAAATTTAATTGGGAATAATTCGGCAAACACGCGCAAGTGGAATTCCAAAGGGGCAGATGCTCATATAAGCAATTTGCTGATTTGTAGCACTGAACTGAGATAATCCAATCGGGGAAAATTTTACCGTTCATTTTGCTTATTTTATGTTCTCGGCTGAAAATCATTTTTGTTGAATGTATCAAATATAAACACTAAATGTCTTATTTCAGCAGATTTCTCGTTCTAGTTATTAAATTAGATGTGATTGAACTGCCCTAATATCTTTTTCGTTTTCTCTCCGATCCATATTTCACGCTTAATTTAATTTTGGATTGCTGCAAGCCTGCTTTGAGGTCGCTTTTAATGAAAGCAAACATTCGGCGATCTCGTCATAAAAATAGCGCCCGGTAAAGCTGTAGCAAAAATAACTACCAATATTTAAGGAAGTGGAGGAAACGAATATGCGGAGTGCTTCTATTCTCTTTTATTACGGCAGATCGTCTTTCTTCTCGTTTTAAATTAATTTTATTGTTGCGAAGGGCGACTCGAATAACCACTAAATCATTATTAAATATATCGCTAACACAATAAAAACTATTACATACCAAAGCTTGGCTTACTGTTTGTGATATAGGAGGAAATTATAATTGAAATAAAGGAACATGATATCTATTTTCATTCAAATGATAATAATAATAATATGCACTGTTCATATAGAAATTGCGTTTGTCTTTCTCGTTGAATTTTGGGCATAGACGTTCAAATTTTAATTGAGGGAAAAGGGAAGGCCAATGGTGCTAGGACATACGTAGCAGACCTTACAGTGGAATGGGCAGTCCATGGTGGGCTATAGGTACTTTCAAGTATTCTACAATAAACTTTTACCTCAGCAACACCCGAGGATTAATACAGAAGCACAACTATAGCAATCTTTAAAAATCTGTAATGGGCTTTATTCAGAACTTCCCTCGCAAGTGAACGCTGTGACAATAAATAATTTTAAAAATCAAAGGAAAATAGAGGTGAAAATATCTTTACGTTCGTAATAATACTGAAACAATAAAATCAAACACTTAGTAATGCGAATTAGATTAATTTTAAATTCAAAAATATTCAGACAATGATATTCGAACTACAGCGTCTGTGAACGAGAATTTAAATTCTGGCATTTCATCCACGAGGATCTCGAGGACCTCTTCCGGCTTTGCGATGCGCGGCTTTATTAAAAAAAACAGACTTATTGTTGAAACTGTTTAACTCTTTGTTAAGGTGCTCACCCTATATATATTTGTCCGAAGTTTTCTTGGTTTCATGCCAGTTAGACATATAATCTGCATGGAAAATATCGTCTTCCTTCAACAAATTTGAGTTTTTGAGTTCTAACGCCAACAGCAGAGAGATGGGCGGACAGACAGATGGACGGACAGACGAACAGACAGACGAGCGGATAGATGGACGGACAGACAGACGGACGGGCGGACGGACAAACGGACGGAAGGACCGACGGACGGACCGACGGACAGACCGACGGAGGGATCGACGGACGGACCGACGGAAGGAAGGACGGTGTTAAATATTAATGAAAGTGCTTATAGCATGAGGTTGATTAAAACTGGTTATAATACGATTAATATAATTTATTATTCGTAATTCAGATACTTGAAATATCTGTGATGTTAGAAACAATCGAAAATTGATTAGCGTTCTTATTTTACTGAGCATTTATTAATAGACTAGAACTCGTGGCCAGCCTACGTCTGGCCCGGCCAGCGTAAAGAAACGGTTAACAATAAAAATGCTTGCTCAAGGCGGCAGCCAGCTTACGTCCGGCCCTGCCAGCGTTAACAATACAAATGCGGTCTTGCCATTCGTGCGCGCGCCACTTGCTAGCTTACAGGCCGTTCATGCAGCGTGTGCGCGCGCCTGCTTACGGTTGGACGGCGACCGGCGGCATCGGCTCTTATAATATAAGATAGTATACAGAGTGAATCAGAACATCACCGAAAAACCCTCAGGAATGATAGAGGGGGCCAGTGTTTTGAGATAGGAAACCTATGTCAGCAAAATATAAAATTATATTAGGCAGATAAACTATACAGTTGATATTATTATTATATGTATTTTATTTAAATAAGGGTTAAAGACCAAGGTTCTATAATGACCAAAGAAACAAATTACTACATTTGGCAGCAATAGTATAATTTAAATAAGCATCAACTGGCAACAACAAAAAGTAAACGAAATCTAATTGCTTAAATAACGGGCTTGTATTGTATCTGTTAAAAACAAAAGTGTTGTCATGGCAACTATTGACACAGATGTGAAAACGAAATCATTTCAATCAAGCAGACATTTTGTGAATTTATGGCCACCAAGATCGCCTGATCTTAACCCAGCGGATTACTGGCTGTGGAATTATTTTAAAAAGTTGATGATTAACACACGGCTAACAACGTTGCAAGAATTAAAAGGGGAAATTAGGGTGCAAAAAGGTGCAATTTAACCAGAAATGTTACATAATCATGTAAAATTTGGATGAAAGTTTTGTAATCTTACACCAACAAAGTGAAGGTCATATTCAATATTTGCGGTAACCAGTTTTGGCCATTATTTAAGCAATTACATCTCGTTTACTTCTTGTTATTAGCTTAATGTGTTAAAAATATATAATAAGCTGAAATATATCCCTTACTTGATGATAACCTTGTATATTAAAGATCATCGTACATATTTATTTTTGAAAATGTTAATTAATGATTTACATACTACATGTTGTTCCAGGCGTTGAAAATCCTGTTAAGCAAGAAATATCTTGTCCTGGTTTTAAAAATTACCTTTCGCAATTTAAACTTAGGTCCACGAAGTCGTTCGTCTATGTTCAAGATATACAGTGTGTACATAAAGTATGGAATAAATTCATTATCTAGAAAAGGAAAAGGTTTTCGGAAAAATCCTCGGACACGGCAACCTTTGTTTTAAGATGCGCATCTTTTGACGTTCTATTCCCATTGGTGACATCATTACTGTTCCGGATATGACGTCATCGACATTTTTTTCAAATGGCAACCACTATTTTTGACAGCGCCATTTGAAAGAGCATATTTTTCTGCATACAGCACATCAAAATCTTTGTCATGTTACATAAGGAAATTTTCGAGAAAATTAATGTTATAACGATTTAATTAATTTTAATTAATTTATTTTATTCAGTTAATTGAACAAACTAATTAATTAAGTGTTGAAACTGAAGTCCTTCCTAGCTTTGTAAAGGTCTCTTTCTAAGTCATAAAAACCACTCTTTTTATTATAGCAAAAAAGACATTTTATCCACAATCACCCTATAATTGAAGTTTTATCCACACTTATGAACCGTCTAAAGTACCACTTCATCCACTAGTGGAATAATGAAATTACTTTATTTCATTAGTGGGATAAAACCATGACACTTACTACTGCAGTGTTGGTAGCACTGTCAAGCTATGCCAAATTCGAAATTTGTACGTTAAGTTTTGCGTCAATCTGTGTCAAATAACAAACAAAACTTAACCTATTAACCTCTCGAATTTGACATAGACTGACAATACACTTCAGTACTGCCAAACGTATAACATTTGATCTTTCGGTACTTTCCAAATTGTCACTATGACTTTTCATGGCTGTCAATACAAAACGTATGTTTTTTACTTCCTTTTACGATAAAGGAAGTATTGGATTCACCTCAAAAATTACAAATTGAGTTTTCAACAGATCTTCACGTTTTAGAGTCCCCTGAATTAGTTTGTTCAATTAACTGAATAAAATAAATTAATTTTAAATCACTATAACATTAATTTTATCGAAAATTTCCTTATGTAACATGACAAAACTTTTGATGTGTTGTGTGCAGAAAAATATGCTCTTTCAAATGGCGCTGTCAAAAATAAAGGTTGCCATTTGAAAAAAATTTCGATGACGTCATATCCGGAACAGTAATGATGTCACCAATGAGACTAGAACGTCAAAAGATGCGCATCTTAAAACAAAGGTTGACATGTCTGAGGATTTTTCCGAAAAGCTTTCCCTTTTTTATGCGAAAAGAGAAAGAAAGCAATGGAAGCTGAGGCACACAAGTCAAAAAACATTAAATTTATGTTTGAAAAACTAGCCTCTTTTATTATTAGTCAACCGCAACCATCTCAAGAATTATCGGAAAAAACTGTTTCGTTTTCTGAATCCGTAAGTTCTCAAGTTGAAACAAGAATACAAAACGAAGGTGAAAACCAAGCCTCCACGTCTACTGCTTTAACAACTTCTTGTAATTTTCAAAGCATTGCAAAAACCAACGAAGCAAAATCAAGCTTTCAATCTGCAATTAATATTACTGATAGTCACTATGATAGTTATTTTAAAAAGCCAAATTTGTACGACATTCAAATTTTTTTTTCATTTCATCCGAGACAACCAGCTTTAATTGAGTTTTTTAATCGCGAAAGCCTTCAAAATGAAAAATGGCACAGTAAGGAACTGGCTAACATATAATGAAAAAACTTTTAAGTTGTTTTGTACTGTATGTCTAGTATACGCAAAGCACGAAAATCGATTTGTTCTTGGTATGAATGACTTTTCGCACACTTATCAACGAATTCAGGAGCATGAAGTAAGCAGTGAACATGCCCATTCCGTTAGAGCATACTTTATGTGCAAGAATCAAAACGACATTTCCAATTTGCTTTTTTCATCTACATTAAATGTCAGACAGCAGCAAATAAAGAAAAAACGACGAGTATTAGAAGTGATTATAGACATTATAAAACTTATTGGAAAACGCGGATCAAGTTAAAGAGGAAAGAAATATGAAGCTGTATATACTTTAGCTGATCCCGAGTGGTGTAGCTTGAACAAGCGTCCACGTTCGATCAGCAGAGTTAAGCAACGCTGTCTCTGGTCAGAACTTGGATGGGAGTTCCACGGCTGCATCTCTCGGCGCCTCGTGGTACGGCTATCACGGAAAAAAGTTGGTCCCGGCGGTCATACAACATCATGACAGTCGTTAGTGGGGTTGGAAGTCCTCATAACTGCACAGCGACGCCTATAATTGGCCTAACGGCTGTTGGCTGAGTGCGAATTAAATAAATAAATAAATAAATCCCACATTGGACCATGGTAACTTTTTGGAATTAATATTGTTAGTAAGTAAATATGATGTACACTTAAAAGAACATTTAAATGAGGTAATCGAAAAAAGCAAAAATATTCATGAAAAAGTAAGTTCGTAAGTTTATTATCTAAAGCAACTGTAAATTCAATATTGCAAATCATAAGAGAATTGATCAAAACATCCATTCTGGAAGAAATCCAAAAAACAGAAATATTTTCTGTGCAATTGGACACTACACAGGATATTTCAGTTCAAGATCAATGTTCAATTGTAATAAGGTATGTTTTGGGTTGTGAAATCTATGAAAGACTGGTTTCCGTTGTAAGTTGTACAGACTCTACCGGGAAAGGTATGTTTAACCTCATTCAAAAAGAATTTTCATCTTTAAATATTCCACTAAAAAATTGCGTCTCTAATGCCACTGATGGTGCAGCAAATATGCAAGGGGCTTACAATGGTTTCTTTAAATGGATGTCTGAAAATACACCTAGTCAATTACATGTCTGGTGTTACAGCCATATCCTGAACCTAGTTGCGTCCGACACCGTCAAAATAACAATAAATGCAGCGTCTTTATTGACCTTATTAAATTCCATTGCAATTTTCTTCAAAGAATCCTACCAAAGAACGAATATTTGGAAAAGCACATCCTTAGAGGCAAAAAAAAGAAATTACAAGTACCTAATTGGAGAAACTCGTTGGTGGGCAAAAGAAGCAGCTTTGAAAAAAATATTTGGAAATTATAAAAATCACTCCAATGCTCTTTACATCGATGTATTATTAGCATTACACGATATAAAATTGTCTGAAAACATGTCACCAGCTGTCCGTGTGAAGGCCTCTACCATGCTTACACAATTTATAGATTATGAAATGCTACTAACGGCTCAAATTTTTACAAAATTATTTTCAATTATTGGTCCTGTCTCGAAATATTTGCAAATTAGTGGATTAGACTTACTAAGATGCCACGAAATGATTATGAATTGTACATCACAATTAAAGTCCGTAAGTCGCGACATGAGTGATATTGAAACATCTACGCAAACGTTCATTGCATGGGCACAAGATGAAATTGACAGCCGTGAAGAAATCAACATCGACATACCAATTTCCTTTCCCGAAAAGAGAATAAGAAAACGAAAGAAAATGGCTGGAGAATTGGCGGAAGATGATCCCATAAAAGATAGCAGAAAAAACTATGAAGTTGAAACCCATAATAGAATTTTACATAAAATTATAAATTCTATAGAATGTAGATTTAAGAATAATGGTGAGCTTTATAAGGATATTGCCTTATTGTCTCCAACAAATTTTGATGAAGTTAAACAAGGAGTACCATCAAATAGCTTTAAAAAATTGTGTGAAATGCTAGAAAACTATTACCCAAATATTACAAAAGAAAATCTGCAAGAAGAATCGGTTAGTTTCGCGAAAAATTGGGATAAATTTAAAGTTTCGCCAACAACAAATGCGGAGAGTAATCGACAATTTCAGAGTAATGTTACAGTTATAGATACAGATGAAACTGATGAAGAAGACAACGATGATTTTGAAAGAGATGGTGGTTTTGAAGTTAATAATAAAAAATGTAAATCTTGTCTTAAATGTGCAATTTGCTGTTATTCTGTCATTCAAAAGTACAATATGTACAGTGAGTCATATTCTGCACTAGGAAATGCTTACAAATATTTATTAACATTATCAATAAATCAAGTGCAATGTGAAAGAAGTTTTTCCAAGTTAAAATACATTAAATATAGATTGCGGAATTCAATGTCGAATAATAATTTGGATGCTTTTATGTTAATGGCTTGCGAAAATGATATTTTATATAATATTGACTCTGATAACATTATAGATATTCTTATGCAGCAAAGCAAGTTATTAAATAGATTGTTAAAAGAGTAAAGATTTATATAATAATTTTTTCTTAAATTTTTGTGTTTAAAGAATTTTTATGAAGTTGTAAGTTCTCTAATCGTTTATAACAACCCTAATTTCTACACTTGGAATAAAAAGACTTTAAACTTTGATTTACTTTTATTTTGTTTTTTTTTTGTTGTATGTTACCATATATGTACTTAACTGGGAGTCCGGCATTTTAAACTAAAAGAATGTTTTTTGGATAGTAAATGTAATCTGATTCAAAAATCTGTAATAAAACTATGCTCTATTTAATTTTAAAGGAAAAATGCGTAACACCCTGTAAATGTATATTTTAGCCATATCCGGAAATTAAAAAAGGGCCGACAAATATTATTTCCCGGGCCGCTAAGATGTTGCCCATCCGCCCCTGTATTTAGTTTACCATATCTAAAATAATAATTCCTCTTTCATGTAGTATAAAATACATGGTTGATTTTAAAGTGCACTAGGTGTAAAATAACTAGATTTACAAGAAATATAAAAAATAAGTAGCAGTTATTATACTATTTTAGAATTAGATATCAACGTACCCTCAACAACATTTGAGAGCTTCCAAAGGTTGTTCAAAGTTTTGCTAATTAGTAGGTGCACAAACCTTCTGGTACCCATACTGCCCTAACATTAAAATGCTACTGCTGTACCATAATTGGAGGGAAGAATAGCAAGAAAATTGAGGGGTAAATGAATTTCTCATGTAAAGATTCTTCACAATAATTTCAACAATTTCAGTAGCTGTCGAAGCTGGGAGACGATCCTAAATCGTGTTTTAGACTTGATAATTAAATAGTGTGCTAACATATCCTAAGATTTCATTTGAAAATTAATCACGGAGTTCTATTTTAAATATAAAATTATAGCATAAAAATCAACAATTCGATAGCGGTTCGAGATTTTAGACATCGGAATTTTTCAATAGCGCGTGGCTGTTCAAGCAGCATTTTTCTTATGTTCCGAAACCAACATCGCCTTGCGTCTTTACATCAGTGAAATTAAGTGGGATATTCATATTTAGAATGTCACATGTAAATCGGGTATAAATACGAAAGTAATCGACATAAAACGTCACTCAGTTAATTAGCATTTTGCTAATTAGTAGTTCCCCTTCAATTTTTTAACGACCGCAGTTTCCCAGTTGGGTATGGTACTGAACGTATTTTAGATTTACTACGTTTCGTAATATTTTATACAGTTTGTTAAATCAGTGCGTTTTATTCTTCATTAGCTGCTGTTTCCTCAGTTTTGGATAACAGCCTTTCTCACTCGTCTATAATTCGTTATGTGGAGTTAGTATGTTTGCTGAATGCGTGCTTCCATTTTTAACAATACGAAAAATCTTCTTGTCGGTGTTTGTCAATCAGCTTAAGAATATTTTGAGTTTTGCTTGATATGTATAATGCATCCTTGGGCATTTGTCATCCCTAATTCTACGTAAGTGGTATTGTTCTTTCTGTGCGTGCTTATTTATTTTTTAATTTATTTATTTGTTAAAAATTTTGAATCGAGCATTTGCTTTCAAAAACACTCAATTAAAGTCCACTTGTCGGTTGAGCGTACGTATATTTCCCAGCTAAATAAATACCGGCCTCATGTATTTTCCCCAACTAAATAAATACCGGCCCCAGGTAGTCTCCCATTTCCTTTTCTCTTATTTTGCAAGTAGATTCTCGAGTGTGGTCTGCTTTTGTGTACATTGTCGAGAACTACCGAAGTAGTGTCATGCATATGATTTTTGGGTAACTTTTTTAGGATTTGCTTCTAAGGACTTTATAGTATATGAAAGAGCTAAGGCAATCTACATCACTTATTGTTTATATTGTCTTTGGAATTGTATTTAGAAGTGTTTGTAAATTAAGTATAAACATTCAGAGTTGAAAGACAAAAAATAACGAAAGGCCTGTAATATTCTCCAGTCGCCCATGAATATTCTCCTTTTTTCTCAACAGAATTTTAGAAAAACATGTTTCAAAGTGTGCAGTTAAAGAGACAGTATTTGCTATGTATTTTTGTGTAGAGAGAAATCGATTTTAATCAAAATATTAGGTGCTAAACGAGTGGAAGCAGCTTTCATAAATAATTTTCCTACTGTGCACGGGGTAATCAACTGGGTTGGTCACGGCCAATAGTAGTGTGTTGACTGCTCAGTATTTTAATACAAGCCGAAATTCCGCTGTGTACGAACATTCGCCCCTGTTTACCTTCAATCTGTGCGTTTATTTAGTTGGTCGCGAATGAGTTTTTGTTATGCAGGTATGTTTATCCCTGCCCATAAAGCTTATTGGACAAGATTATGAGTCATTAGTCATTAGAAAAGCGTGAAAAGTATTGTGATATGTGACGAAATTTTATCGCAAACAAAACACGAATTAGCCTAGGGGATTGCTGCGTGTTAATACTTTAATCCATATGCAAACAGCAGTTTTGAGGTATGATTATAAATGATTACAGTTTTTAAATAAAAGTCTTACCAACATTAAATTTTAATTTAGTTTTTTCAGTTTTTAATAACAAGATGAAACCGTGCAAGCCCCTTATTCTATACCTCGGCACACAATACATAAAGTGTTAGTGACAAGCTCTTTATTTTTTGCACAGTACGATGAAAGGTAACTCAAGGAATCGTTGACTACACTGCAACCAGGGTTGGTATGGAGCGGTTTTGTCATGCGTTTTTTAAATTTGATATGATTCATACAACTCATGGCAAACACAGTTTCTGTAGGTATTGTTCAAGGGCAGGTAATCTTCCCAATCAACTGATTTCGCCTAAAGGCTTTTCAGTTCTTCGCATTAATGTTCCACACAAACCAGAGAAGTAAGTCTGATTGATGGTGTCGTTCTCAAGTTATTATGTTTGCATGCATTCGGCATAACATATTCGACTTTTATTAATTTCTCGACCAAAAGTTATGTAGTTGCATAAGATCTTTCACCTTCGCGATTGATTGAGAGGTTGGACCAAAATTGTCAAATTGTATAAAATGGTGGAGTTAAAAAAATAGACGTTTGATAGCAATAAAAAGATGATAATATAGACCCCTCTCCGCTTCATAAAACCCGTCTTGTTGCACATACTGTGGTATAAGGTATCCTTTGGGCTAAAACAACAGCAAAAGGAGTATTTTTGAAAACAGTTCATTAATGCGTAACAATATATTCTCTAAATACAGAAGCTTGCTCAAACGGCGTTTTAATAGAACTGGGGCAATAATCAAATGCAATCTAATATGTGGATATCGATTGGAACGGTGGGAATCTCCACAACTTCGTATATTACATCAGAATGTGTAGGAATTATCAATAACTTCAACTGTGGCATCAGCAATTAGCGTGTACATTAACATCGTCTGATTGTGTTTTTTATGAGCGGAATAAACAGAACCATTTTATCAATTTATCAAAAAATGGATTTTATTTATTTTGACTTGGTAAAATAATACCTTATATCAAATATAAGGTTTTGCGTTGAATAGAATTATTACGAGTGTAGCAAATGTAAATCGCTAAGTGAAAATATTTCTGTGGAGATTTAGCATCAAAACAAAATATAATAGCCCTAGATAGGATCAGTTCTGTGCGAGAATGAATGGAACGAGCGCACTAAATCCATTGTGCGAGTTATTATTATAACTTCACTGAACTTGTCCTTTTGTGGTTTCTATGCCACACCTGGAGTCAATAGGATGCTGACGCGTGGAGAACCGTCTGCATTATAACCTAGTTATTGTTTCCTTACAAAATCTATTTTTAAATTAAATCAAGAATAAGAAGTTATTCAAATCGCTGTTATTTACGTATTTTAAAAAATACATAGTTAAGTGTTAAAATTTACAAAATATACTGGAAATTTCTACCAACAAGAAATGAAATAAGTGTATATTCCATAACCAACTCATTTTTCTTGAGTATAATCGATAGCGGGTTTTCTTGTACTCATAGACTCTAACATTTGGAATTTGACATTAGCCGATTCTAGAAAAGGCATCTTCTCTTATATTGTAATACAGTCTAGGGCTATGGATATTAGAACAACGAATCTTAGTCCTTGATATTCCGATTAGTCGAATGCAGGCTTTCACGGCCGTTGTCCATAATGGTAGGTTCTTCCGGGTTATGCCGTGGTCGTCGATTTAAAGTTGACGTTTCGCTGCTCATGCTGTCAGCTTCTTCAGACTTTCTGAAGTCTTTAGAAAACTTCTGAAGCTGACAGAATCAGCAGCGAAACGTCAACTTTAAATCGACGACCACGGCATAACCCGGAAGGACCTACCATTTTGTATAGAATTATTTCACATTTTGAAAAATTTGGATGTGTTTCTCCCCAAACGCACAAAAGGCCTACTGTTCCAAACGAAGCTAGGAATTAAAGAAACCAATGGTTTATATTAGCGCTAATGACCATCCAGTTTATTCCCTTAAACAGATTGTTGAACTAGTAGTGCTTCCACTGTTAGAATTATTTAAAGAAAAAATGCTTATCGATCCTACTAATTGCAAAACACATACGAAATTGTTCCCGATGGCCATTCAGACGTATGAAGTTTTGCAAACTGTAATAGAAATGGCGAATAATGACACATTTTCTCCGGAAAGTTGTTTTCACTGATGAATCAACATTTTCAGTGCATGGTCGCCACAATCCACAAAATTCGCGAGAAAGCCTGCATAGGCATTTTGAATTCTGGACCCAGTACCCCCAAAAATTAAATCTCTGCGGAGGAATGCTGGGTGAGACCATGATCGGTCTCTTTTTTATTGATGGAGCTGTAAACGGTTCTAAATACCTTGAACCACCAGCACTTCATTCCAGAAATTCGTCAACACAACACTGTTTTAGTTTAAGAATATCTGAACAATACCTTACCAAATAAACTGTTGACTGAACGAGGAACTATTTTGTGGTCAGCTAGATCTCTAGATCTTTCTCCCAATTATTTCTTCTTATGAAACTATATAAAATCGAAAATTTATGGTTTTCAGCTAACAATTTGGGAGAACGGCGGTTAAAAATTGAAGATTCGTTTTGAGAGTATTAGCTTTAATATATTGGCTAGCGTGAGGCGAACTGTATATGATCGCTTAGGTTACTGTTTAGCTCAAGAAGGCGAGCTTTTTGAACACGAGCTAATTTAAACGTTCTAAATTTTGTTATTTTAGGTAAAAGTTGTTTTACGTTTGTTTGCATCCTTTTTTATTATGATATAATTTGTTCAAAATAAACTGCTTTTTTCTTCGGAATGTGTTCTTTTACGTAACTGTTAATCTCAAAGGGCCCTGAATTTATCATCTGAATTTGGCCATGCAACAAATCTGTGATATAATAATTAATTTACAAAAATTACAAACAAATCAACAATATACATGAATGTGTCGTCTGCGATGATAAATTATTTATACAATCAACACAGACGACGGCGACGCGTAGATTAATATCACTAATGTCAGAGTATCTTGATCGATTGCCTATCGGCTTTGCCGTCGTTTTAGGCAATAGTAGCTAATTCGTCTTGATTTACTCATTTTCGCAGTTTATGAATTTTCTCTGTATACGCTGAAACATGGGCCATGTAACGAGAATTACAAAATTCTAGGCAGATATAACCAGATCTTAAAAGAAATAGCAGGTAAAGAAACACCCACATATCAGTTCATCTAAAAAGAGGGATGAGACAAGGAGACAGCCCATCCCCCAAATTATTCACAGTAGAAACGGAAGATGTATACAAAAAACTACAACTACAAATCAACAGGATCTGCAAGGAATGTTGATCGAGGTAAATGAAAGATAGGGCTGGAAATGAATCTAACAAGAACGAAAATAATGTTTAAAGAGGAAAATGACATAGAAATAAAAACCGTTGAAAAATATAAATACCTGGGACAAAGATAGTGCTCAAAAGAGAAAATCAAACTGCGAAAATAGAAACATGAACACAACAATTGTGGGCAGCATCCGGAAAACTTAGATTTAGGTATATCGAAAAATAAAAACGTTTCATTATATCTAAAGGGCGAGGTATCTTCCCAATAACGTGTTATGGAACCAAACACTGGACTATGACTAAAAGAAACACAAACGTCTTAAGAATCACGCAACATGCAATGAAAAGAAGAATTTTGGAAATATCATTGAATGATAGAAAAACTAATAATTCGATAGGGGAAAAAACAAAATTCGCTGACTTAATGATAAAATATGCTGCGTAACTAAAATTGACTTACATAGGCCATGTAGCAAGAATTGATTTAAATAAGTAGAATAAAATGATTTAACATGGAGCCCATATAGATTTACAAGACCCAAGCAGATTCAGCAATGAGATGGGTGGATGATTTAAAAATAACAGCCCTTGTTAATTAGATTTAAATAGCAGCTATCAGGTGAATACAGAAAAAAGATCTAGACGAGGCATATATCTAAGAATAGATGTACGTTAATGAAGGAGAAGAAGAAGAAATGTTCTGATTATATTGTTTGCATAACAATAGGAAAGCTTAGTGTTACAGGCATACTCAATGTAATGTATCTAAGTACCTGCTTATCGAAATACCATCTATTGAATTTATTAAATATGGTTAACGAACTTGTAAATTGATAATATTCAAATGCGAGTGTCGATTTGCATGAGATGGAGTATACTTTAACAACTCGGGCCAAATATGGAAGGCGTGTATACTTTTACAAGCTACTAACATTATTGCAAAGCACATTGATGAGAATCCTTTTGCTTAAAATAATTCACACTCAGAAGCCTGTGTTATTATTTAATTACATGCGCTGAATTTGATTAAACATTGGAAACGTCAAATGCTTTTGACCGCACTGCTAAAATCATCTAAGAAGGGATGCCAACCCTCGAGCCCCCTTTCATCACCGTTCTTATTTTTATGCGTTTTTAATGGTCGAAACGACGAGTGTTTAAGGAAGCTAGAAGTGTTTTTACTGCGCTCGATTTCGTTACGAGAATTTCTGAAAAACTCAATAACCGCTGTTCACTCGTGTTTGCACAACCTGGACAGCTATAAACAACTTTTCTTAGAAATACCGTGCCGTAGAAATAAAAAGTTTAGAACGCTGTAAACGGAATCAATACTAGCTTGGAATGACAGCAACGCTGCAATATATGGCGCTAATTCTATCACCTCAACAAAGCGGCATCTTGATGGCATGTAATGAATTAGGCTGATGTTTGTTTAAATCTTTAGTTCATATCTGCACCCCCATCTAGGTTATTTATTTATTATCGAGTTTATTCCAAATTTTGCACAGCCAAACGTGCCTTTAATATAAACATTTTTAAAGTGATCTTTTGGTTTGTTGTTTCTCTGACACGCACATAAATAAAATACGAAGTAAATAAAGAACACTAATGTCTGCTGCATAGGAATTTCGTAATCTCAGAATTGTCAAAAAATTAGCAGACCCGGATTCGCCATTCTTAGAAATATTGGCGTAAGTTGTTCGCAAGGTCCTAGATCCCGGATCTTGGCATTATATGAGGTATTGAAATGACCTGTAATTTGCACGAAGGTTGTTGCTAGAGTGTTACAGCTTACTATAATGTTTAACAAATTCAAATATTCGGAAAAACACAGTACGCCTTCCTTGTTCCAAAAAAAAAAAAAAATATATATAATGCCAAAAGTTGCTTAGAACTATTACACAGAAACCTCAAATTTAGATTTTTGTTGTAATTTTTTTTAGTAAGTCGAAATCATTATCTCTGCTTTTATCACCCATTTAGGGTCTTTACCGACTCGACTATCCTCTTCCATTTTGCCCTGTCTTTCCTGGCCTCCTTCCAGTTTCTTACGTTCAGCATTTGTTGTCTCTGAAAACATTATCAACCCATCTTGTACGCACATAACTCGAAGTTGAAGTAAAATTTACCGTTATATTTAACAAATAACAGATTCTACCAAAACAGCAAAAATAATTTAAAAATATACGGTACCCCACGCCCCAGAAAAGCGCCCTTCGGTGCTTTTCAAGAATACTTCGACACTCAGCATTACTCCGTTTCGCTAGTACAATGAAATGTTATGAACGAGTTATTTATAAAAAAAAACAAAAAAACATTTTTTTGCCTTTGACCATAACTCAAAAGTTGCTTTTATTTTCGGAGACCTATCGTGTGAAAACGATCCAAAACTTTAGGAAGGTTCCTGGCGACCGGAATCGTGTACACATCTAACATACGTACACCGCACAGCACGTTTAGGCACACCCCCCTCCCAGGGCCGTAGCCAAGGGGAGGCTAGGGGAGGCTCAGCCTCCCCTAACCTTTTTTTAGCCACCCCTAGCACATTAGTCGCTAATTTAATCTAACCTTTTATTTTTATTTTTTCTAAAATGAATTTACAAAATCGAGCGGGATCGTAGTCTGACGTCACATCTCCACTCTAACAGCTGAGCGAATATTTTATACTTCAATTTTTAATGGTTTTAAAAAAAAATCCGGAAATTTTAAAACCAGCTGATAAGGTGTTGCAAGCTCGAGAAACAAGTTTAAAAGATGCATTGGTACTAATAAACAGTTACACAAACTATAAAAGACCTAAGAAACGAAAAATCCTTTAATGACATAATAATCCAAGAAGTCCACAAAACCTATTTTAGTCTAGTTGAAAAAAATCAACCGCCATCACGCCGGCGGCGGCGTAAGAAAGAAATTACGTTGTTAAAGGAGTTTCTCATTACCAAAAGAATTGGTGAATGGTCCTAATATGAAGTCGATCAAAATCCTGATCTGCACATGAAAACTATCTTGTATCAAAATTAATAAAAGATTTTCAACTAACGAGGATTTGCTAACATAAAAATCTGGATCTTCAAAATATACAATTTTTAGAAATTCTACGAATAACTAACTATACCATGTGCGGAAGCAATTGCGGTCGTGAAAAACTTTTTTAATGCGCAGAAACAAAGAGAGTGGCACATGCAGTGTTGACGTATTTACAGACATTGATCAGTAAAGAATTGCTTTCCCTGATACTTATCAGTTGATGGCAACTGCATATACATTTGGTTGCAACCCTGCTTTATGAATCTTCATTTTCTGTGTGGACCGGCATAAACAGAGAACAAAGAACATCCATGCATCATCAGAGGATGGCAAATTTAATTTTGCCAGCTTTTGAGAAAGAGCGCACTGAAGACATTGATATGGATAGACTACTAGTTCAATTCAACAGTTCGAGAAGTAGAAAACTTTAACTGTTTTAAATATTTTATTTCGATTTTTTTCAGTACGAAAACTGCTCATGAACACGAAATGTTAGATGGAAGATGTATCAGTTATGAAATTTCAGAAATTTAGTACTGTCATAAAAACTCAAAATATCCAATGCGCTGTTTATCTGTCAATTCTAAAATTCACATAAATCTGCTGTAATTTTTACAGTTTTTGTTTCATAACAACCTGAATAAATATTTTTGAAAAAAGTAAAGTAGGAAAAATATATGTACAAATTGTTATGTTGTGTTCTTTTTAAGAAATATATAGTAGATTATGTTATTAGGAGTAAAAGTGATACTTTAGGTGGCGAAGCTGAAGTTTATTTAGCCGAACGTTAGTGAGGCAAGTAATTCAGCTAAGCCACATAAAGTCACTTTTACTCCGAATAACATATACTATTTTATCCGCAAACGTATTCAGGTAAATTTCAGGCTAGCACTGTACCCCTGCGCCAACCTCTGTTGTTCAGATAACGCGCAACTGTAATGATATATGAACATACTGAATCACCCGTGCTAATAGCACACGGCCACAGCAGCTGTCACACCATAACCCACGGCGACAGATGCTCCGATCCGCTGCTTAAAGGTTTATTTAAATTAAAACTTTTTCGTACTTTTTTGAAAATAAAAACCGGCCTACGAACTAATTCTAAAAATTAGCAAAATTTTAAGCCATCATAAAATTTAATCGGTCCAGTATCTTCGGAGGAGATGGCGAACAAACATAGAAAGAAAGAAAGAGAGCAATCATTTTGTGTGCTTAGGCAGATAAAGTACACAAAAGTCGCTATTTTGTCTGCTTAGGCAGATAAAGTGACACTTTTACCTTGTCAATAAAGACAAAAGTGACAACTTATTCGTCTTTATTGACAAGGTAAAAGTGTCACTTTATCTGCCTAAGCAGATAAAATAGCAACTTTTGCGTACTTTATCTGCCATATATCTAATACTTACTATATTGCTAGCGGCTATGAGTGGGAAACTGGCCAAGGAAGTGAGACAGACAACCAACTCTTCAATGTATAATGGTGAGCTGTGTGCAAGCGCGGCGGCGTCGTCCGGCCAATGGGGAAGTGGGCAAGTTTAAAATTCGCTTTTAAAGGCGGAGTTCGAATTCTCACGCATGCGCACGAGACGAGTTATACTCTAAGTGAGACTATGTCGGCGCCGTAATGTTTTCTGACGTTTCCAGGCCCTACTAGCAATATATGTGTATTATATATATGTTATCTGCCTAAGCACACAAAATGGTTGCTATCTTTCTTTCTTTATATGTTTGTTCGCTATCTCCTCCGAAGATACTGGATCGATTAAATTGCATGATGGCTTAAAATTTTGCTGATTTTTAGACTTAGATATAGGCCGGTTTTTATTTTCAAAAAAAGTACGAAAAAGTTTTAATTTAAATAAACCTTTAAGCAGCGGATCGGAGCATCTGTCGCCGTGGGTTATGGTGTGACAGCTGCTGTGGCCGTGTGCTATTAGCTCGGGTGATTCAGTATGTTCATATATCATTACAGTAGCGCGTTATCTGAACAACAGAGGTTGGCGCAGGGATACAGTGATCGCCTGAAATGTACCAGAATACGTTTGCGGATAAAATAGTATATGTTATTCGCAGTAAAAGTGACTTTATGTGGCTTAGTTGAATTATTTGCCTCACTAACGTTCGGCTAAATAAACTTCAGCTTCGCCACATAAAGTATCACTTTTACTCCTAATAACATAATCTACTATTATTACGGCGTCTTATACTATGGAAATCACTTTCTTATTTCATCAATATTTTTTATTTATAGATCAGAATATACAAACCCCACGAAAGGGTTAAGTAACACAGAAAATTATGCTAGCCTCCTCAACCTTTTTTTTTGCCTCCCCTACGTTGTCATACTGGCTACGGCCCTGCCCCCTCCCCCCAATACGAGGGAAAGATCTAGTGGGCTTCACCAAAAGATCCGCACAGCCGAGACGGAGATTTGGTATAGTGGGTTCATTAGTCGGTTGACACGAATTTTAGAGATATTTGACTCAGAGTGGTTTTCAATATGAGGGAATATTAATACTTCGTACACTTCGTGTCGAAGTAACTAATATTTTTGATCCTAAAAAGTATGCATCTTTTAGTGTATTTTCCATTGCTATTGTGTGACGAATGTTGTTTGAAAGAACTTTTCAATTATGAAATTTATTTTTGCAAGCCTTTAATTAGTCTTCATAAATAAAAGTCTGTGCAAAAATGGGAAGAAATTCGTCACATCACCAAGCTTCAAAATAAGCCAGTTTAACCCCTCACCCCAGAGAAGTTACAGCCATCTAAATATAATCAGAATTGCTTTACCGTATCTCTTGTCTGAGATTAAAATAATAGGTACGCTTTGAAAGCACAACTAATTTATTTGAAAACTCCACACTAAACAACACAACAGATGGAAAACCATAATAAATGTTCAAAATGGCTTCAATTTTCACCAAAGCCTACTAGTTGTTGAAGTGCGATAGTCAACTTTTTTATTTCTTATAACCGTTATATTTATTTTGTTCACTATACTTTTGTGTTTTTTTCCGCTTACAATGATGTATCACTTAAACCGTTTAATGACAAATTTTACCATAATATTAAAAAAACATTTTTTTTAATTCGCGAAGCGAAATTTTAAAGGTAGTAATAATGTATCCAAACAACAAAATGGTTGATATGTTTGTAATTTACATTAAATCCAGTCGAAATAGCACAGAAGCTAAGTGGCGTTATCATGATAAATATCCCGAACCTTCAGTGCCCCACAAAAACCTTCTCAAAATTAGAACGAAAAGACGTCCAGAAACTTACAGAACAGATGATCCATGAGCAGAATGTTTGGGGTATGTTAATTACAATACAAGCACTTCAGCAAGATAAGTCTCTTTACAGCCTGATATTAACCGTTTTTTGTGTTAAAAAATATAAGCATTACCCTTATTAAAGTCCATTCGAGTCAGCGATTACACACGGAGGATCCTGAACGTTGCCTAAGATTCAGCAGGTGGTTTCAAGCCCAAAATAACTATAAAAAAGGAACATCTTGCACCACTTGGCAGATATCAAACGACACCTTGTGCGTCAAATAAGAAATCAAGTAAGGTTCTCAATCAGTGTGGTGCGTGGAGTATGAAGAAATAAATTTCTGGGTCTCTACTTTTATGAAGGAACTCTCACTGACAGAGTGTATCCGATTTTTTAAAAAGAAATATTCTTCAACAATACATAGATGCAGTGGCGTGGGACCTCGGTAGGCGAGCGGCGACCGCCGTTGCAGCCGAGGTCACAGTGAAAATCATGGAGCGCTCGAGCCGGAGGTTGAGAGTTCAGCTCCCGGCGCGGGCGGTATAGATTTTCACTTAATTAAGGTTTAGGTTTAAGTGACGCCCGCGCCCCCTGAAGTAATGCTTGAGCGGTTCCGGGGGGCAACGGTAGTCGTTAGGGAAAAAAAAAAAGATGCAGTGGCGTAACTATGGGGGGTGATGTGGGTGTTGGATCACCCCAATTATTAGATACATTCCGACTCGACTAGTTTTACTAATTTTTGGCGCAACCGCTCAATAAATCGCGACCAAACCAAAATTATATAAAAGGTCTCATAAAACTACACAACTGCTGTGAAGACAGCAACCGATATGGCGTTAAAAGAAAGTCAGAAAATTAAGCTTAGGTGTCCCACCGGATGAATGTAAACATTGTATCTCATGAACGACATAACCTATCAGGATGGTTTCTTCGCCAGCTTGTGTGGAACGTTAATACAAAGAACTGAAAAGCTTTTGGGCGAAATTTGTCGTTTTTTTCTTTGTATGTGTTTACCGATATGTACTCAGGTTATTATTAATAGCCATTAAGCGGCCATGTAACTACTTTGTAAGTATGGTGTAATGGTAGCGTAGTCAGTTGCTAAGATTAAAATCATGATTTCGAAACTCTGTTCGCGGGTTATTTTTGTAAGTTATAGAAAAATTTGTATACAAATTTCCATTCATTGTGACATTTGAATATGAAATGTCACATTATCGGCGGTGTCTGCCCCATCCGCACTCTTCGCTAACGGTAATGATAAATCGCCAATTCGATTACATGCAAACCGACTGCCTTCATCTAATAATCATTGATTTGACATTTGCATTGTCAAATCGGTGGTATGTTGGCACCACTACTATTTCACTAAGTAATTTTTGATCTATCATATTGATAGCACTTTCAAGTTCTTACCTGTCTGACATTTAAAATTTCAAGATAATTATTGCCAATACATTTATATAGATTTTTTTGTAAAGTAACTTGCAGAAAAGTACATATACATAAAAATTGACAGTTCGTCATTTTTCATTCATAAAGTGAATTAAAGTTGCAAATAATAATATAATTGATTCTATCAGTTCAGCAAAATGCCACGAGTCGTTTTCTAAAACTGAAGTACATACTTTCACAAGTTATAAAATGTCAATGTCATTTTGACATTAGTAGCTTTTTGTAACTATATATTTGGTACACTGGTAAAATATTTATAGGTATTCAAGGCATGTTCAGAATCACAAATGAAGTGAACTCGATTTCCTTTAGTTGACTAACTATTTTGACTTAAATAAAGGATAACATTACTTTTCTTCTCTAACATTTTCCTAAGATAATTACTGTACAGTCTAAAAAGCACGTTACTTTACAAATACAGTTAAAGATTTTGACAGTGCGGAAGTCAAATAAATGAACTGTAGGCTTCTCAATAATTAGTTTGCATCTCCTTTCCGAATTCTTGTTCATCGATCATACCACATTGCAAGAATCGTTGCAAAAGATTACAAAAACTGAATGTGTCTTAAGGTGCGTGCGCCTCAAAGAATGCATGGTAAAATACCGCTCCATGCTAACAGTGTGCCGAAGTATTAATAATGGACTTGTACCGTCTCATCTTGCTTCATTTCTTGCTATAATGGTTCAGTTTAAGTGAAGTTACTTATAAGTTCGCAAGCGCATTTGAATGAAATGACGTGAAGGAAAAGCTATGCAGAGAAGCCGTTCGGCTCTCCGCCCACGAGCGGACGAGCAGGACTATGTTACTTGTGGCAGGACAGGATTTGGCAACGGTGTAATTAAATATCGTGATAAACCATAACCGCTATCACCCAATAATACCTTATTCTGCATATCTCCTCGATCAAACCTTACTTTTATTACAGAATTATTAAAAATTGTTTGATCGTGGCTAGATCCAGGCCATCTTGCCACTATATCCCGCATGCATAAATTACCATCACAAATAGTTTGAATATTAAACGAATAATAACCCTTTCTGTTACGGAAATTTTCTGCTTGATCTCCACCTAAAAATTTGAGGTTAATATAAAATTAAAAATAAATAACAATAAATCATACCTGGAGATTGAATTTTAATATGTGTGCAGTCGATCGTTCCTATAACTCTAGGAAATCTTGCAATTTCATAAACTTTTGTGCAAATTCCGTCTATCTCATGTGGATCTTGTGGAAAGTTAATGTATGCATTTCGAAGACTGGCAATTGCTTCGGACACTTTCTTCACAATTCTACTGGCAGTTGATTTGTGTACACCACAAAAATCTCCAACTACAACGAGCATGCTTCCCGTAGCAAAGTACCTGAGAGTCAGCAACAATTGCGTAATAGGGGTTACAGCTGCATTTCTATAATATAAACAAAATTATCTTTATATAAAATTCTTTAATAAAGACAAGCAAGTCTTTAAAAGCAATATAAATACTATATCACCATATAATTTAACTTACCTGTCTGTAGGAGATTGTAATCTTTCTACAATTTGTTCTAATAGCTGCCTAACGCTATCTTTTTTTAATCGAAAACGTATAAAAAATTCGTTCTCATCCCAGTAATCTATTTGGTTTACTCGTTCTCTAATCCGTTTTTCTTTTCTTCTATTTTGAAATTCGTCGGCTAGTAGTTCATTTTTCGAATCACTGCTGCTACTAGTTTCATACAAATTAAACATTCTTTCAGTTATATTCAACAAAATTTACAAAATAGACACTTTCGCTGATTTACATACAATTTGTTTGTTTACCAAATGTGGGGTTATGATTTTAGTCAAAATACATCAGGGCTCTCATTCGCATAAAGCAATAATTACTAAATATGGGGGAATTTCACTACCAACCCATTCTTATCTCGAGGATAGCAATTCTACCGACAACTGCTGCTTGTAATACACTTCGCAAACTTATCCTACCGATAAACAAGTCGGCCGGATAGTTGTCGGGCAGATTTAAAGGGACATTGTACAACCGGGCCTAAAATAGTGCAACGCCGACGTGCAGTACAATTTCCTTCCCAGATCACTCCCCAGTAAAATGTTAATTACGGCACTGCATAGATGATCTACTTTTAAGTGATATACAAAATCTAGTTTATTTTCAAGGCGATGGGGCACCAGCACACAATACCAGGAATGTAAGGGAGCGTGTCAATTGATATTTTGAAGAGCAGTGAATTAGGTCTCTGGCCGGCTAGGTCACCCCACTAGGTTTTTAAAAAAAGTTTACAGCAATGAGGTGCCTAACTTTAAAGAACCACAACGTAGTGTTGCGGCCTGTCAAAATGTCGAAGGTGAATCTTTATAAAATGTTACGAAATCAATAATTCGGAATCGGACGAGACGTTCCAATCAGCATAATGGAGGTCACTTGGAACATTTATTGTAGATATGTACAGTATTTTTTTTATGTTTGTCTAGTTATTAGGTAATTTGTTGTTGTTAACTTTGTTAAAATCTTTTTTTATAATTTAATTTACTTTTCATTGCCATTCTTTAATAAAGGTATTTTTCTTATGTAACTTAATTGTTACATGATTTACTATATTAGTCAAATTTGTTTTCTGTAGTAATATAACTATTGGTGTCTAGAAAATTAAAAATGATGATCGTTTAAGTACTAGGATAAAATTTACCATTAAATGACATAAGTCATGGAAGTTGACATTTTTGACTATATATTTATATTTGTGTATTTAAAATATGTGGAGGCTAACTAATTATCATCCCGCCCTCGTATCTAGTAAGCTATGATCTCTTCATCAAATTTGAAAATGGCTGTGGGGTGGTCCTATAATCATGCAACTTTCGTCTAGTTTAACCAACTTTGTATCTCTTACAGTTTTCGTGATACCAATGGTGTTAAGGGGGAGGTTAACTAATTATCATCCCGCCCTCGTATCTAGTAAGCTATGATCTCTTCATCAAATTTGAAAATGGCTGTGGGGTGGTCCCATAACCATGCAACTTTCGTCTAGTTTAACCAACTTTGTATCTCTTACAGTTTTCGTGATACCAATGGTGTTAAGGGGGAGGTTAACTAATTATCATTCCGCCCTCGTATCTAGTAAGCTATGATCTCTTCATCAAATTTGAAAATGGCTGTGGGGTGGTCCCATAATCATGCAACTTTCGTCTAGTTTAACCAACTTTGTATCTCTTTCAGTTTTCGAGATACCAATGGTGTTAAGGGGGAGTGTATTCTCTGTAATAACCAAATTAGACGTTATTATTCGTTTATTAATTATATTTATATTATTAAGTCGTTTGCCATTCAGTTTTGACGTGTTTGGATAGCTCCGAAAGCAAACTCAAATGTTGAGAGGTCTCGAGTGAATTAAAATACGAGATGTAACTATAAAAACTGGTGAATTAAGTAGTTGTGTTTAATTAAATTTAGAAATAAGGAAAGAGTAGAATTAGCAGTGAATAGTGAATAAAGCACGCTGTATGCTGCGGCGATGTAACGATAAACGCTGACCTTTATAGTAAAACAGCTGAAATATAAAAGTGCATTACATTAATTTTAAACAAAAATACTTAAGAAATGGATCGCGACGAATAGAGCACTGATGAAGAAAAAATTAAAATAAATACTCCAATCAAGGCTAAACAAGAGAGTGATAAGAAATTAGAAAAAAAATCTCGAAATTATGCAATCATTAACAGAAGAGACGAAGCAGATAAAAAAACGTCCAGGGCGGACATGAGAGACTTAAGAACGGAGAATGAAATTAGAAAAAATCCGTAAAGAGCTTTATTTCGAACTTCCCCCGCAAGTGGACGTGGTGACACTAAACAATTTTTAAAATCACGGGAATATAAGGGTAAAAATATGTTCATGATCGTAATAATTAATAACTAGCAGTCCAGTGAGACAAATGTCTCATTTAATAAAACAAAAAAGACCGTCCCCGACGGACCAGCGTCCCGGACGGACGGAAATCACGTGATTTCTCGAAAACCGGAAGTGTCACGCGACGACTGAAATTCGGTTCCTGACCTGACATGACCATTCCAAACATATAACTTTCATAACTTTTTTCTCTATCTCTTACGGTTTGGCTGCTGAAACAGCGTCCCAGACAGACACGTCTATTAGATAAAGGATACTAAAACAATAAAAGAAAACACCTGGTAATATGAATTAAATCAATTTCAAATAAAAAAAAACACTTCGGGGGATGTGATTCGAAATACAGCGCATGCGAATGCGAATTTAAATCCGGACATCTTATCCACGGACCCATCCAGAAGCTTTCCTGGCTTTGCGATGCGCGGCTATATTTGCAAATTTTTTTCATTATTTTAACCATTACACTGTAATTTTTGGCTCTCATTTTCATCAAGTGTAAAGCCTGATTACTTTTACCTATTTCTCAGTTAACGTAAAAATAAACAACATTATATATTTTAAGATGCTCACCCTGTATATATTTGTCCCAAATTTTCTCGGTTTCATGCAAGGTAGACATATAATATGCATGCAAAATATCGTCTTCCTTTAACAAATAGTTTTTGAGTGATACCGCCAACAGACAGACAGACAGTCAGAATGGAGAAAACCTGTTTTTCGTCATCTAGGGACACTGAACCCTGAAGATCTGAAGAAATCTCGGAAGGTAATTTTTTTCGATTACAATACTCGCGTCTAAAAGACGAAATCTTTCTTAATTTCCGAAAAATAGCATATATTTTAGATTTTCACAATTTCAAAAAACGCCATTTTCTAAATACGTAAGTAGAAACCACTCGGTATATATGACAAGGGCTAAATAGGTTTGTAGGCAAGCACAAATTATCGCAGTAAAATTTTTTTTGAAGAATCAAATAAAAAACCTTCCCATATGATACCTACTTTTTGGTGGTCGTTGTATATAAATGATGATGTGACGAGAAAGGAGAGAGAAATACAGGAAATTATCAGAAAACCGCCAAAGAAGAAAAGAAAAAGGGAAAGAGTAGGTTTCCAGAAAATAATAATAGATGAACAGGAATGGAATTGGAACAAAGAAAGAGAAAGGTTAGAAATAGTTAAAAGGGAACCAAACATAGAAACAAAAAATAATGAAGCAAAACACTACAAATAGGAAGTGAGGAAGGTGTACACTTGAAAACGAGAAGGCGAGGAAATGGAATACGGTTCCAATCAAGGGGAAAAACGAAAAGTAAAAATGATATATGGAAACTAGCAACATGGATCGTAAGAAGCTTACAAGGTAAAGAAAAAGAGCTGGAAGAAGAGAGAAGAAGACATAGGAGTAGATATTTTAACAATAATAGAAACGAAGAAAAAAGGCCAAGGAAGAATAGAGACGAAAAAAGAACACACATTTATTTACAGTGGAGTAAAAAATAACAAGCGAGCAGTAGCAGGAGTAGGTTGCTTAATTCATAAGACTGATAAAACAAATATACTGGGTGTTTGTAGATCGCTGGACAGCTTGTAACTTCTTTAATAATAGAGATATCGAAAAGAGCTTTCTTTTATTTTAAATGTTAGTATAAAGCCTACAAATTGACGTAAACCAATTTAAGGCATGGCTTCCTGATACACAACTTTGGTTTTTTAAATAGAACACCCTCTATATTTTTAGATATTTGAAATCGGCACTAAAAGTGCTTTATGATAGAATTCTTAAATTTGAATTTTGGAACTTATTATTTTTCAAAATAAAAATTTTTTTTTAGCCAAAGTTGGCCTACTCAAAATCACTAACAATCGAACAATAAATGCAAAACAAACTCCACTTGGCTCTAAAAATGTCTCATGACCGAATTATAGTACCAAACATACTAAAACAATTGAAAACTATGTTTTTTTAAATGGAACAATATGAGTTTCATTAAACAGTTGAAAACTACAATAAAAGAGCTTTCCAACGGTGCAGTTTGTTTTCCATTTCTTGTTCAATTGTTAGTGATTTTGCAAAATTCATGCCTACTTTGGCTAAACATTTTTTTTATTTTGAAAAATAATAACTTCCTACATTTTAATTTAAGAATGCTATCATAAAGCACCTTTAGCGCTGTTTGCAAATATGTAAAAATATACAGGGTGTTTCATTTTAAAAACCAAAGTCGTGTATCGCTACGCAAAAATAGGAGGCCATGGCTTAAATTGGTTTAAATCAATTTGTAGATTGCGTACTGGGATTTAAAACAAAAAAGTTTTTTTTTTCGATATCTCTATTATTAACGAAATTATGAGCTGTCTAGCGATCTACAAACACCCTGTATAAATGGGAGAGAATACTAGTAGTAGATATGATAGACAAGAACAAAAACCAGTGGACCATAGTAATAATAGTATATCGGCCAAATGAAGACTATAAAGCAGAGGACAAAGACAAGTTCTAGGAAGAACTAACATTAACAACAGAAGAAGCTAATGGAAATATATAAATTGCTAGAGATTTTGACAGTAGAGTAGGAAAAAAAGATACATAACAATAATACGCACACACGAAGAGGAAACTAGGAATAACAATTGAAAAATGCTAGATTGTTGCATGATACACAACCTCATAGTGTGTAATACCTATTACGAACACAAATACATACATACATTTTTACGTATCGATTGCGCCTCTATCAGTTCTGTGGTGCAGCTTTTGTATTTTCCTTTGCTTCCCGCCTTTCATTGGTGTCACTGGCAGTTTTGTTAAGAAATGGCTTTTCGTGCCTAGTTTGGCGAATTTGAAAGCGCTTCACCAATCGTCATCTAAACCTGGTCCAAATTCATCTTGGCCGCTAGTTTGGAGCCTCTGAAAACCGCAGGTTGGAAGCTTCCCGAACATTGCAATCCTCGCACTAGAGCACATTGGCTTGACCCGATTTGAATTGAACACCTGCAGTTCCAACCTTCGAATGCTTGGCCGCCTATCGTTCCCATCATCTGGGTAAGTTTCGTGAACTCCCGTAGCGGTCAAAAGGAGCTCTACAAGGAAACTAGAATCAGGTTGTGTGTTCCTTTTTAAGTTAAGATATTTAATGCAGCGAACAGTGAATCGGTGTAGAGGTTTCACCCGATTGCTACCGAATTCAGTCAGAATTTCGGACTCCGGTCGTTCTGTACAGTTAGCTTCACGAGCTGCGTACCTGAATGATGATTTTCCAACCACGGAGCCGATGTTGATCGCCACCGCATTTGTTTCTAAACTGTTGTACGAGTATTTATTTGTACCTCTGTCTAATCTGTTTTTTAAGCTATTGTTCTCGCAAGGCGAGTTTTTTAAGGTGTACTCTAATTTAGCGAATAATCACCTCTAATCTTGTATTAAATGCTATATATGTGATTATATACTGTGATATGAGCATTTTGTCCTGTTCTTTGCTACTGCTACCTGGATTCGTGTGGTTACTTTCAGATAATTGTGCTATTTTGAGTTTACGAGTTCTCTGTGATGCATGGATACTATTGTCGTTAGTTAAAAGATTTGTTGGCGCCCTTTTTGGCTTTTAATTAATTGTGAGTACTTAACTGCACGCCTATCCCTGATTTAGCCGCGGCCGGCAATTGTATCCAGGTAGTCATAGATGTTATAATTCTGAGAGATTTAGGCGACGAATCTATTTGAAGCTAACAGAATATAAAAGAGAAGTTAAAAGTATAGGAAAAAATCAATAATTGATTAGGTATTAATTAGTACACAACAGAAAAATTATACTAGACCCGAAAGTAAGAAGAGGTCTGGAAATAGATAGCCAAGGAAATAAAAAATGTTATTTAAAGGATTAAAAACATTAAGAAAAGGAAAATTATAAGACAAAACTAATATTATAGACTCAAATGGAAAACTACTGACCGAAGAAAAAGAAATAATGAGAAGATGGAAAGAATTTTTTCAAGAATTACTGGGAGAGAGTAAAACATGAAGACATAGAACAAAATTCTCAACAGATAGAACAAATAGAAGAAGAGAGCAATCATTAAATAAAAAAGAAGAACTAAAAGAAGTAATTAAAGATTTAAAAAAACGGGAAAGCGCCGGGATACGACAAAATAACAACAGAGATGATGAAAAACATCGGAGAAACAGGAATACAGGTATTTTTAGAAATATGTCACAGAGCCTGGAAAGAAAAACATATCCCAAATGACTGGAAAATAGCACTGATATTACCTATGCCCAAAAAACGTGACAGAAACACCTGTAGTAACTATATAGAGGTAAAACGCTACTTAGTACAGCTCTAAGGATTTACAAAAAAATAGTAAATAAACGACTACAACCAATAACCGACAATCAATTAAACCTAGCCTAAAGCAGATTTAGGAAAGGAAGAAGTAAAAAAGATCATATATATTTACAATAAAACAAGTAACACAAAAAGGCTAAAACAACAAAAGAAAGCATACTTAGCCCTTATCGACCTACAAACGGCCTTTGATATGGTTCCACGGACAAAGCTATGGGAGTGCTTAGAGATAAAGGAAGTAAACCAGAAAATGATCAAAATAATAAAAAGTATATACAAAGACAATATCAATTTTATAGCCAGTAACAACATGAGATCTGAACAATTCACAACGAAAGAGGGACTAAGATAAGAAGGTGGCTTAAGTATGCTGCTATTTATAATATTCATTGACCACATAATGATGTTCACTGGAAGCTAAAAAACTACATGTAGGACACAGGAACTTGAAAAGAGTGGACATTTCCGAGGGAGCATTTGCAGTCGATGTGGTGGTAATGGCACGAAACGGAAAAGACTTACATAAAAATCTAAAAGTGTGGAACAGAATACTACAAGAAAATAAAATGCAATTAAACAAAAGCAAAAGCAAAGCAATGGTCATACGAGATGAACAAGAGGAACTAAACATTAAGATAGACGACATAAAGTTACAGCAAGTCAAAACGTTTCAGTACCTAGGAGTGCCGATAGAGAACAATGGGAGACAATAAATAGAAATAAACAATACAATAGAAAATAACTCTAAAACTATACTATGCGATGAACAACAGTTTCATAAATAAGAAGGAAATCTCACGACAGAAAAAAATAAATGTGTTCAAGACAATCTACCGACCGATTCTAAAGCAGCGAAACATGGGTACTGACAAGAAAACAAAAGAGCAAAATACCAACAGTCGAAATGAAGTATATGAGTAGAGTTGTGGGAGTCACAAGAGAAAACAGAGTCAGAAATACACAAATAA
The DNA here is from genome assembly GCA_940337035.1 of Agriotes lineatus. Lineage (NCBI taxonomy): Eukaryota > Metazoa > Arthropoda > Insecta > Coleoptera > Elateridae > Agriotes > Agriotes lineatus. The sequence continues at coordinate 17,744,445 of OW679202.1, forward strand.
GAGAAGATTTATTGATACAGTCGACACTGGAATACATCGAAATAGAATAGCTAAGTTGGTGCAGTCATCAAGTATAGTTAAAGCTCACAACGCTCTCTTAGCTCCCAAAAGTATTACTACGGAAGAGATTACCAGTTCGGTAGAATCTTCGGCGAGAACGCTTCCTAAAGACTTTGCTGATCTTGTCCGCTTCGAAGCTATCAGATGTTTACGATCATCTAAATTTTGTAAAAGTAACATTGCAAAAGACGAAAGGAATGCTCTCAATACCTTATTTTTCAACTCCGATATCCCAATATTGTCCGCTGATAAAGGTAATGCTATGGTAGTTGTGGACCGAACAGAGTAAACCCCTCAGATTAAGCCTTTACTCCAAGATTCGTCTTATGCCTCTAACAAAATCGAACGAGAAGTTATTTCTCTTATAAAATCTTAAAATTTTTCCATTGATATTCAACGGAGGTTGATTCCTCTCGCTTCAAAGCTCCTTCGGATATATCGTCTTTCCAAAATTCATTCACAGGACGTTTTCCTTCAGGTCCACCGTTAGTACCATAGATTTTCCTTTCTTACTCATTAGCGAAATACTTAACCACAACCCTCATAAAGTTTACTGGTAAATCCCCATCGTACGTTCGCAGTTTAGCCTATTTCGTTGAACTCATGTCCAATATAAGCGTTGAAACTGAGTATTTACTTGTGAGTTACATCAGAGCATGGAACTCTGGAACTTCAACGTTGAAACCCAAGGTTTGGTTTCGATACGTTGAAGATACCTTTATGATATGGTCATGGTAAAGACACTTTCCGGTTTTTTTAAACCATCTCAATAGTCAACATCCGGTCATTAACTTCACCATGGAGATACAACGTAACGGGTCTCTTCCTTTCTTCAATGTTCGTGTTTCTCACCAACTCAGTGGAAAATTTAGCCATTCTGTATATCGCAAACACACTCACACTGACCGCTATCTACATACCGATTCCCATCAACAGCCAACACAAAAAGTTTCTGTGATTAATTCGCTTATATACCGGGATGTTTCCATATCTCAACCCGATAATATCAACGCTGAACTGAATCCGTAACAAAGGTTACCGTGCTCGGGATATACAGTCTGCTATCAATCGCCATCTTTATACACAGCTACCCAAAACTCGTCGCCGATTGCGTAGGAAAGCTTCTTCGAAAACAAAACATTAAAACAGTATTCAAACCCCCTTGCAAGATCTCCAGTCCTTCTTTACCCAAACATAAATTAACACTATGGCATCTAAAGTTGTTTATAGAGTCCCTTGCTCTTGTAATGCTGTATACATTAGTGAAACAGGACGTTCAGTAAAAACTCATATTTATCGAGCGGTGCCTTAAATCGGGCCTCGTTTTATCATCACCAACGCGATACCAGCCATAAGATCTCTTTCGATTAAACTTCTATTATCTGCAAATCCCCATTCTTCTTTAGCAGAAATATTCGCGAAGCTATTAATAATATTCTAATAATCTCAATCGACACGAAGGCTTTCCCCTTTCTTCGTTATGGAAAGCGTTAATTTCTAAAGCCGCCCACCTCCCTCTCACTCAACCGCGATGACACTTGCCTAGAAATCTCGCCTTTCTTCTTCCGACCCGTAGAAGAGTTTCGTCTCTGGCATGGCTTACATGTTGAATTGGCCTCCCAGAATTGCTATTTTCCTATTTAGGTTATTATATTATTACATACAAAATCAATTTTAGCAGAAAACGCCTAAGCGATAAAGGGCAGTGCAGAAATATAGAAAATAATAGACTGTTCAATATTTATTTAATGACGATTCGGAATGACATTAGATAAGCGGTAATTTCGAGCTTAAATCGGTGAAATTCATGCGCAAATTACATAACGTGACGACATCTGAACTGACCTGAGCGGCGTTAACTTTGACGAATGTGGTTTTGATGCGTCAGAAAATGCGAATTTGGGGGGGGGGGGGGTATGGTTCTCTAAAATTGGAAAAATATTCGCTAATCCTGCCGCTGTAATTCGTTGGCATTGCACCATTCCGATCTGTTTCGGGTTACCTATTGCCTATTAAAACCTATTTGCTAAATCTACAGAAGTGCAAATAATAGTTAATAAGTGGTTAGTTGCTCGTTTTAATATCCCCACTATCGAACGTCACTTCTGCTTAGTATAGGCGGGCAGCGACGTGGAGAATAGCCAATATTGTTTTCGTTTTCATGCACGGTGGTCGCACTCCAATATTGATCCATTGCTGTTGATTAAACAATTCCACTCGAATAAATGCGGTTACTACACTATTAATTCATAAATGTTCGCCACATCAAGGCATACGAATATGCGAATGTTCACAGGCCTTCTACTGTAAAGATAATTGCACGTTTAATCGGGCATTTGAAATCATCTCTGACGTCATTACGCAGGCTGGAACCTGGTCCTACTTTTAAACAGATTTGTTACAGGGTGTCATAAATTTAAGAGCGTATTGGGAAACCAAAAACAAATGGAAAATTACCTATGAGCATTATTTATACCCCAACCTTACATTATCAGGATTATTAAAGTAAGCTTTCAATTTAATTTTTTGATTGCAGTTAATACACTGTTTTCGATTAATTTTTTTGCAGAACTTTCATTAATAAAGGGGTCTTACGTACTATAACTGTTCACGATGGACAGAGGATCTTCTTCAAGAGAGAAATCGATTGACAGGGACCGTAGCCAGGAGGATACAATTAGAAAAATACTGAAAAAATGGCACATATAGTAGAATATAACACAAATTCACAAAAGGCAAAAAAGTAATCCAACGCCATCTCTTCCATTTTCCCATGTGCCTTCTTCTATCTCACGTGTTTGCATTGACATTTCTATTTTCTCTTTCCATCTGGTTCTAGGCCTTCCTCTTCGTCTCCTCTCAGGTGGTGTCCATTCATAACTTTGGCCATCTTTGTTATTCCATTCTTTGCATATTACCATACTATAGTAGTTGTTTCTTTTCTATTTTTTCTATTGGAGGTTGTTTGATGTTCATTCTTTCATTTATTTCGGCATTATGTATCATGTCTAATCGTGTTACTTTACAGCATCGTCTCCAGCAATTCATATCCATTGCGCTTATTTTTTGCTCCAATCGCTTATTTAGTGTCCATACTTTTGATCCATTCGTGATACAGCTTTCTACTATAGATTTGAAAAATTCTTCTTTTTGTGTTATCCTTGATATCTTTACCCTATAATAATGAGTGCAGTTGCCGTGTAATTACTTTACCCTTTACTATTTTTTTCCGAATATCTTTCTCCTCTAAACCATCGGATGTGATTTAAACTCTTAAACATTTATAGTTATTTGTGTTTTTAATAATACCTTCTTCCGTAACTAGATCTTGTCCTTGACCACTCACTACCATGTATAGTGTTGTTTTTCTCAAATTTATTTCCAGTCCATATTTTGTATACTCATCGATCAGTTTTCGTGTCATATATGACATATCGTCCTCATCCCCCGCCAGTAGCACATGATCATCAGTGAATAAAAGCGTGTATATATTTTCATCACCTATTTTAACACCCCTTGTGTACAGTGTACAGTGTAGGAGATATACACCAGCCTTGTCTTTGTCCTTTGTTCACAGAAAACTCGTCAGATAAAAGTAATCCAATTTTAAAGCGGCTTTTGCTATTTCTATATGTATATCTCCTTAAGTGCATTTATTACATTTATATTTATATTACTATTTTCTAAAATATCCCAGAGCTTAGTTACAGATATGCTGTCATATGGTTTTTTAAGATTAACAAACAAGATATGTACTTCTCTGCATTCGCTAACTTGGTTTCGATGATATGCTTTAAGCAAAATACATTATCAGTGCATAACCTGCCTGATCTAAATTCGCTTTGTTCCTCCATTTCAATTAGGTCTTTTTAATTTTTTCTTTTATTAACCGTCCGTACAGTCTGATGCTGTAATGCTAATTCCTCTGTAATTAGCACATTCCTTCCTAATACCTTTCTTGTATAGTGAAGTTATATAAGCAATTTTCCATTCTTGTGGTGTCTGCGCTTCTTTAAAAAACATTGCGAAAAATTGCGCAACACTACATGGGGCATATTTTAACAGTTCAATCGGTATACCTCCAGGACCCAAAGATCTATGGTTTTTCATTCCACGCAATGCTTTTAATGCTTTGTTCTGGATGATAATTGTTCACGTTTTGATGTTCTTCGTTTATTGTATACTTCACGTTCTTGAATTCCTCCCTATGTTCTGTTAGCAATTCTTTATAATATTTCGTCCACTTTTGCAGTCCAATAGGGTCAGCAACTTTTCTTTCTCTTCTGTTCTGTTTCAAAGCTCTTACAGTTTTCCAGGATTCTCTACAGCGGGTGCTACCCAAAAATATGTCCATGTCGTTGCACTTTATCTGCCAAAACAACGTTTTTGTTTTTTAACTATTTACTTTACCCTATAGTTTTGGAAAGCCATTTTTGATATAATGCCTTCTTTTCCTCAATTTCGGGTGCAATTTCTCTACTCCACCAATAATTCCAATGTTTCTTACTGTCAATATTTTTTCACCTAGGGCTTCTTGTGCTGATTGATGTAAAATCTCATTAGGTTTTCTATATATTTCTTCTATATCACCATTCACCTATCTGTTGTACAACACGGATCTTATACAGGGATACAGTAGATTCGTCTTGAAACCTCTCCATATTATATCGCGGGCATAAGCCATAAGTTAGCTGGCTTATGTTGATTTACATAAGATACGAATACTTTCGCTTTTACAAGATAGTGGTCAGAACCACAAGTAGCTGCTCTCTGTACTCGCACATTATTTACTTTTAAGGTCGATTTTTGTCGTAATATTACGTAGTCTATTATTGATCTTTGCTTTTTAGTTGGTTGATACAATGTATATTTATGAACGTCTTTGTGGTGAAAGTACCCGTTTTTGATTGTCATTTCAAATTGTTGTCATAGATATTTAAAAACGTTCCTCCGTTATCATCGACAACCTCTTCTAAATATTGTCCTACTATGGTATCCTGCATTCGTTTTCCAATTCCTCTGTTTAGATCTCCCATTAGTAGTATTTCTCTTCGAATATTGATGTTTTCTAAGCTAACTTTCCGAAGAAATAGTTCTTTATTTGATCAGTTGAGTCGTCCGTTGGTGCGTAAACTCCTATTATTACTACTTCACGCCCAAAACAAGTTATTTCTAATGTGATAATTCGTTCATTTATGCGATTCCAAGAGTTATTGTATTTTCAAATTTTCCTTGTACTGCAATAGAGCTCCTGTCAACTCCGCTGTAAAAATGAATGTAATTCTGGTGTATTTCATTCCCATTACCTTTTTTCTTTACTTCAGTCAGTACCGCTATCATGACAGTCTATACAGTTCATCGAACACCTCCTTGTCTTTTGTATTTATCCCCCTTATATTCCAACATCACATATTCATTTGTCCGTTTCCTTTGCATGCGTCGTTGTAGGGTTTTCATTTTCAATTTCCTAGGCTTATCCTTTGGATTTTTTGCTTTTCCCTATACGTTTTACGGGACACGAGGAGCAGGCCCATGCCTAACCCCCAACCTGGAAAACCAGGGACTTTCTGTTAGGGTCCTACCTGTAGTCGCAATATTGGGTTTTAAGGCACCCAATTTCGCCCTCACCCTTTTCTTTATTAAATAGTATTTGCTGGTATATGTGAAATCTGTTCCAACACCCAGATAGGTAGAAGGTGAGTGAGGATAAACTACCTGGCCAGACAACATGTAAGGTTATATCCTTTGTTTTAAACGGATACCAAAGCTGAATTGGGATGCATTAAAAAGATGGATAGTAGTAAAGAAGAGTCAATGTGGATAGAGGCAGACATTTATATGCTAATGACATTGAATAAGAATACATAAATATCACAGTATTTGATAGGTTTTGTTATAGCTTTTTATAAAAAAATGCTTTCATCGAAAAAAACGGTGTATTGACTACAATCAAAACAGCTCAATTGAAAGCTTGGTTTAGTTAGAGTTTAGACGGTCGTGCTTCGACAAGAAAACTTTGGGAGACAATTATTCGCAGGAAGTCTTTACCTTGTTCTGTGCTTCCCAATGCACCCTTACATTTATGACAAGCATTTTATGTATTTAGCAAACACTGAGATGGTTCTAGTAATGTACTTTGTATTATATACATTCCAACTGCAATAAAAAATTGAAGCTGTATTGGAATTTGCTAAAAGAAACATATTGAATATGTTTAATTCTATGCATCAAATAAGGTAGCAATTTCTTAATAAGTAATTAATGGAATTTTGAGCCAATTAGCGGGTTTATCGACAATATGTCACTACACAAATACTAGTAATATATAAACTGCTAGGTGGAACAGAAATGTAGTCAAACAACTGATTAATTACCAAACCAAACCAGCTATTCATTAATTACATCTCAACTGCTAGTCAAACTGTTGACTAATCTGTTTCTAATATTTATTAGCTATTTGATTAATTGCTTAGTAATGCTCGCAAAGGGTAGATTCTCTAATCGATGTTACAATGTTGTGTTCTTAACGAGTTACTCAAAAGTATGGATATTTATATCAAGAAAATTTAAAAAAAGATCTTCAGGGAGATGCGGAATGGAAAGTCATGTATAATACTAGATTCAGGAAATGTTTATAATGTCAATTTTCGATTATATTGCTTCAGCTGGAATTAAATAATAATGAAACTCATGGTCATGAAGTGCATTTAAGAAAGGTTTGCAAGATTCGTTCTAGTATATTTATGAGGCTTCTATTCAGCACTCACTAAAAATTAACCTTGACAAATCGGCAGTGTTATTATTTGGCAATAAAAACACGTGTAGTGACTTAGCTCCTTTTTTAAACATTCATATTAATTATGTAAAAATGACTGTTGTTATTAATTCTAAAAGCTGAGGACTAATATTAGATGATTATTTCCGTTATCGTGACCAAATTTCTAAGTACATTTCTCAGGGTTATTAACACTTGAAGCAACTGCATGACTGTATTCACGTAGATCATATTTTAGCACACAGATGAGAAAAGGAGTTTGTGAGGCTTTTGTATTGTCACAGTTTAATGACTGTGCACCTGTTTTATCATGCTGCAATAGACGCAGTGACCGCTGAACGCTTACACAAAATTCAGAATGCACGTTTAAGATTCATCTACGGCATTAGAAAATTAGATCGTATATTTTACAAACTTGGACACTCTGGTTGAACATGGAAAATCGTAGAATATGGCAATGTCAAAGTCTTTTTCATCAAATTTTAACAAAACTTCTGCGTATTTATATAATAAGATAGGTAACTTTTAGGACTAATACTCATAATATTTCTACAAGGTTTAGAGGTCTTATATCGTCACCATTCACTCATCGGCTTTATACGAAAGATTGTTTTCTTTTCAAATTTCTATTATGTATAATAGCCTTCCTAATTGTTATAAAACATCCAAACAACATTTTAAAACCAAATTGCGTTCGGACAGTATTAATGACTTGTGCTATTTCTTTGTGAGCTTGGAATTATATATCTTAAGTTTATGGTAGGAATTACTTCTACATGTATAATTGTTTTCGTATCTACTGAAGTTTTAGGTGATAGAACATAAAAAAACAATAATTGCTGTTCTCTGAACCTCGCCTTCTGGTTTTTTGATTATACCTAATGTTTTCTTTGTCGGTCGACTGGGCATATGAGTTGCCAAAAAACAATAGTAACAGCATTGGTGAAGATAATCAGATATCGCAAACTTGATAGTCAACAAGAATTTCAACATACGCCGACGACGTTGACATTATGTGGACATAATTATTATTAATAAAGGAAGTGTTCTTAGCTTTAAAAAGATCATCAAAAACTGGAGCTAGAAAGAAATTAATAGAAAACCCCATGTTGCAAACAACTCGAGAGGATCAACGTTTACATAAGCTTCAAAATATAATTATTATAATAAACGAATAAAACAATATGAGGACAGACGTTAGAAGAACAGCTAATAAATAATGGGTTTTCTAATAAGGGGTTTCATTTTAAATTACGCGGCATTTTTTGACTGTCAACCATGGAGCTGCGATTTCTTGACAGCTGGCAAGTAAAAACTATGCGATTTAAGAAAATGGAACGACATACGCTATAACAACGAAGAGAAATAATCAAAATTCACTACAAATATGGTAACATTTCGCGGAGATGCGTTACTTATTTCGCGCTTTTGGGGCTACATGAAGGACCAAGTCTACGCCCATAATCGGCAAACAATGAAATTAGTATGCGAAAACGTGACGCAAACTTTCTCAAAAGGTTCACAACTTGTCACAGAAGTCGAGGCGGCCATTTATCAAATATCGTGTTCCACATTTAATCGTGGTGTTTCTACTTGGGATTTAAATAAAAATACTAGCACTTTAAAATCAAGTGTTTTTATTAATTTTGCGTGATACCTCTTGATGGAAAACCATATACTTAAACAATTCTAAACTTTAGTTAACACATGTTGCCAAACTAAAACAAAACTCTTATCGTACCAATCCTCGGTAGCCTTGTCGCTCAATAAGAAGGAACAATCTATGATGTTCTGTTCTGAGGGAAATTTCTGATGAAGATATGTGGACCAGTAACGAAAAACAACACATGACGTATGGGTTACAACCACGAATTTATTAGTTATTTATTCATTCCTTTTAGCTCATTTATTTCAACTCTTTATAAGGTCTATATCTCACCATAGCTCACGACATGACCCCTACCCTTTGGTATTGCATGATGATAAGAATTTTATCAAAATGACCAAGATCAATAAGTTGTTGCAATTGGAATAATCCGCTCGAGAAGATTAGGAGAAACAAATCTAAGGGCTACGAAGTTACAGAATTATAAAATAAGGATTAGTAGCAGAGAGGCTTTTCAAATTTTTGAAATTCTGAAAAGTCTTCTTATAAACATTTTCACAGAAGTGCTACAAAATTAATGTTATGTATTTAAGATTATAATAACAGGTAGTAGAAGTAGTCATAACTAGAGAGTGGACTTCTAGCTCTTATGCTTTTTGTAATGGTTAGCAGCTCAGAACTTTTGATAATGTGTCACTAGCTAGAAAATTGGAATTATTTGACATATTTTTTATGCTTTTTTGACTTATTTTGTGGTTTTATGCATATTTAATTTAATATGCATATTTAACCCTTTTTCCCTTTTTAAAGTATACTATCTTAATTACAAAAGTTGTACTTAATTTAACATATTTTTACCGTTTTATGCATATTCAAAATAGTTCGCATGTTTAATGCTGTTTTTTTAAATCGTTTCGTATCCCTCAATCAATTGTGCAAACCTCTATATGCCCATGATTCACCGGCTATGCATCAGGCCGTCAAAACAAACAACAACATGTCATATTAAAATAAAAAAATGCTAATGCAACAAACAGTCTTACTGCAACTGTCGACGAGTACGTACATGCTGTGTTAACCTAAATCAAAAACAACGCCAGATGAGTCAATTAGCGGTTTCCCCGAACTCAAAAGTGAACACAACAAAATATTTTGTAGAGCTTGCATAAAACCGTAAGTAACTTACTGTTGGAAAATACATTAGTAATTAAAAGCAATATTTTTTAAATTCAAGGGGACAAGAAGTACAATGTGCTTCAGCGTGTGAAAACTACTTTGCATATAGAAGGAAAAAAGAAATTTGAAGCGTCAAAAAACAAACAACAGACTGTATAAGAATCCATTGCAACCACCTCTCGTCAAGATGCGCAATTTCAATTTAATTTTGAATTATGTAGGATGATGATTCAGTCCAACATACCGCTAAAAAGTTGCAAAATAGTCCATTTCAACTGTTTCTACAAAAATTTTATGCTTAAAATAAAACTTTTTTTGCGAAATTTTTATGCTTCTTTAAGCGCTTATTTTTCATTTTTTTATGCTTATAAATTCGCTCTCTAGCTCATAACTTACTAATTTAAAAGAGGAAATTGCAGGTATGCTAGTGCCCTCATATTGAGATGCTGTAGGTGTAGGTATAAAATGAGTTTCTTAAGCGCTGACAATTTATTTTTTTTAATTATCCTTTATCTAATAGACGTGTCTGTCTGGGACGCTGTTTTGTCCGGGACGCTGTTTTGTCCGGGACGCTGTTTCAGCAGCCAAACCGTAAGAGATAGAGAAAAAGTTATTAAAGTTATATGTTTGGAATGGTCATGTCAGGTCAGGAACCGAATTTCAGTCACGTGACACTTCCGGTTTTCGAGAAATCACAAAAAGACCGTTTTTCAAATAGAACGCGTATTAAATAATAAAAACTGGTTCGGCCGCCAAACGTAGCTGCGACCCTCTGCGCCTTAAATCCTCGATCGGTTAGGCAACCACTTTGACACCTTCCAGGTCTGGGTGGTTGCCTAACCGATCGAGGTTTGAAGGCGCGTTAAATGAGACATTTGTCTCACTGGACTGCTAGTTCAAATATAATATACAAGTGAGACTAAATCTAGAACCAATTTCTTGCTCTACTGTAAATAATACTCTTTAAAACTTGAAGAATTTACGCGCTGGGCAACAAATGGCGCAATTTATGTCACTTTTGTTAAAGCTATTGTATTATGTACACAGACGTGAGACAGTTCATGCATCTTATATGATCTTAAAAATGGGTCGCTAGCCTAGATTTACTGGAACGGTGGCTCTGAAAAATTTGTCTCGTAGTGCGACAAATATACAAGATACGACAAGGACACGGTTCAACGATGGAATAGAAGTGAAGTCAGGAATTGAAGCTGAGTATGGGCAGAAGAATTAAGGACGAAACGTAACTGTATTATGGCGGGCAGGTCTTAATTCAAACGCTACATTAAAAATACTAAAATATTGAATAAAATTAAATATTAAGTACTGATTACATACCGTCCTGTCTGTGACTACTATCAGTTAAGATACGTTGAATAGCTTTAGGGACGCATCATACTGGCACATCGCCGAGTTGGGTTGAAAGGTATTGTGGAAACAACTAGCCTTTTCAATGAACAACTTTTAAACAGGTGATAATGACGTGTGTGTATGACAAACGTTAAAGCAAAATGATTTCCGAAATGCTTGAACACGGTTAACCACACCAAAACCAATTGTCACTAATTTGGTCGGGTTGCTCAATGTTGTTTCGATATAGTTATAATTACAGACGGAACTAGAGTGCACAATTTCAGGATGCTGAAAATCAATGACAATTATAAAGATTTCTTTCTACTCGGACAAGTGAGAATTCTCTATTTAAGACCTCAGGAATTTCAAAATTTCGTAAAAAAATAATTTGTAGGACCATTTAAAAGACTAAACGTCAAGCAGAAGTCGTCATCACACTACAGCTTATTTTCAGTAAAATCAATACCACATTTTACAGTTCGTATGTTGAGCAAGTATAAGTAATGGGAAAACATATTCCGGACTAGATTGTGGCAGCGATGTTAAGCTCTTGATAACCAAAGTCAAAATTCTTATTAAAACAGGCAAAAGCCATGAAAAATAAATGTCACTGAAACCATAGCAATTGGATCAAACAAACAGACTCTAGACACCAACATACAAAACATTACAGAAGAAAGCATGGAGACAAGTCTAAAAAATTGTGACAAACTCTCAAAACTGCTATGGATGCCAATGAACAAGTAATAAAAAATAAGGCTACCAATGACACAAAGAACAAAAACAAAGACTGTGGAAACATGGAACTGTGAAAAGAAGAAGGGAACTAATGAAAAAGGGACTAGAAACAAATTATAAAAAACAGAATATCGAAGATGGAATAAAGAAATACAAAAACTCCGAAGCAGAGACAAAAACTAACATCTAAATGAAATATGTAAAGAAATAGAAATATTCTAAACACTAATGAAATGCGGTCCTGTTCCAGAATATCAAAGAAATAACTAGAAAAATTAAGCTTAAATCATGGAAAAGAAAGGATAGTAATGCAAGAGTGGCTATTTACATAAACGAAGTAATAGAAACATGGAGGAAATACTGTCAACATTTCTATTCAGATACAAACCACGACCAATGTGAGCCGAACCCAAATCCCAGATACAGGCTTCAGAACAAGAACCAGGTATACTACAAGAAGAAACTATACAGGCCGACCAAAACCTGAAAAAGAACAAATCCGCGGAATCAGCGTGGAAATGTTAAAGCAACTTAATGATAAGGGAATTGAGCTCCTTTGAAAAGTCTGTAATAATATATGGAAAACTTGACAATAGCCTGGCGACTAGGCAAGACCTGCTTATGTGCCGATTCATAGCAAAGGTTCCATGCAAAATTGTAACAATTTATTGCAGAACTACTACCCTCATTTCAGATACTAGCAAAATAATGCTTATAATGCTACTACAACATCGTAAACACTTTTTAGAATGGCAAATACCTCAAGAACAAGCGGGATGTAAAATTGGAAAGAGAACTAGGAAAAACATCTAAATGTCCGAGAAATAATTGAAAAAACAAGAGTATTTGGAGTGCCTGCATACATATGTTGTCTAGACTGCAGGCAAGCGTTCGATTGTGTGTACTGGCCAAAACTATGGATAGTGGTAGCTGAAGTGGGAACTCCAGAACATCTTATCCTACTTCTATAGCAATTATATGAAGGAGGTTCAACAACAGTAAGACTTGAAGGCAAATACTCCGCACTTCAAAGTACAGATTGGTGTTCGACAGGGCTGCATACTCCCCCCCTATTTAATATCTACGGGACTATATCACACGAAAAGTTTTCGACAAATGGCAATGTGGAATTACTATTGGCGGGAATACTTGCACTTTGCCGATAACATCACGCTCTTTGCCGTCGATGAAACTTAAATGACAGAATTGCTTGAAAACATTGAAACCAAAAGTGCCCCTTTAGATTAAAACGCAAAAAGGAACTGATGATAATAAAGGCATAACGAATAACATAACCAACATACAAGATATACAAACCGTAAATGACGTTATTTATCTAGGCTTACATATCAATGGAATGGTAATTGCTTCACCGAAATAAAAAGAACAATAGCCATTGCCAGGATAGAAATGGTCAAGCTCACAAGGGTATGAAAAGATCGCAAAGAAGAGATTAGTTACAACATTAGCCTTTTCAAAAGCTATACAGAGTGTTAAGGAAATGAGTGCAAATATTTTAACCAGTGATGGAGCTCACCAAAATGATCAACTTTTCTATTTATCGTTTTTCATGTAATCTCATATTTGATCAATCATTTATCTCCCCTAAATTTGACGAGCCGCTTGGTAAACAAATCTAAGTTAAAGGTGAATGACACAAGTATATTAAAACTGAAAAGTGTTTTTACAAAAAACATGCGGTCAATAACTTACCTACCTCAATTGATAAAGTACGTTGGTGACCAGATGTGAACTTAGGCCCTGAACACACGGGGATTCCGTATCCGAGATTCGGTATGCGGGATACAGAATCTGAGTCTGTTCAGACGCGGCGACTGAATCTCAGATGCGAGCCTTCAGTCACTTGCAGTGCCGTGCTGTTATGGACCTAGCATTGCTGTTCTTTGTTTCTATCGAATTAGTCTAGAAGTGCTGTATTTAAAGTCAGGGATTGGGCTCTACTAAGCTAATAAATTTTTCATTGTCAAATAATGTACGCTCTATTATCGTCGTATAGTAAGGAACGCCCTGCTTATTCGATTTAAATAGAAGTTGAAGAAAATCTGCTAGGCTTATGATATGATATCATATGTTCTGGTTGGCAAAAGTAGGCGTGTCCAGGCCCTGGTACATGTGGACTCATATGCTCCATATGCTCCAATGGTAAATCGGTATCCGAGATACAGAATTTGTCGCCGGCGCCGGCGGCCGAAATGGAGAGATAAGGAAAATCGGCCGCCGGCTTTCCTCAAAAGAAATCCCTCGGTTTCTGTTAGGAAATCTGAGGCTACGAGCCTTAACAGATTAAAAGGTTTTAACAAAATGGAGGTATCCTTCATCCGGCGAAACACATGACCAAGCACAGCTTCCCTCCTCATAACATCTATAATATGGATGAAACTGGGATAACAATAGTCCAAGAAACTGGAAAAATTGTTGGACCAAAAGGACGAAAGAGGATTGGGGCAGTCACATCAGAAGAGAGAGAGGAATAACCACGACGGTTATTTGCTGCATGAATGCATCTGGTGGTTCATTTATGCCAGACAAAGAATAGCTCCAAATCTTGGGGCCAATGGATGCCCTGGAGCATTGTATGAATATTCTAAGAATGGTTGGAGTGATGAAAACCTTTTTCTTACTTGAGTACAGCATTTTGCTAACTTTGCAAAGTCTAGTAAAGAGGAACTATTTCTTCTCGTTCTGGATAACCATGGAAGTCACATCACTCTGGACACGCATTCGTTTTGTCGTGAAAACTACATCGAAATGCTATCTTTGCCACTCATCGCATCGATTACAACCTCCAGACCTAGTTTTTCACGGTCCCCTAAAACGAGTTTACAACATGGAGTGTGATCTTTACATAAAAAGTAAACCAGGTGAAGCTATCACTGTATATCACCTTGTGGAGTTATTCAATAAGCATTGCACTATTGCTACTGTCGCACAAGGCATTTCTGGATTTCAGGCAACGGGCATCCATGCAATTAATCTCAATATTATCTCAGAAGAGGACTTTCTCTTTGATGGTGTAGATGTAGAACCAAATGAATTTTAATCTATACTCACTGAAACCGTTGGTGATCCAAAACCCAACCCGTTACGTAAAATCCCTAGCACCGAACAACAATCATTGTCATTTGCGGAAGTTTCTCCAGTTTTACAACCAAGCACCGCATCAAAAAGAACAAGAAAATAACTCTACTAAACTGACAGAAACACCACAGAACGTTTTCTGAGTCTTCAACAAAAAGGTAGTACGAAAAGAAGTGTTTTAAATAAATTTGCGGACGGCAGTAACAGAATAAAAAAAAGATGTAAAACGCAAGGAGATTCCTTCTCAGAATCTGACATTGCATTAAATAATCTGTCTAAGGATTCTTCCAATGAGACTGGATAGAAACAAGCAATTTGGAAGAAGGTAAGAGTGGAGAAGAAGCTGGGTCTACAGTTGAAGAAGATTCTGTTTCGAAGAAAGACTATTTCATCATAACAAAGAATGATGTAGTTGAAAAGCTCACATTTTTTGGACCTCTTCAAGATGGCAAAAATCAGTTTCATTTTGGTTAGATTTTTTAAATAAATCTATTTATGTTTTAATATTGTCTAGAAAAGGTGTTTTATAAGTTTATTTTTTGTATTACGTCTTAAGGTATTAATGTCTCCAATAAAATATTTTTTTGTAATCTTCTGTTATATTGTTACATGCATCAATTTTCTGACCGCCATTACGCATAGCTCTGATCGTCATTACCCTGAGTGCGGGAGAATGACGATCAAAGGCAAATTTGGATAAATAATAGAACTTCTATGAAACTATTTGTTTTAAACTTGATAAAAGAGGCAACAGCCTATTTAATACTTTAATAACAATTTGGAACAAAAAACTTTACAATTTGTCTATAAATACAAATGTTGCGTGCAATTTCCTTAGGTGACTGCCATTCCCCCATTCTCCCTTAAGGGATTTTCATAAATTCAATATGGCTTCTCAATCGTTATATCTTATACTCGAAATTCACTGACAAAAGAAGTTTGCGGATGTGCACGACTTACGTTATCCGAGAAGCGACGGGTTTGAGTTATACTTATTATTATTTAGATTCCAAGAAAAGTGAGAGCAGCACGATTAAGATCGTAAAACACGCAAGTGAAAGATCACGAGCCTGAACCTTCTTTTGCGGGAAAAGCTGTAGAAGAGTATGGCAGTAATCAAATCATGTTGGAATTTCTAGCCGCTATCGTGGATTAGTTATTCTGAAATATAAATTCAAGAAAATCAATTTGAAAGTAAGAGTAGCTGTTTTGCTTGGATATATTTTTAGTGAAGGTTGGTGTTTCAATATATTGTTGTTTTTCTGACATGGCAGCTTATTCTGGTATCGGGAATCCTTTGTTAAATGAGCTGGGCAAATTACTTTAAAAAAGTAATTAATTACCAATTACTAATTACCTCCCAATGAAGTAGTTGAATTACCAATCTTCAATTCCTTAAATGAAATAGGAATTCAATTATCAGTTACTTGGTAATTGTAACTGCACAACATAAATTATTTTTTCAATTACTTTCTCTAGAAACTGTTGTCGTATATTGGTATTTAGTAGTATTTAGATAGCTATGTGCTAGTACATCGTGTTAAACAAACAAATTGAAATTAATAACCAATTACTTGGAACCAATATTGTATAATGAAGCTACTTGTTGTCAGTTATTAGGGAAAAAAACTAAATATCTTACCGTACTTTACTTTGTAATCGTAGTTACCTCAGACATATTTTTCACTTCTTAGACAATAATTATTAGCAACCTACAATGCTACATCCTGAATAGCGTATGCTACCCAACACATGCATATATCATCTCCAAACGTACGCGCCTGCACCAAATTGCTCGTGGACAAAACTAGCTGTTATCCAATCAGTGTTGAATTCGAACCGTTTTCTCCGGGAGGGAAAATGGGAGTGCTGGTTTTTAAAAAAAATTAAAATATAAAGATACATATACTCAATTTACAGAAACAAATTAGATTTAAATGGCATTACTTATTTCCGCACAATTCACCCATACTTTTACATATTGAGAAAACCTGAATATCTCGTGGTAATGTTCTCGGGCCGGAATCTGTACTGCCCGGGGGGGGGGGGGGAATATCCCCCGATTACAGCTCTGGATTTAACACTGTATCCAACTAGTCATAGGAAATTATAATAGCTTTTTCTATACCAAGGGCCTCTTATGGCCTCTCGGCGGATGGGGGAAGGTCTGGAGACAGGATTGCTACAAATATTAACAATAAGTGGCTGTGGACCAAAATCTAGTTGTGCTGAGTTAACGGGGACCTGGCGGCTGGGCTAATCACCCACGCGAGGTAAAAAGGTTTAGATACCAAACAGTCGTTTCGGAAATGGACAGACTATTGGAAAACGGACACGGCGTGAATCAATGACAAGAATAGAAACGTGGAACATCAAGGGTTTGAAAGGAAAGAAAATGGAAACAGTGGAAGAAATGGCCAATTACATGTATAATGGAAATACTGGGTATATGTGACATTAAGAAGAAAGCTAATGGGAGACAAATATTAGATCAAGGATACCAACTCTTATACTCAGAATCAGAGGACAGAGCCAAATAGGGTGTAGAAATTATACTAAACCGCAACATGACCCAAGAACTAAAACAACGGCAAGCAATTAGCGATAGTATAATGCATGTGGCCTCAAACCTGCAGGAAGAGATAACTATCAAACAAGTATATGCTCCAACAGAATGTTCAACTATAAAAGACATATAGACTTTCTATGAAGACCTACAAGAACAAACAGATAAAGCTACAGAAAGAAGTAGACATATAATGTTAAATGGTAACTGGAATGCAAGAACGAGAAGTCGGTAAGATATCGATCATGGAACCCTAGTAATATACGGAGGAGAAAACGAATTGAACAACAATGGAAGAAAAATGATTGAATTCTGCAGAGGAAATCGGATATTAATTGGAAACAGCCATTGTAATCACAAGATCATACATAAAATCACTTTTGGGGCCATCGGGAGGGATGCGAAGAATATCAATGACTATATTATCTACAAAAAAGAAGAGAATCACGCAGCTGTACACGGATCACAGACTACTCACAGTCGACGCCAGGTTCTATAGACCAAAAGCCAGGGAACCAAGAAACTACTACAAAATAAAGATTAATGAATTAAGGAAGACACAGCCAGCAGAAGCAGATCAAACCAGAATAAGCGAGGCCCTGAAAAGATGGGAAAGGGCAGAGGCAAAAGAAGAACAAATATGGGATATCGAATTGACATGCGGAAAGGTCACAGTGAAGGACAACCAAAAGAGAACACTGGTGGAACGAAGAGATAAAAGGAAAAGTTAAGAGCAAAAAAGAAGCATGGAAAAGATATACCCAGAGTAAAAAGGAACGCGATACTAAATTATGTAGTTGAAAGAAGCGAAGCTAAAGAAGCCATCAGAGAAGGGCAGAAGAAGACTCATGGGAAAAATTCGGAAGGGAACTCAAAAGCAAGTACAATGGTGATAACGGACAAGCATTCTGGAAAACAATCAGAGGAAAGTATGGAAGACAAGTATAGATCATACAGAATGGTAAAGAGAACATAGAAATAGAAGAAGAAAAGATCTTAGAAGCATGGAGAAAATACCTCGACAATTAATTTAAAGATGATGACAACATAAGAAAAAGAGAAAGAAGAGGAACAGTCTCAGAAGAGGAGGAGGAGGAGTAAGACATTGAGATGGAAGAAGTATACGAAGCCATAAGTCAAACTAAACTAGGAAAGGCAGCCGGTAGAGATGGTATAGCCCCGGAAATCATTCAATATGGAGGAGAAAGAGCCAAAGCATGGATTAAGGAAGTCTACCAACTGGCTTGGAAGGACCAGAAGATACCCGACGACTGGTAATAAAATATTATAGTGCCAGTACATAAGAAGGGTGACACGAATCAATGTGATAATTATATGGCAATATGCATATTATCAGTGGTACAGAAGATACACTCCAGAATCCTGGAAAAAAGATTGCGAGAAGAGCTAGAAGAAGAATTAACAGAACAATACGCTGCATACAGGTCATATAGACAAACACAAGATCACATATATGTATTAAGAACGGCAACATAAAAAAGGCTCGAAAGAGGGAAACCATTGTACTTGGTATTCATAGACGTACAACTGACGTTTGACAGCATACTTAAACAAAGTGTCTGGAGAGCACTAAGAGAATTACAAGTAACGAAGGAACTCCAACAGGCTATAAAAAGACTACGAAGGAACAAAGGGAAGAGTAAGAATTATGGGGTCAGAATCGGGGAGCTTTAAAATGGATATAAGAATAAAGCAGGGTGACTCGCTAAGCTCACTACTATTTTTAAAAGTAAAAGGTAAAACCAAGATTTAATGTTAAAATAGGAAACTGGAACCTACAAGCAATAGAAATACAATGCTTTATATAGGAAGATGACATAGTATTGCTAGTGGACTCGCAAGGAAAACGGCTAATAAATGGAACAGAGTAATTGAGAGATGGCGAATAAAGATAAATACAAATAAGAACGAATTAATGGAAATAACACGAAATACGTGTTTGTTTATTTGTTTTTAGGAGTACTCCTATGAAGTTTCAAGTCGAAATGTCTATTTAATATTATTTTTCCATACAAAATGGAACCCCCATTTTATCCCTCTAGGGGTTGAATTTTGAATACTTCCTTATTCCTTGTATATACCATAAAGGGAACCTCTGTGCAAAATTTCAGCTTTCTCGGTCCAAGGGTTTGGGTTGGGCGTTGATCAGTGAGTCAGGGCCTTTGGGAATATATATTATAGGATAATTCAAACCAACATTTTAATTAAAATCAAATATTAACTTAATACTGCCCTGCCTACGTCACTTGCAAGTTCCAAATTTCCTACAGTTTTGCGCATTGTTGATAATAAAAATCTGTGAATGGCCTTGCATGCCCTTATCAATTTCATTTGCATTCCTGCATTCAGAATTGCTAACGCATTCTGTATTAATTTTATTAAAAATGGATTATCATGAATAATTCCGTTTACTTCTTTAATTATTAATATTAAATTTTAAAAAATGTCGTAAACTTCATCCAAATTTAAACCACTCATTACATAAGTATGCAAGTTCAAGGAAAATCATATTTATTCGATAATCTAATTTTTCTCTTCTCAGATTTGTTAAAATTGCTAATTTTATGTTAAAAAATCATGCTTATTTAATAACTTTATGACTTAATAATATCCTAAAATTATCATAATGATTACTTATTTTAAGACGGACGTCTGGGCAATCTTAGAAATTAAGCTTTATTAATTGTAATCCGCTTACTTCATATTTTTCAAAATTATCCGAAATTTCAGAAAATCGCTAAGGTGTCGCAATACAAGAATGGAACACGAATATAGACTATTGATATGGTTTGGCATGGTCGATTTTTTTTGTATAACCTTGTAAGTATAACGATTTTACTAATGACCCATCCTATGACGTAACTTAAAATCATAAAGAAACGCAAACTGTTTGATAAAAATCTTTCTAGTTAGAAAGAAGGTTTGCCTCGAATAGGGTGTCAAATATGTAACACCGCCATAACTCTCATTTGAAATAGACCATGTCGTTAATACACAGTGAACATGAAGATGTATGAATTACATTTTCTACCTAAAAATTATACTTTAAAGGCATTGATATAAAACAAAATAGAGCTTATAAGCATATGAAGTTCTGGAGAGTTTGTTGATCAGCAAAATGAGATGATGACCTTTGCATCCATGCATTTTAATGTGCAAAAACGTTAATGTAAACTATTTTTTAACGTTCAGAATGCGCATTTACGAACTGTCCTAAAAAATCTTAGAAATTTCAGAAAAACGGTTCTATCAGTTACTTAAATATTTTCTCCAAAGTTTAATTTTACACAGCAGCCGACACATCCACCCCTTTAAATTATGGGATATTATCGTTTTATGGTTTTTATTTGGACGAAAATTATGAAGCAATGCTAGAAAGACATTAGTAACCTGTTAATATTTTAAACAACTAGATCAAACTGAATGCCGAGGAGGGACCAGATACATAAAAATGTGTAATAAATGTAACTAATTGTTATAAGAAATAGCAATCAAATAGATACCGTGGCACACTACGCTGAACCATACGGAGTAGTCGAGTAATCGAAGAAGACAGACTACAAAAAGGTTATAAGTAAATACCCAAGAAAAATAACAGGTACGGCTAGTATTCCACATCAATAGCACATTTATTCCAAACGACAACTTTAATTTGCTGAAAGATATTAATAACACCATGTTCAAGAATTCAAAATAAACCTAGAACTCAAATTGTAACGTATAGAGTATTACAACGGAATCCTTGCACAAATAGTATACAGAAAACGTACAAGCAAAAATGTCTGATTTAATAAAAGCGCACGAAATTGATTGAGTGAAGTAGTGTCCTATTAAAGCGTCATTATGGCCTGGTTGAGCATATATACCAGTAAGATTATTTGTGTACTATTATGTTCATGCATAATGCAAAACATGTGTAGATTGAATGGTTTCGTGGAACATTGGAAAAGCCGCAGATCTAAACGAAATAATACTTGAATTAGGCCCGAATCTCATGCTTCCAGGCCACACATGAAAAAACTTACTACAGCTTTTAAATTAGTAAAATTAATTGATTATCAAATTTACGTCAACATTACCGTTGAAATCAACGAGGCTTTCCCCAATGTTTGATGAAACCATTCAATCTACACCTGTTTTTGCATTAAGCATGTCTTGTTATCACATAGTAATTGAGGTTTTGATAATGATTTGAATAAAATCGAAACGTCACCTTTACAATTACAACTGATTTTCTTACGTAACCAGTCAGTTATTATATAATTATCTTCTTACATGCATGCAGTGCGATTTTAAAGACTTCTTTTTCATCCAAGGAGCTGCAATAATAGAATAAGTCGGAGTTGAGTTATAACCTTTATGCCATCCTTACAAAATTCGCATCTCACGCAGATCACATTAAAAAATATGTTTGCTAAAGTAAACTGGAGTGCCAGGGGTCTCGTTCGCTTAATTAACGAATTACAATGAGAATATTGTCATAGAAATCAAAGAAAGTATATAGAGTTGTTAGACATGTAAATTCAAACTTCCGTTATGCATGTATAATCTGCAATCTACGTTAAATCGTAGGTGTGCCTTAGTAGATAATTTAAAATTATTAGCCCATTGCAGATTTGAATTTAAACAATTACGATATGTAGTACCAAAACCGATTCTTGCAAACACCATACTTATATTCTTATACAGATTGTGGCAGGCCACTAGGACCATAGCAAAAGCAAACGGACTTTACATACGGCCGTAATTGTATTTAAAAAATTAAACAATCCAATATATACCATGTATTTATAATGATCCTAACGACCTACCGCTATCGTACAGTGATTGTTCGTTTGTTAAACACCACGACGGCCACATGCATATTGTCCTTGCTTATGCAATGGTCCTAGTAGCCTGCCGCATGCTGTATATATATATATAAAGAAAAGTCCTGACTCACTCACTGACTCATCAACTCCCAGCACAAACCCTTGGACCTAGAATGCTGAAATTATCCACAGAGGTTCCCTTTATGATGTATACAAGGAATAAGGAAGGATATTTCGAAATTCAACCCCTAAAGGAGTAAAGTGGGGGTTCCAATTGTGTATGGAAAAATAATATTAAATAGACATTTCGACTTGAAACTTCGTAGGAGTACTCCTAAAAACAAATAAGCAAACACGTATATCGTGATTTTCCGAAAATAAACCCCTAAGGGGATGGAATGAGGTAAATAAGCCTAAAAATCGATATGGGTGACGTTATTGAGGTTTTTTGGGACGTTGATTGCGAAAATTGCATTTACTTTTTAAGTCCAAGCCGGTGGACATGACATAAAATTGAAACTCTATAGTGGTGAAACGGGGTTGCAGAGACAAAGTGGATTTGGAGATTTTTGTTCTGAACAAGAAAACTGTATTTGTTCAGTCCAAAGGAAGCATCATAATGATGAGACAATCAAAGGAAATTTTTACATAAATTTTAATCTAAAATTACAAACCGTATCGTTGTATTAAATTAGTAACGTTGTTCTTAAAGTTTTTGACTTGAATGAACATTGGTTTTCGCAGCATCTATATCTTTGTAGTATAATTTTCGGCTGCGTTGGCAAGTTAATAAATCGCCATAAAACTGGGGAAGAAAAGAACCCCCGAAGCGTAATTTGACTTGCAGATTGTTCGGCAGCGAACTTGCCAAGTAAGGCAACGGTTACTTAATTATTACGCTAATGGGAGTTCAAAATTGCCGAAATTGCTCTATGATAGTAATGCAATTTATACGAAATTGTTATCAAGGTTCAATAATGTGGAATGGAGATACATTTACGGTAAGAGACGTTCCCTAGCAACCGCCGGTTGCGCAAATGCTGAAAGTGGACATCGGCTTTGTTTCTGGCACTAGAAACGGAAACCCGTGACGCTTTATTTATATTCTTGAAAAATAAAACCTTCTCTTATCAAGATAAATACGTAAAATTCCGTTTATTGATATGTTAGCTGTTTCAAAGGTAGATGAATTTTCGATAAGCCGCCGGTACTTTTTGTCATTTCTCTTGAATGCATATTTGCAATTTTTGTTCGAAAACCAAGCAGAGCAAGCAAGGTATTTTAATTAGAAGTACCGTATGATCGAAAACTTTCAACATCTAGCGGACTGTGGATTTTTAAAAAATTAAATTTGATAGTGATGAGTAAAGCTACTTAAGAATATAACATATACAATTTTGACAGATAAACTTAACTTCTACAGGATGTTTAATGCCGAGCACTAGGTGGTTCTGTGTATGGAAAAATGCAGCAAATCATTTTGAATAGCTGTAGTTGTTTTTGTTACTAACATTTTTATGTATTCAACAAGAATGTTTGTATTTGTTGAAATGACAATCCTGACATACCTTAAACTGACAGATATTATATTCCAATGTGACTTTTACTATCACGACTGCCAACAAAATTATTTGACAAAATAATTCCACAGACCTCTAGAGGTTGAAAGTGTTCGATCATACTGTATCTCGTAACTGGAAATCTGAAAGTGCCAACGCCAGGATGGTCTAATTTCTAATTAGTTGCCAATTCTTGTGATATTCCCAAAAATCGTGTACTTTAACGAAATTAAAACTGTGCAACTCCGATATTGTAAATATTAAGTTTATTAGTACCAGAAAAGAGAGGGGGCGAAAAATTGATTGCCCATAGTTCAACAGGAAAATAAAATTTTCAAAATTTGATTAGCATAGATAGAAAGACGTAACTCATATATTTTAATATTTATTGACTATTAGCGTTTCCCTCTCCTCACTCACATAATACCCTAAACCAACAAACACTGCAATACAATATTATAGATAAAAGAGAAATAATATTCTTTCGAAAACAGTTCTCCATTACTCTTTTATGCTTCACGTACCCCCTAGAAATGTGTATGTAATTCTCGTTCCCCTTATATAGATTGATAAAACTATGGTTGTAGTATAACAATGAGAATCAAATTTAAAAAATATATGTACAAATTAAATGTTGTAGTCATAAATTATAGCAAGGTACCAATTTCCACCACTTGGGGGTGAAATTTCGAAATCCTCCCATTTTATTCTAAACTGGACTCACAGCGAAAAAATCGATAACTTAACATCTTGTCCATTTTTACTATTACTCCCTTTTTACCGTTTTAGCACTGAAATTTAAAAAAAACCTTTAAATCACCTTTTAAAGATTTTAAAAAGGCATGACAAAAAAGTTGACTGATTATAAACCCCGAATGCACATTCGCACCATTAAGGATTGATTAGGGTAAAATCCTGAAATACGTGTTTTGACATTTGTATTGAAAACCTTTGCAAGCAAACACCAAATCAATGTCTTTAAGAGATATTGAGGAATTCCCGAAAACACAGCTTGCCTCTTTCCTTCCCCTTAGAGGTGGAATTTCGAAAAATCTTTTCTGCTTTATTTTATTCTGGAATGAACCCACAGCGAAAAAGAAATAAAATATGTTAACTCCTTACCCCATTTCAGTTTTTCCTTGTTTACCTCTTTAGGGGTGAAATTTCAAAATTTCCTTAAAACCCTTTCTAAATATTTTAAAAAGACAACTACATTCCAAAAAAACAATGTTTTAATTCAACAATCGCAGGAGATATAATGGGTTCTATAATTCACCCCTAATCTAGATTCACACCTTTAGGCATTGATTAGGATAAAATCTTGAAATAAGTTTCTAGGTATTTCCATTGACAATTTTTGTAAGTAAACGCCATGACGATATCTCATCGGGTCTAAGAGATATTGAGGAATTCCAGAAAACACATTTTAACCCTTTTCCATCTCTTAGGGGTCGAATTTCCAAAAATCCCTTCGTAGCACTACCTTAGGTAACAAATTGAACCTTCCACCCAAATTCAAGTTCCTAGTACCAGTGGTTACGGCTCTGCGTTGATTAGTCGGGGTTTTGACTTTCGTTTATATATATGTATATAGATTTGCAATCTGTATACACTACAATAAGTACGCATGCGGTATATGAAGAGGTAACATGAACTAGCAAGAGAGGTAGAGTCTAATGAACGTAACTCAGATATTACTTATAAAAGATTGAAAGATAAATTTTAGTTTATTAAAGACAAATACGAATACAATATCTACAATGTAAATCTATGTGGTAAGTAAGTAACGGGTGTTCATAAACAGTCGTCATCCCAGTTGCTTTGAAAAACAAAATGTTATGTCTTTGATTAATTCGTGCAACACAATGAAACGTCATTGAGTACTGTCATAGCGCATTTTTTCTCAATTTTAATAGACATACGTTTCTGAAGTCAAAACCTACTGGGATGACGACTGTTTATGAACACCCGTTATAATGACTTAATTCTGTGTAATCTTTGAATAATTACACTATTATAAAAAATATCTATTGCAAGGAAATTGCTATTATATTGGTATTCACATGTATATTTTTCACTGTGTCGATTTTCACATAACTCAAGATGTCTGTATTACTTCAAAACATTTGTTTTATGCATTTACTTCCATTTGTTTATGTGGCTACCTTGCACGTCTTGTTATCATATTTCTATATTTGCTTTGACCGAAAGGCGGTTAGTTGTTCCACAATTGTATTTTGTTCTACATACACTTGATCTATATTATATTTTTATTCTTTTCAATATGCACGCATTGTTATGAAAGAGATTAGCTTGATTTTTTTTGTGTAGTTTGTGCCACCTAGAATAATGACGTTTTGCTTTTACTACTTTTTCTAGCTAAGTTGAATAGTAATGGTGCAAGTACGTTTGCTGGCTTGCAGGCTCTTCCAATTTGCGATTTTTTGGAAAGTTAATAAAATGATCGGTTCTGTAAGTACTTGATCTGTAGGTCATCGTCATTTCTTAAAGTTCCTTTTATAATCTTCCACCAACTGCTCTGAAGGCGGGCGCATTTACAATCTGCTGCATTCTAACGTTCTACTTCTTTGCGTTTTTAGTGGATGATACGTTCCTTGCTCCTCATGTCTTTCTTTATGTTTATTTTTCAGCTTTCTAGTATTTCTTTATCGTTGCGCATTCTTTACTGCTACATACATGGCGAAGAGCCGAAAAAAACAGTATTGAAAAAGTGTTTTTGACTATACAGGCTGTTACTGTGATATTTCTAAGGGTGCTTTGGCATGGAAAATGTCATCAAGGTTCCGGAGCTATTTTGATCTTAACCGCGTAGTGTTGTTGAAAATTCAGGGAAATGATTACGATCTGACAGTTTAATTGTCATTTTTGCTAGAGCTGGGCCTGTTGTACTAGCTCCAAGTCCCATTTACGTGTATTCGTTTATGTGTCGTCGCGTTATTCTACCTCATAGACCAATTTTCTGAGAAGAGCGCCGTTAATTTCATCCCAAAGTTGAGTGTTTGCCCGACCAGTAAACTTCAATTATTATTGAATTGACATTTTATGTAACAACAGTTGGGTTTTACGTAGAATAATATGTATTTTCTGCATGGCGATGGCAAATACTGCAGTCAGCAGATACTAGATACTGAAAGGTTGCTCATCCAAAAACGCGTGTGTGTGGCCGGCTGATAAAACGTTTGCGTGTACAGTCGGCACGTAGTGCGTTGGAGCTCCACACCCGGACATTGGTAACATCGAATGCTCCTTGGGCATTATAATAATGCCTTTGGTGGTGTGACACCTGGAGAGTGCATTACTCCTACTAATTCAACGGATAAGCTAGCCGTAGCCACCCTCCCGCGCCGCGACCGAAGAAGGGATATAAACCCGCATTTCATACGGTAATCACAGGCTATCAGCCTATAGTAAGAGAAAGGAGAAGAAAATACCATGTCTCCAACATTTCTTCTTTGGATTGAAACCTTTAAACTGTGCATGTGGTACCAACATCCAACATGGTTTAATAAATCTAGATTGTTATTTCAAATCCACAGTAAGGAAGAGCGATTGGTGACTGCAAAGACTTATTTGAAGTAGTTGCAATGCACGGAGCTGGAAAGCGATGCGTTTAAGATCAGATATTATCACCGTCTTCGTTTTTGTCGAAAGTGTTTCTTCCGTACTTCCAAGCGTTTAACTTTGTGACATAAGGTTGGCTGCACCGAAAACCGTTTTATGGATCTACTGTTAAGAATAGTGCGAATGGAAAATTCGAAATTAACGTTCAGCAAGATATAGGAGCTCTTCATCTATTCAATGTAATTGTCGGCAATGACGCGCTCTGTTGTTTTGAAGAATATAGCAACATTGCTTTTCCCAGTTTTGCATTAATTAATTTACGTTATTTACAGATTTGCTGAATGATGTACAAGGAAATATCGTAATATGTTACTCCCCAACGAATTCTTATCATTTTTATTCTACACAGTACAGTCATTGTATAATCATTACGATTAAATACTTTGATTCTCTAAGGAAAACATAAGAAAGGGAGCTGCCCCTAAATATGCACAGACTATGGTGAAATGCTCATTTAATTAAAAGTGAATACATCTTTTTGATAAAGCGGTGCATTGGGCACATTTAAAGGTTTTCAATTCTGAGATACAACACACACTTTGATTTATGGTAATGAGTAATAAAGAGCAAACTGAAATTATGTTGTACTACATACCTGTTCCGAACTCTATCTTCTACCTGGTTAGCGGTGCGTTTATCATCCTGCTCTGTCATCGTTCGTGAGATGAAGGTCGGGGTGTACTAATGTAACGTTTTGCTCCCATTTTAAATGCGATCCAACATTATTGCATTTAAAAGTACGCTTTTAACAACAATCGAAATTCCCATTACGCTCGAACCTGCAGGAAAGCCGAGATGCGCCATCAGATCGTAGACGCGTTTTTTGCGCATCTCTCCTCCTGATTCTGACGATATCCGAAGAGCCGATTGAAGCGTATAAAACTGAATTCGTTCCGCGGGGAGATTTTCCCCAGAAACCACCTCGACCGTCTGACCCGCTTCCCACCGGCCTCGGCCGGCGAAGGCCCCGCTTTCTAGCCGTCCGGAGAACTAGTCTGCCCCCAGGTATACAGATCGCATTCTAATAAACATATCTCTGGGATATCGGACTATGTTTATTTGAATTAGATTCTCCTGCACACCGAGACATTCAGCTCCGTTCAGTTCACATCTGGAATAATCGGACTAGACGGCCCGTGCTGATTAATGTTTCTCGAGGCTTGCTTTGATCGTTGGCGTGCGAATTAACTTTATATCTGGATTATCGGAATGAATTTGGTTCGCCTCGTGGATGATAATAATTTGCAAATGGCGCACGGCTGGGAGATCGGCGCTCGCCAGTTGAAATTATTTCACCGTAACAAAACCAGCTTAAAAATCTAGCAGCCGCGAATTTTGAAAAGGCAATAATTCAAAACCTTGCAAAATATTAAAGTTCGCACTAAAAGTATAGTTAAATTTATGTACATTTGAATAGGTTATCGGTAAAGCCGTTTGGAATGTGACCTTTACTCGAGGCCACGTTTTCAGCCGGGTTAACACAAGGAGACACATGTGTGCAGATACCCGCATAAAGTCACAAACTTATATCTTCGTTCAATTACCTGTATAATTGAAATAAACCGAAAGCAACCCGCTTATTTACATCGGTTTGAACGGTCATTTAACTAGTTTGTGTTACAGTGTTTCCAACAATAATGCCGATCCCCTGCTCGTTCCACCAGCGGCCCTCAACGAAGACCAGCCAAATGACCGGCCTCAAACACATTGATTAATTGTATATAATTCTGTTAAAGATTTATTTTATTTTGTACATAATGTGGAATAAATTTGTTTTCGTTACTCGTTGTTCTTTGAATCAGTCAAACTATAAGCAAACCAAACCCTGGCTGAAACAGAAGCTACCATTATTAAGGACACAAATTAATTAATGCTACAGATTAATTTACAAAAATAAGTATAACCAGGTAGCGTTACAATGGCGCCCGAGCAGGGATCGAACTTTGACTGATTTAAAGGAAGTTTGCAGAAACCAGCCCAGTTTAGAACTAGAGCTGACACCCAGATATAATTAGAAATTTAATTATTATGGTAATTACACTAGTCGCAGCCTGTTATCACCGTGGCGCCCGAGCAATCTAGAAATTACAGAAGATTAGTTTGTGTAAACGTAAGGTTCGTATTCTAACATTATGTACAAACCCTGTTACAGTCTAGCAATCTAAAAATGTACCAGAGCCCAAAGACGTCACCAGTAGTCCAGGCCGTCCTAAGAAATCCGCGATCCCTGTATCCTTGTCCGGGTAGATCTTCCGAAATTTCGTTCCCGTATACCAGTCTAGAAATGCCCTAGTGCCAGATACTGCGTACCGCTCTAGTCCGCCGAAGTATCCGTCCGCTTAGAACCGCCCGCGAGCACCAGATATACCTGTAAGATGCATGTAAGGGTATATGTATGACCTGCCGCCCTTAGTAGTATGAATGCTTACCCCTGACGTGCTCGCTTCTGAAACGGACTCCTCGCTACCGTAAACCCGGAGATTAGCAGGAGGTTTTAGACTTATCGTCGAAGCTTGAAGGAGAGAATGTAGAAAGGAAGTCGCCTTTTTCCTGTACCAGCGCATGTAAAGTGAACCCTGTGCGCCTGTTCTCTGAATGCGTGCATGCCCTTCCGTGGCCTCTGCACCAGAACCAGAATGTTTAAATGCTTGCACGCCAATCCCCTGGCCTCTGCACCAGTTCCCGAATGTTTAAATGCTTGCACGCCAATCCTATGGCCTGCACTAGCTCCAGGGAGTTTGAATGTTTGCATGCCGAAACCGCGGCATTTATGTTCGCTCCAGAATGTTTGAATGCACCCCGTATGTTCTTCTTGAGTTGTATTCCGCAGAAACCAAGGTCTCTGTAGTTTTCCCGTAAAATAGCAATGAAAAAACATCCCTGTCCGCCAGCTAAGCAATTCGCTTGCGCTAGTTGGGCATTTATATGATGTATTCTTTTCGCCCGTTGAAAGGTCCTGAAAAGAATATATGTTGAAGCAGCATCTTCTAAATTTAACCCGTTCTCACCCTGTAAACACGTCCCGACGAACCGGTAGTCCTTCGCTTTCCGACGAGAGGGGCATGTGTAACGTTTCGCTCCCATTTTAAATGCGATTTAACAATAATCCAACATTATTGCATTTAAAAGTACGCTTTTAATAACAATCGAAATTTCCATAACACTCAAACCTGCAGGAAATCCGAGATGCGCTATCAGATTGTAGACGCGTTTTCAGCGCGTTCCTCCTCCTGATCCCGGCGATATCCGAAGAGCCGATTGAAGCGTATAAAGCTGAATTCGTTCCGCGGACTCCAGGAGATTTTCCCCAGAAACCACCTCGACCGTCTGACCCGCTTCCCGCCGGGCTCGGCCGGCGGAGGCCCCTCGGAGGCGGAGAACTAGTCTGCCCCCAGGTATACCGATCGCATTCTAATAAACATATCTCTGGGATATCGGACTATGTTTATTTGAATTAGATTCTCCTGCACACCGAGACATTCAGCTCCGTTCAGTTCAGATCTGGAATAATCGGACTGGAGGGCCCGTGCTGATTAATGTTTCGCGAAGCTTGCTTTGATCGTTGTCGTGTGAATTAACTTTATATCTGGATTATCGAAATGAATTTGGTTCGCATCGTGGATGATCCTGGCAGTCCCACGAGGCTAATAATTTGCAATTGGCGCACGGCTGGGAGATCGGCGCTCGCCAGTTGAAATTATTTCACGGTAACAAAGCCAGCCTAAAAATCTAGCAGCCGCGAATTTTGAAAAGACAATAATTCAAAACCTTGCAAAGTATTAAAGCTCGCACTAAAAGTATCGTTAAATATACGTACATTTGAATACCTTATCGCTAAAGCCGTTTGGAATGTAACCTTTACTCGAGGCCAAGTTTTCAGCTGGGTTATCACAAGGACACACATGTGTGCAGATACCCGCATAAAGTCACAAACTTATATATTCGATCAATTACCTGTATAATTGAAATAAACCGAAAGCAACCCGCTTATTTACATCGGTACGAACTGTCATTTAATTAGTTTGTGTTACAATGTTGCCAACAGTAATGCCGATCCCCTGCTCGTTCCACCAGCGGCCTTCAACGAAGACTTCCGCGATACGTCCAAGCGAGCTGAGTACTCTGAGTAGCCTACTTGCCGAGAACCAGCCAAAGGAACGGCCTCAAATACATTGATTAATTGTATATAATTCTGTTAAGCTACGTGTCCACTTGCGAGAAATACTCTCGAGAGTATTTCTTGCAAGTAGACACGCTTCTGAGAGTAACTAGCCGAGAGTGCCTACCAACTCTCAGGCATTGAACTAGTTGAGACTTTCTCGCAAGTAGACACACTATAATTTATTGGTCTTGATAGTTACTCTCCAAACACCAACAAGTTTCGTATTTTGAGAGCTTTACTGAGAGTTGTTTTATAGAAATGGATTCTAAAAAAGAGTGGTCAAAAGAAGAAACTATAGAATTGATTGACGAAAACTTTGTTTTATGGAATCATAAATGTAAAGCGTACCGAAATCGTGAAAATCAGAACAAGATATTGAAAGAGATATCAGAAAAATTTAATTGTACTGCCGAAGAAATACAACGATAATTGCATAATTTAAGAAACCAGGTAAGCACATATTACAATACAAAAAATTTCAAAAATAATAACAGTAATTATATAAGTGGTGATAATTTTTTGATAATTTTAACTAGATTCACGATCTGAGTGCTAATCTAGTTAAAATTATAAAAAAAATATTATCACAAATGTAATTCGGCGTGATTATTTTTTAAACAGTCCAAGTTGTAGATAGGGTTTGATGGACCTTCCAGATGAGTGTCCTGTTATTTGTAACAACTGCTGCTCACCTACTCCGCATTTAGCTAGTTGTGTTACAGCAGAAGAACGATTTGAATGGTTTGTGAAAAAATAGTCGCTGTAATCAGCTACTAGCAAATAGTCAGTGTAATTTGATGCTATTTGTCCATTTGAAATTTTTTCTCATTACTGTTGGCTGATAGGACTGTTTAAAAAGTAATCTCTAAAACTATGTACAACAATTGCAGCTGCAATTTTTTCTACATCCATGATTATTAGAAAACACGCTTACAGCAGGGAAGGAAAACTGACAGTTATTTAGTAGTTGTTTGCAGTTCAAGCTTTTAAATTCACTCGCGAGAGCACCGACGCAATTCTACAGTGGACACGGCTCTTGACAGAACTATTTGAGAGTAAGCTGTCCAAATTCTGATCGTAGCTCTCGGATAGTCAAAACTCTTAAAAATACTCTCAAATGGACTGGCAATTGAGAGTAAATATCGACAATAACTCTCGCGAGTTCCTCTCAAGTGGACACGTAACATTAAAGATTTATTTCATTTTGTACATAATGTGGAATAAATTTGTTGCAAATTCGATTGTTGCGGAGTTTTAAATGCTCTAATATTATATATTGTTAAAAATGCATCTAAAATAAGAGCGAAACGTTACACCAATAAATTAACAACTAGCTCTTCTCTAAATTACGGTGAACAGGGTAGTATTGACATAAAATTTCCGGCTTAGCAGAAGTTCCAGAAACAAATACAATTTTAATTACGGTTTACGGTTGGCTCATGCTGCTCACTTTTCTGTGCTTTTGCTTTCTAATGTAAAACGTTTATTTATATACTAAAAGTAAATATTTATGGTTTTGTGTGACCACGCTTAATGTAGCGATTTGATTCCACTTGGAATTTCAAACCTATCCCTTAAGTATACCTTTCGTTCTATGATTTAATATTAAAAATGAAACAATTTAATGTTATTATGTTGAAGCCAATTTGAGATATCGTTGATAATAACTGAATTATTGGGAAAACCGAAGCATACAGTTCTTTTGGTCTATAATGAAAAACAAACAAACATATAACATAATATGAAGCTAACAGTATGGATATATATGACATGGGGTTAAGATAAAGTATTTTGCAGATATATAATATTGTTTTCTGAAAAATAAATTTAACAAATAAAGTACTAAACCCAGCAGTGATGAAGCTCAAAATCGTTTACTGATTACGTCAATCTGTTATTTAGCGGTTCTGAATTTACGTGTTTATATTTCGCCTGCGTCTTGTCGAAAATGTCGAGCATTTTCAGTTTCTAAACTTGACGGTTTGAATATCTCTATTCTCAAAACGTGTACGAGTCAGCAAGATAATCTTAGAAAAATAGAAGCATCAAGTTGGAATGTTCCATTATTACGTACAACCTGTACAACCATGAGCAAGAGGAACCTATAAGCAACTGGCTTGAAAATCAGATGTTGCTGATGCTGGGGAATCATGTCAAGACAACAGGGACAACAGGGTGTATGTCAAAATTTCCATTTCTCTGTCCAGGTCAGAAAAGTACGAAATCCAAACACTTTTGGGAAAACTTCACTAGAAAGTTGGGATAATGATGGTTAAAGTTTTCTTTAAAAAACGAGTCATGAACACAAAATGTGTTGTTGTAGTACTACTGATAAGATTGATCACCTCACCTTCAGTATTGGAAAACCACTCTTCTATAGAATTTTGCCAGTTCTATCAATCGCTTTGCAATTCATTTGGTCTTCTTCCTCGTAATAGAGACTGAGAGACTCTTATCACATGAAGTAGGATTGTATAAACTATCTTCGGACGCACTTCAGGTAGGAGCCCAGCCTAACTCGTTGATCAAGGAAGAATACCCTTTCATAGCGTTACTTTATTATTTTGCCAACATGTAAGTTTAAGAAAGTCTAGAGCTTTTCTGTTATCCTGTGTCATGTGACGATGAAAACAAAATTCGCTATTCGTTTATCTGCCACGTGTGTCATGTTAATTGGCATTAATACTCATTTCTGCAAAATAATAAACTGCATTTATTTCTTCTGTATTAAATATAACTTAAAATGTTTTACATTTTAAACATTGCTGTGTCGCTTCAGGTGTATAAGCCTCGCATGATATCTAGTTAATTTCTGCAGTGTTCGTGCACCCCGAACACCCCTTCTGTTGGAAAAACGACGCCAATGCGGATGTTACATAAAACTGTAGAGACCCATTATAAAATGTATCCAAAGGTATTGCAGCTTCGCCCCTAATTTCCGAACTGTTTGTGCTGCGGTTAATAAACGTGATCGGTCACTGTTGCTAAAGATTGGACACATACGAACAACGCCTGTATTTGAAAGCCTTGTTATCAATGGCTGGAAAATTCGTCAATATCCCTGTGTTTTGGGAAATGGACGCGGTGTCTGGTCATTGATAATACTGACGTGGAGGCAGGTTATTGGCCGTAAGCAGAAGCACATCGTGGTCGAAATCTGCGACGTTAATCAGATTTGCACCTTTCGTTGATTTTATTAAAATACCGATTTTGGCACTTCTAGCTTTCCAGTGCGCCTTCAAAGGACGACCCCTACACCCTTTGCCAATAAACAATCTATCAGATCTAAAATGAAGCCATTTTTATGCTGCCTCCCGCTGGAATTAATTGGACGTGAAATACTCTCAGTTATAAGTGGACAAATTTAGATTTATTTACAAACTAACGAGGAGGACTTAATAAAATAGCGATATTAATACGCGCGGGGCGGAGTTTTTCGGAGTGAGTTATTCCGTTGATCTGCTTAATTTTATTATTAATTGACCCTGCTAATTAGCTGTACTGTAACTCGAGCAGTCGGTTTTCTCTGTAATATTTTAATCAAACGTAGTTATTTGCTTTTGCGTAGCGTCTTTTTAACTAGAGTTAATGTAATTGTTGTATTCAGCGAAGAATATCATTTAATTCCGGAATTAACTATGGCAGAATTCTAAGAAATACGAACGTCTTTCACTTCCTTCGTTTGCAAATAATAATCGAATTATTGCGAGGCATTTACTTAATTTCTAAAGATGATTATTGTCTTTCAGTTGGTAACTTATTCGAACAGTTGACTGCAAAACGTATTTTTAACGCCTGCACATTTTTTGGAAAAATGTAGTATTGCCAAAGCAGGTTGCCTTTAATAGCTTTCTTTAAGTTCTTGTTGTTCGGTTTTATGACGCCTGTCAGCCCTTTGAGGTATCCAACAGATTTCTCTACCGTTACCCACATATCGGTTTGTCTCTATAGTCTTAAATATTCCTGTCATCTAGGATCGTTTTAGTCATTTGACAGTAGGAACGTCGAATAGTAATATAACGATGTCGGGTTCACAAATATAACGAGTGGAACATCTAAGGTGTGCCAAGCGAATATCTAGATTGTTTGGGGAAATAAGAAAAAAATATTCTCGACAAAGTTCATCGGGACCAAAATAGATATCAATACCAATTATATTATCAGTATGTCAGTTCCATTTCCGGTTTCACAGGAAGTGGCATTAAGTTTTGTTTTTTGACTGGCATGACACATTTTAATTTAGCTTATCTTGTAGAGAATTTGTTCTCAGGTGAACCGTATTAAATTATTATAACATTTGTTACATCGCTTTGACAGATAACTTGAAGAGTAGCAAAGGCAGCCAAATTTTCAGCTGGAAGCTGGTCGTAGGTTAAACAAAAGGCTGTAAACTTAAAACTGTAAGAAAAAAGTATGGCCGCCTAGTAGCAAGCAACCTAAGCACTTTGCTAATCAAATAAAAGGTACACGTCGAAAGGCGCTACTAACAATCCCTGAAAGAGAGAGAAAGAGAGACGACGGCAAGGGCACAAATAAAATTCTCAGACATAAATAACGGTTCAGTATAATTATAACACCAAAAAGTACTCGGTAGTACATACACAAAGCAGGGCAAACCAGATCATATAATTTATCTCAATAAATTTCTCAATAATGGAAGAGTAATTTTAAAAGTCATAAAATACAAAAATCCACCAGCTGTCGCTGTTTTTTTACGATTTTTAAGTATTTAAATTAATTCCATATATTCTAAAAGGCTGTGCTGAATGGTTCGAGTTACCACTGCTTCATTTGTATAATTTAGCACTTAATTCTGCAACTTTTCCTGAAATTTGGAAGGAGTCAGTGGTGACACCATTGCATAAAAGTGGTCCCAAATCCGATGTCGGTAATTATCGGCCGATTTCTGTGATCTCGGCACCTGCCAAAATATTTGAACATATTATTTATAATAAATTATACAATCATGTAAAATACTCAATATCGGACAGTCAGCATGGTTTTGTTTCTCAGAAATCAACTATAACGAATTTGTCAGTTTTTACTAATTACATTTACGAAGCACTCGAGAGCAAGGAACAAATAGACGTAATT
Source organism: Agriotes lineatus (assembly GCA_940337035.1). NCBI lineage: Eukaryota > Metazoa > Arthropoda > Insecta > Coleoptera > Elateridae > Agriotes > Agriotes lineatus. Next base: position 17,781,107 of record OW679202.1, read on the forward strand.
TACACTGATTTCAGAAAAGCGTTTGATAAAGTGAATCATGAAATCCTATTGGAGAAATTGGCTGGTTGTGGGCTTTCTCAAAACATGCTACAGTTCTTTTCATCTTATTTAAAATCGCGTAAATTCATTATTAAATTTAATGGAAATACCTCGGGCAAGTACACTGCGAATTCAGGAGTGCCACAAGGTTCTAATTTAGGACCATTATTATTCTTAATATTCATTAATGATTTGCCCGACGTATTAGATGTTGCTAAATGTCTCTTATTTGCAGATGATCAAAAAATGTTTGTTAAAATCAATTCTATTCATGATTGTTCACGCTTACAGGGTAATATTGATAAACTATATAACTGGAGCATTAAAAATAAACTACCCCTTAATATAGAAAAATGCATTGTAATGTCATTTGCACGTAATAAAAATCCGCTTGTATTTAATTACAACATTGCTGGTACTATATTAAAAAGAACTTATACTGTCAAGGATCTAGGTGTGACCTATGACGGCACCCTGAATTTCAGAATGCACATTCATCGCATTGTGGCGGACTCTTATAAAATTTTGGGATTTATTATTAGACAATCGCGCGAATTCAGAAATGTAAAAACTGTAAAAATATTATATTTCACACTTGTACGAACTAAATTGGAGTATGCGTCGACTGTTTGGTATCCTCATACTATGACAGACATCAAAGAGATTGAAAAAGTACAAAATAAATTTTTGCGATTCTTATATTTTAAAAAATACAGATTATTTCCTGACTACCGGTTTGTTAGATCTGTGAATCTACGTCATGAATTTGAAATTCAAAACCTGTGCACTCGTAGAAAAATTTCACTAATACAACTCGGTTTTAAAATTTGGAATAACTTGCTTTGTAATAATTACTTATTATCGTTGTTTAAATTACGTATACCCAGAAAAAATACGCGCGCTGTAGCCATGTTTCACATACCTAACGTTACCTACACATCTAATAAGCCATTTATAACAATGTTTAAACTTTTAAATGAAGTAACTCTATTGTCGGATATAGACTTATGCTTGCAACAGAACATTTTCTTCAAATTAATTGCGAAATATTATACATTTGATTAGACTTTCAAGATGGGTTGAGTTTTCTTTGAGTCCTTTGCAATGAGCACAACGTTTTGGTTCATCAATATGCTAGCCGTAAGCTCTTAAATGTAATTCATTTATATTTTTTTTAGATTCATGTAATTAGGGAAAACCTGTATGAATCTTAAATTAAATTAAATTAAATTAAATTAAATTAAATTAAAATTAGCTACGCTGCTTTCCACAATTAAATTCTGCTGTCAAACTGACAGCGAAGCAGATATGAATACAAATCTCCAACAACGTATTGCTATTGTGAAATGGTTTTATCAAGCGCAAATGGGTCATTCTACCAGAATGACGGTACACATAGTACAACATCATTGGCGTCAAACTTATGCGAATCGACTACCACCAGCTTGTAGTAGCATAATTACAATTATTGAACAATTTTAACTGTATGGGGATGCTTCAAACCTACAGAAAAAGATAAGTGGAAGATCAAGAAGCGTCATCACCATTGATAAAGCTGCGAAAATTCACAACCGCCTACTACAAGAGCCAACAACTTCGCAAAGACAAATTTCAAGAGAATTTGGAATTAGCAGGCGATGTATACAAATGACTATTCAACTCACTTGTCATCTATCAAAAACTGACCAATAAAAATACAAGATTTGACGTCTTTGAGCCAATAAAAATGAACTATATTGACAATTTTCACTAGTGAAAATAATCGACAATTTTCACTAGTGGTATAGTGAATATTTTAAACAAATGTGATTTTTATTAGAAAAAGTCAATATTAGTTTTCTGTTACTATAGAAATTGCGTAGTTTGCTGCTAGATTTACTGAAAACTAATTTGAAAAAGTAGTTTGGTTCAGTGAATAGTCACTCGAATGCATTCTTAGTCAAAGTTAAGTAGAATATTTTTGCGGTGGTATCACTACTCATGTCCATTGCGCTTAGGATTAAGACTCGTGCTAGGGCACTCGTCCAAATCGAACCTAAGCGCAATAGACATTCGTGATACCACAGCAAAAATATTCGACATAACTTTGACTACTCATGGTATTATAAGTGAATATTCGTGAAATTTGTTTAAAAGGTTATCGGTTCAGATTAGTACATTCGTTGAATAAAGATGACCTAGATCGTAGATTGCAGTTTTTCCAAGAGTTTCGAAATTTATTGGAAGATGAAGATCACTCTAATTTTTTATTGGATCGACTGTGGTGGTCAGACGAAGCCAAATTTCATTTGTGTGGTCGTATCAATCGCCATAACTGCTTTTATTATTTTGATGAAAATCCCCACGTTACACTTCAGAAAGAGTTTAGATCGCCTGGAATTGACGTTTGGGCTACTATTTGGTCTTATAGGAATGATTGGTCCCTTTTTTTCTGGAAGAAAATATTACCGGCGATGTTTATCTTAATTTACATCGCGAAAAAGTAATACCGGTTATTTTAGAACACTGTCCTCTAGATATAATTTTCCAACAAGACGGCGCTCAACCTCATTACGCTATAGCAGTCCGACAATTTTTAGATGAACACTTCCATCAATCTTGGATTGGGCGAAGGGGCTCGATTGAGTAGCCTGCAAGATCATGTGACTTAACACCCATGGACAGCGTATGGGGAATTGTTCGAGATTTGGTCTATGCCGACAACGTTAAAGAAGACGTTGAGACCTTGAAGGCCTTCATTGAAGCAGCATTGGAATCTTTCACTCCTGAAATTTGTAGAAACATTTGTAGAACTGTCCAACGAAGAACTCAAATCTGTTCAGAAAATCGGAGTCATCAATTCGAGTACTTGCGTTTTTAAAAAGTTTAATTTTGTTAGCGTTTGGGTTCTATTATTTTGCTGCTGATTGATTTTTTTAAACTTTCAATGATATTTTGCGTTTTTATTTAATTTGGGGTGTATTTAATAACTAAAGTGTCTTGAGTAGCTTCAGGCATTTTAATACACATGAACTAATTTTAGTAGTCTCCTTGGAGTCTGTGTTGTTGCTAGACATGACCAAATTTCAGTAGTTCACTTGGATTCTGCGATGTTGCCCGTATTTTAATTAAATTTTTCTTTACTAAAGCGCCATCTCTTGACTACCGCAAGAAAAGTAGCTGGGGTTTTCTTAGCCGCTCTGTATATAAGTAATACAATATAAATAAATGACGGTAGGCCTAGGATTGGCAATTTGCATTACCAACAGGTTATTCGGCACAAGCGCATAACCGCGATAGCGTTATTAAAAGGCAAAATTTTGGGTTCGAATTGAATTTGACCCTAAACCCACAAATGCAAGAACATTCTCATGTTATTCATAATGTATTGCAAGGTTCTACAGACCCCAAGATCTTGGTTCAGAGTAGGGCATTATACAACCCGGAATACGGTTAGTAATTAATTAAAATCCTCATCGGTTTCAATACGGCGGGCAAAGAGAATTATTAGCTCAATATCTTACGAATAGAGGAATAATGAATTTAATTTAACCGAGTTGATCGGGAACTAATATGATGTGAAAACCTAAACTTTAAATTCCAAAGTACATGCAAATTTGCTTCACAAAAGCCAAAATTAAACACAAATAATAACTTGGATGGTACGTGAGGCACATCTAAAATTTCTATTTGGGTCTAACCTTGATATTGCAAAAATTATCGTAAGTAAACATTGACTCAAATACCTCAAAATAGTTGCCCTACATAGGTAGGTGTTAGATAATACTGTATTTATCTAACCAAGAAAATAATCTGATATTTGACGAATACACTAAAATGAACGCGAAACACTAACAAATTAAAAATAATCCAATATTACAGTTTAAGTTGAGGTCACACGCTAATTCGTGGCCCAATTCCTTACGCAAGGTAATAGATTAGTTAAGGACAGACGTGCAGCTGGTCAGCAGGTAGAAAGCAGACGTATCGGAAGGTGGCCAGAAGCCAAGCCATGTCAATAAGTCTCAACGGAAGCTAGGTGTTTGCACAAGGTCTGATCTGCTGTTCCAGGTTGCAACCTTCAGCTGCCGGTAATGTATAGTTCGGCAATGGGGCATTAAAAGTGAATTGGCATCGAACCTCTTGCATAAATGGAGTTCTCGACATACAATTCGTCAAACGAGAAGGGGGTGGGCCTTGGCTCACACGACAAAATGTTTTCCCTCGTAACTAGAAGGATCGAAAAATTGAGCGCATAAAATCTGAACAAATAATATAGAAGGAAGCCTACCGTTGCTGCCCCGTTTGCCAAAATCGTAACATGTCTGATTTCGAAAATATCACGAAAATATTTCTTCCAGGAACTTCATCAATTTTCCACGAAAGAAATCACAACACAAAAGTAATTCCTCAAACTAGGATGTTAGCGTAAATACCAAAATAAAATGGAACATTTGACTTCACAAATGTAGTTCAGTTGGCCATCCTTCCTGACTCAGCACACATTGGCAAATGGCAGGGAAGACAAGCTACTTTCCAAAAAATTTGAAAATTTTTAGAATTCAGGATAGGCAACCAAAATAGTTCGGAGCTTGAAGTGAAGCATAAAGTATTGTAAAACTATTTAAAAATAATAATACATTGAAATATGAAACTTGACTTATAGTTCAATGATATTGTAGGTAATATTTGACTTAGCAATCATAGCGCACTTAATTACGTAAATACTTATAAATGAATTTTGACCCGTAACACCTTACATTATGGTACTTTTCAAAAAAGCATTAAAAACCTTTATTAAGAGAAGCCCAGTTACAGTGTTAATTAACAATGCCAAAAATAACTCTGGACAAACAAAATCTGGACATTATTGATATGTTCAGTGAAACTAAGTTACTGATAACTGGTATGGATAGCTACGTTGTCTCTGGACTTATTGCATGTTTGGCTGAGCAGGTACCTTCCTTTGAAGCGGTGGAAACTTTCTTTTTAGAATTTGTTATAAATACCTCCTTTCTAAGTTGCTAGATGGTTTTGACCACAATTAACGCTTTTAATTTTATCATGGCGAGTTTTCCTTTTACAATTTTTGATGAGATGGGTGTTTTTGCTGAACATTTTTTTAGTGTGTCTTGACAACGCATACACTGTGGTATCTTTTTAATATGGATAGGTTCAAAGATGACATTGGTACTCATAAAGAATTTCTATCTTCACTATTGTCGTTCTATTTTATATCTATGAAAACTATGGTCGCAGATCTTTTATTTTCTATTGTTTAATGTTCCAGACGTTAGTCATTTGTCTGAGAGCAATGGCTTCTTATTTGATGTTTTCTAAATTTGTGAAATTGGATTTTTAACATTCAATACCTTAATGATAGTTTTATAGGCTTTCTTGCGGTTGTTCATTATTTAGAAATGTTCTGTATATTTATTTTTAGCTATTCTTTCTAATAGTATAGTAGGGTTCTTGCACTGTTAAAAAAATCGGCTAAATACGTTCTTTAAGACTGTATGAATGAGGCATCATACCAATTTTTTTCCTTAAAGCTATATTAAGATGTGATTGCATATTTAATTTAAATCTACTAAAATTCTTTATGAAATGGCCGCTCCGTGACGTCACAAAGTAGTATACAAGGGCGTGTGCATTAGGGAATCTACTGCAACAACGTTGTATGTGATTTTGTGACTGCTCCACGGGTGAAAATGTCTGGAGAATAAACGCAATTACTTTTAATTTAACACACAACACAATCAAATCAGCAAAACCGGACTCTAATCTGCGATTTGCGAAAGAACTGCAGCGGCAGTGATAAAACGCGGACTACGTTTTACTCTTATGTGAAGTTAGTTTGTGCTGTGAAGCATTTTTACGGTCATACACACATGTTTTACATTACGCATCTTTGTGCTAAGTATACACACATTTTAAACTGTAGCTAACCTGTGGTAAAATTTCCTAACAAGCCAAGCGAAGCCGGTTTTAATATTTCAAATGCAATGAGTGGAACAGAGCGCGATATTACGGTATAACGTGTTAGAGTGAGACAAACAGTGGTTCGCGACTGGCGAGGGTAAATAAAACCCACAGTCCTCTAGTTCGCCGCTCCTCGGCTGTAACCCCACCACAGTTACTTATTTCTGACGTCATACCACTTTTCGCGTCACATAACAAACTTTGAATACTGACTGATTTATTTATATTATTCTTTGGTTTTGGGTTCAAATTAAATAGTATTTTTGTTATTCTCCTTAGCATAGAATTTCGGCTTAGACCGCGTAGTATTTGTATATGAACACCCAGCATTTTCTGGCTTAATGTGCCTTGCACCTTGTGAAGTCGAGCAAAAACCCGCGCGATGGCCATGCTCTTTGGTGGCTCGTGTTGTTTGAGCATCTTGAGAACGAGGATACTTAGGCAGATTTGGCCGTTTTGCTGTTTGTGCATCCATATTCACTAACGTTTCGCAAGACCTTGCAGCTTGCATCATCAGAGTGAAAGTCGCACAGTCAGTGCAAGGTCTTGCGAAACGTTAGTGAATATGGATGCACAAACAGCAAAACGGCCAAATCTGCCTAAGTATCCTCGTTCTCAAGATGCTCAAACAACACGAGCCACCAAAGAGCATGACCATCGCGCGGGTTTTTGCTCGACTTCACAAGGTGCAAGGCACATTAAGCCAGAAAATGCTGGGTGTTCATATACAAATACTACGCGGTCTAAGCCGAAATTCTATGCTAAGGAGAATAATTCGAGTAACCGCGAAAGCCTCAAACAGTACAGTATTTTTGTTGTTTTAACGTGAAATGTATCCAATTTGACTTTGATTAACCATTGCAGCTACCCCATTAGAATATTGATGGTTTTAACTTCTATAACAAAAATTGGTGGTTGTTTCGGTATCTTTTCTGTTTTTTGTTGTTTTCATCAGGCAATTTTTGGAACCTATTCGATATTTTTGTTATATTAGATATTACCTAACCGGTATTCGGTAATCGTGGTTTGACGTTTATATTTTCTTCTTCTGGACCCCGTGAGGGGTTTTTATATTTTATTGTTCATTATTCATTAATAGTGACAATGAAAAATTTGTGGAAATTGGTTGTTCATTTTTTACTAATTGGTTACTGTATGATACAGGGTAAGAAATTTCATTACTTATCTGTTGCATTGGCTTTTGATTTTAAGTATGATATATTCGGAGCTTGAACACATTGCGTTTGAGTATTCTGATCATAAAATATAGATAAGGACGTTTAAAACAACTGTTGATTTTATAGAGCGACTCAAACTGTCTTATATTTGAACAAAAATTATTAAATTATTGAAACAATAATAATTTATCACAGCACCGGTGTAACCCTAGATTCAATGACAATGAAATTACCAAAGTGGTTCAAAAATTAATATGACAAAGAAAGACCAGGTAAGGGATGGAATCAACAGAAAATACACAAATCATTATTATTCATGAAAATATAATTTGTTTCAAAATCTGTGATCTCATTGAGTCTGAATTAATTATTGTTGGACAAAATTTCAAAAATCTCAAGTAAATTCAACAGAATACCTTTACTAGTAGTATGTAAAATTTTATAATCTTTGTTAGGATCGAAGCTGTTGTTAGACTGTAAAATGCGATTAGCAAAAGTGGATTTATTGGGTTGATCAATAGTGATGTTGTTGTTTCTGAGGCAAGCAAAATGTTCTTTAATTCTTTTTTTTAAGAACGTCCGATTTGGCCATTATAAAAACCGTCGCACAACGAACAGTTGAGACGGTAAACATCAGATGTTTCTATTAAAGGGACAGGATCTTTATTGAAAACTAATACTTGCTGAAGGGAATTAGTAGCAGAATTATTTTTTAAAATTATATTTACTTCAAATGTTTTTTATGGGCAACGAAATTGGACCATAATACGAAATCGAATGAAAAATCTTATTTTCGTAATTATTGATAGGGGTTACATTTGTGGAAAGTTATATTCAGAGTTTATAATAAATAGGTAACATTAGTTTGAGAGGATAACCGTTTTTCATAGCAATACATTTTATGATAGTCAAGTCTGATAAAAATTGAAAATTAGCATGTTTATGGGATAAAGGATGAAGGGATGAGTAAGGGATGGTATGGTCAGTACAACTGGTGTTCAAATTTCTGTTTGCCCATGAAATAGACAATTGAGTGAAATTATGCGGAAACAAATTAGACTGCAAAACCAGTTCACAATGTGCAACCATTACAGTAGACGTGTGCCGGTTACAGCATTAATATGGTGTCATTAGGTCAAGTTTCATACACTATGTTTTCAAGCAGGGAATTTTATGCGAGTGTTGTGTTTTGCACTGCAAATAGTAGGTTATCAGATGAAACAGCAAAACACGACACAATTTAATTGTATATAAAGCTCTGTATTTTATTTGATTTTAAGTGTATTCATTTGTGAACAGACAAAGGTTACAAATGTCTTAAGGGATACTGGCTACTTCATTCACATCTTATCCTACAACCCTCACCCTTTCATCAAGTGTAAACACCTTCGGTACAATAATCTGGTCCTATAATTATACAATTTATGTTCCGAAGAGGGTCCTGAACGAGTGCAAGAAATAATCCACGGAACTATCCAAATCGAAGGCTTGCATAAATTCAAGGAGCATCGCAGACAACTGTAATAAGTGTAGGGATGTTCGATACACCGAAAAGTACCGGTACAATAGTATCGTATCGTATCGATTTAAAAGTATCGGGTCGGAGCAGTATCGTATACAAATTACCGGTACATGAAATACCGGTACACATTCGATCCAGGATATTTTCTAGGTTTATTTGTACAAACCTTCGAGTCCTAGTACAGTAAATAGAACAATCGAGAAATGAACAAAAAATTATTATAAAATGAGTATTAGAAATACATTTATTAAATAGTATACTAACTTTTATAAACGCTTAAAAACTTAACAAGTAACAAAAATAATAACTAAAACCAATTCATATTTTCCAACAAAGTTTAACTTCCTAAACGTAGCATGCATTTTGAATATAAACACTACACTTGTATAAAGCAGCATATTATAAATATTTAAGCTGAATAATAAATTTCTTATTGGATATTGATTCATTATCATAAAATTTGTTGGGATACATAAGAGCTCCAGTCCGCTAGAATTAGTCATTCTCCTTAGCATTTATCAATTACGATTTTGCTGTACCAGCAGAAACCCGAAGTGGAGTACGTACACATGTTAAACAGGAAGATTTCGGCTCAACAATCACTTTATTTTGATTTTTATTCTCAAGGATGTAGAAGCTGAAAATTACTTATTGAAAGTTATCGACGTTCGACCGTCTCGCCTTACTTCTATAGAACATGAAATATAAATATCAAACAACTTCATTGAGATTGTTTCATTAATTTTTATGTTGAAAATTAAAAAAAATGGCTAAAAGATGAGTTATTGGAACGCAGGCGGCAAAAACCTTGGATGGGTCCTAACGATACTGACTAAAAATAAATCGTATCGTATTGTATCGCTTACTGAAATATCGGTACAAAATATCGAGTATCGCAAGACAAAGTACCGGATCGTACCGCACATCCCTAAATAAGTGTAGATCTGTTCACGACCTTTATAATTTTTAAAATCAAAATTTGGGGAATTGAAAAATGCGTTGCTCTCTATATCTATAAGGAATCAGTCAATATATAGTTCAATATTCAGTCAAGTTAATATATTGTGTCTACAAAATAAATAACAAAGAGTAAAGTAAATTGTTCGTTTGTTCGAAAGTTGCATTGTTGATGATCATGTATGCTGAGAACATGTATTCAATCTAAAGAAATTTCTAAAATATTTATAAAAAGCTGTTAAATTGCAAATTGTGATGGAGAATAAAATATTTCCGCTATAGAAACCTTGGTGATGCACATAGTTTTGATTATCTATTTAGACTCGGGGAGATGTAAATTTATTTTTCATTTCCCGGGATAATGAACTGTTTTCAAGACTGCCGAGAGTCATGAATCATACAAAAGGCATTTCCAAGAAATTTCCATACAACCATTGTGATTTAAATTTCATTTATGCATTGATCAAATTTGCAAGGAAGCTTTCCGATTGGAAGCTTAGAATTATCACGAGAAGGTGTAAATTACTTGAATACCGCTTCAAAAATTGTAATGGCGTCCCTCAGAGCGCGAAACTTTTCAAGTGAAATCTTCATAATCTAAGTTAGTGCTTCGAAATGGTCAGTAACAATAACTACTATTTTAATTTAGAAGGTTTACTCTTTTGTGCGATGTTTCAACAAAGGAACAAATGGATTCACAACTACAAAAGCTATTTCCCCAGCGGTAACCATTCCGTTTAGTCCCTATCGTCAGAAACCAATATTTATATACACCCTTTAGCTCTGTCTCTAGTTTCGTCTTCGGGAGGAAGCAAACGAGCGAAAGGTAATATTTAAAATGGATAAAGCGAGATTACTAAAAGATTTCTAGGCAATCAATTCGCTGAATTGATACCAATAGGGCTGGTTTTCTTCATTTCTATTCAACGAAATCGGATTTGGAATTCAGATGCAGCGTGGCGCTTTTCCAGCGTATAAGTGTTTCTGATCCAGTTTCAAGAGGGTTAATTTAACATACAAATCGAAAGTCGGGGGGTCCACATACCATTGGCCTACGTTTTCTAATTTTGTGGGGAGAGGATATTGTTTCTAAATGTTCTATAGTTTGCGTCAAATTGCATGTTGCTGGAAAAGCTCTTTTTTAGAGCATCATTGCAAAGAAAATAGTCGGTAAACGTTTTTAACAAATCGGTTGCCTTCTGATCACTCTTGTTATTGTAAGATAGCCAGAGCTAGATTTTTCTCAGAAAATAATTAGAATACCCTAGCGAGAACGTTTTAAACGTTTTAATGTTACTTCCGTATGTAACCTCGTTGTATTTAATTATTACAGTTTTCCTGATCTCATCTATTAGTTTTTCTTATAACATACGTAATATACACATTTGATGAAACAGACTATCAAAACCATTTTCGCGTACGAGTAAAAATAGATATAGAATTTCGGCTTAGACCGCGTCGTATTTGTATATGAACGCCCAGCATTTTCTGGCTTAATGTGCTTTGCACCTTGTGAAGTCGAGAAAAAACCGGCGCGATGGTCATGCTCTTTGGTGGCTCATGTTGTTTGAGTATCTTGAGAACTAAGTAACTTAGGGCCGAATTAATAGACGTAACTTAACTAACACTAACACTCACCTCGACCGTCACTCATTGAGTACTCATGTTAGTGTGAGTTTCACTCAAACTCATCTGCGGTATTCAGAATGAGATAGCTATGAGTGACTAATGTAAGTGAACGTTGAGTGGCGCAATTATCAAAATATTTGTTAGGGGAACGATTGGCAGTGGTGATTTTACCAAATAACTGTGAGGTAGCACTGGAAATCACTAAAACACAAACTTCATGATAAAGATTTCAGCTGTATAATGTGCTATAACCTCACACGGCGTTTTTAACTTGCCGATTTGGCGTGCGTTTGTATTCGAGAATATCGCTTATACATATTTAGTTGGAAATTTTCCGTAGCAACGGCGATTATTGATAATCGGAAATTTTTGGAAATGACCGGTCTACTTACTGTAGTTTTGAAAAAAACCCGTTAAATTTTAGTATTTAGATTTTCGTTTTATTATTTTTAACAAAAATGTCGATTGTTTGTTCTTCATTCGTAATATTTCCTATCAAAATATAATAACTTGTTATATTTCCACTGAAAAGAAATTAAATATAAATACATGTACATTTCTAAATATTATCTTTTATTGACGATAAAAACTTGTTAATTATATTTTCATTTTTTTTTAAATTACAAAATACATTGTTATGAAAATTGTACATGTCGTCCCAAATTACTTGCTAACTGCTCGCTGACATTTTTAATTATCCTGCAGACGGATGACTAGCTGACAGATAAAATATCACCACATACCCTCTGAAAATAATAAAACAATGGATATACAGGGTGCCCGGATTTCGTAGGGACAACATGGGTAACTTTTGTATTTGAAGAGATAGAGAGATGGTTAAATTAGCAAAAAGATGCAGGTTTGAGAGCTCATTAAGAATCCATCTTCAAATTTTACTTGTCATGCCCCACTTGTCTAAAATTTAAAAAAAAAGAAATCTCCTAATTTCTTTTATATGCCGTAACTTTTTTGTTACTTAAGATATTGAGATGCGATTTGAACTAATTTGAATGGTAATTTAAATACTTTTATTGATAATTGATAAAACCAATTTTATTTGTGTTAATTTTTAGTAATCTAACCTAACCTCAAAATTTTAAATTGGTACCCTGCAATTTTTTTGGCCCTTTTAAGAGAGGATTTTTTTCTGAATGCAGTGATGTATTACATGATATGGAAACTTCTTTAAAATTTTGAAAAACTGAGTTTATTCTTTTTACAGGCAGAAATCACTAGTGCCATGATCACAATAATTTTGTTTTTTATTTATTACGTTATCTGTAAAATTATGTTTAGAAACAAAAAGCACTCTTATCATCATACGTGCCTTCCAGTAGTGTCAGTGTGTTCCGTATGTTTGACGTATAAGTTCTACGTTCTTGTAGCACTTGACATACGCACAAAATACATCATATTTTCAAAATTTTCCGTTATAAGTTGAAGTAATAACACTCACACTGACAGGCACGTATGATGATAAACCTGCTTTTTGTTTCGAAACATAATTTCACAGATAACGTGATAAACAAAAAACAAAGTTATTGTGATCATAGCACTAGTGATTTCTGCCTGTAAAAAGAATAAGCTCAGCTTTTCAAAATTTTGAAAAAGTTTCTATATCATGTAATACATCATTGCATTCAGAAAAAAATCCTCTCTTAAAAGGGCCAAAAAAATTGCAGGGTACCAATTTAAAATTTTGAGGTTAGGTTAGATTACTAAAAATTAACACAAATAAAATTGGTTTTATCAAGTGCCAATAAAAGTATTTAAATTACGATGCAAATTAGTTCAAATCGCACCTCAATATCTTAAGTAACAAAAAAGTTACGGCATATAAAAAAAATTAGGAGATTTTGTTTTTTTTTAATTTTAGACAAGTGGGCTATGACAAGTAAAATTTGAAGATGGATTCTTAATGAGCTCTCAAACCTGCACCTTTTTGCTAATTTAACCATCTCTCTATCTCTTCAAATACAAAAGTTACCCATGTTGTCCCTACGAAATCCGGGCACCCTGTATATATATTTATTACTTAGAAAATTCGGGCACGTTTTTTACGACATGCTGGTAGCTGATAGCTACCTCTTCCAAAACAACTCAAAGCTACATACAATTTCAAAATAGGTAAAATTGGAACTCCACGAACCACGATTGTTTCCATTTTCAATCTGTGGATACACAATTAGTAAAATAATGTCACTTATCGTTTACCTACCAAACCGCACTCGTACGAGCTCTGTATTTGTGTATCTTTCTAATAGATTTAAGTTATTCAGTAAGATAAATCTGCAGAAAAGTGTCGACATAAAAACCTTGCTTTATCTATTTATCACATCAAACACTACCTTGGTATTTGTAAAAAAGCATCTTTATGGGCATAATCAACAAACTCTCAAAAATCATCCATTATAGGTAAAATGGTACAATGTAACCTCAATTTATGCTTTGCGTGGAACTTTAGGGTACCCCTACCCTAGCTTATATCTCACTTATCTGTCACTCACTTATTAGGCAAATTTTAGTCACTCATCGGTCACTATTTGACTGTGAATACCAATTGGTAAGATTAGGGTGAGGTTAGTATGAGATGAGTGTGAGTGTTACTCAATTCACGTCTCTGAATTCGGCTCTTAGGCAGATTACAAATGGGCACACTTTAGAATTTGAGCACGCCAGAGTACTTGCCGGAAAACCTCACTACCTCCCGCGAGTGATACGTGAAGCCATAGAAATAGAAAAACATCCAAATAATATCAACAGGGAAGATGGCTTTAAACTTAGTAAAACGTGGACCCCTGTGATACACGATCTAAAGCATTACAACCACTGTGCGTCATACGGCCACGCCCCACGGATTACGTTGCACTCGGACGACCAACGTTACGCCACTCCGGGCGCCTGGCACGGAGGACTATAAATAGCTTCACACGGACCTTCGGTTCCACCGAGCTCCGTAGCTTAGTGCGTTGCACGCCTACTTAGCATTCGGGAGGTCGTGGGTTCGATTCCCGCTGCCGTCTGCCTTGGATTCAGGTTTTTAGGTGGTTTTCCTGAGTCAACAGAGGTGAGTATTTCTCCACCTTTCCTGACGTTTCTTCCAGTCTCCACCCTTTCTTTCTCTCACCCATCCCGAGTTTCCCGTTCTTGGCTGAAGAGGGACGGAAGGTCCCTACAGTTGGGGGAATTGAAATAAAACCTTAATTACCTTTGTCCGTGTCTTTTTTTTCCTTTGCCTTCGGTTCTTAGTGCGACTTTCACTCTGATGATGCAAGCTGCAACGTCTTGCGAACGTTAGTGAATATGGATGCACAAACAACCAAACGGTAAAATCTGCCTAAGTATCCTCGTTCTCAAGATATTCAAACAACACGAGCCGCCAAAGAGCATGACTATCGCGCGGGTTTTTGCTCGACTTCACAAGGTGCAAGGCACTTTAAGCCAGAAAATGCTGGGTGTTCATACACAAATACGACGCGGTCTAAGCTGAAATTCTATGTTAAGAAGAATAAAAATAGACATTTCACAATATTGCATTTCAATTTCTAATCGGTCTTGGTATCTTAGTGGTATTCTGTAATTTCCAGTTGCGTTTGATGCAATTCAGGCGTGGCTTCGCCTACGTTGGAATAAATCTTGTTAATCCTCGTCCACCTTCACGTTTATATAAACGTGAAAACTACCCGTCTCTACCCGGACTTGCAACTAAAAATGGATTTCTGCAGCATATTCCAAACCTTTTCCAGTATTTTATACTGATGCCGTGGGGAAACTAAGGACTAAAATATTATCTACGGCTTCAGAAAGCATGTAAAATATACAGATTTTTAAACAAATTACTATTTTCATAAAATTTACGGTCATAAACATTCAAACTATATTATGTGGAAAAACTTTGTTTTTTTCCGAAGTTACGTGTTTGGTTAATAAGTATACGTTTTTATAAGAATAGATGTTTTTGGCGTAGACATTAGAAATTAAGTCTCGATTTTATTTTAATGGCAAGCTAGTAACTTTTGTCATAGGCCAAGGATAGAAGATAGTATAGAGCATTTAATCTCTATTTCCCATATTTATTTCGAGATGTTTTTATAACAGGTATTGAAATATGTAGCAAGCACCAATTGTTGTTAGTATTTTCCTTTAAATGTATTGCTTTAGAATCTGGGTGGTAAGCAGTAATCTATGAATATTAATATAAAGATATAATAGGTGTTAACTCTTAGAAGGAAAACTCTATGCAAAACTGCCATGTTACAAAATATAAAAAAGCCACTCTACAGTCGATTCAAATAAGTTCTGGCATATCATTTGAATTAATGGGTAGCATAATCTCAGAAAGAAGCATGAAGCATCGTCCAATTCTATATTTATTTATTTACTTCAAATATTACGTAAAGAGAAGAAATAAATGACGTTGGTTATCCTAAAACCTATTATAGGGATAACAAAATGACGTTTTTTGATTGAAACTAACACTACAAATGCAAAAATATTTCTAAAGATTTTCGTGAATACGTTTACGTCGAATTCGCTGGCAACGTAGGCTGTCTTATTGTTATGCAAACAATAGAACCAAGTAAACAAAACTAATAATTTGTAATCATTATATATTTTGTTACGACCATTCGAGATGGATGGCTAACGTAATTAAATTAATTATGCTCTCATAAATATTAGATGGAGATCAACAGCCCAAAATACGAGAACCTATCCTAGTGCAGATTGTGGCACGGACTATCAATTGATCACCATTGAATTAAAAATACACTTGAAAAACACCCGTCTAACGAAACAAATTTAGAAATGAAATAGTCAAATGCTACCAGAATATCGAAAAGGTGAATGAAAAATTACAAGAACTTAATATAGATTATAAATTCGGTAGTGTGAATGAAATTTGGGAATAACTTAAGAATACCTTACAGACTCACAAAGAAAGTGTGATTAAAAATGCGGGCAAAGGAAGACCTCATGGTACCAAGTGCCAAGAAAACATTGGATGAAATGTACGATATGGGAAACAATAATGGAGAGAAAGAGAAGAAAAACAACAGGAATAGACACAGTAGAAAAGCGCAATAGGTATTAGGATTTGAACAAAAACCCAAAAACAATGTAGAAAAAACAAAACACGACCATCTTCCAAATATCTGCATAAAAAAACATTCTAAAACGTTGCGAAAATTACTGTACAAGTCTATAAAAACAGGAACATCTACAAGAAAACCTAGGAATTCTCACAAATATTAACCTAATACAAAGCGAATCACAAACAATGAAAATGGAAATAGAACATGCACATTATAGACTACATAACAACAAAGCTGCCGGAGAAAACTCAATCAGTGGGGAAATGCTAAAAATTTTAGGATATAGGGGCATAGAAATATTGACAACAATTTGTAACATAATATGGAGAACTGGTATATGGCCAGAAGATTGGACGAAATCCTCCCTTAACATAGTTTACAAAAAAGGTTCCACTTAAAAATGTGAGAACTATCGAACAATAGCCTTAATATCTCACGCAAGTAAGATAATGCTGAACATACTTCACGACAGATTAAAAAACTTTTTAGAATGGCAAATGACAAATGAACAAGCGGGTTTTGTCAGAGGTGAAGGCACTGGAAATCATGTTTTAAATATTTGAATAATCTAAAAGACAAGAGAAGATAGCCTTCCTGTATATTTGTCCGTTCCAGACTATAACAAGGCTTTTGACTCCGAGAGCTATGTGAGATCTTGATAGAAATGGGCGCTCCTGCATACCTAGTTTTTGAATACAACAATTATATATGCCTGGAATAGCAAATATTAAAATAGAGGATAGGCTATCAAACACCCTTAAAACCCAAAAAGGAAGGAGGTAGGACTGTATACTCTCTCATCTACTCTTTAACAGATATTGTGAACATGTTGTTAGAAAAACCTTAGAAAAATGGAAGGTAGAAATAATTATTATTGGGGACAAAAAAAAACAAACTTGGATATGCCGAGAAGTTAGGAGTGCCATCCAAAGTCTAAGGAACAAAAAGCAGCAAGGGAAGATAATATCACCTGGGAAATGATCAAAGCAGGAGGAGAGCACCTATGGAACGAAACTGGGATAATCATTCCCCTACATAAGAAAGGAAGCAGAATAGTGTGCAATAATTATAGGGGTATAACCCTGCTTAATACCACGTACAAGATATTATCGAAAGTGATAATCCGGACCAAATTTTTACAATTAGACAAATACTAGAAAAAGCGTGGGAGTATAGTACAAACATCTATCAAAGATTTGTAGATTTCAAACAAGCCTACGACTCTGTAAACAGAAAAACATTGATACACATTCTGAAAGAGTTTGGAATCCCAGAAAAGCTTATAAGGATGGTCGAACGAACAATGGATGATACCAAAAGCAAGATAGTGTTGTAGAACACCATATCTGAAAATTTTAAAATAAAAATAGTATTAAGGCAAGGTGACTGCCTCTCAACAACACTATTTAATTTTGCACTAGAAAAAGTGACTAGAGCCTTAACCATAATAAGAGAGGAACAATACGTAATACATCTAAACAAGTACTACTCTTTGTAGATGATGTAGACCTTCTAGGAAGAGGAGTGGTGGAAGTAAAGGAAAGTTTCATAGAAATGGAAAAAGAAGCGCAAAAGATAGGTCTTATAGTAAATGAAGAGAAAACAAAAACTGTAGGAAGACAACAAAGACAAAGGGTTGGACAAAATTTAACT
The DNA here is from genome assembly GCA_940337035.1 of Agriotes lineatus. Taxonomy (NCBI): domain Eukaryota; kingdom Metazoa; phylum Arthropoda; class Insecta; order Coleoptera; family Elateridae; genus Agriotes; species Agriotes lineatus. The sequence goes on from OW679202.1 coordinate 17,799,139, forward strand.
ATAGACGAATATAACTTCGAAACAGTCCAGTAGTTTAAATACCTAGGTTCCATTATAAATGTTAATAATGACATACAAGAAGAATTAAAGGCAAGGATAATACAAGGAAACAAAAGCTTTTATGGACTTCCAACACTTTTTTAAATAAAAATTGCTCACCAAGAAATCGAAATTTCGTATGAAGTTGTGAAGTCGGCCAAGACCCAACTAGGGACCTAAAGGCTAATTATGATGATGCTGATGGTGAGAAGTGATAGATAATTTTATATACTTAGACTCGTACATTAATAATATAGGCAGATGTGCAACTGAAATACGGAGGTGCACTACAATGGTGGAAATAGCAATGAGTAAACTCACTAAGATATGGAGAGATAAAAATAGAACTAATACTAAAATCAGATTCATGGACATTAAAATATACGAATAAACACAAAATAGATGCATTTTAACTATGGTGTTGGGCGAATGATGCTAAGAATTTATTGGACTGCACATCGCACCAATCTATCTATAATAGATTCCAGTACTTTGGTTATTTAACGTGTAGTAATCAGGACAACCTCGAAAAAATCGTATGGTGCAGGCCAAGATAGAAGCAACTCGTTCAAGGGAAAGATCATCCAAACGCTGGTTAGATGGTTTGTGGAAAGTTTGTTCCCCACATTTCGTACCCCACATTTCGTTCCCGGGATATTTCGTCTCCCCACATCTCGTACCCGGAAACTTCGTTCCCGAACGAGCTCAATTTGTCTCCTAGATTACAGGGTGTTGAAAAACGGGTGCAGCGATCGGAATGCAGTTAGAAAAATTAAAGATATTTTAATTAATTTTTTTATTATAAAAAACTTATAAGAACAGTATGTCCCCGGATTGAGTTTACAAGAAGGAATTAAATTTTATTTTTAGTTTTACATAAAAATGTTATAGGAATTAAAATTCCTGCTTGGTTTGTAGAGAATTTTAAGAAAATTTTTAGTTTTTCAAAAACAAGTCGGCCCTGACAGTTAAGCAAAAACTATTTTCTTTTCAGGTAAACTACCCTTATTGTTCATAATACGGCAAACTATTACTAAGAAAATTGTTCAGAATGAGAAATAATAGCCGTATACAAGATATAAGGAAGATACTTAGATTAAACCGTCATTTTTAATAAATACAATTTATTTTGTTCTTATAACTTTATTATAATAAATTAATTAATTAAAATATCTTTCATTATCTAACTGTATTCCGAACGCTGCACTCGTTTTTCAACACCCTGTAATGTAGGAGACAAATTGAGCTCGCTCGGGAACGAAGTTTCCGGGTACGAGATGTGGGGAGACGAAATATCCCGAGAACGAAATGTGGGGTACGAAATGTGAGGAACGAACTTTCCGCATCCCGGTTAGATCTAGTACAAGAACTCACCGGCTCCACCATCCGACATAATATTAATAATACACAAGATAGACAAAAATGGAGAGAAACGATCAGATCAACCAACTGATTTATCGCAAAGGTCCGACTCTTCAATTATATGAAGAACTAGCTGTTACCCGCGGCTTCGTTCGCGCGAGGTTCGTTATTTGTGGATTAAATAATGACTAATTATTTTTTGTCATCCCATTCCATCCCGTCCCGTCCCGTCCCGTCCCCTCCCTTTCCATCCCATTCCTTCCTTTCCCTTTCCGTCCCGTCCCGTCCCGTTCCGTCCCGCCCCGTCCCGTCTCGTCCCTTCTCGTCCCGTCCTGTCTCTTCCCTTATGTCATGTCCACCGTCTTGGACTTAAAAATAAATGCCATTTTCGCAATCAACTTCCCAAAAAACTTCAATAACGACACCCATATCGTATTTTACACTTATTTACCCTATTTTACCCCCTAAGGGGTTGATTTTTGGATAATCACGAAATACATGTTTGCTTATTTGTTTTTAGGAGTACTCTTACGAAGTTTCAAGTCGAAATGTCTATTTAATATTATTTCTCCATACAAAATTGGAACCCCCATTTTACCCCTTTAGGGGTTGAATTTCGAAATATCCTTCCTCATTCCTTGTATACATCATAAAGGGAACCTTTGTGAAAAATTTCAGCTTTCTAGGTCCAAGGGTTTAAACGCTATCATTTTCCAAATTGAAATTGAAGTTTTAATCTGTTTTGTCGACATTCATTCGACGGTTGACACTACACTAATAAACTGAAGGTAGTGCTGTCTTTGTGGTTAGACCGTTCTGTTCATCTACAGTCATACACAAACTGTATTAAAATACGTTTGTTGCTCACCCATTTTTAGCTTGTATAGAGTTAACCAAGCAAGTACACCTAAGAAACAACATGCGGGTGTTCAAAAGCAGATGCAGGTAAAGTTTATTGCACAACTTGCTTTAGTAACTGAACACAACCCTCTGTGTCTTTGAGCGTGTAGCTAAAAGCTCTTTATGTGGGCTGAAGCGCTCCTTACCTTATTTTCCGCTTTGTAGTTGCGTTCTGTGTCGAAATTTCTCACAAATTCATTATCCACGTACACGCTTCAGCGACATTTCTTAAAATGTCATTAAGCTCTAATCGCAAAAAGTTAGATGTGTCCATGCCAACTTCTTTTAATCAATTATTACTATGCTATCTTATCACAGACACTGATCTTTATCCTTGCGTATTTCACCAGCTGCTCTTTCAAGCGAAGACTACAAGGGAAACTAGACGTTAAAGTAATCCGTCCTATATTTGTTCAATCTCTTTGATCTGTATACGCGTAGTTGCGCATACTAAGAAGTTAAAAAGCGAATGTTTCAGGAAAAATCCTATTCACGGTGTCAACTCATTGATACCGTATATAACAACTGGAAAATATAATATTAAATCTTAATAACTTTAACTCGTATGCGGGACAATAAGACATTCGTTGTGAAATGCTAAAAGTGGGATAAATAAAATCGTACAAAATGTATAGAAGTAGTAGTAGTAGTAAGGGCTTTTATTTAGCTTCTCGCTATTTTAGTACAATAATACAAAATAAAGTACAGGGTACAATAGATATTACATTAAAAGTGATCATATTCCAATATACAACGCAAATATCACATGCCTAATAATTAATTTAGATATAGAATAAAAAATAAGTTGTTAAGAAACTAGATATAAATATTACACGAAAATCACATTTGTTATTCAGAAACATTTACTTATTGCTTTGATTTCCATTTTTTATATCTAATTTTGAAATTGCATACACTAGTTGCTTCTTTAATTTTTTTTTTGGTAGAGCGTTGAACATTTGAATTCCATTGAAAATCGTTATTGGAACGTAAACTATCATCATTTCTTGTGATGTAAGCATGAACATCGTTATTTTTTGTAAGGAAATTTAGCAAGTAACTAGGCAGTTTTTATTAATAATTTTGTAAATGGAGATCATCCCATTCATGTTTATTATGAACTTAACTGATTGGAACAACAAGGTTTTTAACATTATTTCGATGGGTGAGTACTGTTTACTTGCATGTATGTGCAATGTGCATACGCCCAATTCTGTAATATTTGAAAATGATGAACAATTGACTTGGGGACTCAAAAAAGTACCGTACTACAATAACAAAAATGGGGGAAAACAATTGTTTTGTAGATTGTAATGTTTGCCGAAACCGATAAATATTTTCCAATTCTTATTAGAAAACTAATCTTCTTTGTAACCTTCTTAGAAATGTACATGGCGTATTCCGAAAACTTTAATTTATTGTCAATGACAACCCCGAGATATGTAATTTTATCTACTCTTTGAATTACCTCATTATCAACCTTTATAGAAATGTTTTTACTTACCATTGATTTTAACCGTACTTTATTGCCCATGACCATATATTTCGTTTTTGATGCGTTTAATTTCAATTTGTTAGTGTATAACCAATTAACTAATTTATTCAAGTTTTTGTTTATTTTATCAGCCATACCTATAAAGCTATATTGACAATAAGGTGTCGTCTGCAAATAGATGGATCACGGCAGCTATAAATATTAATATACAGGGTGTCCTAAAACGTACCGTCAATATTTCAAAGATGAATTCCAGAACTTATTTAGAGTCGAAAAGTCAATATAAACATATTTCCTAAATGTTGCCGTTGACGAGTTATTGTTTATTTCATAATTTATGTGGCTAAAATTTTAGTCCAACAGATACTGATCTAGTTGCCATGATCTCGTCTTTTTTTGGGTAACATTTGAACATTGTTTTTAACACATTATTGTTTGTATCTATCAACTTTCAGCTTATTACTGTGATACTGATGTTATTTGATTCTTTTGTATCCTCATTCCCATCGTAATTCACAATACCAATGTTACTTTCAACTGAAGAATATGCAGATATTCATTATGTTTAAGGGCTGTGTGATGGAAATGTTTTAGCAGCACAACAAGAATATCGTAGAAGATACCCCAATAGAAGATTGCCTACGCGTGCAGTTTTTTAATACACATCGTCAGCTGAGGGAACGCGGTACTTGTCCGTAGACCCATAAACGATGATGAACAAGTAGATTTATTACAAGAAGATTCGTCTTTCAAAAGCACGAAGACTTGCATTATGTACTAGAATATGTAGAAACCAGGTTTGGAGAATAATTAAAAGTGCTCACTTACATACATGCCATCACCAAAGTGTTCAAGCTGTAGGTAATGAGTTGAAGCTCGTTTAATATTTTGTAATTGGTTACAAAATAATCAAAACCTACTACCACATATTTTATGGACCGATTAAGCTTCGTTCACACGAGATGGTATCACTAATTACCGTAATTTTCATGAATGGTGTGCAGAAAATCCTCATTTAAGGAGACGCTCGAATTTTTAATATAGATTTAGTGTTACTGTGATAGCTGGTATTCTTAATGATGGTCTGATTGGACCATTTGAACTGCTACACCGTTTAAATGGTACGAATTACGAATATTTAAAAAAAAAACTCTTTACCCTTATTACTGCAAGGCGTGCCATTAAATATTAAACGTGCAATGTTGTATCAACACGATGGGGCACCAGCACATCAATCTCTTCGTCTTCGTGTTAGAGCTTGGCTTAATGCAAATTTTCCGGGAAGATGGATTGGAGTAGGAGGACCCGTAGTATGGCCACCGTGTTTGACGGAGCTGACTCCATTAGAGTTTTATCTTTGGGGTCACACGAAACAGATCGTTTATGCAACTGAAATACACACGCTAGAAGAATTACGCCAAAGAATACAGCAGGTTGCCGATTTTATTAACAGAAATACATATAATACAGAAGGATACACCAATTTAATAGCAGCACTCGCATAAAACACATAAGAGTAACCTTATAGCGTGGGTCGAAAGTTATAAGCGCGGTGCATACTATTATGACCACTAATTACAGGAGTTCCAATTTTAAATAATACCAAATTACAATGATGTTAAAGGTAAGTAAAACAAAGTATGCTAATTACAAAGTTACAGTGTTGTTGCAGGAAAGCAAGTTTTAGCATGCAAATACAAAGTTACGGTTATGTTACCAGCAACCAATTATAGTATGATACCACGTACGTAGAAACATTCAAAGTAATTTCTGACAAATTCGCAGGTGACTGCTAAATAGCTGGATGATTTAAGCTTACTGGAACGAGAACAATGTACAGATTCGTTTTTACCTTTTATCTAATACTCCCAGGAATGCGAGGCGGTGTTGACAAAACAAACAGCAGCGGACTACATAGTTAGCCGCCTTTACAAGTAGGGTCACAGCAAGAACTCTCAACAACAATTACTAACCGATGAAGCACACACACGGAGGCCACAACAAAGACTCAGAAACAAACTGAAAATTTAACAACGATTACAAATTGGGCTATCATATTCACTTCAGGTCAGCTCTAAAAATCGTAACACAAGTGTCTAATTATAATAAGCAACAAGAAGGGGAAAGTGCATCACACATACCTAAAAGTCACAGCTCTGGGGCTCAACCGATGACGCTGATTTCAATCCGCATTTAAATGTATTGGACAGTTAAAACCCAATAATTTTTCGGTGAGTAAGACTCATGAAGTTCCGCGGTACGCAAAAGAATAAAAAAGACACCAATCTTGCCTATACCAATGATTAATAGACAGCCCCAAACTCAGGCTAGGGCCACGAATGTACTCATGCGATCTGCTCAAAATATGCTAACAGGAGGTACTAACGCGCAAAGAAAATAAAAAAACACATTGCTTGGCCTAGTAACTATTACAACGGATCGATAATTCACTTTCTAAACGAGTCCGGCCACCTCAAAGACTGTACAAGTTGAGATTTTCGGACAGAGGCGGCCAAAATGAACATAATCAAACGAGGAAATTAAAGGGTCATAATGCGCAACGTCATTTTAACGTAACAAAATATTTCTGTACGTTGTTTGCGCCAGCAACACTAAGCTACCATATTGCTATGCAAACAGTAGAACCAAGTAAACAAGACTAACACGTGTAATCATTATATCTTCTGTTAAGACTACTAACGTTAACAAATAAATGTAATATAATCAATCGTAAGCTTTAAAACAAGCGACAAGATTATTTAAATACGGCTATAAACCGCTTATAGCTATATAAAGTTTATGAATCATTCGTAACACGTACCTTATACTTTTCCAAGAACCCCCAGGTAAAGGTAAAATTAATCATTAGTAACAGTTACATACTTTTAGGTGGATGCAACAAAGCTATATATGGTTCTAGCCCCATTGATTTTTAGAAGTAGAAAGTCAATAACTTTGTAGGTTTACACTGTCAACCAGAATTTTGCGTAGTATACAAATACGTTTCAGATAGCAGGTATTCTCAGATTTTTATGGTTACTTATGTTAAGCATCCAAACGGCATTGTTATTTTCAAACAACTCTTATTTGAAATAATCCTTACGCCGCTAAACGCAGAAGTTGGAGAAATAACGTTGAATATCTACGCCTTAGGCTAAATTTCTTGTAAGAAGCTATTTGGTAATGGTGAATGGCTCATGCTTTTAGCTTATAGATGTAATCTCGAGGAAGTTAATGTTCAGTAATAGTGTTAGCGTGGTAATGTTGTTGTAAAACGTAAACGGAAGGAGAACAGTTTGATTTAAGGTGGGAGAGGAGTTGTGTTCGTCATTGTCGGACTCGTCTAGCATAATTAGGAGGTTATGAACCACAGTTATTTTTATTGCAATTAGCTTCGCGGAAAATCTGAGTAAATCTGCCGTTGAGCGTGGTGGCTGACACAGCTCGCCGCCTTCCTTTTGGGGTAAGTAAAAACTAATGCGTCGCAAATTTATGACACATGACTAGGTCTTTCGGGTAGGAAATGTAAAACGGAAAACTGGGCTCTTTTTTCCCGAAATCTAGCAGCAATTATCTCGTAGTCTGCGTATGATTAAACTCCAACTTAATTTAATCACAGTTATATTTAACGCGCTTCTCTATTGTTCGAGTCAAATTCTTACCTATCGATTTAACAATAAGCATTTTCAATCAAATGCTCAGTGGCGTCCACTGAATATTTTTTGAGAAGATGAAAATTTAGTAAAGATTGTCGTCACTATCAACTGTACTTTAACCTTTCAATTTCTAGAGTGATTGTAACAAATACATATGCCTTATTGCTTTCTATCAAAAATGTTTGCAGCGATTTTTTTCAAAATAATTCCAAGTTACTTGTAGGTATTAGTTAATAGTGCATAAGTAATTGAATAATTATTTTCTTTCCACTGTACTGTAATTTATATTTATTTCTGTGAGACTCTTACGGTAATAAAACCCCAGTCGCACACTTTTAATTATTATCTCAGTTTAAAAAGTTGGCATAACTACATGTGGTACAGCGCATCAAGTATGACCTGGTAGCGCTAATACTATACAATGATAGTCACACTTCACATTTGGAATCTGAACTAGCTAATTTAATATTAACAACGGCTTGGAACATGTGCAAGGGTGCGGTGGAAAAGGCCCTTTTCAGACGTGGCGTGTGTATCGGATACGTGGGGCCTTCAGTCGCTTTTGAGAACAATTCAGTGCAGTGCAGTTATGGACATAGCATTATTGTTTTTCTATTTCTGTCGAAATGGTCTGGGTGTGCTGTATCCTAAAGACAAGGATTCGGCTTTACTAAACTAATACATTTTTCGCAGTCAGATATTGTACCTTTCATGATCGCACAGACTATACCTACAATAACGAACTCACTGTTTCATATTACCCATTCGATATAATACAATCTGAAGAGAATATTCTACGCCTATTATATAATGTCGTGTATTCTGCCTTGCAAAAGTATGCGTGTCTGAAAGGCTCCATATGATCTAAGACCCCTTTCAGACATGGATACCGTATGCGAGATACTGGTATTCCAGATACAGAGAATACGCACGCGTTCAAACGGAGATTTTCACACTGCATCGGGCTGGCTATGCATGCATATCGCGATACTGAATTTCGGTATTCGTCTCTTTCGGCCGCCGGCAATAAATTCTGGATACCGGATACCGATTTGCCATTAGACCATATGAAGCCTTTCATACACGTATACTTTTGCCAGCTAGAACACAGAATGTCATATTATAGGCGGATATTTTCTTCAATTTGTAATAAATCGAATGAGTAATGCGAAACAATGCGTTCGTTACTATAGATATAGTCAGTGCTATCAATTTTGTAAAGCCCAATCTCAGTCTTTGAGATACAGTGCACTTAGACTATATTGACAGAAATAAAAAATAGCAATGCTAGGTCCATAACTACTGTAGGTACTGGACTTTTCTCGCCAGTGACCGAGAGCCCCAGCTATGCGATAGAGTCGCAAACTATTTCCCACCGCGATTATGTATTCCGCATACCGTATCTGGCATACGGTATCCACGTCTGAAAGGGGCCTAAGAAGAAAGATAACCCGACATATTCTGTTATCAAAGGTAAACTTTCTATGATTTATCTCTAAATGGCACAACTAAAATATTGGGTTTTGCGATAAAAATTGTAAATTTGCATAACATGTTCGAGGTCGAAAGCACTTCCTTGGTTGTGCTGAATTAATTTGAAAAACAAAAATGGGCGTAGTCAAATTTATACGTAAATGTAGAAACTGGAAATGTTATACAAGGTGTTACAAAAATGTGTCTTAATTTTAATTGGTTATAGACCTCACCAAATGGAATAAATCTTTTATGTGCCATTTTTTTGGAAAAATGTTACCGAAAATAATTGAGAAAGGTGTCTGCCGCCATTGATGTAATATAAGAAAACTTTTCTTATCAATGCGGCTCTTCCTCGCTCTAACTTTCACGTTCAAGTGTCACAACCACATTTTACAAATCAGTACTAATTTCTTGTAAAACTAGAAATAAATGAAGGATACGAACGAGCCGTTAAATTTGAGGATGGAAAATATGGTTAAAAAAATATACGTTTTCGCGAACACGGCAAATGAAAAAGTTGTTACATTTAACGAATTCTGCAAGTGGTTAAAATTAAAACACCTATTTCTGTAACACCCTGTATGTACGTATGACATCAGCTTTTCACATGTTACTTAAATTAAGCGAACTTTTACAATTATGCTCCTCTTCTCATACCTTTCATCAAGGAGATTGCCAAATTCTTTTCTAAATTAACATACCCTTTTAAGTCCGGATGCTCTAATCAGTCTAAAAATAACTAAACCCTTTTAATTCCTATAATTCCAACAGGCGACAGCACGCAGTTAAATGCAGTTTATCCAAGCCGCTTAAGACCTTTCAGTGCATATTTTACCCTAGGCTCAATGGCTGGATTTCATCTGGTCGTCACGAGCAAGTTTACAGAATCCCAGTAAAAATGTGTACGTGCTAATGGGGATTTAGTAGAAAATACTGTTAATTAAGTAATTAAGCATTGTTTTTTATTGTATTGAATTAAAAGAATAAAATAAAAAATCACTGTAAACTTGTAAGATTATTATTCGAATTTGCTGGACTTTTTTGAGACAGATTTCCAAAATTTTTTGTTTTTATTGAAATTTCGGATTTAGCTTATTTGAACTATTCTGAACATGACTTCTTCAATTTTTCTGTTTATTTTAAATCGTAGCAGGCTTGCATTTTACCGTGAAGGGAAAGTAACATACCCTAAAAGTAGAATTTAGTGAGGCGTATAATCGCTAAAAAGAATTTTTTTAAATCGATAATATATAAAAAAAATGCTGGGGTGGTGCCGTCTAAAGTGAGACACACTGTATAAAACGAATTCCAATAATAAAATTTTCAGGAGTTATTTTGTGTTTTATATCATTTGAATTATATTATTTTAACGTCTACTGTGTCACTAGGACGCATGGAAGAAATGGTACACTACAGCGAATCTTGTTCGGAAGTGCAGCAGCGTCCACTCATTTTTTCTTCGTGTTTCTTTCTTATGAATCTATATTATTTGCACTTTTGTCATTCTGCTTTCTCATAAACATTGATTAGTTTCTATGTCCAAATCGAAGCAACTTTCCAAACTTCCAATAACTATATTGTTGTGGTATTGTCTGCTTTGGATAAGTTAGTGATACTGCAGAACTATGGTTCAATTCTAACAAACACCTTTATCGATTTATATAAATATGTTTCCATAGTAATTTTAATTATATTTAAACCTAACAGCAACGTTAAAACTTTTTGCAAAGTTTTGCGCAAAATGTTTGTGGAAAGAACTCAGGCCGTAAAACCCCTGCCTCCAGATGTTAAATATTCTCCTGAAAGCAAAATGTCCTAAAATAACAAAGGCAAGAGTACTGCGTCGCGGTTACCTTCTCGGAGTAGTATTTTCTTTTTCAAGCTTTCAATTAAGTGAGCTCCCATCTCTTCCACGCATAACACCAGCTTCTAGTATTCCGCATTTAAGTAGATTGCCGGCTAGCCTATAAAGTTTGAAAGCTAATTATAAGCTACTTTTCCGTTGGATTTGCCTGATAATATATGAAAGAGAGTAGCAATTAACAACTCGCTTTAAAGCACGTTAGTCACGAGATACATTTGTGTGATTTGCTATTATCAATGTAAATTATTCAATTAAAAAATAAAAAAGAATCATCATTCTAGTTGATCTTCAGTTATTTAATAATTTGGTTTTTATAAGTATTGCAACATATTTTGAGTATTGACATATTTTGGAATTATCGTAAGAAATGACTAATCGTAAGGTATACTTTCACGGTATGTGATTACCAAGCTGAATAATACTAGTATTTAAGAATATAGGAAACAATCGGTATCGTAGTATAGATTTTAGTTTACAAAATGTTGTTTTATAAACAGAAAGATATATATTTAAAAATATAATAATATTGACAAAGCAATATAAATATAATAGACGCCGAAACTGAAAGCAAACGCTAATAATTAATTCTCCCCGCTAGATAGTTGTTTGACTATAAAGGCAATGCGTAATAGCACTTAATAACTTTATTAGAGTATTCTAAATGCAAAGTGCATTCATTTCCTTATAACTTTCTATTTAATTAAACTGTGCATTTTTTACTATTTCCGCTGGGTTTTATTAATAACGTTGAAAGTGCACTGGTTATGGCGATAGGTCGTTTGTAAATTAACTATGAATGGGTAACAAGAAAAACTACATTTCCTTACGTTTACTGTTTATGCAATATATATATTGAGTAATGAAAATCAAACAACCTTCACGTCATCCTAAAAATAAGCAATCTATTTTTAGCACACAGTCAACGGTTTTATGGTGATTTGCAGTGAAACTGTCATAAACGACTCGTAAAAGTCAAAGTACCCATTCAATTATTCTTTGCTAAATTACGCATTTGTACCTCACGAAATCGCAATTTGATAATTGTATGTAGTTGAAAATCGGTATGGAAAACTTTAATTTTCCAGTTGAAATATAAGATTAAGTTGAACACGTTCATACCCGCGAGACTCGAATCGAGCATTGATTTTTAAAATTAGAACATGAAAGCCGACAATTTCTCTCTCGCTGTTAGCGTATTCGAAATGAAATTCGATTAAATAAAATTTGCTACATAGAAATTAAACTCTCGGTTCTGGTTTACTTGTCGTAATAGGAAACTGGAAATGTTGCACTATTATTATCCTAAATAAAATAGCAGCAACGTTGTGTTAATGAAAAACGAGCTATATTAATGGGAAAAGCGTTGTGTTTCAATTTAGAACAAAGCGTTTAGGTACATTTCGTTCTGTAACATTGTTGTGCTACTGTATTCGGTTCTACTTTGACTCGATATCTTTATACAGTGGGGCCATAAACATTTTTAAGCAAGGGTGGTTGTCAAATTTTAACTCTACACTCTGGTGTTGCCATTTTACCTTACTAATCAGACATTTTTGTTTATATGCATTAATATAAGCAAGAATCCTATATTTCCATTCACCATTTTCTTGAACCACAGTCTGAAAATATGATTTAATTTAAATATTTTACTAAACATACCTTGATTTGATCAAATTGTCAAATTCATCTAAAACACTGATGTTGTTTTTCACAGCCGCCTTTGTTCAAACATTTGTATTATCGCGCTGTATTACAGTATTATAATATCATTTCCGTTTACTATTCTGAAAAACGCGAGCGGGGTGCTACCTGCGCCTTCCGTTACTCAAAAGGTGGAATATAAAAAGAACCTTATCTTCAATCGTAAACTATATTGCGTCATAAGATCTTAAAAAGGTCGTAGCGGGGCCATCCACCAGGTGTTGGGGGTTTCCAATGGCTACTACAGATTATTCCTGGTAATTTATTTAAAGAACATTGGGGTTACTTGAGTAACGAGGCGTGAAAGCAAGGAAAGGCCTAGAAATAAATTCAACCAACGTCAGGCCCACTGAAAATATGTATTCAATGCATAACTTGAGATTTTAAGCGGACTGCAGGGGACTTCTACGCCCAAAAATATAATGAAAATCTTGTACAGAACAGCAAGGCAATTAATTATTCATCGCTCTACATCTACGCCTGGTTAGTGATGCTTTCCGGGACGAATTCATTTAATAAACGACTCTGATAAGAGCCCTGAAAAATACAACTACCATGAAAGTAAAGTAGAAGACTGAAAAATGTCCATAGAGGAAATCGGAAAATATAGCTCTATTCTGAAGTTGCATATGCAAAATTCTCAAAAACAACAGGAATGTGAATTTTGAATTCGAAAATTTATCAAAAACGGTATATGCAACCTGATCGTGGAGACACTCGTAATGTCAAGGAACGTCAAGAAGGGTGCTGCAAACGTGAAATGGGAAGAAAACAATTTCAAGACCGCCACAAATGAAACAGTGGAAAATTATGCTGGAAACGCGCTTTCAAAATATTTGAGAAATGTGAATGCGGCGATATAAAAGCGAGCGGCGGTCAATTTGAAGACAGTTTTTAATCAGCTTTGATATGATCAATAAATAAATATGAAGAGTGAAAATAAATCAATCGATTAGTACAGTTGATTTTGTTATAGCAATTTAGTTTTATTCTTCGTTTATAATCTTTAATTAAAATCTATTAAATGCAAAATACTGTATGCAACATTTTGTGTTTATAGCATATTCTATCATTGTTTCAAAACTTTGTTTAAATCTGCAACATTATTCATAAGCTGCTCTATCTAGTATTTGGTTACACCTTTTGAAATATTGTGACTACTCTGGTATTGTGTGTTATGGCATATATATCTGAATTTCTATACAATTCTTCTATTCTTCAACAATATCTTATTACAGTCCCTATGTGATTTGATACTTCTTCTTCTTCTTCCTCTTACCATAGATTGAGAGCCGGTTCCCATTTATACAACGTGTAGTGCTATGAACCCTCTTACGCCGCGGTCTGGGTAGGTGGCTAGCCTAACTTATTGCATTTTAGGGAAAGAATGCCCTTCTACAGGGCTCACGACCACCAAAGGTTAATACTGTTTTTCGCCATACTCATTTATTTATCGGTTGGAATTAATACAGCTCAGAGGAAGAAAATAGGATAATTCTGCATTCAAAATAACAAAGTATATGATGATAAAAATTATTTCATCTAGTATGGCTGTGGAAGTGCAAACAAACGCCTTTAAAATGGCTTACATGCTTATATTTAATTCAAACTGTCAAATTTTATTATTAAATGTTCGATTTATCTACCTTATTATAGTATTATATTGAAATAAACGAGTTTGCACGTAAGAGTAATGTAATTGTCCAACAAATAAGCCTGCGCCGATCGAATCGACACTTCATCTTTAATTTAACTCATCTAACCTATAAATCAAAATTATGCTAAGCCGTTTATTCACTAACGAAACTTAGTTATTAAACTACGGATGTTGGAAATGTCTGCCTTCTTCTTCAATACACAGTGCGTGAGTGCAACACGTCTCTTCATGTTATCTAACACTTTTTGTAAAAGGTGAGGTGTAATTCGTAATTGTACTTCATTCTTCTACGATACATTGTCGCAATCTTCCAGAGTATGCACTGGTGTCTTAAAAAATGTGTTTTTTCACTAGGAAAACAGAAAATAATCGAGAGGACTAAGATCACACGATCTTAATAGATGTCATGTGCTTATCAATCTTTCATTGTAAAATTATCGTAAGAATTCCAGGGTGGTACGAGCCACATGGGGCCAAGCATTTTTCTGCTGAAAGTAACCCTGTTGCAGTTCCTCATTCTCCAACTGATTGATAAATGATTGCAGAATGTTGTTCTGGTATCTCTCGGGACCGATCAACCTCCTTCGCGAAAGAGCTACCCAAATACCGATTATAGGGTAATGCAAGGGAGTTCTCTCATAAAATTGGGATTGTTGGTACTCCACATTCTCATCACCTGCGAATTGACCTATCCAGACAAACCAATCCATGATTCTTCTGAGAAGAACGTCAAATACAAAGCATTATTATTCAGATTGTTTGGAAACCTGGTACAATACGCAACTCGTTTATCATAATCTGGTGGCAGCAATTCTTGGTGAAGTTGTACTTTGTAGGGAAACAAGTCTAAATGTCTTTTTAAAAGGGTTTGGCATGTACCATAACCCCTTATTTGTTCGATGGTATCATCCGTTCGAATTTGTTTCCTGCCAGCTCTAGTTCTGTGACCTACACTACTGGTTTGTTCAAAATTGGTAACAGTATGCTGCAGTTGACGTAGGAAATGATCTTCAATCGCTGCTAGCTCCTTCTTCAGGAAAACGCACTCTAAACTCTTTTAAACGCAAACGTGGATCATGCATCCACTCACCATTCTCTAGATTCGAGTTTCGATAATATGACTGTATCATAAACATTTCTTGTTCTTGGAAAAGTCTCCTTATAAAAGCTTGAATAAAGAATAATTATAACACAAACACAAAATGTGACAGTTGTGAACAATTTTGAAGTAAATATATTCAACCCAGTTTTAAAGGCAGCAATTAGTTCTTTCATGGCCATACTAGATGACATTAATTTTTGATTATATTTTATATATCGCTTAAAGGCAAAAGTTGACCTAAGTAGAAGAAAGAGGAGGCTGATAGAGTCTGCATTTTATCTTGCCAAAAGTCACTGATATAACATGTGAGAAAATGAAAACGAAATCAAGCTTGGCTTTGGAAAAATAGCCATGTGCTCTATTACTTCTGATCTTTTAAATTTAAATATTGCAGTTATTATGATAGTAGGTGTGCCAAGTTGTTTAAATTATCAAATTTTAAATTGCACATGTTTAATCAAGAACAGAAAGTTTTTATAATCGAAATGATTGATCTATCAGATGTAACATGGTTTAAGTGTTTCTTTTTATGTTAATTTTCAAATAAAATTTTGAAGTGACAGTCGGTGACAGTTATGCAATGGTTTAGGTTATGAACATCAACATAATGTGAGTTGATAATTGACATATATTTCACTTTTCAAAGCCAAGCTTGATTTCATTTTCGTTTGCTCACTCACATGTTACATTTTGTTACATAATTTATATTTATGCCGCAATTCCTCCATGTATATTCATGGCAACTCTGTTTATTTTAGTGTAAACATGCCTAATTTGTAAGATCTTTTTAGTAAAAAGAAGTCGAACGTTTTTCCAAATAAAAATAAAGCCCTTTACAAATAGTGCTAAAATCGAAAATTGCTTGACAAGGAAAAGCAGGAAAAAGATTGACACCATATTGAAATTAAATAATTTCCCCTTCGTTGAAGTGGCGATGTTACAACAAAAAGCCTCGTCACTAACACTTAGTATTGATTTGGGGCGTAAACTGTCTCATTTTGTTTAATTTTATTTTTATGGAATAGCGCATCATACACAATATCAAATTGAATAATACTGTCCCATACTTTTGAAAAAATAATCATATGTTTCGCGCTCATTGGTTTGTATGATTTTCCGAAGATTTCAAATGCCGAACGCTAACAATGGGCCGGATAAAAATGTTTGCAATATCGAATCTCTGTGTATTGTGCTGCTCATGCTCATTAACCTGTACGTAATAATGCTGATGCACGTGGACACTACAACAAATATCAAACACGAACGGGCCTCATTTCCAAGGCGTAAACAGGGCGAAACATAATACCTCTGTAAATCTATCGAATATCTAAAGAGTCCCGGATTTAATTAAATCTTGCACGTGAACCATTTGTATTCAGGCGTTGGATTTCTTAATCGTCAGAGCTGGGCTGCGAATGCAAATTCTAAAAAGTATTCGCGGAAGAATTTATTTGCCGCTTTTTGTCCAAGCATACTAAGCTGCTGTAACATAAACAGAAAATTCTATGGTTCAACAATGAAAACTATTCTAGGTCGGAAAGGAAATCGATGCAATTCAGTATCGTCGCTTACAACAAAACAAAGAAGCGATCAAGCCTATAAATACCAAACTCACTTTAAGGTCACATAGAAAACGCGTACGTTCTTCCGGCAAAATTAAGAAACAAATTTTTAAATGTTATCAAAGATCCATCGCTTTATTCAATTACTTATGCACCAGTAACTATTAAACACAAGCAACTTGGAGTTACTTTAAAAGTTATTTAAAAAAAACTCTTTTTTATATGAAGCAATAAGGTATATGTATTTATTAAAATCATTCTAGACATTGAAAAGTCAAAGGACAGTTGTTAGTGACGGCAATTTTTACTAAATTTGTAATCTTTTAAAAATATTTAGCGTACAATACTCAGTATTTGCTTGAAAATGCTTATCATTAAATCTGTTCGGACCCTAATGATAATTAACGACATAGTAACCTGAAAAATCATGAGTCTTCATTAGTGAAAAACTAATTTAATTGACAATACCTTACATAACTTGAGAATTTGGTAGTTTGGCTAATTAAAGTTTAACAAATAACAATTACGTTTTAAAAACTTTTTGAGATAATGTAGTAACTTCAGCAAAAAATATGTAAAACCTCCAATTCTAACGAGTTTTTTCAGCGAGCGAGATATTCTTTTTCTTTAAATTCGCACTTTTGCTAACCATTCATCCAAAATGTCAACTTCCTTTACGTATAATGAGCTTCTTATGCCGTTTAGTACAAAAATATGAAGACACGGACTATGTGTATTGTAGCACTCAAAGCAGTAAGGAATTATATTACGTTTTTGTGTACTCTTTTGCTTTGGTTAAATGAAAAACTTGAAAGCGCATTTCATAATGTTGTGGTATTCTACGTTAAAAGATAAAAATTGTTTTGTTTCTAATGTTTGCAAATTTAATAGGGGTGTCGTTTTAAATATTACCAAGAGGGACAAGCTTTACGTTGGTGCAAATTATAAAATCACATCACTATCATCAGGTCAGATTTCACATACATCACTTACCAGCAGGGTATTTTTATGCAAACGTCGTGTTTTGTGCATATACCAATAGTAGGTTATGAGATCAAAACAGAAAAGCAGTACACACATCCAATTATATATAAGGACTTGTATTTATTTAATATTTTAATACACTTTCAAACTCTGAAGTGTATTAATTTGTGACCAGGCACAGGCTACAATTGTCTAAGGGGTAGTTAAGCCAGGCTACTCCAGTCACATCTTATATCAAACAAAACTTTCATCTGATTCAGTAAAACAACCTTGTTATATAATTATACAATTTGTGTTTCGAAGTGCGTCCTGAACAAGTGCAAGAAGTATTCACGGAACTACCCAAATCGAAGGCTTGCATAAATTCAAGGAGCATCGCGCACAAATCTTAGGAATACACAAGGAATACATATTAATACTAATTTAGTAAATACATATCTAATACCATAATGAATGTCGCCTTTGTTTTATTTTTCCAAAGTATGTGATACAGTTTAAATTAAAATTTCTAACTACATCGCCCTCAAATATCTACCAGTTGTATCGTGAAGTTCTATATAGGAAAGTTTAACTACTTTTTCAGCTTTGCCGGTAAGATCACCTTGTTATATTAATCTAGAAAAACAATGTTTTGCATCTCTTTTGCACGCCATTAAATATCTACTAATGACGACCACTATAATATAGCTACATAGCGATGTTTCCACATATTACTCGACATTTTCCGTATAACGTTGCGTTTTATTGTGCCCTTCTATGTCCGTTTTATGGGGTTTTACGTGTAGGAATAAGTCCAAACATCAGCAGCTTACTGCAATAACAGCGTATTTCATCGTTGAAATTTACAGGCAGTAACTAACTATAATGCTTCGGGTAACGCTAGTTTAGGTTTTTTAAAGTAAAGGGAAAAAATACGTTACGAATAAGTACACCAATCGAGTATAATACCCAGGTTTGAACCTGAAACAAAAGGAGAAATCTTGTAAAGTAAATAATTTTAATTTTAAAATAAAATTCCGTCTTTTTGTATTTCACTAAAAAATCTTTAACATTAGCGCAAAATTAAATCAAGCTCTTTTTCTAGCAGTCCCTCTAGGATAAAACCAAGACAAATTACATCGTTACGACTATTGGTTACGAAGATATAAAGCAATTTCTTAAGGTCTGAGTATGTGAAGCTCGGCGAGGCACTGGCGGGAAAGCACAGGAGGGAGGGCAGTTTTTGGTAAATTTATCTCTTGTAGTAGTCTAGCAGCTGGCCAAAGTTCAGCATCAAAGAAACTAGATCGTTAAAACTTCAAATATCACATAGCGTTTTTGAAAATGAAGACATTTTTGGCATTGGCGCAAATTGAATAGAAAAGTTTTTTAGTACATCATTTAAGGACCACAACAAAAAAAAGTTTGCATTATTCCGACTCTTGGTAATGGAGGTATAAGGTAGTGTTTAAGTCTGCAAATGCAAAATTTAGGGGGCACCATGCAAAACATCATGAAGTCGGCATAGGAGGCCTTAGGACATTTAGTATTATGTTGTTCAGCACACTATATAGAAAGTTTCCACCTATTTAGAATATTTTTTAAGGGTTTTAGTAAAATTTCGTCTAAAATGCCTGGGCTAATACATATTGTTCTCAGGACTCTCAGGAGCAGTATAATGATCGGAGCTTTTCGAAATATTGGCTTAGATAAAAGTTTTCTTTGAAATTGCTGCCCTTGAGAACGAGACCCAATTATTTACTCTATTGCTTATATAGTTTTTTAGTTTAGTGTTTGTTAATGTACACATATAAAATTTAAGTATTAATTTCGATATATAGCCTATCTTTGTTCTATATTCCAACTGAACTGAAGTGCTGGTTGAATTTACTTTTATATTCGAGTGACGAGTAACGTACTATCTTCTTGAAGAACATTCTGGTTTTAGATTTCCGGTAAACACGATGATTTACCTTCTTGAACTCTATAGATAGAGGGCGTATGTAAGCAATTTCGACGTAAGCATCGACCTGCTCTTAAGTTCTTAATATAAATGAAAGAACTTTATCTTATATCGTTATTCAATAAGAATAACAATAGTTAAAGAAGTTTAGAAGGAAAAATAGGGGAAGGAGAGGAGTAGGAGAAAAACAAATGTCATGGGCAAGAAACATAAGACAACGGACTGAACTAAGAACAAGAAGGGAATTGGTAATTACAGCAAGAGATAAATAAAAATTTAGAAGTGTGGTTGCCAACATCCAATAGAGTGGATATGCAGTCGAAGAAGAAGAGAAATAACTGTATCTCCTGCTCGAGTAGTAATAATAACGAATTTAAAGTTAGATATTTACAACTATATTTTTACAAGATGCATTGTCAGTTAGGGAACCATAAGTCGACAATACATTACTAAATATACGTGTAAAACAAGTTTAGTTTATCTAAGCCGCTTGACACAAATTTCATCGATATTGAAGTTAAAATAATAGTAGAACAGCGATTAAAGACAACACTTCTCACATACATACATATAAGTAAGCTCTTGAGCAGAAAATCTGGGTCTGACACTCAGTGGCGTAAATGGCCACAAAAATCTGTTGCCGAACTCACAATTCCTCAATCCGGATTTAACAGCCGCGGGGCCTTGATTTGCAATACCTGATAAAAGAAATTTACTTGAATGATATGTTCTAAATGACGCTCGAAAAAATGGCCAGTGATTGTATTAGCGAATTAAGGCAAAAATCTGACGATTAACACAATAGGGCAACAACTGATTGTTGAAAATGCACAGCCGGTCGTTTCTTTAAAAAATGTGTAACGCTATATTCTTAAGTTGTCATTATTTAAAAGTAAAAAAAGTTACTATAAAATTTAACTATAAAATGAAGAAGTAACACAGATGTATATATTTTAATGTTCGGTTTAATGTTCTTGGGGTTGGTGTGTTACACGAAACACTAAAATGGTAATTGATTATGATTTTGTTTCTTTGATATATATATATATAGATGTATCATAATTACAAATTAAGTGAATATTGCGTATTTCCGCGCCGGCACCGCTGGTGGTTCGTGTTTTTTTACGGAGCGGCGATTCCAGGCTTGGGACTGGCAAGGGCTGGAAGAGGCCTTCGACTAAGGTGCGGGGCCTAGAAAGACTAAAAGGAAAACCTGAGGGGCTGCTTTAGCCTTGGCTTGGCGGTAGCGTGGATAAACAACGGTTCGGCATCCAGGAAGATGCGTAGTGCCAAGCATTGAGAGGTTTCACCAGGACGGGGCTGTGGAGTTGGTAAACAACGGAGCGGTCTTCTAGAGAAAAAGAGTAGCTGTGATCCGGGATGCTCATCGGCCGACGTTGCTTCTGTACTCTGTGCGAACTAGGGGTTCGACTACAGATATTGGGTGCTAAAGCTTTCGGCCGTTATTTTTAACGGCCGACGTCCCAGTGAAGATTAGTTTATATGTTTTTATTTAAAATTTTCAAGGAGTCAGGGGAAATGATTTAATATGCATCATGTTGTAGCTGACCTAAATCCGCGCATTTTTATACCGAACCAGGTAAAGTTGTTAAGTTTAATTTCCGAAATTTATTAGCCGTTGGTGAGCTATGGACAGCGGTGTGTTATTCGACGGTTAAGTTTTCTTAGAGCAGCCAGCAGTTTACTAACTGTACACTAAAAAGAATCCGGTGTTATTAATATTTAATTACAAACTGAAAGAGATAATTAAGAATATAAAAATTATAAATATATAACTAGCATAACTAATATGTGAGCAAATGAAAACGAAATCAAGCTTGGGCTAGAGAAAATTAAGTTAATGTGCTCTATTACTTGTGATGTTTTTAATTTAAATATAGCAGTCATTATAATAGTAGAAGTTGTTTAAATTATCAAGTTTTAAATTACACATGTTTAATCAAGAACAAAAAGTTTTTTTAATCGAAATAATTGATGTAGCAGATGTAACATTATTTAAGTGTCTTTTATGTTAATTTTCAAATAAAATTTTGACGTGACAGTTTGTAGATAGTCACGCAACGGTTTAGGTTATGTACGAGGGCGGTTCACCAATTATTGTCCCTAGCATAGAAGCAAACGTTTGAGAAGAACGAAATAATTTTATTTTTCAACATAGTCTCCTGACAGGTTAATACATTTTAAGTATCGGTGCTGAAGTGCTTGAATGCCTTTGGAAAAAAATTCTGTATTTTGTTCCGCCAGCCACTCATTTACGGCTGTCATCACTTCTTCGTCGTTCATGAAATGGGTTCCCCGAAGATGTTCTTTTAATTTTGGAAAAAGAAAATAGTCGCTAGGGGCCAAATCTGGCGAATAGGGAGGTTGCTCAAAAATTTCAAAGCCAGCTTTATGAATGGCTGCCATTGAAATACAGCTTTTGTGGGCCGGGGCGTTATCCTGATGAAACAGAACACCTCGTCTCAATTTTCCTCTTCTTATTTCCTTGATTGCTTCTCGAAGTTTTGGTATTAAAACTGCGTAATGTTGGCCTGTTACGGTGTGCCCACGTGGTAAATAATCCACAAAAATAACTCCCTTAAAATCCCAAAAAACCGTTGCCATGATTTTGCCTGCCGAAGAAACAACACGAAATTTTCGAGGAGGTGGGGAACCCTTATGCCGCCATGCCATACTTTGGCGTTTCGACTCTGGGTCAAAGTGATGAACCCAAGTTTCATCCACTGTAAGGAATCTTTGTAAAAATTCATCGGAGTCTCTGTTAATGATTGCCAAATTGGTCTCTGCGGTAACGTGTCGGAG
This sequence comes from Agriotes lineatus, assembly GCA_940337035.1. Lineage (NCBI taxonomy): Eukaryota > Metazoa > Arthropoda > Insecta > Coleoptera > Elateridae > Agriotes > Agriotes lineatus. The sequence continues at coordinate 17,821,702 of OW679202.1, forward strand.
GCGTTTTTGATCTGCCATTAGCATTTTTGGTACCCAACGTGCAGAGACTTTTGTGAGACCCAATTCTTCGTGCAAAATTTTTTCAACGCCCCCAACTGAAATGCCACACGTCTCCGCTATGCATCTGACGGTAATTCTTCTATCATTTAGTACCATATCATGGACCAAATTAATATTTTCCTTGGTAACCACAGTTTTTGGTGGTCCTGCACCTGGCGCGTGTTCACAGGACTCTCTCCCCAGTTTGAAATCTCGAGACCAATTTTTAATTACCTGGTATGAAGGCGCAGCATCACACAATACTTCAGTCATGTCCTTATGAATTTCTTGCGGTGATAAACCTTTCTTACAGAGGTATTTTATAACAGCTCTTGTTTCGATTTTATCCATTTTGATAAAATTACAAACACCACAAGAGAACTGAACTAATATTTCGAATAAATGAAAAGATAGAGAGACGCAATTTTACATACATTAACGTGAATAAATGACACTTCGGATAAAAACAGTTTTTCATTTGTCAGTCAATGCCTACTATATTAGGGACAGTAAATGGTGAACTATCCTCGTATGTGTATTTCATTGTAAAACATCAACATAATGTGAATTAATAATCGACATACGTTTCAATTTTCAAATCCAAGCTTGATTTAATTTTCGTTTGCTCACATGTTATAAAAAGCACCTCTTTCTTTAGCCAGACTTGTATAAAATTCTATTATAATCGCACTATACGTTATAAATAATATTAAAATTGCAATGCATGATTTCGGCGCGCTACGACATATTAAACGAAGCTAATCATATACGTGTATCTGATTCGACCCTTGTTTGCCGCCTGTGCTGTAAATTACTATCATTCTTACCGTGTAATCATTGATAATTACAATTTCATATTTCAAATACTCCCAAACCAAAGGGCGTTCTACCAATCTACCCCATTCTAATGAGTATCTCACATAGACAATAGAGAAAACATTTTAGGGGAAATTCGCCATAGATATAGATTGCCTCTCGATTTTCAGTTTTCATTTTCTAGATATACTACTTTTAGAATGTGTATGGATTTGACGTATATGTAGGTGTTGTGAACACGAACACAGATTGACACCGTACGGCAGCCCCTGAATAATAGATAATGACGAATGAGACAAGAAAATGATGCCAGCCGAAAATTCGTTTGCCATTTTTTACGTTGTAACTGTGCATTAGACTGCAACATTGTAAAGAGATGTTAACCGTTCATAACCATATTGATATAAAGAAATTCTGTTTGAGGCATCACGATTTGTCGCAAAATACTGTACCCCTTTTTCTGGATATTCAGAATATTTGAATATTTTTTCGTTCCTTTATTTGTAAAAGCTACCGTTATGATTTGACGAACGGCATTCAGAAGTAAAAGACTTGTTTTACTTTCAAGAAACTAAAACTACAAAAAGAAGAAATTTCTACGAATAGTAGACCCCGGCAATGGTTATAACTAAACACTTTCCATAGCTAAATTATAAGCAGATGAGTTTGAAAACAGAGCAACGGGAAAGAAATGTGCGATGTGCAAATATCACAATTTTTGGTAATAATTGGACAGTTCTGAATATGTTTGGCTTAAAAAACGTTACAATGTTCTTTACATATTTTCGTATGCTGCATTGTGAATTTGCCTTGTTACATTATGTCTCCAAAACTTTCCATCTGCAACTGGAGCCCTTATGCAATTTCAAAAACTAAGTGTACCTTGAGGCCGAAAATGCCATTTTGACATTGCAACAGGAATTGAACACGCCAATGTATCTTCGGTTTCTCAGTCCAGTTCCTAGATCACGGAATTAGTATGATACTGCAAAAGACGTTGAAATTATTTTGTTAAAGATTATATACAGGGTGTCTCAAAAGGAGTGAGATACCGTTTGGCCATGGATTCCTTAGGTTAAAATAAACCTATTAAACCTAATACACTTTAGTAAAAAATTTCTCCAGTAAGAAGTTATATGGCCTTACAGTCCATTTTAAAAAACTTTCTACAAATGTAGTGATACCGATTTGGATTTTGGTGCACATGCTTAATATTATGTACTATACCAGCGTTTCTCAAACTGTAGACATCGGCGGATCCCTTATTTGCAATTTTATAGATCATAGACAGTGTATGACTTATGTACCACTGTGACCTTGAAAACAGTTTACTTTGCTGCTACATAGGTGCTGGTACTAAAATTAAATAATATTTGAGAGCTCTATATTTTTATTATTAAAGTAAAGCTACTACCTACCTATTAAAAACACAAGAACACTTACAAAATTAATAGAATATGTAGTACCAATACAGGCGTACAATAATAATAATAATAATAATATAATGTTAATTCTTAATCATACATAATAATAACCATTTATTTTTAATGCGACGGATGGTGTTGTTTTAATGTAGAAAGTTTTAATCGTAGTTCTGGTTCTACATTTTTCAGCCATTTCTGTTTTTTGATTTTATGTATACAAGTGTACAGAACGTTTGTTCACACAAATTTGTCGTACAAAATGACATTACATGCGTCAATGTTTTTTTGCATGATAGAACGGTTTTACTTAGTTATCGCGTTTGTTGCCAAATCAGTAAGTTATGCCTACCGTTCTAGAACGGTAAGTAAAAATTCGAGGTTAGCAGGTTAGGTTTTGTGTCAGTCTGTGTCAAATTCGAGGTTAGCAGGTTAGGTTTTGCGTCAGTCTGTGTCAAAACTGACGCAAAACCTAACCTGCTAACCTCGAATTTGAAATAGACCTACAGTGCCACCAACATATTATTCTGTGGTATGTCACATTTTACCGACGTTTGAAAAAATATCTATCGTGCAAAAAACGTCAGAAGCATTACGAACGTTAAGGAATTACCGATCTCAGACAACAATTGTCTTCGATCGGTAAAATGTCCTTACCGTTCTTAATACTTAATATACTATTGTGATAACTCTACGTAATCAAATCGCAGTCGTAACCAAAAGTCCGTCACGTTTTAACATTGAACCAAATTCTAACTACTTACTGATGTTTTCGTTATCGAGTAAAAAATAACCGCTCAAAATAGCTATTTATGCAACAAGTGCTAAAAGTCGATGTTTCTGCACGAGACATGAAAATTATGAAACGAAGCCGAAGGTTGAGTTTCATAACATGTCTCGTGCATAAACGACTTTTTGCACGCTTTGCATACAATATTTTATCTACGACCTTAATTTTACTGTTATTAATCCATAAATATCGATTTAACAAAGGTTTGCATTTACGACACTTCTAATTTATGTCATAATAAACAGTAGCCCTTGGAGCGCGGGCGAATGTTTGCGAAGCCAGTACTGTCAAAGTCAGTTATTAAAGATAATTATTAATACTACACATCTTACTGTATTCATTACATAACGCTTTAATTATTTCAAAAACACTTTACCTCTAACGCAAGAAGTAACTAGAATAAATTTAGAACTTCACTTCCAGTTCGAAATTGTGGTTTTATGACCTCACTTCACTTTTAGCACATGGGCTAAAAGTAAACAGCTGATTTCTTTAAACACGCTAAATTATAAAACGTCACTTTTAGTGAAAAAAACTAGCACTAAAAGGCCTACTTTTAGTGGTGGTCGTCGATAAAAGTAATTTTTAAATCTGTGTCAGTGTTTTATATAAATCTACATTATCTATTCCTATTAATCTATAATAGCTCTATTCGGGCTTAACTCGCGGACCCCTTAAGATTGCTTTAGCGGACCCCGGAGGGTCCGCGGACCCCAGTTTGAGAAACGCTGTACTATACTAATACAAAATCTATATATTGTAACGGTGCTCAGCCTATTTGGCTTTAATTTGTGTATGTACCTACGTTGTGTATGTCTCTTGGTTATGGCGAAGTGCCTCGGCGGGGTTACAGATGATTAACCTAAACGGTGGTACTTGGACTAACCTTACTCAGGTCGTTAGAGGCTGGAGACCTTCGGTTCTCACACCGAAAGAAAACAACGCCATGGAGATCTACTATTCTTTATTAGGACCAAGTGTAAATGTAGGTGTTACGAATACATACCTACTTTTGCAATTACTGCGGTGTTCCGAAGTATGAAAATAGTTCTTTTTTACTTCCTTTTACAATAAAGGATGTATAGGATTCACCCCAAAAATTCGAAATTGAGTTTTCAACAGATCTTCACGTTTTAGAGTCCCCTGATCCCAAAAAAATTTTTTTTCATTGGTCTGTCCGTGTGTCTGTCTGCCTGTGAACAGAATATCTCAAAAACGGAAAGAGGTATGGAGTTGAAACTTCATATATAAGTTTTGTGTACTATGTAGATGCGACAGCAAGCTTTTGAAGAAAATCGCATAACCCGAAGTAGGCGTTTCCTCTTGTGATTTTTCAGTTTTTTTCAATTTTTTCAAAAACGCCTCTAACGATTTTTTTCAAACTTCACATTTTTATTAAATTTTGAATGTGTATTGATGTGAGATAGGTGGTGATTTTCCAGTTGAATACTTCTAAAATGGGTTTCTTTTGTTTTTTTTTTCTATTTTTTTTATTAACTCCTATTTTAAATAGAACACCCAGTATATTATTAAATTTTTGGATTCAGCTTAAAATTCTAGAGAAAATTTGTCTCTTCAACTAACGCCCCATTTTGTACCGTTTTTGCAGAATTTATAATTTTTGAAAATTTTTGACAAATGCTTAAAAATTAAAAATCAAATTTTTGGCTAATAAGAAAAGGAAGTTCTTATTCCCTTTTTTATGTTGTTTATTTCGTCTCTGCTTTGCTGTAATTCTAATTTCATAGTTCTCATCTCTTCTTTCTCTCGTTTCTGATTTCCGTCAATTCTTGTTTTAATTCTTTTCTCATTTCCAGTATTCATTTCTTGATTTCATCCATGTTTATAGTTTCTTGGTCTCTAAGTTGTTTGGTTTTTATTGGTGTTCTATTTATTATTTGGTTCTATGAAAAACTTTTTTCTTCTTCTTCCAATGGCGAAACGTGTTCTGGTTTACTCCATTTATTTGTTTTTTCCCGTCTCCTCTTCGTTATTATCGTAGTTGATATGTGTTTCCTAGGTACAAATAGTCCTAGGTACGGGCCTGTTCTTGGTTCGTATTTCTTGGTTCTTGTTACTAGTTGTGTTATGTGTTGCCTATTTTTCGAAGTCGTTGCGCTTAAGGACACGGAGCGAATCAACTTCTCAGACTTCGTATTCCTTATCAGCTAACATAACTATGTGTAACCTAATTATATGCTCTTTGGTGTAACTAAGTATTAATCTGATTTTACTTACTCGTTGTGACGACGCTTTCAATATTTGTTATAACTATTTATGTTGGCTGGTTTTGTAATTGTTTGCTTTACCACTTTTGGATATTTTTGACTTTTCACTATTTATTAATATAATACTTCATCAATCATAAATAAAACTTGTGGTCTCACAAAAGCCAGAAGCGGATATAACTAGAGTTACGATTTTGACCTTTTTGTCTATCATGTTCATGTATATAAAATCTTAGGATTTTGTGAATAAATTAGGTTCCTACAAAGGGGCTACAATTAAATAAATTTTATAGTGCATATATATGCCTATTTTAATTGTTAGCGCCTAATTTTGATATACCAGTCTATAAAAGCCTTTTTTAAATTTTATTTTAAAATGCAGCACCGCATTTTCACCACTGTAATTTTCCCACGTCGATATTTAAGATGAATTACGTCACATGATGTTCTTCGAAATTTGCAAACTCAAACTCTGCACTTTACAAGACAGTGGGAGAAATTTCAAATAATTTTCGACAAACTTAGGTGAGGTGTCAGGAGATGCAGGTCGAATAGCATCAACATTTGAACAATCATTTCTACAAAATCCTGGATTGCACAAGATGCTATAGGTGGCATCAGTTTTAAAGAGAAAAGTTCGATCAATGCCTGATTTGCAACATTGCGATATATTATATCGTCGATGAAGTATGCACTACTGTGTTCTTGCGATGCAGGGCGATGGTTTTCGCGGTACAAAAACATTTGACTACCAAAAGATATCATTTTATAGCGGAAAATATCGAACATTTTTAGTATACAAAATAGTAAATAATAAAGCCTATTTAAGTGCCATTTTTTGTTATTTTTAGGACTTTTTTGCCTACCTTTTTACTTCCTTTTACAATAAAGGAAGTATTGGATTCACCCCAAAAATTCGAAATTGAGTTTTCAACAGATCTTCACGTTTTAGAGTCTTCTGAACCCAAAAAACATATTTTTTTTCATTGGTCTGTCTGTGTGTCTGTCTGTGTGTGAACAAAATATCTCAAAAATAAAAAGAGTATGGCGTTGAAACTTCATATATAAGTTTTGTATACTACGTAGATGCGACAGCAAGCTTTTGAAGAAAATCGCATAACCGGAAGTAGGTGTTTACTTTTGTGATTTTTCAGTTTTTTTCGATTTTTTAAAACTTCACATTTTTATTACATTTTTAATGTGTATTGAAGTGAGATAGGTGATTTACCAGTTCAATACTTTTAAAATGGGTTTCTTTTGTTTTTTTCTGTTTTTTTTATTAACGCCTATTTTAAATAGAACACCCGGTATATTATTACATTTCTGAATTCAGATTAAAATTCTAGAGAAAATCTGTCTCTTCGCCTAACGCTCTATTTTGTACCGTTTTTGTAGAATTTGTAATTTTTGACAAATGCTAAAAATTTTAAATCAAATTAAGATCACTGTAAAAGGAAGTTGTGTGCGTGTATCACACCAGATTTAAAAAAAAAAGAATTGTGTCTATCTATCCTAACTCTAGTCATAACTCCCAATATCAAATCTGGTCACATCGCCCAACTTGGTCACAACGCCCAACGTCGATTCTTCTCACAATGTCCAACTTGGTCATAACGCCCAACTTTGATTTTGGTCACAACTCCCAACTTGTCATAACACCCCTATTTTGATCCTGGTCACAACGCCAAACTTGGTCACAACGCCCAACGTCGACGCTTCTCACAACTTCCAACTTGGTAATAACGCCCAACTTTGATTTTGGTCACAACTCCCAACTTGGTCATAACGCCCAACGTTGATCCTGGTCACAACGCCAAACTTGGTCACAACGCCCAACGTCGACGCTTCTCACAACTTCCAACTTGGTAATAACGCCCAACTTTGATTTTGGTCACAACTCCCAACTTGGTCATAACGCCCAACGTTGATCCTGGTCACAACGCCAAACTTGGTCACAACCTCCAACTTTGTCATAATGCCCAACTTTTTTTGAAGCATATTTTCATAGAAATTTCGGGTTAGATTCAAATTAATAGTTGAGATGCGCAGGCACCCAAGTATGTGTGCAAACCTTATACTTCCATATACGTATCTGGTAATTGAATACTGTTGATTTTTAGTTATTTTTATTGCAACATGATTGACGTGGTCGTGTTACAAGTCAATAAAAAGATTAGGCACACATACGTTTTGAAAAATATATTGTGGCCGAAAAGTGAAAGTTGAAATTGTTTGAAATATTTAACGTCGCAACTTTTTTGGAACGTTTGTCCAGTAAGATTCTTGTAAGCTCGGTCGGCAGCGGAGTTGTGCATACATACATATACATATACACATTTTCTCTTTTGTCATCTGTTTACATATATTTTTTCAGCAGAATTTGGCTATAGTAGTGAAGTAATTTTCTTTTTCCAATACCTATTTGTAAAGCTGGATTTTATATATGCTAATCTCCACAAGATTAGTACAAATGACACTAAATGACACGCGAAATCAAGTTAGAGTGCACGGGAACATATCATCCAGTTTTGAAGTAAAAAAAGGTCTTCGACAAGGGGATCCTCTGTCATGTACACTCTTCAATATTGTATTAGAGGCAATCATAAGGAGAAGTAAATTGAACAGAACCGGGACAGTATTTTCCAAAAGTCACCAGCTACTCGCATATGCGGACGATGTTACTATAGTAGCAAGATCCAACAAAGAGCTGCAAAGAACTACAAGAGTACTCGAAAAAGAGGCAAAAAAATGGGATTACAAATCAATGAGGAAAAGACAAAATACATGGAAATGGGGAAAAAAGGGAAGGAAAAAACCGAAGAAGTGGAAAAAATATCTATTAAACTAGAAAACAACCGTGTATTAAAGTGTGAAAAAGTTAAAAGTTTTGTGTTTTTGGGAGCGCTAATCACAGAAAATGGCGATAACAGTGCGGAGATAAAGCATAGGGTAACAAAAGGGAATAGATGCGCGGGTGCTTTAAATGAGGTGTTAAGTGCAAGAAATATATGGAGGAACACTAAGCTCAGAATTTATAAAACGGTAATACGCCCAACGGTTACGTACGCTAGTGAGTCCTGGGTTTTAAATAAAGCAGATCAAAATCAAATAGAGATTTGGGAACGAAAAATATTACGTAGGATTTTTGGGGGGAAAAGAACGGCGGAAGGGTGAAGGGGAAAGAAGAAACAACGAGGAAGTACTACTTTTGTATGGTCAACCAAACATAACAAACGTGGTGAAGGCGCAAAGGTTAAGATGGTTAGGCCACGTGGAAAGATCAGACGGGGAAAGAACAACAAAAAAAGTGTTACATGGAAGACTAATGGAGGATAAAAGACGCGGACGACCAAGGCAAAGGTGGCTGGACAGTGTTAAAAGAGACTTACAGACAATAGGTGTAACAGACTGGACAACAAAATCACAAAATAGAACAGAATGGAAATTAATTGTACAAAAAGCCCTGGGCCATAATGGCCTGTAACGGCAATATATATATATATATATAATCTCCATGGTAAAGCAACATTTTAATGATGAGGCAATACTCCATAGCAACTAACTCGGTTTTGCATCGTGAGCTAAAGTTTTGCACTTATGGATAAAATGTATTTAGGTATTCACTTGTACTATACATAACTATTGTCCAACATCTACCTATAAAGTTGTAAGTGCTTTATCCACTAAAGTCACGTTGCTAGAGTAACACGTTAATGATGATAGTGGATAAAATTTACTTTAATCACTAGCGAATAAATTGTCATTTTTGTAGATAAAAACCTTAGGATATAATGCAGTGTACTTTGGTAACTAAGGATATTGTGTCAAGTTTTTTTTTGGGAATATGTAAGTTTAAATGTTAATTAGGAAAAGCTTAATAATTGTAGGTGTTGGAAAAAATGTTTTCGTCTTTACTCGCGTGTGACATACAAAATGGTTTTCAACACCCACAAAAAAAGTTTCTTTTATTTAAAATTTAAACTTACACATTTACAAAAATATTGCCACTGGCATTTAATTTAATTGCTTTTTTACCTTACTTCGTTACTTATTCGCCCTTGTCAATAAAGTGTTACTTTAGCAACGAGATTTTAATAGATGTGGTACAATTTTATAGATAGGTATTGGAAAAACAAGCATGATTTATCTTATCAGAAACGCTAGTAAAGGGTTTTTAGGCTCGAATGAATAGAAAGTTCGTTTTAGATATAACAAGATGTTTTACGGATTAAAATAAAAACCAGTATTTATAACTATTTGTATTTATTTACTACTTACTAACTATTATTTACAATTACAATTACTATTTTCATCCAATCAATATACCAACAAGAATATGAGCAATAATTCAATATAACTGAAGAAATAACTGTAGAAATAATTAACGCCAATACCAAGATAACAAACAGAAAAGCACCTAGAAAAGAAGAAATTCGTAATAAACTATTAAAATATGGTGGCCAATTACTAATAACCGAAATTCATAAACCTTTTCAGAAAATAGTAGAACTTATAGGAATACCAATTGACTGGCATAAATCTATAACAGTACCAGTATTCAAAAAAGGCAAAAATAGTTCTTTTCAATTATCGTGGAATAACACTATTGAACTCTACAGATTGGTACTGGATAATATGAACACAGGCAATCAAATGAGCTAGAATACCGTTTATGGGCTTTGTATGCGTTAGACAGAAACAGACCTATATGCTATTAATATCTAGTATCCGCAAAATCAAGGTGATTTGTTTTTTAGAAAACACTGAATTCTAGAATACTAGATTTTAGGTCATGTATGTCTACTCTTTCTATCTAACTCATCCAAAGCCCATATTATAGCTTGTTTGACTACCTATATTCACATTATTCACCACCAATCTGTATATAATGAGCTTAAGGACGAGAAGAACTTTAAATGCAGAACAACAAGGCTTCAGAAGAAATAGATCGACAACTGATGCAATATTTATTATAAGGCAGATTTCTGAAAAAAAGCAATAGAATATAATAAAGTGGCCTACATTTGGTTTATTGATCTTTCGAAAGCATAGTAGAGTAGCAAGTAGAATAAAATAAAAAGATGTTGTCAAAGTACATGTGAAAACGGAGAACTCGAAGTAATAATAAGCATTATCCACAAATTAAACATTAATAACACAACAAGAATAAAATAAAGCAATAACTGAAGAAGTTAAGTTCTATGTAAAACAAGACAAGGAGATAGTCTAAGCCCACTTTTATATTATAATAGATAAGATCATACAAAAATTCAAAGATATCAACTTCGGGTATCGCATGAGAAACCAAAGAGTCGGCATAGCATGCTATGCAGATAATGATGTCCCAATAGCAGAATCGGAAGATAACTTACAAAGACAATTAAAACAATTTAAAAAAGTGCAGAAAAGTACAGTAGGTACGCAGATATGTATATCACGAAAACGACTGTCTACCCATTGCCCGAGAACCTGCCAGATGTAAGCTTGTCGTTGATAACCAGCCGGTAGAACAAGTCATGTCATTTTCTTATCTATGAACAGCCATCACAGCTTTATGAAATCTAAAAGAAGAAATTTTCAATCAAGTGAATAAAGCAAGCTCCATCTCCGGTTGCATGCGAAATATTATATGGAGAAATAAAGACATGTCGATCGAGGGCAAATCTAGAAACTATAAAACATTTGTCAGACCTATCCTCAATTAAACTACAGTTGACACATCCATAATAAAGGACATGCAAAATGAAATCCCTGCGAACAATATACCGGAAAAGTACTAGATCATGTAAAAAAAGCATGATAATTCAATAGACAAGAAAACGACTAAGGATGTGGAATGAACATGTTAATCGCATTGCAGATGACAGACTAGCAAAAGTAGTAAGGAATGGAAACGCTGGCGAGATAGCTATGGCAGGCTACATCCAAAGAAAATGATACCAGAGAAACAGGTCTGAGACCTAATTACCGAAGAAGATTAACTACTATTTACGTCGTTATTACCCTTATGTATTGCTCACTTTGTATTCTGTCCAGTGGACAAACGGAATAATCCACGACGGCTCCCGTTTCTTCATCAGGCCGCTGACGTTCATTGTTGCGTACCTGCATCGTTTTGGTGCAAACATCCCAAAGGCCAAAATGTTTGCACGGCAACAAAAACGTTGTCCTGGTTCTTTGCAAATGATGCACAATGCTTCGTCTGATCGTTGGATAAGGCCATCGGTTGTATGGACTGGTGCTTCTGGCTCTGCTTCGTCTTCAATGTCATGGTTTTCGTCTGTATTACCTGAAATTGCATTAATTTACAATAACAACTTGACGTTGTACATTTAAAAGTAGTCAGACAACATACCTCTTGCAAATTTATCAGGTATATCTGCCGATAGAGTTGCTAAAATAGTATACTGTACCACCCTTAAGCGAGGGGTGAGCGCAGCCTTAGCTAGCTCTAAAATATGGTGTGAGTAAGGACTAGTCAGTGATCATTAGGATTAAATATAATCGTTATGAAGCAACACAATTTAGGGCGCCTGTCGTTAAACACAACAAAAAAACAAATCTAGCTACTAAAACTAAACACCACTTACCTTGTTTACCTCGCACTTCAACCCAAATAAAAACAAACGAGCCAGGTTCATGTAGGGTGGTGGCATGAATGCACAAATAAAATGTAAACCAGTAACAGTTAAATAGACTTTTAATAATCAACAACAAGGTAACAAATATTCAGCACAAAAGATCTGCATGATCAATTAGGCCCAGAATGAATAATTAACAACAAAATTGAATTTGGAGTCACCCAATTCATCACACACAAATAATAAGAATTATTAAAATTTGACACACACTGTAGGATACAACAGATTAAAATTAATAAGCTCGCGACAACATAATGTGGCAAAAATTGCAATTCGGAGGCAATGCAAACGACCGAAAAGTGATTTTATTTTACTTGAAGCTTTCGTCGATTGCAAGGTCATGCCGGGCGCCTGAAGGACGCTAGCGGAAAAACGCATAAATTTAGCAATAAGAAAAGATGAATTACCAACGCATCAAGCGTTGCACTAAAAGATGGATCGTTATCTCGTACAGTTTGTTAATCCAAGGCCTGTTATTTTTTAGGCAAAAGCCCATTACCAATAATTAAACAGCAAGCTGAAGTGTGATTCATGTGCTTACGTGGTGTTTAAAAAGCACTATCTTGAGATCTCATTTGGGTCTTGCCAGCCTCGGTCTGGAGGTGTTAGATTTGGCCTTGAAGCGTATACAGATGGACTGCAGAAGCCGTTTGCCGCAAGGAATTCGACCAAAGGGACCGGACGTTAGCAACCCCGATCATCTGAGCTTAAGCTTGGACGATAAGCAGCAGGTACGAATGCCGTGGATTTGGAAGCAGTAGCCACATGGAAGCAGGCCTAATTACCACTAAATTAGAGCTCACAGTTAAAAACTAATAGGAAAATCTCACCATAGCTGGAAATCGGCCTAAACGTGCATGAAGGGACGCCGCAGTGCATACTTCAAATGAATTATTTTGCGGCTCAGCCTCCTTCGACGAGAGCTCATATTGGAAGACCGCAATTCGAAAATTTAGAGCCAGGCATGCTCTTATCGGAGGTTGAGCGCTCTTCGGAAAAACTCAAAATTCCTACGCTTTGCATCGCCCGAAAGGAGTGCGCGGTAAATAAAATTAGAGATGCGACAGCATCGTGGAGCGGAATTCAAACGTAACGCATAAATGAAATGGGGTGTTACAGTTGCGGTCATTACTGTCATTTAGTGCGTGTTCTATAATACGGTCCGTCGTATGACAGACTATGTTAAAAAACTGTCTTAGGAACAGTGACGTTGCCTCTTGTATTGTTTTGTTGTTAAGGCGATACTTCCGCTTGTCTAATGTTTTAATATGGAGGCATTTGTCAATAAATGCTCGAAGTTCCCTAATTGCAGTTGCAGTAAGGTTGCCTAATTTGTCTAAAAGCAACAGAAACATTGAATAGTGAGGCTATTTTTTTGGGTATTTCGCCACACTACAAAATAAAAAATATTAGAACATGAACGTTTCGGAAGACAACTCTACTTGCATTTTCATTTTCATTAAATTAAAAATTAACTAGGAGAACTTAGCTTATTTTATTGGAGATCTAGAAGAGTACGACTAACCTCCTTAATAAACAGTGTGGCACTGACAGCCGACTACTTGATTACATCTTTAAGAATAGAGAGCCAACTATTAGTTAAATCAACTGAATATGTGGACACTCATTCGTCTTTGCTTAGTAAAAAATATGCAGTTTCTCTAATTTTACATCTAGTTGATCTCGATTCTTTAGAATGATCTTTGTGTTATGCGAATGAATTTTGTGGGTGTTATTCCAAGCATGTTCTGCTATTTTAGATTGGCCAATCTGGTATTTCTTAATTAAATTGTGGTGTTCTTTAACGATACAGCCAAAGTTGTTTGCTCTAATAATAAAATCTTCAAAAAAGAGAACGAATTTAGGTATTATAAAAATGTTTTAACAGAGAACGGTTATTCCGAGATTCTAGTTCGGAACATTTTCGATACACGAAACAATAACATGCATGTACAGAAAAATGGCACGTAAAATGAAACACTCTTACTATCGTGTATTAAAAAAAACTCATTTATCTAATCCTAATGGTAGGCCTTGGAAAGAAAAATAGAAAATCTAGTCATGTCTTAACTTAAGTCTGTAGGATTGCATTTTGTCTATGAAAACATATGTCACTGTGACAGGTAAAAGTTTACACTGCATTAAGTGTACTTGTATCAAACAAAAAGGAAAATAATATGGCATTTACACAACAACAACGAGTGTATTAACCATAACAGTCAATCTTCTTCTTCGCGTGCCTATCTATTACTGGACGTTGGCGATTATTTTGGCGATCATTTTGGCGATCATTACTTTGTTGGCAGCCGCTCGGAACAGCCGTGTTGTTGATCTAGAGAAACATGCCCTTAGATTTTTAAGCCAAGAGATTCTTCTCCGTCTGGGTCCTCTCCTTCCGTAGACCTTTCCCTGCACTATAAGTTGGAGCAATGTATAGCGGCCCCTGTTCCTCATTATGTGCCCCAGGTATTCGAGCTTTCTCCGTTTCACTGTGTTAATAATTTCCAATTCATGGCCCATTTTTTGCAGTACTCTTTCGTTCGTGATACGGTCTGTCCATGACATTCGTAATATCCGGTGGTGCAGACACATTTCAAATGCTTGTAGTCTTCGTATTGAGGCATTGGTCAGGGTTTAGGATTCCACACCATATAGAAGTACAGTGAAAACATAGCATCTAAGAAGTCAGATCTTCGTTTTTTTGTTCAATTCGCGACATTTGAATAATTTTGTCATTTTGATAAAAGTTGTTCTCGCCTTTTCAATTTTGCATTTGATCTCAAGTGAATGGTCCCATTGGTTGTTCACTATGCTTCCTAGATAGTTGAAAGTGGTGGTTTTTTCAATAATTTTCTGTCATATCATAAGCTGGCCTTGTGGTGGTTGTCCCTTAGTAATTACCATGTATTTTGATTTTTTACTATTAATATCTATTCCTAACGCTTGACTTAACTTGTGATATTGCATTGATCAATGTTTGTAGATCTTCTAAATTTTCTGCAAATATTACAGTATCATCGGCGAATCTAATATTATTGAGCCGTTCTCCATTTAGCAGTATGCCTTTTTCTGTCAGGCCTTCTAATGCTTTGGCAAAGATTTCTTCAGCATAGATATTGAACATGCCTGACTCCGCGTTGTATTTCCATGGCTTCCGATAATTCGCCTTTGTGTTTTATGTGAGCTTTCTGGTTGGGGTTTTGTATTATTCTGGGATCTTTGTCGTCGATTCCTATCTGTTACAGTATAGTGACAAGTTTATCATGTTTTACTTTGTCAAATGCCTTTTAAAAATCTATGAAGCAGGCATGGACATCTCTACAGCGCCAACGTTGGAATAATACCTGCACGCTAAATAAGACCTCGCCCGTGCCAGTTGCCTTCCGAAAACCGAGTTGTGTGTTCCCCATTTGATCTTCACAAAGTGGGTATAGTCTTTGATGAATTATCTGCAGAAAAGATTTTAAAAGGTGGCTCAAGCTAATTGTGAGGTAATCACTGCATTGTTTTGAGGTTGCTTTTTAGGTATAGCTATGAAGTTGGATTTTAGCCAGTCGTTTGGTATTTGGTTGGTATCATAGATCCTGTTGTATATTGTTGTGAGCCTTTTAATTCCATTATCAGTCAATAAAAATTGTTTTTATTAAGTGTTGCATATCTTTAGAAAAATAGTTCAAGATCAAGATGTAATTTCGTTCTCTCTGAGTAGTTCATTTGCTTCAATGGATGTATCAAGTTATGGCAAATTTCAATTTGATCATGACATGCTGCGAATGAGTTTTTTTAACACACGATATAACTGCACATAGCAAGTTTCAAATTTTTAGTAAACAAATGATATGTATAACGTAATTTATGTCTAAGGACTTTGAGTCTCTCCCTCCTATAATCTTCTGATTTAAGCAACCTTGTTTAAATTAAATTAAATGTTTCTGATAACCTTGTAATGTACCATGCTTTTGCTATGTTGGTTTTTGAAGCGGATTACCCGATAAATAGTATTTCTTGTCAATGCGGGCAATACTATATACTCGTATATAAACACCAAAATTTAAATAAGAAATCCCAGATTGACAAATCTAAAATAGTAGAACATGCTTGGAATAGCAACCACAAAATACATTGTCACAACACAAAGATTTTATCTAAAGAATCGATATCAACTATTCATAGCATTAAAGAAACTGCGTCTATTTTACTCAACAAAGCGGAATGCGTGTTTACACATTCAGTTGTTTTAAATAATAATTGGCTATGGCTATCCAAGATATAATCATGTAGTCGACTGTCAGTGTCACGCTGTTTATTGAGGAGGTTACTCGTACTCTTCTAGATCTCCAATAAAATAAGCTAAGTTCTCTTAGTTAATGTTTAATTTAATTAGTTAATTGTTGAAAACGCAAGTAGATTTGTCTTCCGAAACGTTCCTGTTCTAAAATTTTTTATTTTGGAGTGTGGCGAAATACCCAAAAAATAGCATGATTTTGAAAGCGCCACAAAGAAGTTTGGGGGATTATTAGAATAGTTATTTATACATCAACCAAATTCTGTATTCCTTTTGATCAAATTCTAACAATATGCAAAAACATTACATGTACAACTTATGAAATCATTTCTCTTTCGTCTTTCACTCGTCTGGTTTATTCAAACTCACGAAAAAATAATTGCTTTCATCGCTTGTTGTACAAATTGTTATTTTTACTCTTTTGAAAATAAGTGATAAAGAGGCTAGCGTTTTACCATTGAGAAAAGACAACTAGAAAGTTGGCATATTAATAAGGGAGTGCAAAAAGATATTCTGTAAGCCGAGGTTTCATAAGAATAAAAACACGCAATTGTATTTAACCTCAGTTTACTCATGGGGTCATAATATATGTATGTAATATTCTACCTTTTGAAACAAAACCGTCGGTCCCCTTTGCCAAACTTTCAGATTCATAAATTCTAAAAGGTACTAAAACGAAAGCGCGAAATTCAAATTCAAAACCAATAATGTTACAATTTCAAAATAGTTTTCTTGAATATAACTGGAGTATTGTTTTATCGCAGTAATTAAACTCACCAGTAAACTCGAATTCTTAAGTGTCGCTGAAGTGCTGAATGAAACGACTCCGAGTTGTTAGTTCTGCGAACATTATTAAATATGGACACAACGTTAGGGCACACTAGTTGCATCCACCGACTATCGTGATATTTGAAATTATGGAATATATTTATTTTGAACTAGATGACCCGGCAAACGTTGTTCTGCCCAAAAATAATTTGTCTCTGAAACCCCGTTCACCACTATAGAATTTTAATTTTATGTCATGTCCACCTCCTTGGACTTAAAAATAAATGCCATTTTCGCAATTAACGTCCCCAAAAAACCTCAATAACGACACCCATATCGATTTTTAGGCTTATTTACCGCATTTTACCCCCTAAGAGGTTGATTTTCGGAAAATCACGAAATACGTGTTAGCTTATTTCTTTTTAGGAGTACTCCTACGAAGTTTTCCATATAAAATTGGAACTCCCACTTTACCCCTTTGTACTCCTTGAATTTTAAAATATCCTTCCTTATTTCTTGTATACATCATAAAGGGAACCCCTGTGCAAAATTTCAGCTTTCTAAGTCCAAGGGTTTGGGCTGGGCGGTGATGAGTGAGTCAGGACTTTTTTATATATATAAGATAATTGTCCCGTTGCAATTGTAGGGAATAAATCCAAATATGCATGCAACACATCCCATCAGCGACTGAAAATAATTTTCCAAATAATTTTTGTATGTAACAAACTGTTCACAGCATTTATTCCCTCTTCGAATGTCTGCAGGAAAGAGTGGAATGCACAACAAAAACTTCAGTCCTTTCCTTGCAACAAGATTTTATTTTAACAAGTTTCTCATGCGTAACACTCTAGCTTGGTATAAAACGGCATACAAAACATAATTGTAGTTCCTCAAAAAGATAATGGGAGTGTTGCAGGTCTTTACTTTGCAGTAGTGAAAATAGCATCCTGTCTTTGTTGGTCGTAGGAAAATTCTTCCAGAGATTTCTTGAGGGACGCCTTGTAGTCTGTTATAATTAATTCTGGATTGCGAAAAGACACCATTGAGAGGTTCGATTTGGCATTAGCGCAAAAGCGCAAGGAAACGCTTAAAAACATAATAATCATATCTAATGTTAGGCACCGTAACTCCGCCTACTATCATATTCGTGTATTTTTGGCCCTACCTGTTGTGCACATTGTTTTCTTGAAATTTTAAGCCTTTTTGCAATTTTAGGTTTTGCTGCATATAATTTTTAATAAAACAACTTTCTTAGCATCTGATGTGTTACTTCTGGTATTTTTGTAATTTTCACCTCCTACGGATGACGTATACTAATGTCGAAACGTTCTAATGAATAGAGAAGGTCTAAAGGTTCTAAGAAAAGTAATATTTAATTAAGCAATAAATGATGAAATGGACATCCGAATAATACGACTATCAAAAAGTATAGTATTTTTGTATAATTGTACAAAGATAGTGTAGCATTCACTATTATTTTCATGTGTTTGACAATTTCTCAGTAAGAAGTATTCATAGTTACTTACAATTCCATACTGGATAGCAATAACCGTTAGCAACTGGCTGCTGGTGGGTGCCGAAGACGAGTTTTAAACGTGACGTCTATATGCACTTCCTTGGCGCTTCCGAACAATGTTTTAAGTCATCTGCTAAAAACAGAACTGACGAAGAGTCGCCATCTCCAACAACAACATGTCAGAAGGGCTTTTCGACGATAAAACTAAATCGAGGGCTATTTTCGCAAAGTTTCCAATATCATCTTATACTGTGGGGCGTAGATGGTTGGCATTGTTGTCGTTGTCTTCGCATAACCCGCGACAATGCTGGAAACGCCAATTTAGAAGCGGCTTCTAAAGAACTAGAAAAAAGAAAAGCATTTTGCATTTCAAATTGTATTGTATTAAAGCAGACGTTATTATGGGCGTAACTTGGGGCATGACTTTAGGAAGGGGGAGTCACAATCAAAACTGTCTACCACGCCAAAATGCGGCTTCCACAAAGTGTTTAAACCTACATTCCTAAAGAATGTTGGCTTGCACTTTAAAGCCAACATTTGTGGCAAGTTCCGCTTACGGACGTTAGTCTACCTAACAAGCCAAATTCTACAATTCAAGTGAAGTTGGGCGGGCCATGTGGCAAGAACATATGCTCTTAAGCAAGTGTTCAGCACCTGGCTTATGTACTGCAGTAGACGAGACAGACTACGAGATGAGCAAGCCAAATATAATATACAGTGATCACCAAAAAGGCGATATCAAATGAAAAATCCAAAACTTTTAAAGCGCAAATTGAATAAAGAAAAATCTCCTTATTTGGACAACTGTAAGAGAACATTTACAGGATTTTTGTTGCATAAATTCATTAACAGGGGCGGGTTAGTTTTTAGAAGTTACTTAACTAGATATTCATTATCTTCAAAACATTACTTTTCGGTAAATAATAAAAGGTCTAACGGAATAATTAACATTTTCTATTATTTGTTCCATTTGTAAATCTTTGGAGTATTCACCTAAAAAATTGAATTGTAAAATTAAGCCTTGGTATATAGAAAAATTAAAATTTTGCAAATGTTAAAGAAAAAAGCTGTTTTCTGTTCTTGAGATTGTTGAAGTTTTTTGAAAACTGAAAAATGAAAATATTTCCCATTTCATACCGATTTTTTGGCGGTCACTGTATAGTTTGTTGGCAGTCGTGGCTGTAAAAGTCACATTGGCATTTTATTTGCCAGTTTAAGGTTATATCAAGAATTTCATTTTAACAAATACACACATTTTTGTTGATTACTTAAAAATGTTAATAATAAAGACAACTGCATTGTTCAAAATGATTTCTTCCATTTTCCATACACAGCACCACTTTAGGTTCAATATTAAACATTCTGTTAAAGTTAAGTGATCCTGTCGAATTTCTATTGGTTGTTTTATTAAGTATCTTTACTCATGTCACTGCCAACATAAACTAAAATTTAAAAAAATCTACATCCCTCTAGGAGACACAAGTTTTCGACAATCGAAGTTTTGCGTTGTGATTAAGTTGAGCGTTCTGACCAAAATCGAAATTGGGCGTTGTGATCAGAATCGAAGTTGTGCGTTATGACCAAAACGGCTGTTTCAGTGGCGTCGGCGCTCTTCTAAAGTAGGCGCTGGTGGGCGTTGTGACCAAAATCAAAGTTGGGTGTTGTGACTAAGTTGGGCGTTCTGACCAAAATCGAAATTGTGATCAGAATCGAAGTTGTGCGTCGGTGGGCGTTGTGACCAAGTTGGGCGTTGTGACTAAAACTGTAGTTGGACGTTATGACCAAATTCTGAGTTAAGGTTTGTGACCAGTAGGTGTTGTGTCCAGTTTCCACATTAGAAATGTTTGCACCCATGCTCATTTAAACATCTACAGCAATATCTTTAACTGCGATTGCGTTCTATCAGTCAAACTGATAACGTTTGACACTGCATATGCAGTTTTCAAGTAATTATAAACGATTACCAGATGAATTTCAACCTCTTCCGTACCTATAAATGTCGCGACTGATGTGTACGACCACTTACTAATTACTCTTATAACGTCCTGTTACAAAAACAAGATTATTGGTCCAATAGAAGTAATGCAAATTGTTTAGAATATATTTATGTCAGCTGCTGTTCAAATTCTAATACAGAAATGTAATAGAGAAAGTATTTGCCGACATGTACAGATTCAGAGGCAAATGCTTAAAAATTTCAATGTTTCCGACTTATAAATGTAAGGAAGGAACAGTAACTCTAAAGTAGGTAAATGACATTATTTATATCACATAGGCTTATCAGCGAGTTGTTTTGATTATATGTGCCCAGATTTTTAAAAATCCTTCCAATTTGAATAACCTAAAGTCAGCAAAAGACAAAATGTTAGCTGTCCAACTCACGCTTTCATTGTGAAAAATAGTGTACCTAAGGATTTGGTATTTTGCACTATTAGTACAATTACGGAAAATTACGGAGATGAGATCACCTCAACTAAGGTTTTAATAAAAACAACCAGTTCTATCGGCTCTATAAGCTTTTATAATGCCTTTAATACTTTAAATATCCTATAATACAATTAATTCAGCTCTTTGAAACAAGTAAACGTCGAAGAGTTATTAGATTATTCGGTAATAAGTATTTGGAAGCTATTACACGTGCTGAAGCAAAGTTTTAAATTGGACAATATGTATGGGTTATGTCGTTAATTAGGCTTTGTTACAGGAGCTTTAAGCCTATATGTTTATACAAATCGTGATTACATGAAATAATGGTTCGATCGCATTAAAAAGGGTACTCAAAGTGCCGCTCCAGATTCGTGTTAATGCACATCTCTGCATGCATTAAAGCTTTTAATGAGAGCTTAATTTAATCGAAAGGAATTTCTGGAAAGTGCAGTTGCGACACATGTGTTATTTAAAACGATGCTTATATTCTTTTAGTAATTTGGCGATTAGGCCAATCGGTCTACTCCGGCAGAGATAGAAATGTAAAAGTATATAAGTACGCAAGTAAGGATAATTTTATGTGTTCGCTTATCTAATGTGTTTTTTTCCTATTTCAGCTTTGCAAATTTTAACACTTTATACAATGTAACAAATTATTACTGAAGAAGCTAATACTATTAGCGAAACGTTTAATTATGATTTTTTATTCATACAACAAATAGTCATGCTTTTCCTATAATGTTTTTTAACAATATTGACATAATTATCTCCTTAAAAAATTTTAAACTATTCAAACATAACTGTCAAATATTTTAATCTTTTCAAACATATACCTTTTTCTCTCACCATCACATCACGATTGATGTGTTGTGGTCCATTACGCATTCAGCATTTCAACCCGTGGAAACTAAAGGTGGTTCGTCTAATACTGCCCGGGTGATATCAAGCCATCGTTTAGAGGACCTGCCTTTCCGTCTCTCGGCATGTGGTTTTCCTTGAACAATACGTAGTTTTCTCTAGGTTGTCAGTTCTACTGGCAATATGGCCCAAGAATTGAAATATCTTAGTGCAAACGATGTTTAAGAGGCGTTTGTTTGACTTTGTTTCCTCTAAAACCGACGCTTGGTTCTATGCCTAGTCCATGCGATCTATAACATTCTACGCCCGCAAAACATTTCAAAGGCGTCCGTTCTTCTCATAAACTATATAAAACATCAAAAATATATATTTTAGAAATCTCTACTCCAAAGACTAAGGTGATAGTTTTTAAAGAGATCACTTTTGAGAGAAAATTATTTATTGATGATATACCAATCGCACAAGTCAATTGCTTCAGTTATCTATGATACGAAATTAGATATGGAGAACAAAGAGACATAAACAGCAAAATAGCGAAATTCAACTACATGCGTGGAACAATAAAAAGATATCTAAAAAACACAAGGTATCGCTAACGGGAACTGAGTTATCGCAAACAAATCAAACGCATCTTTTCTTTAAGATGGCGAAAATAGGAAATCTGGGTCGGCAACTTGAAGTTAAGCTTTGCTAACACCCCAACAAAGGAATTTCAAATTTCGGCTCACTTTTCAGCAAAGGCGTTATTTTTGTACATAGTAACTGGACTATTATTGTCGTGTTCTTTTGATTAGTATTATTTCTTTTAAAAAATGTTTAAATTTTGCTTTGCAACAAAAATTTTTATCTAGGGGTTTCTGAGGATGCTAAAAAATATTTTTAAATTAAATTTAGCCTAACTTGATTCCTGGGGTAAGTTTCGGAATATTAGCATTTTTAATCGAACATAGTAGGCTAGAATGCAGAGTTGGAAATAATCAAAATCGGTAGCGTAAGTCCCATTAAGATTGTGTAAAAACTATCGAAATTCCATATCATTATGCTCAAGAATATAGAAGATATTTAGGTGTAATCATTTCAAGTGAAACACACTGCAGATCAGTGGTTTTCAACGGGGACATATGTTCTCTACAAAGCGACGGGGGATCTGTGGGGGGCATAAAAAAATTAGAAAAAATTGACCAAGTAGTAGTAGTATTTTTATGCTTAGATATGTCACAATTCTCGTTCAGATTTTAAAAATATAATATATATACACAAGTAAAACAGTTATCTACAGAAAAATACAGTAATAACCAAATACTATAGTCAATAAAGCAAGATATTAGTCTTACTTTTCAACAAATCTGAAATCGGAAAGTTCATAGTAGACATTGACCAGAAGATGTTTTTAAGCTTAACTTTAAAGTTTTTGTTGTGGCATTTTTGAGAGTAGTAGGGAGCGAATTAAACAATCCTATTCCGAAAATATTTCGTTTAGTGGATGTTAATCTCTGCTGCGGAATCTCGACTGCTGGTGTCGTTACCATGGACATCGCCGCTGTTTGTGTAATCACCATAATGTTCTTTTTTGTGTAATAGATTGCAATAGGTATGGTATTGCTGACGGTAGCGTTAATATGTTAAATTTTTTGAACAATGGTTTACCACTGTCTAACTGACTAGCCCCGTCAACGCTCTTTTCTGTACAACAATTTTTTTTAAAATATGTGTAGAGGTACCCCCGTTTATCAGACCGTACGTCATCACACTATGAAATAATACTTGGTATGCAATATTGGCAGCATCTAAGCTTACTCGATATTTTATTTGTCTAATTACATAGATCGTTCTTGATAACTTAATTGAAAGATTGTCAACGTGTGCTTGCCAAGTTAGTCGGCTATCCAAGGTAAGGCCTAAAAGTTTTACGGTTTCACAGATATTTTGTTTATTTGACAATAGTAAGGTGGTAGTTTTATTTTAGTTTAAACAAAGCTTATTTTCCTTGAACCAATCGGAGGCTTGGTTAATAATGTTGGTTTGTAATTGATTGACAAGAGTTTATTCTTCTATGTGGTTTTCCAAGGTCGTATCGTATGCAAATAAAGTTGTGAAAACTGTGATGGCATTAGACCAGTCGTTAACATAGATTAAAAATAACAACGGTCCCAATACATTTCCTTGTGGGACGCCGTATTGAATTGAAGACATCTGGCTATATTGATATTTGCAAGATACACATTGAGAGTAGCAAAGTAGCTGTTAAGGAGGCCACGGTAAGTTTCAAAATAAAATAAAAATATGTTGTGTAGGCACATTACTGCAGAACAGATTCCTCATAGTGAGCCTCGAATCATGAGAACACAGTTCATTCTAAAAGAACATCCTGTTTTCTTGGCAAAATGTATAGTACTCGGACAAAGACTGGGGTCACACTGGCGTGGTACCCTCAGGAGAGCCACGAGAAAAAATGGAGATCCTCTAATATAAACTATAGAATTTTATATTTTACCCATTTATCCTTCACATACCTCCATTTATATAATTATACTGCCGGCCTTAGACACAGTTGAATTTATTATATACAAATACTTATAATTCTTCTTTATCTCCTTCTACTTCCATAATAGGTTTTTTCTTGTTTTTTTTAAAATAGACTTCTAACCCTGTGGCATTCATTTCTTATTCGGTTGAATTTGGTTTTGTTTGCGGTTTTACAAAGCACTTTCATCTCTGCTGTTTCTATTTGTTGGTCGTAGTACTTCCTTACAGATTCCGTTTTTTTGTGTCAGTACATACATACTTGTTACTCCAGAAGATATAGTTGAGTGTTTTCACTATCTGTTCCTCTATTTCCTATTTGATATTACTATTGCTTGCGATGGTTATCTTCAGTACTTCATTTACCTCACCTGCTCAATTGGTTTATTGACAGGATAGAGGTTGCATTGGTCCTTGATTTCATCTTTTCAGTGCATATCTTCGTGTTGTGTGCTTTACAGGTTTTACAAAAGTGGTATCCAATTCTTTGCAAGTCGTTTTCACTGTCTGAAATTAGGACAGCATCGTCTGCACTCACTGGATATCCTGGTTGTGTCTACTGCCATTTTAATTTCGTTGATGGTTAAGTTGAACCGGAGAGGACCTAATGAATCACCTTGTCTGATTCCCTTTTTGGGCAGGTACCACGGGATTATTTAGTTTTCATGGGATTTGATTTTAATCGTGTTTTCTGAGTTTATCCATGATTATTATGCTCTATGGTACGTGTGTTTCTTAAGATGCCATTTAGCTGAATATTATCAAAAGCGTTGGTAAGTCTTTGAAAGAAAGGTACGCAGTTCCATTACATTTTAGTGTTTTTTGCTATTTGTTTGACAACAAATATCGCGTCATTACAATAGTGTAAAACTGAGTTTAAGTTTAGAGCACACCTACTGCATTCTTATTTGAAATTCAGTATAGTCATTACACAATAAAAAATTTCAGAAATAAAACACGGATTAATAGAAATATTATTAAAAAAACGGCGTAAGATATATGTGGAAAAAGATTATTTAATGAGAAATTTGACATTGCTTCTTTACCATCAATTGGTCTATATTTGCAGTTATAGACGACACAGCAACTCGCACTCAGCTTTCTAACCGTACATCATTTAATCTCGATCGGTGATCGCTTTTAATTATTTTCATTGCCGAAAATAATTGTTCGCAAACATAGGTGCTTCCAAAAAGTGTCATTATTTGCTTTGCATGTGCGCCTAATCGTGGGAATTTTTCTAAATTCATGTAATTTTGATAGAAATTATGTATGTCAACATTTTGAAATTGATTTCTTAAATTCGTGTCGTTTTGTAAATATATTAATTCCATTTGTAACTCATCCGGAACTGTTTTCACTTCTACAGCGTGTTTCACTGTAGACGGCACCACCCCAGTATTTTTTTCTATCTTATCGATTTAAAAAAAATCTTTTTTCTGATTATACCCCTCACTAAATTCTACTTTTAGGGTATGTTACTCTCCTCTCACGGTAAAATGCTAGCCTACTACGATTTAAAATAAACAGCAAAATTGAAGAAGTCGTATTAGGGACATGTAGGAATGTTTAATAGTCAAAATGTAACATCTTTGAAGGGCCGCCCAGGAAAGTGTGGAGGGCCGCGGGTTGCTCATCCTTATTTTTAACCATTCACCTGATCTACCAATCAAGGTATGTCTGTTTATGTTCTATGTTGCCAATTAGGACGTGCTAACCTCTCTTTCGTAAGTAAACACATATTATGTTTTATAATTCTCTACAACTTTAAACTTTATTGTAGTCTTCCTTGAGAAAGGA
This sequence comes from Agriotes lineatus, assembly GCA_940337035.1. Classification (NCBI taxonomy): domain Eukaryota; kingdom Metazoa; phylum Arthropoda; class Insecta; order Coleoptera; family Elateridae; genus Agriotes; species Agriotes lineatus. The sequence continues at coordinate 17,847,814 of OW679202.1, forward strand.
ATACAGCTTTCCGAAATATTGGCGTAAAAGAGTTTTCTTTTGAATTGTTGCCCAGCGAAACGAAACCCAATTATTAACTGTATTGGTTATATTTTTATACCAGCATTTTTGTGATGGATAAATAGCATTATTTATGCAATGGCAGGTCGGTAGTTTCTAATGTATTACATTTTGTGCAATACATTTTGAGTCATTAATTTTTAAGGTGTAATTGGATATCGGATGTGTAGATTTCTCGAAAGATTCCTAGTGTAGGAGGAAAAGGCTTAGAGCATTAATTAGTTCTTATTTGTTAATGTAGTCGTTACCCAACTTTACACATTTTTCTCACTTTTTCGGAAGTTGTGATATCTCTTTAGCATAGAACTATATTTTCTCTTCGGCAAAACTGCTGACAACCCGCTGAAGTTCGACCCCGGAAGAAAACCGACGACCTCGTAGGATTTTCGTTAACCCTCAACTGGTATCGTGGGATGTTTCGACACCCTAACATTATTATAAAAATTATGTATTTATAATTTAATGACAACTTTCTTCTTTAAGATATTTTACTAACTTAGGTAGGAGTATCTACTAATGTAAAAATCCTCGAAAAATAATAATTTACTGTCATTTTTAAAGTGCTTTGGAGTGTCCAACAACGGTACCATACCATACGTTGCCTCCTTATTTTGTCGTTGGTTATCAGTATGCCCCGTTATCTAAGAGAAAATGAATTTGAGCGGCCTGCTACTAACTTCGGTAATAATAACGAAGATGATACTAGAAAATTCATAAAGGGACGGTTTTATTTTGTACAAGATGGTGATATCAGTGACAATTTTATTATTATTACTATTACTATTTCGTTCTCCTATTTCTCTCAGCCTTGCAACCGATTACCATTACTCCCCATAATACCAGTTGCGTTCGGTGAAACAACGATGCTTGTTAAGTTAGATTTCTGAATAAATAATAGTCGCAGGGGGCATATTGGGCCTATACGCTGCATGAAATATGAAACGGATGGGCATTGTGCACTTGTGAAGAATCAGAATCTCTTTGAAACAAATGCTGACTCTTTCTATATAACACGATGTAGTTTTTCAAAGGCTATAGAATAGACACTTGCCGGGATTGTTTTACTTTTCTTTATGCAATCAATTTAAATAATTGCTTGATGGTCCAAGAGCACCAGAAGATTGCCTGTAGCTACTTGTGCTTGACTTTTTTTGAGGCTGCAAACCCTTATGAACCCACTACATTGATTTCTGCTTGGTCTCAGGATCCTAATAATGAACCCAGTTTTCATCTCCTGTCACTATTTTCACAACATATCGGGATCTTTTTCAGTAAATCAAAACACTTTGAAGAATTCTCCCAACGATATTTTTGTTCAGGAGTTACAAGTCTCGGAAACCATCTGGCTGACACCTTTGTCATTCCAAGTTTTTCATACAAAATGTCTAGGACACTTGGGTTACATATTCTCGACACCAAAGCTAACTCTGCTATCTTCAGATGTCGACTTTTTTTCAAGAACCATCGACTCTACCTTTCTGCACACTTCAGGATTCGTTCCAGTTATTGGCTGTCCAGGTCTTGGATCGTCTTCTGCCGATTCACAACCCCAACGGAACCGTCTGGACCAGTATTTTATTTAATATAGGTTTGGTATATTCTTATTATACCTTGCCAGTATCCTTTCATGTATAATTTTGAGTCCGTGGCCTTCCAACATTAGGAATTTTATTACGCTTCGGTGCTCTAATTTAATTAAACTCGTCCTTATTAACAAACTAATACACAAGAAAGCAACGATGTGCCATAATGGATAAAATTTTGCACAATGATTATTAAAACGTAGTTTACTAGTGCGATATAAATATGTTTGGTGAAATATCCATTTATTTTCACGGTTGGAAAGATTTATATCTTGTGCCCCTTGAATTTGTTTGAAAATAACTTAATTAGCACATTCCTAAATGTATCAATTGCTTTAGATAATTATTTAAAATTATCTGTTACTGTTGCTACGGGTAGAAATAATTTTCCAAGTTAAATTTTTTTAAGATCAAGTATGGCACAAACTATGCTATCAAATTAGTATTTAAAACGACAGTGACATTGATATCGTGTGATCGAAAATAAAATTAATAAAATATACCTAAGGAAAAATCACCTATGTTTCTGCTCGCATTTGAAACATTTGAACTACTTAATATAGTCGCTACACCATTGACTGTTGGATTATTCTTAAAGTACATTTCTAGCATGCACCGTAGTCGATGCTGTCAAATTTAAGCTGATATAAAGTGACAGTTGTATTAATTAGTATGTATGTATGTGTGTATTATCTGTAACCTCATTTACCTTGCGGTGTAGAGGTTGTTGCTTTATGCGCTGGCATCTGGCGGTACAATGCTCAACTTGCCCCGGATTCGGGATACAAAGCTGGAGCGTGCCTTTTGTGCTTGCGCAGCAACCATTGTGTGAAGTGTGTGTCATGGTGATGTGTTGACCTTGTTACTCTATCTCTTAGGTCTGTGGTGCTGAGTAGAGCACAGTTAATTTGATGCCCAACTGTGAATGGTCTCACCGAGCCCGATTCCAATCGCCAAGGCTACGGAAAAATTAATCAGTATTAATTAAAATTGTTATGTATTTCTTGAATCAATACTGTACATACAGCATATGTCTATCTCTCATTTTCGAGTCCTCTTTGATGAAACTGATTTTGGATCACACTGTATAAATGATATTTAAGAAAAGGTAATTTTGGTTGTTGAAGAATAACAAATATTAATTTTAATATGGTAATTGATATGATGTTATTAGACTGTGAAATTAATAATAAATCAAGTGTTTGACTTATATTAAGAACGATTCTCTATTTACCTTCGCTTAACTCAAATCAGCACCTTCCCTAACTAACCATCTAACCACTTAACTAGTGGGGGCGGCGCATGACACTGCACCCCGGCGGCGAATATACTAGAGGCGCCCCTGTGTGTCCAATGGCCATATGAATAATCTAGTTCTTCATTAATAGGATGCATGACAAGTTACGGTAAAAACCTAAAGTTTTGAAATACAGTTTAAGTGACCGATCTCGCCCAAAAGCTGTTTAGTTCTTTATCTTAATATTTTACGTAAACTGACAAAGAAATCAGCCTGATTACATCCATTAGACGTGGCATACTCGACTTTTCTTAATTTTCCGACTTTCCTTTAGCACCGAAACGGTTGTTGTCTTCACAAAGGTTTTATAGATTTATGAGATCTTTTATATAACTCTGGGTTGGTAGCGATATAAGTTGCGATAAAAATTATAAATTTGTATAAATGTTCAAGTTGGAAAGCAATACTGCGTTGTGAGGCAGTAATAAAATTAATATTAAATAAAAACAATAATAGTATTCATTTACTGTTACTGCCAGGGACCTATTGTCATTAGTGTTATCGCATTTTTATAGCAATCCTCTACCGTTATCGCTGTAATAGTGTATTTATGAACAGTATAATAATCGTCGGGTTTTAATTAAATATATTGTTTAACATCACAAATATCAGTTCAGGCAACTGAATTTCGATGGGAAGCATCTATTGTTTGATCAGCATTAAAGGATTCCGTTTGGCCGACCCTAAGCTATGATCAAATACAGAGTTCGTTAAAAGATCGGGGTCCATTAGAATCAGTTTTCACCTCGATTTCTTTGTACCAAAGGTCATGCTTCGTCATTAATCGATGGGTATTTCGAGAATTCACCTCGGATTTCAGGATTATTGGGATTATTATAAAGCTTTTAATGAGAGAATTTATATTTGCTCGGTGCAGGTTTAATTTGATGCCTTGCGCGAAAGGCCAATTAAGCGCTACAGTTCGGTGTTTTGTTATCGCCACCGTTAAAATAAAATTTAATCAACGGGTGCGAGGGTATTTCAGTCATAATGTAATATAGAATATAGGTACCGCTAATTTTAGAAGAACTGTACACGATAACAGAAATCACTCCAGCGAACTCAGGCGTTATTAGTTAAAAGCTTTTTGACCGGCATTAAGTGCAAAGTGCAGTATTTCACGAAACCAACAATGGAGCTGAATACTGATCGATTGGTACAGAAAAGTTACTAAAAACAAATCGATGCGTCCGGCTGATGGTTTTCTGTAAGTTTTACAGAATGACGTAATGTGAGTCGATGAGCTTCTAGTATATTATGCAATGAGCATTTAATGATAGCTATTAAGACATGAGCTTGAGAGTTACGACATGAGCGTAGGCGAATGGCGTAATGAATATGAGTGTTTTAATAGCCATTACATGTGAGTTACATACCCTATTTTACTACGACCACTTATAATTTATAAAAATCATTCATTAGCATAACATTTACTTTATTATAAATTTAGTTTAGCATTGAATAGTGTGCTCATAAATTTACTAATTTTATTTGGTTTGCCTCCAAGTAAACAGTTTCTAAATAAGATGTGATATTATTTGTATATATTTAGTACATAAATTGCTTATAATATTTTTCATACATCTTTCTACATTTTTGTGATAATAAATTATTAATTTCTATTTTTCACAGTGTCAGGCCCAGGTGTCTAGATCAACAAAAATGTTATGTGAAAATTACTGTAACGGGACAAGTCGGCGCGACCAACTGACTGCGACCATTTCGACGCAGCCAAGTGAGCGCGAGCCAACTAGGCGCAGAAACAACTGGGCGTAGGGACAGCTCGGCGCGAGCCAAGTGGCGCGAAATTATTTTGAAACGCGTATACCGTAAACATGTAAATATACTTGAAATCTAAATTTTAGAATGCAGAGAAGGTCTATTTTTAAGAGTGTACTACAAAGGTACAGGTCGCACTTTCGCATTAAAAATTACTACAGTCAAATGATAGATTAATACGAATTTTCAAAGTCTAATAAGCACGCTATAATTGGTTACTTATTAATGCCAAAACTCGTAATTACAAATGGCCACAACTTTTTCAGCCACTCTGTATAACCATAAATATTTTAGCCATTTTCAAAATGTTCGTACCTTCAACTTTTATATAAGCAGATTTTACGCAACTCATAGTTTTAGAAATACCGTCCACCCCCGCTCGTTGCCGGACCCTGTATGCTTAGATTTCGCGCCCACTTGTCCCGCGCCCAGTTGGCTCGCGCTGAGTTGTCTCTGCCGCCAGTTGTGCCTGCGCCCACTGGCCGCGTCAAGAGGCGACATGTACTAGACCGGAAAATTACAACTGGAAATTGTTTGCCACCTCGATTGACAAAGATCAACAACACATGTAGGCATAGTTACCAAACATGATGCTGTGCTGCTATTGGTCAATTTAGTAGTGTCCTAATAAAATTATGTATTTTAATGGACGTCATAAAAATACAGGTACTGCATATTTAATAAGTACATTAAAGCATGGAAGTAGTAAAAATAATCAAAGAGAATGCCAGTTAATAAATGTTAAAGGCCAGCTAGTTAGTTACCGCTTATCAAGAATTTTTCATTTATTTGCTATTATGGGTAGCAAATATTATAATTTTTCAAAACAGTAATATGAGTGAATGCAGGTGAAATACTCACTGCCTTTAGAAACAATTAAATTGTTTAAAGACACTAAAAAAACAAGTTTTAAAATTACCGCATATGAGTACATATGAGGCTTAGTATCCTTTGGATCTATTTCGAGGAAATTTTAGATCTTAAAGTTTGATGAAAATAAATTAATATATTACTTAGGAAACTATTGCAAACAGAATAATTATTCATTTTTTATATATATATACCGTCCCAGATCGAGTAGGATTGCATGGGTAACTTTCTTATAATTGAAGATGGAGATTTGGTTAAATGGGCAATGTTTTGAAGTTTTATATGCTAATTTAAAATCTGTTTGAAAACGTTCAAAATGTCGAACCCGTCAGAAGTTAAAAAAAAACTAAAAACCATCATTTTCTTGTATGTCAAATATCTTCGTAAGTCTAAGAGATACGAAAAAGAGTTTCATATAAAAGTCACTGTTTTCGATAAGACCAATTTAAAATTGGCGTCTAAAAAAATTCAACATGGCTGCTTTTGAGGTATACTCGTATGTATCAACTTCCTTAAGTTAAATGGGTACCATATTGGATTTTTAGGTTACAGAATAGAATTTTTTATTCTCTTTTCAACGATGTAAGATATCGTATGATTCAATAAAAAATGCCAGTAAAATTAATTGTTTTTACATTTTACTTAGGCTTACATGGATCCAAACAAAAACTAACAACATTTATTTAAAAAAACAAAACTTAATCCTGATAATCACATGAAATGTTCAAAATGCTGGACACTTTATTTTTTAACGTACCTACCCCACAGCTGATCTGGCTGGCCATCGAACATTAGCAGTGGTGGCAATAATTTTATTGTCAAATCGGTGAATTAAATAATAACATATAACAAAGTTCGAGAAGCTTTACTGCAACGTAACACCGGTACCAGGATTGGATATGAAGAAAACTGTGATTCACTTTTGGAGCAGCCCCTCTCTGAAGACTGTATCTCGGCTTTGGCAAAAGGATTGAATTTTTCAGTCACTCCATCCCACATACCTACTGAAGAAGTCATCACTAAAATTGAGAGCGTTATTCGCAAATTTCCAGTTGATGCAGCTGAAGAAGTGAGACACGAGACCTGTTGTATATTAAAGCGTACCAAGCCAGCAACGAGGAACATCATCAGAGCCGAAACACAAGCTCTGGAAGAAATCCGCAACAATCCGGACATTGTAGTTCTACGTGCTGACAAAGGAAACGCCACTGTAGTAATGAACAGAAAGGACTACTGGGACAAAATTTAATCACTACTGAACGATGAACAGTACGTAACACTGAAGAAGGACCCAACATCGAGGTTAGAACGCTAGATTAGAGGAGCTATCAAAAGCTCATTAATACCAGAGTTGGAACATCGACGACTACTGCCTAGCGATACCAGACCGCCCAGACTTACGGACAAAGATCCACAAACCAGGAATTTTAGTCAGGCCAATCGTTAGCACTGGCGGATCTCCTGCTTATGAAATAGCCAGGTACCTCGCTAACATATTACAACCATACGTAAGCAGAAGCAGAACAGAATCTTACGTGAAGAATTTTGAGCATTTCCTGAAAATATTGGCTCAATTGGAAGTAATGAACCAGGACATGTTAGTCAGTTTCGATGTGGAATTCCTATTCACCAACATACCAGGCATTGTTCGAGCGTTCTAACAGTGCAGACGTATGTCGTGCGACTGATATCGAGCAGTGAACTTTGAACGACTTCTAATCTTCAACACAGCAATATTCATACCGTAAGTGAATAATTATCTCTATATTATAAATATATCTGCGCTGCATAAGCAGCTTTAAAAAAATCATGCTGTCTGTCGGCGGCGGCTACGGCAACTTTCAACAAATATACTAGTAAAATAATCAATTTCAACCAAATGGAACATATGCTTTCCAGCAACAACTTCTATTCTTATCACACTCTCAACATTCATTTAATAAAATAGAACAAAAAACCTATAACATTCCTAATCCATTTACGTCACAACAAAATTATAGCCCACAATATTATTTTGCGAATCCATTAACAACCCAACCTCAGTCACACAAACGTCAACAAGAAAAACCATATGATTAAGTAAGACAAAATTCAATAGATCATCACGAGGACGGCGATGTAGAAGCCGAAGATAATCCCATCAACAGTTGGCAAGTTGTCAAAGAAAACAAAAGAAAAAGGGTAGCAAAACTAAATAACGATGACAAATCAACCACAGAACAACCAAATCGCTTCACAGTGCTATCACCAGAAGATAATATAAACGAATAAACAAATATGCAGCAAGAAACTAAAGTAATACCCAATTTTTGTTCACGGTGTCATTAACTATCAGGATATGACAAATGATTTTTTAGCAGTTGCTGAAGAAGAGCAGTATACTACAAAATGCTTAGCAAATAATGGTGTTAAAGTCAACACAAAAGATTCTGATATGTATGAAAATTTATAAGATTCCTGACAGAAAAAAACATCGTACATCATACAACATATCAAGTGAAGCAAGATCGGCTATACCGAGTAGTGCTGAAACACTTGCATCACACTACATCAGTTGAAGAAATAAAAGAAGTCCTCAAGAAAGCAGGACACCGAGTTCGTAATATAATGAATTTACGACACAGAACAGCTAAAGAACCATTACCAATATTCTTTATAGATATTGAGCCCGCTGAAAATATTAAAGAAATCTATAATATGCAGTCTATAAAAATAGCTATATTTTATTTGAACCACCGAGGACGGTTACAACATTATCCAATACATCAGGTGCCAGAACTACAACCATATTAAAAAATAGTGCAACAAACCATATGGGTGTGTTAAATGCGGAGGGCAGCACGCCACCAAAACATACGCAAAAACAAGAGATACCCCCGCTACTGGCATATTATGTGGTGGGGCGTATTCAGTGAACTACAAAAGGTGTATAGTCTATCAAGATCTGCAGAGAAAATACCAACCAAGCAAACATCTCCCTTTACGAAAACCTCAATCTTAAGAATTCCATCTTCTTCCAACACAACGGTCAATTTCCGTTGAATAACACAGTACAAAGTTGCCCTCTTTATTCACAAACACTTAAAAATTAAGCTCTGAATTCTCAAGACATAAACCTCTGCCAATTTCTCTCTGAATGTAAAAACCTCTTTAACCAATTATTACAATATGCCAACTACAGTCATTAATAAGGTTATTCAATAATGGCCCAATTTCTGCGGATTGCCCTATGGAATGCTAACGGTTTTCCACAAAAAAAAAGCTGGAACTGGAAACATTTTTAAGTTTACACAACATAGACATAATGTTAATCTCCGAGATCCATTTTACCGAAAGAACTAATGTTAAAATTCCTTATTACTCTATTTATCATAGGGAACACCGTGATGACTGCCCTTGGTGGAGCGGCAGTGTTAATTACAACATCCATTGCCCATCACGAACTTCCACTACACAAAACAAAATTTCTGCAAGCCACATCGATTCAAGTACACAAACTCGCTATGCCACTAAATGTATCCTGCCCTCCAAAACACAACATTACGAAGCAGATGTTAGAACCATTTTTTGGAGCAAAGATTTTTGGCAGGTGGCCATTTTAATGCCAAACATACATGCTGGGGCTCACGATTAATAACAACCAGGGGAAGGGAACTACTTAAGATCATAAATGATATTTTTTTTGTTACTAACGGTTTATCTTCAAACTACATGGACATCACACCCAATTATGACATGACATCAGATCATTCTCCAGTTATAGCAACTGTAAGTACCACAATAATATGCAGGATGCCTAAACCTTCACTTAGTAATAGTAGAATTGACTGGTATATTTTTAAAGGATACATAGATGCACATCTTAATACTAATGTAAAACTAGAAACCAATGAAGATCTAGAAAATGCCTCAAACGATTTTATTTCCACCATACAAGAAGCAGGGTGGAATGCTACCCCAGTATCACAAAATCTGAAAAGAGATTCACCTAACATACCGAATGAAATCATGGAGTTGGCAAAAGAAAAAAGAAAGGCAAGAGCAAAGTGGCAACATAGCCACAGCATTGAAGATCGAAGAAAATTCAATCAGCTAAACAACAATCTCAGAACTACATTAGCAAAAATTCGAGACGAAACATTTCAAATCTATATCAACTCGCTAGCCGTACACGATAACTCAATATGGAAAGCTGCTAAAGGTCGTAAGCGTCCTACAATGCACATACCGCCATTACAAGATCAAACGGGAACATGGAACAGAACTGATAAAGAAAAAGCAAAATTCTTTTGTTGACCAATTAGAGACTGTTTTTATGCCAAATTCAGACAAAACTGACGAAGAATTGAAGAATTTCTGAGTGCTCCACTACAAATGTCACTACCAATTCGTAAATTAACTATTAATGATATTCGAGAAGAAATCAGATTTTTAAATAATAAAAAATCGCGGGATACGATCTTATAACCACAGTCTTATTAAAATAGTTACTCGAAGAAGACCTTCAGTTTCTGCAAATATTACTTAATAGAATGCTGTGTCATACATACTGGCCATTGCAGTTAAAATTTGTCCAGATCATCCTTCTACTCAAACCTGGCAAGCCTCCCAATGTAGTACAATCCTATTGTCGCTTCAGTTTGCTCCCATTAATATCAAAGTTGCTGGAAAAGCTTATTTTCAAGCGAATTCAGGAAGATGGACTACAAGACGATTGAATACCAAATCATTAATTCTGTTTTCATCACCAACATTCCACGGTGCAACAGTGTCATAGTATAATCAGTACCCTCCGAAACAAGTCAGTCCCCCAAGCAGATATAGCTATGTACCTGGGACATCTATTAGTACATAAGTTGCGTAAAAACTAAAAAAATGTGCTTGCTACCAATTATTTCTGGGTTCGACCGTATTTTGATTTAATTTGCTAAAAACCTGCACATAGAAAGAGCACTGAGACTTTTAAATATTTTACTTACATTTGCTCATATGGTTTATTTCCGTATCACTAGAGACATGTTTTTGTAAAGCTTCCTATTAGCTGTTCACTTTTTGAAGAAATTGTTGGCAACTGATTATTTTTCTATTTCCCAAGTACTTCCTTTCTAAATTCTGCAATTTTTAAATGGTATAGATTCGAATTTTAACATGTTTTTGGATAATTATTTTATATTTAATAATAAATTTCGAAATCAACCTTCCTATCCTGTAAACTTTCGTGTTGGAATCCGTCAAACATTTGCCGCATGTATATGCTGTAAATTATGTTGCTTTGATTGCTTAACGGCAAGAGTATGCGAAATATAATTTCATAAAACATTTTAAAAACAAATACCTTTAGGCTCTCAATCTTAGTGCAGCGAAATTCTGGTGATATATTATTCCTAAGCAAAATCCTTTACCATTGCAAATGTTATACATGAAATAGGTGTCGAAAATGTTAACAATTCCAGTGGGGAAAAGCATTATATATGGTAACATGATAATATATGAAATATTTTGAAGAGGCCAACTCAGAATTTAGTTGATCATTAATTACCATAATACTCCTAGCAGCTGTGAGAGATTAGCATCTCTAACTTTAGACACATTTTGTCAAAAGTAGGATATTACGATAAAAAATCAGTAAAGAGCTTTACGCAGAATTCCCTCCCAAGTGGACGTTGTGACACTAAACAATTTTAAAAATCAAAGAAAAATAGGGGTAAAAATATCTTCCCGGTCGTAATAATACTGAAACAATAAACGGAAACACTTGGCAATACGAATTAAATTAATTTCAAATAAAAAAAGTTACCGGCGAAAGCATTCGAAGTTTAGCGCTTGCGAACGCGAATTTAAATCAGCGCATCTCATCTACGAACCCATCGAGGACCTCTCTGTGCAATTTTGAAATACCCTGTATCTACTTTAATAAACTAAGGTGCAAAAAAAGCGGTCCACCTAGTATTTAATAATTAATTAACCCATTTGGTAGTATACAAACATATATAACGAGTGCAAACGACGAAGTGTAGGTTTCCTCTGTATTCTACTTCATTTCGTCTGCCTACTCTGTTTATTGGTGCTTTTGTTTTCTTTTGTTGATCTTCTAAAATTTTGGAAACAACTGCTCTGTTTGTCAAAGCATATGAAAGTGTTTAATTTGTACAAAACTGCTCTAGTTTGTTGTAGAGTTATTGTTTGTTGTTTTAGTTATTAAATTTTGAGTTAACTATGCCTTCAAACCGCGAAGATTGCGCGAGAGCTGTAGCTATTGTAGAAGATGGGCGAAGTAGGCGTTATATAGCTAGAGTGCTTGGTGTTGGCCATTCAACCATCAACAGGGTTATAAGACGTTTGACTGAGACTGGAAGGATGACTCGGAGGCCAGGATCTGGTAGAAAAAGAAAGATAACTGCGATTGATGATCGTTTTATTGTAATTCGTACACGAGACCGCCATTCCACTTCGATAGAAACGAAAATTCGATTCCGAGAAGTTCGTGGAACGGACATAAGTAAATGGACGGTTCGTCGAAGGTTAGCAGAAGTTGGATTGGTTGCTCGCAGACGAGCTCACGATCCAAAATTATTCCCTCATCACCGAGTAGCCAGATTACAATTTGCTCGTGATCATTCAGATTGGGATTTAAGGCAATGGGGCACTGTTCTGTTTACGGATGAATCCCGATTCACCCTATATGCACCAGATGGAAGGGAACGAGTATGGCGACGAACGGGTGAGCGATTTGCAAAGTGTATTTTCACCCCAAGGGTTAGTTTTGGAGGAGGATCAGTTATGGTGTGGGCAGGAATTTCGATGGAGGCTCGTACCGAACTTGTCTTTATTAAAAGAGGATCTCTGACGGCAGAACAGTACATTTTTAGCAGATCATGTGGTTCCATTTGCACCATTTATTGGTAACAACTTCATCCTCATGCAGGATAATACAAGACCGCACGTAGCAAGATGTATTACTGAATACTTGGACGAAGTTGGAATAACTCGTATGAATTGGCCAGCATATTCACCTGATATGAATCCCATAGAACATTTATGGGACATACCGGGGAGACATGTCAGAAGTCGAATAGCGGCACCAGCCTCCTTAAACAAGCTCCGTGCAGCACTTTTAGAAGAATGGGAAAATATTCCACAAGAGGTAATTTAGCAGCTGATTGGTTCAATGGGATGGCGTATACAAGCTTTACTAACAGCTAGAGGAGGCAACACAAGGTATTGAAAGAACATCAGGGTTAGATGTAGTGATTCATAATGTTTTATTGATTTTTGTTTCATTCCATTGTTTTGTAAGTGTAACCTTTAAATATTGTTATAGTTAATAATGTTAAATAACTAACAGAAATGTCTCGTATTTCGCTTACCTTGGTTTTTTGCATTATTTTAATGAAGTCAACTAAAACACTGACCTTAGAAAGCGCAGAAGTAATGTAATAACAAAAATTGTAGAAAATATTAGGTGGGCCGTTTTTTTTGCACCTGAGTTTGTATTCAAAACTAGATATTTCTGTCTGGCTATACTGCCAAATGCTAGGACTAATAAGTTATAAATATTTAATGTTTCCTGCATTTAACATAAAACTTCTGTAGATTCAAAACTTTCAAAATTTGTATAGATACAATCCTATTTTTACTATAATCTTTTAAGAAGGCAATGATGAGTCATCTCGCATTTCCATCTTTTCGAATCATGAAAATAGCATCTGGTGTACTAGAGAGGAACTCTCATTTCTAGAAATTGGAATAATCTCGGCATAAAGTTACTGTTATTAATAGAACCTTTAAGCCTAATCCTTCTATAACGTTCGTTGAAAGTCGGTGCTGTTTTACACTTTTAAACTTAAAATAGATATGACAAACATGAATGTTAATGACAGATTAAGTGGTTTTCATTCAACTTCTAGCGCGTTAGAAAGAGAGAATGTATTTAAAATGCGAATTGCCGTTATTGCATTTCTGGCACTAAATTAATTGGAGGCACAACGAAGCGTTTGTACTTTATTACACAATAAACGTCAGAAACAACATAACTATTACAAAGAATGGCTCTTTAGCGTTTTACATCAAATTAAAGGATAGAATCAATAATATACCTCCTTTGTTCTTAAAAACGGAAACCGCTGTGAGTTGATGCCTTTTCTCTTCTGCTGGAGACTTTAATGAATTATAATTATCTTTCTCCCGCAGATAAAAAAATAACCTCCCATTATGGGGAAGCTTTTTTTTTCATTGGAAAGCACTAAATAGTTTGGTGTTGTTGCGATTAATTCATTGTTTCAATTCGATTTCTAATTCGTACTATTGAAAATATGTTTATAACGGTAAAATATACATTTCTCTATTGATAGACACAAGTGTTATGTGTATACGAGAGTCACTCAATATTTTACCTACCTCATTGAGAAAAACTATTCTGGCGGTACCTACCTACTTGAAATAACTTAGTTTTGAATATAATGCTTTTGTAACTATACACAGTTCCACTTATTTCTTGATGAAATAATTCCCTTAGATAAATATGTGCATTTTGACTGTGAAACCATTTCGAAATAATATTTTCAAGTTTATTGCTTTTTGAAAATCTATTTATTTCAAACATGATCTTATTGTGAATTCGTTTATTATACGTTAAGATAGAAATTATTATCTCAGTTAAAAAATATGCAAGAATTTGTTACTTAATTGCTATTTCGTAGGTTTTCACGGCCATTGTCATTGTGGCATAGGAACTCAACGGTTCGTAAGGGGCTTCATCAGAGAGTGAAGTGCAAGAGAGCACTGTAACTCAACGTGTCAACCACAACCTTCCTTAAAGTTGTTGAGAATGTCAAATATGGACTTATAGCTTGGCTCGCACAAAATTTTGGACAGCGTAACGCGTTAGCTGGAGCTGTGACACCGTGTTTAAAAAAAAATGCAAACATTAATCAGGTGAACGCCCTGTACACACGAAAATAATTTAAAAGTGCACACAGGGGTATTATTTTTTCTTAATAGAATAGAAAATAAATTTTTCAGAAAGGTTCGTACTTCTTCGTTTATAGTGTATTGTATTACTACATTGTTTATTTTCCATTAGAACTTTAAACCCTTTTAGTACCTAGCATAGGAAGCAAACTAGATAACGTCCTTGTACAGATTTCTTACAGCACAGGAGATTAGTGAGAATTTAACTTCATATCAGTGTTTGACAGTTTCAGATCGCAGGCGATGCTTTCAATGAATAAGTTATGTTACAGCACAGACTCTCGGGAGCGGTCGATTCCCTTTCCGTTATTTGCTGTGAAATTATAGTCATTCGATTAGGTACAGACAGCATTTGGACATTATTTTTAAATATTCGATGGTAACAGCAGAAATGAAATTGCAGCGATAACATTCCCCCATCATTTTAAAAAATAAATTGATTTGATCACTCTCAGCTGGAAATTTCTTTCCACTTACGCAATTTGCCTCCATAATGTTAGTAAAGATTTGATTATGTGGTTATACTGCTCCCCAGTATTACTTAGTAAGTGCTAAAGTAAGACACAGCATTTTAAGAACATTAGAACAGGAGGAAGGGAAATCTAAGTCGAACGTTAACAAATTAAAAACAGAACTGAATTTTAAACGATATCAAAAGGAAATTAGAAGTAAACGCCAAGAAAAGGATTAAATATTGCAGCAAGTGAAATGAAATGCATTAAAATATAGCAACTGATGCCGCATATTCAGTTATAGTAAAACCAACAGTGAAGATCTATAAGCACCGGTTTGACAAAGAATGTAAAGAATCATTTGAAAATATACTACAAACCTGTAGTGGAATGCTGAAACCAGAACTAGAAATACTCTAGTTAGGTATGTAGAGGAGAACAGGAAAGTAAAAAAAATATTTAGAGAGAAGAGAAGACCGTACATACAAGGAAGGATAGAAAAATTAGAAGAATATCATAGACAACAGCAAATAAGAAGTATATATAAAACAGTCAATTAGATAAGGAAAGGGGTTCAACTTCAAAGCAAAACACAATTTTATTATTCAACAAGGAAACGAGTAAAGCAAGATTGGCCCAGAACTTTACAGAAGTCTTAAATGGTGGCTACAGCATTCTAAACACTTAGGAAAACGAAGGTAATGAAATTGCAAATGATGAAATCGAAAATAATGGAGAAGAAAAAGACATACAGGAGTCCACTCTGGTAGAAGCACAGGATGCTATTAAATATATGTGAAACAACAAAGCTACAGGCTCCACGAATTTATAATATACCTGCAGATTTATTAAAAAGCTGAAGGTGAAGAACTAAAGCAAACTATACACTATTTGATTGTTAGTATCTGGAGGAAAGATGAATTCCCACAAGACTGGAAAGTAGGAATCAAGCAAGATTCAGAAAAGAGACATTGAGGTCATTATTAAAGAAATTTAATATTGACGTATTGATGATAGGTTAATTATCAACAAGCGCATGACACCATAAATTGGAAAACTGTCTGACAGACACTACGATAAATAATCCACATGATACACGTAACATAATATAATACTAAATGCATATGCAGAATAGTCTAGAAAAAATATCAAGATGTTGAAGTCACCGGCTGTATCAGACAAGGGGGCCTCCTATCGTTTATCTTATTTAACTCAATAATAAAGGCAACCATTAACAATCTGCTACATATAAGAGCACGAGGCACACTTAATAACCGAAGCGGTCAAATTCTTGCGTATGCAGTTGATGTGGTACGGTTGGGTAGGAAATAAGGAGACGTAAAAGAAATAAGAATGAAAGAGAAATCTTAACAACATGGCGTGTATGCCGTCGAGGAGAAGGTGGAGAACTGAAGGTAAAAAATAAATGATTTAGTAGTTAATGGATTCAACTACTTAGGGACGACAGTTAATATCATTGGCATGAAATTAAATATCGAATTATCGTTGATAATAGCCGTGCACGCCATTATAGAAAATAACGCCTAAATCGCTTTGAAAGAAAAGTGCAAAAGAAAATCTTTGGGCCAATATACGATGAAAATGAGCATATGGCACAATATGGCGTGATAACGTTACTTATGATCTAAAAATACTACGAGTGCATAAGTGAACCACCGTAGCGCAAGGTAGACAGAGATGGAAGATAGTTGTGGAGGAGACCGAGGCTCTTCAGGAGCCGATGGTTCTTACTTGCCGCCTTCAGCATAAAACCATAAAGAGAAATCTAAATTCACATTAGAAGAATATAAGGACTGTAGTTCTAAAATTGTATGTTTAAACAAATGTTTGGCGAGTGCGAATAAAGTTGTTTGTATTTGAATCCCAAGCTATGTGTTACGAATAATGAAATCGCATAGCTGCCTTCAAAACCGTGTGATCTCTCCATAGAATTACTAAGTGGAGCTCGAGCTCGATGCGCGTTTCTATCAAACAAAGATCACGCGAAAATATAACGGACACAGTAATTACGATACACTATGCAGATAACAAGTTTACTTTCTTGGAAAGGTTTCTGAAACAGCGGAGAAAATGTACGAGACTAAGTCAGCTGAAACGCAGCTGTTGCATTATAATTGGTTGTCCATTGTATATTAATCCAAGTGAAAAGATGATCGTGAAAATTCTCTGTGATTTACTTTTTAACTTGGAAGGATGTATATTGTATACTTTAAGAAACCTACTGGGCCACTTAACTTGGAGCCCCTTAAAATTTAAGACGGCAACTCACGTACACATGGCAACACAGAAGACCAGTATCTGCATTGCCATGATATGTGTACGTTGGGCTGTAGTTTCAAGAAAAAAGGGGCTTCAAGTTTCGTGGCCCATCGTGCATGTGGGCATACTTTCTGTTTATGGAGACCCTTGTCATTAAAAAATGAAGATAGTTGAGTGGTATAAGAAATTATAGACATTGGTGGCGGCTTGTACGGACATAGGGACATGCAGGACATATTTATATGTTTTTTAGATTCGTAGCAGGATATTCACTTCGACGTTACAAAAGAAATGAGAACATAAGACTAGAGCTCAGAATATTAGACCTGAATATAATAGTCAAAGACTATAGAGAGAGCCGATATCAACATGTAATGAGAACTGGAAATGTACGAATAATAAAGCACATTATGGAATATGTATATACCCCGGTTTGAAAATATGAAAATGGCTCAAAAATAAAGTTCCTTAGTTTTTAAAATGCACAAAACTGTTACTTGAAGAAATTGTTTCGAATTGAAAGGTAGCTACTTCAAAGTTAACTTATTATCGGTGATTGTGAAATTTGAGTTTCGCTGACTTAGCAACCAGAAAATTACGTTAATCGGAATTAGTGCTAAAAAACCTCATTTTTATGTTCAACATCAAATAACACAGGTATTTAAAAAAATGTAATAACAATCTGAACATCAAAAATTCAAAACAATTATAATTTTCGATTGAAATGTTGCAACAAATACATCAGACCCAATGTATATGAATTATGTCTCTAGCGCTAAACTACAGTGAGACCTCGCCGTTCGCGGGGGTTACGTTCCAGAAAAATGCCGCAAAGCGCAAAACCGAGATGCGCAAGTAAACACATAAATGATAAAAACGGGGTTAGATTCCATAAACTAGATTTATTTTTACTATGCAACTTCAAAAATTTTCGGCAGAAACGCTCGAGAAGACAGTAAAGTTTGAACTAAAATTCCATACGTAACATAAGTCTGCCACTTGAAGCTTGAATGTCCATTTCTTTATTCAAGTTAAAATTTTACAATTTATTTCAGGTCCGATTTGGTAATAAGAGATTCAATGGAATGGGCTCGATAAGTGTGTTTACAAGTTCGTGATACATAATGTTATTTAGGTATTCATGTCATAAACCGCATACGTCTGCTTTATTTACTTACGGCCGGTCTTATGAAGGTCACTAACCTGACTTTAAATCGCTGTTAAAATAAACAAAAGCTCATCAAAACATTGGCGCTTATGACATATTATTCATTAGTAAACACATTTTTATGCGCTTTAGTTTAATTAATGGAATTCATAAGACCGGCCGTTAGTGCGTGAAAGTTGAAACAGTTAACGTTGGCAATTCCATCCGTGAACGACAAAACAAATATCCGCGAACGGCAAAGCAAAGGGAGCACAAAGGTGCCCCGCATAAAATCAAATTAGCGAACCACAAAGCCGCAAACGGCGAGGTCTGACTGTAGTACCAATTCGTAAAAATATCAATATTTCGGTTAAAAGCTGATATCAGTGAATTTATGATGGAAAGAAAATAACAATTATTCCCACGCTAGTTGAGACGTAACATTACCAAAAAAATTGTAGTTACAACAGCTTTAATATCGGCATTTAAATTATTTCCCAGGAACGATAATATGCTCCGAACGCTTTTCCTTTTTACTATCCTCGTCTAAAATACAAGGAAGTAGTGTAATCGCGAAAAAAATACCTTCCGAGATTTCTTCAGATCTTCACGTGTCAAGGTCTCTGGATGACGAAAAACAAGTTTTCTCAATTCGGTCTCTCTCTCTCTCTCTCTCTCTCTCTATCTGTATGTCTGTCTGTCTGTGTTTGTCTGTTTGTCTGTCTGTCTGTCTGTTTATTTGTCTGTCTGTCTGTCTGCCTGTTGCCGGTATAACAAAAAAATTATTTGTTGGAAGAAGACAATAATTTACATGCAGATTATGTCTACCTGGCATAAAACCGACACAAATTCGGACAAATATATACAGAGTAGCACCTTACAAAATAATTTTTTTTTTATGTCTACGTTAACTGAGAAATAGATAAAGGTAATAATTTGCACATAGATCAGGCTTTACACTTGACGAAAGTGGGATCCAACAGATACAGGGTCGTAAAATAGTCAAAAAGTTTCAACAATAAGTGCGTTCTGTTAAATACAGCCGAGCGTAGCAAAACCGAGAGAGGTCTCCATGGGTCTGTGCATAAAATTCCCGGATTTAAATTCGCGTTCGCAGGCGAATCCCATCGCCGAAAATGTTTTTTAAAATTTGAAATTGATATAATTCGCATTACCAAGTGTTTTCTTTTATTGTTTCAGTATTATTACAAATGTGAAGATATTTACACTCCTATTTTCCAATGATTTTTAAATGTTTTTAGTGTCACAAAGCTCACTTGCGAGGGAAGTTCTGAGTAAAGCCCTTTACAGATTTTTCCTCAGCTTTCTACGTTGACGAGTTTACGTTACGTCATTTACGAGGTCATTACCATAAACTGTTTTGCATCTAAACGGTTATTTCCTTAAAAGCTATTTCAGGCTTAAATGATCCAGAGTTTGGAAAATTATTGCGTTTTGTTACTTTATTCGGTTTCATTCGCACATTTAACGGCGATGCCGCTGTAGCGTGGGAGTTTATTTATAATTAAGCACCTTTTTGTGGGTTTTGGTGGATTTGCGCACCTTAAGATCTTGGTTGTGGGTAGCGCTCCACTTCGCACAATAAATAAAGCAGCACCATCAATTGTTAGCGGATTTTCGTGCCTCGTGCCGGAAACCAGAGTGTAAAATAAAGAAAGGGGTTTAAAAAATCGGGGAAATGAACCATCCACCTTAACAGTCCGCGACGCGCTAGCTATTAATAGATTTCTTGGGTTCGCTTTCAGGGCGGGCGGTAAACCGTAGCTTACGAATCAAACAACCGCGTGGTGCTGCAATAGCGTCATTTCGTGCGTTTTAGTACACCACCTTGAACTCGATTCATGGAGGCATGAGTACGCATACAGTTTTGCGCCACGACGCCGGCACCGACGGCAAACGTCACAGGCAGAATACTCATTGTGGGAAACGATTTATGTGCAATTTAAGTAATGGAGCAATTAGCGTATGAAGTGCACAATTCAGGAACGCCAATGCGAACGAGATTAGCCCCAAGTGCGGTGACTTCGCCCCACAGTTTTGTTGATACGAAATTTGGTTCTCAGGACGTATCAGTGAAACAAGAGGCTCCGACTGTAAGTCCGTGTAGATCAATAGAAGGCGCTTTCTGCGCAAAAGAATAAGTTATGAACTTGAACTTTGCTCGTAACACTTCAATTAACACAGTCGCTTCTATTTTATGTATAAGTCAAAGTTGCTGTTTTCTTAATGTAAGCGTAACATTTGCAGGTAGAAATCCTCGGGCAAAATGTGCTTTGTTTATTAGCAAAATTTAACATAGTCACATAAAAACTTAAGCAGTGAAGTCAATAGCGCCCCCACAACCAATAGGCCTCAGCTCTCCGACTTGACGTCAGCACAAGAAGTCCAAATTTGCCAATGATTTTATTTTATTTAAATTTACTCGACCTGCAGCCTCGAAATAAGAGGCCTCTATTCGGCCTTCTTTGCTGACGTCAGGCCGGTAAGCTAAGACCTTGTTTGTTAGCTGGTATTGCCACAACTCTTGGATACAGGGTGAAGGTAACAAAAATAATGAATTAAAAATGAAATTATTATGTCAAGCTTTTGTGATTCCCTGATGCTTATATTGGTATGCATACAATTGTAGTAATTGAATGCTAGCATAAAAAAAAGACTCTTTCTTAACTTATAATCATAATTCGTTAAAATTTTAAGGAATAACTTTTGGAAAAACCGGGTCCCAGCGATTTTTATTTTTATTTATGCATTTTTTAAATAAAATGTGTGCCTGGCCCGCGTAGGAGGTATGACGTCATCGCTGTTTTTTAATGGCAACCCCCTTTTTTATTACGGAATTTGAAAGAACGCATTTTTTTACTTACGCTAAGCTAATTTTTGAGTATAAGTCACATGACCAAAAAATTGCAAAATACTAAATTTAATTGCAATGATAACTTCAAAAACAACTAATTAAATGTTCAAATTGTGTACTGTTTTCTGGCTGATAGTAGCCAAGACGACCGATGTGTTTTTTATTGATTGCTGTCATTGATAAAAACGTAAAATCATACTTCCTAAAATTAAATTTAGTGTTTTGCAATTTTAAAATAGTTTTTCTTAATTTTTGATCATGTGACCTATACGCAAAAATCAGCTTGGCGTAAGTAAAAAAATGTGTTCTTTCAAATTCCGTAATAAAAAGTGGGTTGCCATTAAAAAAAACCATCGATGACCTCCTAGGCGGGTCACCCGTATGTATAGATTTTATTTGAAAAAATGCACAAATAAAAATAAAAATCGACGGGACCCAGCATTTTTTCCAAAAGTTATTCCTTGAATTTTAAACGCATAATTACTGGAAAGACACTGAGAGGTAGAGTGAGGAGTAAATCTATCCGTGCGAATTGCCAAACTCAAGACATCGTAAGATGGATGAGACAACACAGAAGAGAATGGTTCGCATCGCTTTTCACACGATGGAAAAGATGAAACAAATTAAAATAACGTAAAAGAAGAAAACTTGTCTTGTACTTAAATTCGAAGGTGGTGTAAAGTAAAATACTTTTCTTGTAGAGAAGTTTAAACTAGTATAGAAACATTTTTGTCATAAAGTCAATAGGAATAGAGATATCTGCGAAAAACCATTTTCTTAACTCTTTCGCGGGCTGTCAAACTTTAAACCCACCCCCCATCCATAGGAACTTTTGACATCTTATTTAGATTTTCCAACATTTATTGAATGGAATTAAGTAACTGCGCTAGACTTTCTTTTAAAATATGCTACCATGCAATACATACTTTTAATTCAAATTAGTTTTTCTAATGATATTAGTACTTAGCTTAAAAAAATAGCAACAAACATGACAGAAATAGATATTACCCATCTACTTACAAAAATTAAGTACATTACACACGACATAACTTTAGGAATAGTTTGAAACATTCAATTGTTATTTCAAACGGCATTTTCAAATCCACGAAAATACAAATCTTATCACGCTTTTTGTCAAATCTAATATTAAATACACATACATGCAACAAACAATTTTTTACTAAATAGGTATCTCTGCCTAGTAAACGAACCGTTGACTTTTTCATAACTATAGAATCCTTTGGTGATCCTAAGTCGAACCCACATGACGTTAATGTAGTATAACTACCTTCAAACGTTTTCCAAATTTACTAATTTACTGGTCAAGTATTATTAAATGTTTTCTATAAATAATTTTTTTAAGTTGAATACCGACCCTTACTAGAAAAGTCGATGATCACTGTTCATATTTCTATTTAACTTATAAATATCATAATAGCCATACTACTGATTTGCTTGTTGTGGTTTTCTCAGCAACCTAATGTCAAGCAGCGGACAAGCGACTTATTCGTTTACGAATTTGAATCTTTTTACATTGTCTTTGTGAATCTTGTTCTTAAATAATATAATTTAAAATTGGCGAAATTAGGAAAATAGAAATAGAAAATTTCAACATGTTCCATCTTTAACAAAACACACTTTTTGTGAATAAAATTATTAATTATTATAAAATCACTTTCTAAGAGCTTCAATACGTGATAACCTGAAATTTGAAAAAAAAACTTTGATTCATTATCTCTCAAATGATTATTGATTAATATTGGCTGAAGTCCTTCTATCTGTCTATTTTTAAACATGGCTAATACTTTTCTCTTGCGTCTTTCATTTTCTTGTGTTACAAGGGGGAGCATATTTTTTCTTGGGCCTGGTAACTTAGCAGCATTAAAATTATTGTTTTATATCAATTTTTGTTTTACCAACTGCAAATAGAAAACAAGCGGACATCTTGACGAACCCGTCGCGGCTACTCGGTTGCAGTCGTTAGCGACTTGCGAATATATGGAGGAAACGCTGCTTCAGCGTCTCTATTATTAGAACTGAACAAAGCACGTTTCGTTTCGAACGTATTATCATTGAAGGTTGGATGTGGTAATTATTCCTTGATCAATCGGTTTGAGACATGAAGTCGTTAAAGCATCAATCGTGTGCCACTGTCGCTTTTTCAAAATAAGAAAATTGAATTGAACACATATTTCGAGTACATAAAATCAACATATTATGATATAGGACACATGCATTGGGGAGATTACTTGTTTATAGCGGCAGTAAACAATATATTATTCAGTGCAAAAAATATATGAAGGCCACATAATCAGATTAAACCTAGCTGTCAATATCATTAGATAGAGAAGAAAATATTGAAAAATAAGTAATATGAATATTCAAAATGGCAAATGTATAATAAAAGCGGAATTTAAATCCAATACATAGTATATGCTACACAAATATTAACTTGATGCCTTGTTTTCTAAATAAGTCAATATAATTTGTTGATCGATCTTTTTTCTTATAATTTGTTTATTCACTTTTTGAATTATATATTTTCTTCTCTCTTCGTGTGTGTATATTTGGTGCGAGGTGAGTTTTCTAGCTTTGGTGCCATCTGTCGCAACTGTAATTAGACCGATTATCTCCCTCTTTCTATGTACCATCTTTCATTTCTTTCTTGGTCTTCTTCTGCTATCTTTCTCAAGGGGGCTATGTCTATACTTGCAGCAGCAATCTTTCGTCCATCCTCCTTAAATGTTTGTATCAAATCAAATACAAAAAAAAACGTTAAACGGGAATAGAACATTCAAACGTGTACGAAGGGGTACTAAAAAACTGGAATTCGCAAGTGATACGCGAAAGGAAAGTAGTGGCCGTAAGGGGTCGCTAGTCAACACTTTTCTGACTCAGTCTGCCAAGTGGCGTGGTTTTGGAATGACTGGTTTGTTTTTTATGGCTTTTTTAAGTGTCTGCAAGATAAGTTTCGTGATTTTAGTGATGGCTGACAAACAAGAACGACTACTATGCGTGGAGTTTCCTTTTAGGTAGAACGTAAGCGTACGAACGTGGTTAGCATTTCAAACGAGTGGTACTCTCGTTTTAAATAACTTCATCTTCGGCTAGTTACACATTCCAAATATCGTAAATATTTTCTTCATACAGATTTTGATAATGCAATTTATCCAAACTTTCTTTCATAAGCGAGTGAGGACGGTCTGTTACTTACTTCCTGAAAATGGTGCCATTTTGCAAAAGGATGTCCGTAACTTCGCCAGGAGCTCGTACAATTATTTTAAATCCAAACTTCGTTGAATAGATATTAATCGATGTGGATTTGTGAGATATACCTCCAAGGAGATGTTGTTAAATAATCACTTTTTCTTCGTTGTTAAAATTTTTATAACTATTCCCACTACTGGGGCACCGGGTGTTTATTTACGAATTAAAACCCCCCGGTTTCCAAAACCGCATTAGAAAATTGTACTGGAGGCGTGACTGGAAAATCGAATTCAAATTTTCTGCTCTAGATCGAGAAGCTCTGTTGTGAGTTACAGTCCACTATTTTTTCAACTAGCAAATTAACAACTTTTCATATGGAAACCAGTGTTGTTGTAATGGTCAGGGGAGTGGCCCTTAAATTCCTCTTCTAACGTTACCAAGATAATTTAGTTCGTTTGGGTATTATGATTTTTAATTTGTATGCACAATGTTTTAATTTTGATTGTGTTCAAGTAAGTTCGCTTGCTTGCACAGCTGGAATGTAACAAGTTGGTGCATGAAACCTAAATTAAAGAGATGTAAATATAAATTCTAAAAGTATTAGGAAATTAAAGGTTATCACACACACATATTTTCCTTCCGAGGACATGACTGAGAACTGCAACCCTTCAAAAATGTTAAATTAGTAGTTTTTACCATAAACAGTTAATGTTTTAAACGCGAAACCGTGATTCTCTCTTCCAAACGTCAAGGGGAGAGTACTTAACAACACGTTTCTAACGAAAATTTTCAGCTTAAAGAACATTCGAGCAAGCTGTGGATATCCCTTAGCCTTAGGCCTGCCTCGTAATTATATCCAGATTAATTTGCAGGTAAAGATATTAAAATTTAGCCTTTTCTGCATTTTATGGGTCTATGGTTATTTTATTGACTGTTACAATGCCGAAATCAGTACGCTATATCTCTTTAATGTTTTTAATGTAAAGACTTCTATAAAAACGTATAGCACTCTAAAATTTGTAAATGACTGTATACAGAATTCTTTAAATTTCTGCATTATATTCTTCTCTTTAGATTCTATTGGCTACTAAAATTATTAAAATGTATTGATTAACCCTGAAAGACAATTAAATTGTGAGTTTTTCGTATTTACACAATTATTAAAAATCGAACTTCAAGTTATGAAACTGAAAATGGTTTCCATAACGTCCCGTTGTACTCAATACCAACCTTTTACGTGAATTGATGGAAGTTGGTTTAACTATGAATCTTTTTGTTAAAGCCACATCGAAATGGTCTACATAAAGATTGAAAGAATAACCTAAAACATTGCTGCTAGCCTGTAGCTTTTAAAGTAAGTTAATTTGTCAATGAATAGTAAAGTGAGAATCCATGACTGTTAGTCATCAAGTAAAATTAAGGAAACGTCGAGTTACAAATTTATTGTTCGCGTTTGTATCTAGTGTAAGTCGTTTAACTTTTAACAAAAGTAAAAAAAACTAACAGAATGGTAGGTTCTTCCGGGTTATGCCGTGGTTAGGATGATTACTGTTTGAATTGTGTTCCTTTTAAAGTACATGGTTGTAGTTCCATCATGACTAAAAATAACTTTAAAGCTGGATAAGAAAAGTAGCAAAATCGTCAAAGCACTACAAATTCCCTAACAGAAGCGTAAGAATAATAGTCGAGTTTTTGAGCACTAATTTAAATTAGGAGGTCCATTTGCTATTAACAAAGTTTATGAAGCAATTCAAACATTAAAGTTCCAATACTAAATTCCATGCTTACATCTGAATCATATTCTAAACATGAAAAGATATTTATAGTATCACATCACTATCAAGAGATGAGTATAAATGCATTTTTGCATATCTTCTTTCGTGAAATAAACACTATAAATTTGGGATAGCATTAGAATTGTAAATTAATGATGAGTAATAATCAACTCATTACTTCCAGGACTTGTAGTTGTAACAACTGCAGAATTATTGTTTTTAGCGGTACCGTTTATATGACGGTTATATTCTTTAATGGGTTAAAAATTGAATCCTACGACATCATTTGCATGAGACATGACAAATAAATTCTAATTGCCCTCTTACAACCTATATGAAGAAGTCTTTGTTAAAAGAAAAATGTATGTCTGTGTTTAAATGGGTTCATTCAAAAATCTTTTAAAATTGCGATAGATTGTAATATCAATCATATATTAGTAAAATTTTGAATTTATATCCATAAATGTGATGTCGAAGTACAAGCGATTTGTGGCAGCACATGAATTATCGTTATTGCGGGAAGCGATTAAGATAAGGAAATCCAAAATTGTATTTCTTTGTTCCTGGAATTACGATAATCAACTTTTGCTCGTTCACATAAATTGGATTCCAAAAGCTGTTCGTTCTTTGTTAAGCTTGAGATTTATTTCTCATTCTGCCGCATCCATGCTTATTCCGCTTTTATACATGCAGAGCGAATACGACTGTGATTGTGGTGCGCCATCTTTTTTTCCACACTTTAAGCCCTTTTAAGGGGATTTGTGATTCAGATTTTTTGTTTCTATCATATTTATACAGTTCTAGAGACATTTTGTTGAGATACCATTTTAAATATATTACGAGAAGTAATGAGATTATTTTAAACAAGACCAACCATCCTCGTTCGCAAAATTTATAAATAAAAAGAAATAGTTTGGATTTCATATTTTGAAAACTAAATACTTACTTACCTACTTATACTTATCGGCGACCCTCTTCTACCTTTCAGTGTCGAGGGGTTGTGGCTTTCCGATTTAGTGCAGTTTTCATTGCCGTGTTCCAATTACTGCTTCCATTCCTTATAATCTGTTCCACTAGTTCCTTCCAACTCTTCCTCGGCCTTCCTCTCCGTTTCTTGCCTATTACACCCATTTTCCATATTTGTTTTGTCACTCTCTGTTCTGGCATTCTTGTAATATGCCCTAACGCCTAACCAATCCAACTGTCTCCTCTCAATAGTAGTTAGCACGGATTCTACCTCCAAAGTCTGTCGTATTTCTTCGTTACGCATCCTATCTCTTCTGGTAACCCCTAGGACTCTTCTCAAATATCGAATTTCACATGCCGGAATCTTGCTCTTGAGGGAATCACTTAACACCCACGCTTCGCAGCCATAAATTAGCACCGGGATAAACACTGTTTTAAAAATCTTAATTTTAGTCTTCCGTGATATTTCTTTCCTTCCTATAAATGATCTATTTAGTGCATAATATAACTTATTCGCTGCTGCAATTCTGTTATTTATTTCGCTTTGTAAGCTCCCGTCTTCTTCGAGAAATGCACCTAAGTATTTTATTTGTTGTGATTATTGTATTCTGTTTTCATTCAGCGTTACTTCTACCTCTTCATGTTGTTTGGATATTACCATTACTTCTGTTTTTGATATGTTGATTTCCAACCCGAAATTTTGCAAAGCTGTTTTCCAAATTTCTAAATTTTTCTGTAGATTTTATTTCGAGCTTGCAAATAAAATTAGGTCATATGCATATAGAAATTCTTGAACTACCACTGGTTTCAAATCCTTATATCCAACTGTAACTCCCTTTATTTTTGTCTCTACCTTTCGTGCAATTTCGTCCATAACAGTTATAGATAATAACGGGCTTAATATGCTCCCTTGGCGTACTCCTTTAAATGTTGAGAACTCTTTCGTGATATTGGTTCCTACCCTTACGATATTTCTTGTTTTGGAGTAAAGACTTCGGATTGCTGCTAAAACTAAATAAATAAATAAATAGTAAAATACAATCAGCAACAGTAGGTGGATAAAAATAAAACTCCAATAGATAATTATAAAATACATTTTGTAACAAAACGGTTTAATGACAAAGTAATTGTGAGATCTTAAAGCCGCTTTATAGAAAGACTTTTAATGTGCTCGCCAAAATAACCGTGATTTTTTGAAAGTAAAATGTCACTGATTTATCGCAGAACAAAAAATAAATTATTCATAGCCTTACCCCGCTCATATTTTTCATAAAAAGCAGCAACGTTTCTTTAAAAATGTATTTCCGCATCTGCGGCGCCTAAAACCAGCCTTTACTTTTGTAGTTCAAAGATGGTCTTCACAATATTTTTCACCTAGTAGTATGTTACCGCTCGACTTATTTTTCTGGCGCAATTACAATTACTTCTATTTTTCATTGTATATCTGAAATCTGAGGAAATTCTATACTAATAAGAAAAAGGAAAGAAAAGCAATTTAGAAAGCCTTTGAAAACGAGTGGCTTTGCTTATGATGGAAGACCTCGATTTGAAAGTTATTAAAGAGAACATTTCCAGGCCTCAAAGAGATGAAGACGTATATTCGTAATATTTGGCGCAACTTGTTATAATATACCCACCATCTATCTAACAAGTGGCCGCAAAAACTGATTTCTAGAGCGTTGAAAATAGGAAACATTAAAACATGTTTTGTTCGCACCTTTAGTTTAATAAATATGCTATACAACTCAAGCACTCACCAACAATTACTGTCAGCAGAATTTGCAACATTAATTGTTAATTTTTTTATAAACCGTGAAGATACTATTATTATTTACATTTAATATTTAGGTGTCTAATAGGTCTTTACACTACTTAATTTTTATTTTTCGTGTTAATATAAGACTAGCATAGAAAGAATTGTGTTATTTGATAATAAATTTCTTAACTCTCGTAACTGTCCTACATCGATGGATATATAGCTAGCCAAAACCATAAAAGTTCTTTATTTACACTTGAAATTATGTAAAAAGCTAATTTTTGTACTACAAATTGATGTATATCCGTAAGGTAAAGGTTCAGGATTATTTCAATTCCCCAACTGGGGGCGGGCTGCTATAGGGACCTTGCGTCCCTCTTCAGCCAAGAACGGGAATTATAGGATGGGTGAGAGAAAGGCGGGGCGGAGAATGGAAGAGAGGTCAGGAACGGTGGAGAAGTACTGCCCGGCATTCGCCTCAGAGAAGGTACTCTGTTGACTCAGGAAAACTACCTAAAAGCCGGAATCAGAGCAGACGGTTAGGGGAATCGAACCCGCGACCTCCCGAGTGCTATATCCGTAACTGATGATTGTACTGATATTAATTGATAGTATTTTTTTAATCAATTATAAAAACTATTATTTACCTTCACAATGTTGTAAGGCATTACATCACTTTCAGGGGGTGAAATTTGGAAATCTTCTTTGTAGAACTATAGGGTTGGGGTTGTTACGTGTAAATTTTGACCTAATTAATTAAGTTATTTATACAAAAATTGTCTTAAGTTTTTAGTTATTCAGTGATGTGTATTAAGTTGTCTATCGTCTTGGTCGATTTCTCTGTGAATTTTCGAAAATCCTTGGGGCTAGAGAAATTTTAACGATTTTTGGAAATACTAACTGCATAGGGGCGAGGCGATTTCCTGTAGCCATCTTGGGCAGATTGAGTGATAGATTGCATCTGGTGCTATGTGATTGATGTTTTGGAGATGCACTTCATGTGGGTTTGAAATCTTCCAAAATATTGGAAAGTGTCGATAGGCATTAATGTGTTATCGCTAAAATTCATCTGATTATGCTGGGATGCAAAAGTATTCAGAAGCAAATCTTACCCCTGGCCGGTAAGGTAAGTCAATTTGTTTTCGCTTTTGATAGTCGTTTGACGATTTGATGATATTTTACGGCTATTATTACCCCGCTTAGTGTTTTTACCTCTTGGGGCTATGATTTCATCACGTGAAATACTCGGAGAAAAGATTTGTCAGGGGTTTTGATTTTCCTGTCAAGCTATGAAAGCAGTTACGTCGCTTCAGATGCCGTTTCTGAAGCACGTTTTCCTCTTGCGATTGCACATTTGCATATCTGGAGAAAAGTTAGTGCAGCTTGATTTTGCAGTCTGTGGACAGCTTCTCTACTGCACCTAAGACCAGAACTTGGCTTCTATGGTTTCTTCATGGTTGCCAGCCTACAGGATTGTGCATCTCCAAGAACTCTCTTTATGATTGCTATCGTGGTCGAGCGATTTTGGTCCCAAACAATTGGCGATGTCTTTTTTAGTTGCTCGTTAATGGCTATTACACGAGTTGATTCGTAGTACAAGAATTTGGACGCATAAGGCCTTTTGTACGAATTTCGGTTCCTAACGTAATCGAACTTCATATGGGAATTTTTGGCTGCCGTGCCCGCCTTCGCTCTGTTTTCACTAGCGGTTAAGAGACGTGTGCTCCTGCAAGCCATTGAAAAGACAATCTTACAAGAATTTGCTATTTATTCGATTAATTGAATTCTATTTTGCCAATAGAACTGTGTATATGAATAACCAATTTTACATTCTCAGCTAGTAAAAATTTACTACATTTACTACAACTACAACAAAATAAAACCGTAGGTTAATATGACATCACTACAAACACATTACGATATACAAAAACATCACAGTGTTTTGTTTTTGTAAAGAATCATTGTGTATTATTGAGAACTTATTTAATTTATGGAAATTCCTCGTGTAACAGGGCGTACAGACAAACTACAAGTAGTTTATTCTACAGTTAAATTCATTCTATAAGGTTGAGTAACAACGCAGTCTGTCAATGATGTACAAATACATTGTAACAAATATTTTTTAACATCGTGTTTCTATGTACTACAACAGTGTCTCTATCGATTTATAATTAGAAGTAGTTTAGAATGTAGAAGCAGATGCGACGCAGACATTAAAATGTGAAAATATTCGCCGTTTTTTAAATCCCAGCGCAGATCAAAATGTTGAGATCCACTGTGAACTTTATAGATGTAATTTTTTAAATAAAGCATTACATACAAATTGAGAAAATATTATATAGAACATTTGTCACTTAATTGCGAGCAGGTTTGCTGCTAGACTATTGAGGATATACCATCTGTCCACACCATGGGAATAACACAATGCTGATGGAATATAAAGATCAATTAGTGATGAGACCGCCGGATGCTGAAACGTTTGCTCTCGAGTGTAGAGAAGAATGTTCAAAAATAAGTCGTTTATATTATTCTGATCAAACACATTATTTTCATATAAAATGTGCGACCACCAAACTTCTTGGTAGTAGGGAGGTTTTTATTCCCCAAAATATGACTAAAATTTAATTTTATGGAAAACGCATTTGAGACAACGTCATTTTTTTTAAATAATTCCTGCGACCTTGAGGATTTCCAAATTTTGAAGGAGAGTCCCTGCAATATCGAATTTACAGTTAAAATAGAAAATTGGATCAATAGGTTTTCTCTTTAATAATAAATATATTTTTCTTATTTTCAACGACAATTACACGAGCTGTATATCAGCACTTCATAATTACATTTACAGTGATTGTAGATAATAAATGGGAATACCTCTTGTACTGGCTGCACTTGACTCTTGACAATGTAAACAGAATACTATTAACATTCCATAAAGGTGAAAAAAGTGTAAATCAACATACCGCAATAAAGATTAAAACAAATGACGAGATATCAAAACCGATATCTATAAACGAAGGGATACGGCATACTTGCTGTTTATCTCCCATCTTTTTCAATATACACAGTAGGTATAACAAATATTGTGAACTGGCTATATATAGCCGTATAATACTTGCTAAATAAACCAAAAACTTCCCGATACATATGTGGTCTAGATTTCGTTCTGTACAAGTTATGATAATTTAAAGTTTAAAATCAAATGTACTAAATTTGCTGACAACTATAGCAGTCACTTAACTTAAGTACACTACACTTTTACATCTGAGGATACCTGAAATACGTATGAAAGTAGCTCTAACTCGAAAAGGACGGGTTTTAGACCATATAACAACTTTTTGGTTCGTAGTGGAGAGTACTGTAATACTATATCCAGTCCACAATTTTTATTACACATTGTACCCATAAATACAAATACACATTAATTACAGCATCATAACTTAGATTATGTTAGTAGACGCCCAAGCTATAATATCAAAATCGTAAAGTGACAAACCATGCACTACTTAACTAATATTTCCAAGGCACATAACAAGAAATTTCAAACTAGATAATGAAGGTAATTGCTTGCAAGGGTAGTATCGTGATAGGATGTCTGATATATAATTTGATTACAAGAAGAAATGTGTAGGTCGATTGGAAGACAAGGTAAAATATGCTCAATTTTATTGGAATTTTACAAAAACATGGCCGTCCCCAGATTATTACAAGACTGCAAGACGTAAGTCATGAACAGTATATACCTCAATAGTTAAGAAGCAGCTGTAATGATCACATATGAAACGAGCAGGTAATGGAATTTTTTTTACAGGAGAGAAGGGTACCTGAATAATGTAGAGAAAAATGGAAAGAAGATCTAGAAATAATGACCTAACGACTATCCAAGTTAGCAATACAATATAATCCCAGAGGTGGGAGAAGTGTTGGAAGACACTAGTATACGCGAATACGAGGATGAAATTGATTGTCCACAAACGTATTTCAAAATATTGACTATAATTCGGAATACGAAGCTGGTGAAATAAAAAATATATATAATCAGATATCCCTCTACCGTAAAGGTGTTGGCTTGTATAAACTTATTAACTTTTTATTTCTCGCTAGAGTTCTTGCTTCGTTCTAACTTAATTCCTTTTCCTTTAGAATATTCCCTATTACGTTGTCCCATGGTTTTCTGCGTCTTCCTCTTCTTTATGTCTGTTCTCGATTGCCAAAGTTCTTTAACCTTTCTTGTATTTGCCATCCTTTGTAGATGTCCCCACCAACTTAACTGTTTCTTCTTTATAAAATTGAGAATAGGTTCTGTTCCCAGTTTTTCTCGTATATCTTGGTTCCTAATTCTGTCTTTTCTTGTGACTCCCTTGACTCGCTTCAAAAACTTAATCTCTGTTGCTTGAATCTTACGTTCTAGACTATCATTTAGAACCCAACTCTCGCTCCCGTATGTCAATATTGGTCTATATGTTGATTTGAATACGCTTATCTTCGTTTTTGTTGTTATTTCCCTTTTACTAATAAAATTTTTATTTAGTGCGTAGAAACATTTAATTGCTTGTTCGACTCTCCTATTAATTTCTATTTCTTGGTTTCCTTTCTTCTCTAATATGACTCCTAAATACTGGAACTCCTGCACTTGCTCTGTTGTTATCTAGAATAATATTAGTGTCTCTTCTGTCTTCGGTTAACGCCATCACTTTAGTTTTACCTTATTTATCTTCATTCCGTATTTTGTTAATGTTTCGTTCGATATGCTTATGTTTTCTTGTAGGTCCCTTCAGTATTTGCCATAATGACTAAGTCATCCGCGAATGCACACTCTGATATTTCGCTTTTTTTCTAGGTTTCTGTAACCTATCTTGAACTTTTTAGTTCGCAGGTTACATTCTTTTATAATCTCATCCATAAATATTGTGAAAAAAGTGGAGCTTATTTCTCCTCCCTGTCTGAGTCCTTCTGTTATTATGAATTTTTTCAACTTAATGTTTTTACTTATTACATAATTATAGGTTTCTTGGATAAACTTTGTATATTTTTAACTAGTTTTTCGTCCACCGATCTTTTGTACAGACATTCCCATATTTTCTGTCTCGCAACTTTATCAAAAGCTTTCTCCAGGTCTATAAAGGCCATATACACGTTCTTAATTTTTTGTCTTTTCTTTTCTGCTATTTGTTTAATCGTGGAGATATGGTCGTTCACATTCCTTCCTTTCCGGAACCCACTTTGTGCCCCTGATAAAGTTGGCTCTATATGTTTCTTCAGTTGGTTATTTAAAATTTGTTCGCATATTTTTAACGTTGTGCTCAGTAATGTTATCTCTCTGTAGTTGTGACATTCTTTGTTATCCCCCTTTTTAAATATTGGCACGATAACCTCTATTTCCTAGTCTGTCGGTATTGTTTCTTGTTCCCATATTTTGTTGAAGATCTTTAGTAGCACTTCCTTTCCTTTTTGTCCTATCTGCTTTATCATTTAGTCGTAATCTTATCGTGTCCCGGAGCTTTTCCCGTTTTGATTACTGTAATTGCTTTCTCTAGTTGTTGCTCAGTAATTTCTTCAAATTCTGCGTCTTGTCTTTCATTGGATTGTTATGTATTAAATGTTTGATGCTCTTGATTTAGCAGATTGCAAAAGTATTCCTTCCATGGATTCATTATTTGGTTTTCTTCCGTTAGTAACTCGCCTGTTGCACTTTTAATTCATATCGTTGTTCTTACTTTTTCTCTTCTAAGGTTTTTCAGTATTTTGTAGAAAAGCTTTTGATTGCTTTTGCTTTCCTTCTCCATTGTCTCCCCGAAGCTTTTCCATGATTCGCTTTTAGCATTTATTACTAGATTTTTAACCAGTTTTCTTTAACTTTTATATAGCTCCTAATTTTCTCTTTTTTTATTTGTTAAATAATTTTTCCATTTCATTGCCTTAATTTTTATTTGTTCTTTCAGTTCGTTAGACCACCATACTGATTGTCTTTTTTTATTACTGGTTTTGCACGTACCGCATACCTTCCTTCCCGCTTCCAGTACTATTTTCTTGAACCAATCCCATGCTTGTTGCACATCGATTTCTTTAATATTGTTGGTGCTGTTTTCCATCTTCTTGTCGATTTCTCTTCTCTATTCTGTTGCTGTCCTTTCGTCTTCGTTTAGTTTGTAGGCTCGTATCGTTTCACTTTCTGTTTTTCTTTCGCTTTGTTTTTCTTCATATGTATCTTCTTTATTTTACGCCACTAGCAAGTGGTGGTCGCTGCCTATCTCAGCACCTCTTGTAACTTTTACGTCCATAATTTTCTGTTTTCCTTCTGTATCAGTATGTAATCAATTATTGATTTTTCTTGTCTGCTGAGCTCCACTCTCGTGTAGTACTTACTTAAGTACTTAAGAAGCCAAAGGGTATATATTAAGAGCGATCTAACTGAAAAAGAGATAGCAGTGCAAAAGTCACTACAAACACTAGCAAACGAAGAAAAAAGGAAAAACAAAAAGGTTCTTATAGGATATAAAAAAAATATCGTGGACGGGGAGAAATTTGTGTGGAACAAAAAAAAAATAAAATGGAAAAGGCTACGGAACAAAGAAAATATTGTCAAAAAACGGGAATAAGTAGGCCAAGCGACCGAAAAGGACGGGAATATAGGTACAACAAGGCAGGGAAAAGGCACAATGAATGGTAAAGTAATAATTGGATATTAGGGACATGGAACATAAGGACTATAAATGTAAAATAAATTGAATTGGAACAGGAGTTTGAGAAAGCGGGTTTGGACATCCTAGCGATAACAGAAACGAAAAACAAAGGAATGGACTAGAAGAACTAGAAAATGGACACATTTTGATATATAAGAGAGTATATGTAGAAAAAAGAGCAGAAGCGGGAGTAGGCTGTATCATACACAAAAGGATAGCAAAGGGAATACAGAAATGGGAAAGCTATTCAGAACAAATTCTAAAAAAAAAACCAAACCAAAATAGAAAGAAATGGTCGATAATAGTAGTATATGGACCTAGTGAAAATGAAAAGGTAGAAATAAAGGAGGCGTTCTTGGAAGATCTAACAAAAATAACAGAAGATTGTATGGACGAAATATATATATAGGTAGCTGGGGACTTCAACAGCAGAGTAAGGAAACGGAATGCAGAATACAACACGACTATAGGGAAACATGGTGAAGAGGAAAGGAATAGCAACGGGAAGAAAATGTTAAATTACTGTCAGTTACACAATTTGATTATCACAAACACCTTTTACGAACTGTTTGAGGATTTCGCGGTTACTCGAATTATTCTCCTTAGCATAGAATTTCGGCTTAGACCGCGTAGTATTTGTATATGACCTGGCACAGAGGACTATAAATAGCTCCACACCGACCTTCGGTTCTTAGTGCGACTTTCACTCTGATGAAGCAAGCTGCAAGGT
Organism: Agriotes lineatus; assembly: GCA_940337035.1. NCBI lineage: Eukaryota > Metazoa > Arthropoda > Insecta > Coleoptera > Elateridae > Agriotes > Agriotes lineatus. Next base: position 17,884,241 of record OW679202.1, read on the forward strand.
CTTGCGAAACGTTAGTGAATATGGATGCACAAACAGCAAAACGGCCAAATCTGCCTAAGTATCCTCGTTCTCAAGATATTCAAACAACACGAGCCACCAAAGAGCATGGCCATCGCGCGGGTTTTTGCTCGACTTCACAAGGTGCAAGGCACATTAAGCCAGAAAATGCTGGGTGGTCATATACAAATACTACGCGGTCTAAGCCGAAATTCTATGCTAAGGAGAATAACCTGTTACGAACACAGGGTGAAATAAAATATGATGTCATAATTATGCTGAAAAGTGATATGTTTCGAGGGACATGTACCCTGTTCACCCTTCAAAGTTGTTACTTTAATTTTTGGTAAAATATATCCAACATAAGGATGTGCTCAATATCCAAGCAGAAAACTTCTAAAACAATTTAACTGTTCCTTATAAAATAGCATTCTTAGTTATAGTAATTACTAAAACATGTTGAAAATTTTCTCGCAAGAAAATAAAACTACGGAGAAAAAAATCGGTTAGTTACTTTTTACTTTCAAAGCAAGCAACATATGCAGTAGCTGTAGTAGCATTATTAAACGAGTAATTAAGAAATAACGTGCACAAATCGAAGCATACGATGATACTGCATTTTCCCTAACATTATGAAAATGAAAACTCATAATATAATGCGTACGGATCATTCTAAATGCCTTGCAGCAGCACGGTTCTTGATTAATTACATCTTGTAATAATTAAATATTTTTTAATAATATCATATTCTATAAAATTTCCCGACGTCTCACAATCAGTGCTTCAGAAACTAGTAAATAGAAATCTGAATGTCAGCGTTTTATAATTAACAATAGCAAGAAAGATAATTAGTAGAATCCTACCTGTAACATGCCACATTATTTCAGGATTCTTGACACTCAAGATAAACAGGAGCAGAAAAGCTTTTAACAAAGCAAGAAATCGCAAACGGAGCCGTTGGAAATTAACACAGAAATAATGGTTATGAAGCAGAAGCAACCGTATGAAGTTTCCTCTTAATGTGACTCGTACTAATAAAAATTCGAGTGACAAACCTGCTGATATTTTCTGATACCAGAATACGTTTGACATAAATATGAAACATGACTACCGTACCATTTGAACAAGCTTATAACAAAGTAGTTGTGGCCACTTTGTAAGGTAATAGCAACTTGAAATCAAACAATCTGTTACACATAACAAGCCTAATACAAGCTTGCACAAGTCTATAGTGTGTACAAGTAGCAAGCTTTATTTAAGATGGTTTGAATTACTGCGCTTATGAAACACTTTTCATGTCAAGCTTGAATACAAGTTTTACACAAGCAATATTTTTGCGGTGTCGGGCTGTGTTACACCTAGTGAAAAGGAAGAGAGACAAAGAGTCGGTGCACACATAGTCTTACCAACAGGTCTCCTTGCGGTGTCGGATTGTGTTGCACCTAGGGAAGTAAGAGAGACGCAAATGGTTGGTGCCCCGACAGTCTTACTAACAAGTTTCCTTGCAATGTCGCACTGTGTAGCACCTAGAGAAGTACAAGAGAGGCAAATAATAGGTGCGCCAACAGTCTTACTAAAAAGTTTCCTTGCAATGTCGGACCGTGCTGCACCTAGAGAAGCAAGGATTAAACAGTTGTGATCTGCCACAATAGTTTGTATTACACGTAGAACTACCACATGCACTAGACTCGGCTTTCTTTCCTCTGCCGTCCTATTCAGATGCCTTTTATACAACTTACGAAAACCCCTCCATTCCAGGTAGCGGAGTGTCCAGTCACTGACAAAACATCTAAATTTTGTTGCCAGAGCAGCGCTGCGTTAATTGGTAGTTGCCCTTTCAAAACCCACGACTACTTCATCATTTTCCAATCAAGTTGAATTGGAGTTTTCCACAAAACTACCCTCAACACGTGTTCCTTTGGTTGAAATCGCAACCTAATAAATTTTAAACTACATTAGTTGGCGATTTGGGCTCAGTGTTTCCCAAATCCCCCTAATCCCCCTGTCATAAATTTAACATAGTTTTCGGCTCTCGTTATGGTATGCACCAGGATGTTTTATTACGTCTCGCTGCATTCCTAACAGCTGCCAAAGATATCGGCGTACACCCTCTTCAAATAAAATGAAAGCTTTCATTTAACATTTATCATTGTTTACTACTACTATACATACAAATACACCTAGTTATGAAAATACGAGCTTTTTTGTTGCTTTTCCTGAAAGTAAAATAACCTAAATAAAATGTTTGTAAATACGCGACCATCAAAGACTTCTCCTACGGGACATAAAAATAAAATTGACTGCAGCTTGATCTCCTATAGATGGTATTCGTGCATTCATTGTTTTAAAACTATTCCGAAAACTGATTGTGGGTCTGACTATCGTTTTCTGATAGTCATACTTCCGAAGCTTTAAGAAAACATCGCTTATTCCAATACATAAAGTAGCCAATCCAGAACTTTCGAAGAACGTATTACAAGATCAACTTGCTTTATCAGAAGAATTTATTTCACAGTCTTCTGCAAACAAACTTTAGAAAACTTTTAAAGAAAAAGTCGACAGTGCTATAGAAGCTCCAAATACTAAAAATAAAAGAGAGAAACCAATACTAGATGTCGGATCAAAGTTTAAAACTATCAGAGCCTAGGGGAAACTATTAACTTTTAGGCTTCACTACTCCTAAATATATGGAAAATTATAGAAAATTGTTCAGAGAAATAAAATGATCTTGTCTCAGAGATCAATGTAGTAATAATCAAATTATATGCAAAGAAATTCGGTGCCACGCTGATAATAACATTACTCGAGATCTGTTTTATATAAAAAAACAGATTTAGAAATTTAAAACATCGTTCTTGAGTTAGAAAGAATGGAATTGATGAAAATGTACCTGATTTATTTATTTATTGGGAACAAAGCAGGTTTATAAGCCAAATTACATTGTTCCTATGTTAGTTGTAGTTGCGAGGATAATAGTATGAGTAACTAATTACTGATTACAAAGATACAAAACTGGGCTTTACGCAGAACTTCCCTCGTCGGCATTGTGACACTAAATAATTTTAAAAATCAAATTAAGTTGGGAGTAAAAATATCTTCACGTTTCTAATAAATTAAATAAATTTTCAAATAAAAAAATGTATCCCGCTGGGGTTTGAATCCGCCGCATCTGCATAGCGCTCGTAACCACACCTGCATAGAAATCGTAACTGCATCCACAGTCGAACTGCGCCACCGAGGCTATTACAAATGGGTGCGGCGCGCGCCTCTATTTAAGGGAATGCTGTTATTGTTGAAATGTTTTTACTCTTTTGTGACATTATCCTGTATCGGTCTTATTTTCGGCAAATGTAAAGCCTGACCTATGTGAAAATTATCATTTCCTTTTATTTCAAAATTAACCCAAAAATAAACAAAATTTAATTTTTTTAAGGTGTTCACCCTGTATATATTTGTATGAAATTGTACCGATTTCATGCGAGGTAGATATATAATATGTATACAAAATATCGTCTTCCTGCGACAAATAGTTTTTGAGCTATACTGCCAGCAGACAGACAGGCGGAATTGAGAAAACCTGTTTTTCTTCATCTAGGGACCCTGAAACGTGAAGATCTGGAGATATCTCGGAAGGTGATTTTTTTCACGATTATAATACTTCCATCGTCTTTCAGACACTACACAATTTTAAAAATCAAAGGAAAATAGGAGTAAAAATATTTTCACGTTCGTAATAATACTGAAACAATAAAAAAAATGCTTGGTAATGCAAATTATATAGATTATAAAATAACAAAATCATTACCGGAGGTGGGATTCGAACGTCTGCGAACGAGTCAGCAAATCGCAAATGCAATTTCAATGACCTGCGCGTAGCCCGAAGTTAAGCACGCGTTCGCTGCCTCAACCATGAAGAACGCCTTCGATTAATATAAAACAAACATTTTTATTTATCATTAATCTCAGAATCTGATGACATAAGGATATCAATTACAATATTAAAAGTAATATTTGTTAATTTTCTACAACCAAAATCAACTTATCTTGATTTCCTTATCGCAAACTCTTTTAGAGTATCATTTATATCTATATCAATTGTTACATAACGAAACGGAACTTGAAACACAAAACCATCCCACTAGTAGGCTTTAAGAAATTACCTGACCATACTTGAATTATTACACCCTCAAGGGGGTGTTAAATCTGATGTAAGGTTACTTTTAATGGTTACATTGCCCCAAACCGTTAATGTTTAGTCCTGAGACAAGTTTCACCCCGGCTAGTGGGTCAGTCGAGACATAGGATAGTGATTATTTACCGACAAGTTGGGATTACATAAAAGCTCGAAAGATGTTTGTCTTGGCGTCACGAATGCCATATTTACATTCACATTTGCTTTCTTAGAATCCGAAATAGGGAACAAAAGATGCTTTCGGCAGATATATAAGACAGCGCTCGCCACTAGAATTTGCCTTTGATGACATTAGAACTCTGTCTACTAATTGCTGTACAGTTTTTGACAGAACATAGAAACACTACAGTAAAGTAAAAGATAAACAAAACATCTATTGATTATCTCTAATACTAACGAGGTTACATGCACAATAATAAAAAGAAATTAGCCCTTTGGGACGTCCTCTGAATGCAAGCCACTTTATGATTTTTAATTATTTATTTGGCACAAAGTTAATAGTTTAATAAGCAGTGGCCTTATGGGGGTTAACGGTTCTCTATAGCTAAGAGAGGAAGACGCAAAGCAAACCATTCCACAGTCACAAACGCAACGCCTAGTTAAATAAATGGTTAAATAAACTCGAATCACTTAGGCAATGCATTTTTAAATCAAAAGTACAATGCATATACAACAAAAAAATTGTTTACTTTAGCAATTAGCAGAGCGGAATGGGATTTTGACAATATCTGTCCTGGAAAGCGTCGTTGAAAGGCTCATGGGGAGTCGATGATGCCCAAATCAAAAATGCTGCAAAAAAAGTTCGGGGAAGATGAGAGTTCCCTTGGGGTTGACGGTGGCAGAAGGAAATCTATTTTACCGTGAACCAGACGTAGCAACGGCAGGCCATTCCGTAACTGGTAATATTTTCGGAAGAACCTTGTATATATCCAGCTTTGCCGTAATTAAACAAGTAACCTAACGATATTCGGCCCTCTAACAATCTCCCGCCCGATACAATGCGACTCTCAAGCATGTACACCGAGCTGAATCTTGAATGGCCAAGCTATCTATTCGGTAGCTCGGGAATTAGGAACCACGAGCTGGCTTGAATAGGAAACCCCGACTAAGGATGGAAAAACGAAATTTGCAGCTCGTCGGCTTCGTTATTCCCCACTGCGCGGGGCGTAACGTCAAAGGTCAATTATCAATGTAACGTCAGCCTTCTGGTGTTCGCTGCTCACCTGCAAGCTAAACCATGTTTAGAACTTCGTGTAAAGGAATGAATAAGGTTCCACTTTGCCCAAAATGATCGAGAACTAAATGGGTCCACAAGTGTACTAGAAACGGCAAATAACATAACACAATATGTAAAGCAATCGATAAATTTGGGAATGTGCTAATTAAGTTATCTTTAAACAAATGCGAGAGGTACTAGGTTAGTAATTTACCTAGCGTAGCTATTAAATAAATTAACATTACAGCAAACATCATTGTATCGTAATATATACACTAGGCTTTAATAGTTATTGTGCAAAATTCCATTCCTTTATGACATTTGTCGCTTTCTTGTGTATTAATTTGTCATTAAAGATGAGTTTAGTTAAATTAGAGCATCAAAGCCTGTAAAAATTCTTAACTTTGGAGAGCCACAGAGTCGCGTTCCCCGATTAAGTTTAACATACATATGATGACTCAAAAATTTTGGAATTGTGATTAAAAATGTGTGTTGAGTACGCCATGAATACACTTGAGGGATGGGAGAGAAAAGTGATCATTAACGAAATGGCAATCTGCAACCTGACGTATGCTGCTGATACGGCGTATTTGTGTATATCTCGAACAGAGATTAAATGTGTTTGAAAAGAAATGTGATTACGGATATACAAGAAGGATAAATATACAAGAGCCGTTCACGCTAAGCCCATTTTAAAGGCCAAACTTAAAGATCAAGGACACGGTCAAGGTCAAGTTCCAGGGCCCGGTCAAGATCAAGAACACGGTCAAAATCAAGGACACGGTCAAAATCAAGGACACGATCAAAGTCAAGTTCAAGCTCAAGATAGCAAGAGACTTACCTAGTGCTGTTGAACAATTAGTGAGTTCGTTAGAGGATTTAGCTTTTGATGCGCCACACGAGGTCGTATACGGTTCAGGACGTAGCGGGTTCAGCGCTGAGGAGCTATATAAACAGGAAAACGGGTATAAAAATGGTGCAGTTGTTTGTCAACTATTTCTAGACGGAGCCATGGAACAAAGACTCTTTATAGATTTGATTGTTAGTGTTGGCCGGGACAGACATGTGTGAAATAAAAGAGTTTATAGAGGAGAAGGAAAATGAAGAAGAGCTTGCGGTTTGACTACACGAAGAAATGACAAAAACAGGTTTTCTCAATTCCGTCTGTCTGTCTGCCTGTCTGTCTGTTGGCGGTATAACAGAAACTATTTGGTGGAGGAAGACGATATTTTGCATTTCATGAAACCGAGAAGGTTTCGTACAAATATATACAGGTTGAACATATTAAATGAGAAATACATAAGAGTAGTAATTTGCACATAGATCAGGCTTTATACTTGTCGAAAATATGGTCCAACAGGTACAAAGTAATGTCGTAAAAAAGTCAAAAAGTTTGAACAAGTCCGTTCTGTTAAATACAACATGCATCTCAAAGCCGGGTAAGGTCCTCGATGGACCCGTGGGTAAGGCGCCCGGATTTAAATTCGCGTTTGCAGGCGCTGTAGTTCGAATCCCATTGCAGGTATTTTTTAAAATTTGGAATTTAATTCGCATTACCAAATGCTCCCTTTTAATGTTTCAGTATTATTACGAATGTGAGTATATTTTTACCCTTATTTTCCTTTGGTTTTTAAAATTGTTTAGTGTCACAACGCCCATTTGCGTGGGTAGTTCTGACTAAAGCCCTTTACAGATTTTTGTAAAATGCATCTGTAGCACTCTCACTAATGTATAACTCAAATTATTCGCTAACAGGGTTTTAGTAGATCTCTAAACAACAACTATAGTTGTATTAATTGTTTTTTTTTGTGTAAAATACGCTTTCTCTGCATGATCGTCCCGCTGAGAATTCACTCTGTTCTTCTTCTTCGTTACTCCTACATTTTCTACTCTATTTAATGCGTTGGTTGTTACCATATGGTGACGAAGGATACCTGTAACTGATATTCCTGGATTGTTATTGCATTCTTGCTTAGTGCTTTCTAATAAATTGAGGGTGTTTCTTAAGTCGACCGTATGGCTTCTGGAGGTATACTCCATATATGTATTATACATATATTGCTAGTAGGGCCTCGGAACGCCCGAAAACATTACGGCGCCGACATAGTTTCACTTAGAGTATAACGCGTCTCGTGCGCATGCGTGAGAATTCGAACTCCTCCTTTAGGAGCGAATTTTAAACTTGACCACTTCCCCATTGGGCGGACGACGCCGCCGCGCTTGCGCACAGCTCACCATTCTGCATTGAAGAGTTGGTTGACTGTTTCACTTCCTTCGTGAATTTCCCACTCATAGCCGCTAGCAATATAGTAAGTATTACATATATGGTATACTCACAACAAAGAAAGAACTTTTTTATTTGTTTCGTCTATATTGCATTTAGGTTCTTTGAACTATCCCACAACATTTAAAGCCTCAGCAATAATGTCTTGAGGGTTTTTATACTAAAATAAAGCTGCCCATCTTTGAAAAAGTGTTATTTTGTTATTTTACTTCCCCAAAAATTTGTATTTTGTACCTAACAATAATTAATCGAATTTTGAATGCTTGAAAATATGTGCTGCAGGTTTCTATGAGGAAAAAAGTAAATTTGTTATTTACAAAATTGAAAATTATATCCAAGGGTTTCAACGAATTCCCTTTTTGTTTCAAATCATCAATTTGCGACATCTTTCTACCGCTTGAGTGTGACAGGGATGTTTTGATATGTCAGTTTTTACGGGTTACATCTAAACTCAATGATGTGATGTAATTATAATAATAGAATTTCAATCGATGTTGAAGTTCGAATTCTCTGACTATTATGTTGTCTTGGAATTTACATTAACATTCGTGGCAAACCCAATTCGTAGATATAGTACTTGCGACTAACATTACTAATAAAATGTTCTTTGGGTGACAAAAATTTAGGAACTATTGCTTTTACTTCATATAGTAGGTATCGTAATTATTTGATGATAGCCAAAATGTGTTTTGGACCGTTCTTATATGAGGGTTTAGTTTTAATTTCGAACTAGCTAACTGCATACACTCCAATAAGGTACCGCAGTAGAACCAGTAGCTCATCCGAAAGTTTCTTCGTTGCTACGCACATGTAGTAAGGATTAGCCATTTTTCATAGCTTTGCCTTCTGAATTTGGCGAACACATCCAATAAATGTGTTTCTGAACTCTACTCTTCCACGCAATCTGAGGCAATTCCACATGTATCTTTTCGAAAATAACTACTTTCACATTTATCAAAAGCTCTTCCAAGAACATCAAAGAAGTGTTTGGGAGCACAGAGAGAATTCTTCACATTTGCAAGCAAAATATCAAGTAGTTCTTGGCTTACAGCTATAAATAAATCAAGCTTTTCAAGTCATCTCTTATTGTATACTGATTTTATGTTTTTATTAATAAACTTTTTTTAGTAGACATTTTGATCTTGTTCAAAATATTTTGATCAGAAACAGCAGACACGCTTGCTTTTTGTCATACATTTTTTATATTTACATAACATGAAATCTGCAGGCACATGGCCACTTACATCTGTATTATTCATTTTCTCTTGAAGTGAAGATTTTTCATTACATCCAAATATATTGGAAACACATTGTTTGTTAATTTAGCGGTGTACCAAATTTTCCAAGGGTCGGTCTTGCGGCCTCTTATTTATATACTTTTGTAAATAATGTAGAACTTTATGTAAACACAGATCCGCCGATATTATATGCAGATGATACGAATTTCATAGTCACAGCAAAAACTAGCTAAGAATTGCAGCTTAAAGTCAATAATGCGATTTCTACATTTACAAATTGGTGGTGTAAACGACATAATCTAATTGTAAATATAGAAAAAACAGCTTGTTTACACTTCCATAAGCAAAGAGTGCTGCTTAATCTGAATTTGTTTGCATTGTGATAATGTATAGTATGATCAAAAATTATTTTCATCTAGTATAGCTATGGAATAGTTCTTAATTTATGAATGCAAATGTAAGTCACTTAAAAATCAAATTTCAAATTTGACATTTAAGTATAAATGTAGTTGCATTCATAAATTATGAACTATTCCATAGTCATACTATATGATAGCCGCTGCTCGTACTTGCAATTTTTTGGGGGTGGCTTTGTATGATAATCTGAAGCACACATTGATGCCATCTGTATCACGTTAAATAGTGTACGCTTTGCCATAAGAAATTTGAAAAACGAGTTAGCTCAAGAACACTTGCTAAATATTTATTATGTTTTAGGTGAATCAGTACTATCGTACAATATACTTGCCTGAGGTACCGCTGTTGCTATTAATAGAGTTTTTGTGCTACAGAAGAAAATTTGAGGGATGGTTTTTAAACCTCTCTACGTGAAATTGTTAGAAATAAGAGAATGTTAACCGTAACTTCATTACTTATTTAGAAAGCCTCAGTATTTTATTTCAATAATAAAAGTAAATTTGTTATTAATAGTAGTTTGCACCGGTACCCTACCAGTAAGTGTAATAACATACATGTGGGGTATACAAAGCGGCAAGTTATGCAAAATCTCCTATGCACACCATTCATATAAACTTCCTGTACATGACAATAAGAAACAACAAATATTATTATTATAATATACTCAGTTTGCGTGCTTTAGGGATTTGCTACGATTACAATTAAATATTACTTGTATAACTCAAATTTTACACACACATGTTATCCAGAGAGCAACTTTTTCATATACATTATAGAGATAGAAGATTTCAGATGTTTTTTAATTTTAAAATTTTGATACAGTCGCGAAATCTAAAAATGGCATCATGTATAACATAGATTTAGTACATGGAGTGTGTGCCCCTAAATTAAACTTTTACCTGTATAGGCCTCAAAAGTAAAAAAAATACACTTCGCTATAATATATAGGTCACGTTTCAATCCTCGAGCACCTTTTCATTTAGAGAGCTGTAACAGTTTTTCGATACCGCATTTTATGCATGTTCCAATCAGGTTAGAGAACTAAGTGAAACCAGTTAGTGAATTTAAATTATGTTGGTCTCGGGTATATTTTATTTTCTTAAATAGTAGTAGTAAATTAAGGTCATGTAAAAAATAAATTATATATATTTTTTAAAATTTTATATAACCTAAAAAAGATGATCAACATAACATCTGAGAGTAGGAGGAAGCCTGTTATTTTATTGCATTGTATGAAGTATACCAATGGTATAATACTTACCATGAACGAATGCAGTCTGGAAAATCGAGGCCCTTAGGGCCGAGGTTTCTTATTCATCCGATGCCAGAGAAGTCACTTAACAGTTCGCGGTTAATACATTATTTTTGAAATACTTGCCATAATAAATAATTGGTTAAAATTGAATTACATTTTTATATTTTACTAAATCAGGCCTAAAACTGAACAAAAAAAGTGTAATTAGTGGACAATTCGTAATACGTTGGTACATAATATTCAGTTGCAGTTCAATGTGGGCTGTAAATATACAGGGTGTCCGAAAAGTATGGAATATTCTATATATCTCGGTAAATATGTATTTTATCAAAAAATGTCTGAAATAAAAGTTGTCTAGTATTTAGTTCTTTATTACAGGAAGATATTTAGTTAGTGGTTTCTTGAAAAACAAAGCAGCAGCTAGTATCACTACAATTTTTTTAAATGATAAGGTACTCCTATATTGTTCCCATTTGATAGAGATACTTTTACTGAACTAATTTTTAAGAAAAAAGCGAAAAAGTAATGGTAGAGTGATGTTAAGTTTATTACGCAATCTACAATGTTAACATAATAAGTGAACTGATGTGAAATAACTCTAACAAGTTTATTTTAAGTTAAATTAATCTGGACACAACAAAAACTACAATAAATGTTCAAATTGAGCACCGTTCACAGCCTGGCAGTGATAAATTCTACGTTGAAATTCATCAATCGCATTTGTAACAGCTTCAGGTGTGATGGCCCTCATCTCTGTACGAATGCGATTTTTTAATAAGATCTCAATGTCTCCCGGCCTATTTACGTAAACCTTACTTTTAAGGTCGCTTCAAAGGAAGAAATCCAGCGGACTTAAATCTGGTGACCGAGCTGCCCATTCTACTGGACCTCTTCTGCCTATCCAACGATTTGGGAAGGTATCATTAAGATACTGGCGGACATTAATCCCAAAATGTGGAGAGGCCCCGTCTTGCTGGAACCATATTCCGTCGTAGGGTATATCCGGATCGTCTTCATTTGGGTATAAAACAGCTAATGCAGGAACTACCTCAAATCGTAGAAAATTTAGATAAACCTCGGCCGTTAAATTACCCTCAAAAGAATAAGGTCCGAAAATCTGGTTTCCCATCATTCCTGCTCACACATCAACTTTCTGCTGGTACTGGGTGTGTCCTTCTAGATACCAGTTAGGATTTGTTGAAGACCAGTATCGTGTGTTTTGCTTATTAACTGTGCCGTTTAAGCAAAACGTTGCCTCGTCAGTAAACAGAATATTTTTGTGAAAATTTGCATTGCCTTCAAGTTGGTGGGTTATTTCTTCACAAAATTCCAATCTGCCATCCAAGTCGTCTGCAAATAACTCCTGAACTACACATGCTTTGTATAGGTGCTACTTTACCTATTTTTGGACTCTGTGTACAGTGGATTTGCTTGTATTACAATCTCGCGCAATTTGTCTAACGGAAACATGTGAATTTTCCACGACGGCCAACATCACATTTTCACTTTCTTCATTATTTAAAGCTGTAGCTCTGCCCGTTTTTGGTAAATCTTTAACAGATCCCGTATCTTGAAATTTCTGCCAAATTTTACTTACAATTGATTGCGTATGCGAAATTCGGGGTACAAATTGCAAACTTCTGTCTGCATCCTTCTTCTTTTTCCACATCATTTCAGTACGTTGCCTTTCGGATAAGTGAGCCATTTCTGTTTACTTCAAAAGCGTATTTCACTCACAAATGGATGTTAACCAATGTAAATAAGTACTTTTACTTCAATTACACGTACTACCTTGACAGTTCTAAGGCACAATCAATTGTTTCGACAATTAAAAACAATCATAGGTGTCTAGATTAATGACTATTAAAATAAACTTAACACCACTCTACCATAACTTTTTCGCTTTTTTCTCAAAAACTAGTTCAGTAAAAGTATTAAAGTTTTATATCATTGAAAAGAGAAAACACATATCTATCAAATGAGTACAATACAGGGGTACCTTGTCATTTAAAAAAATTGTAGTAATTTTCGCTGCTCCTTTGTTTTTTAAGAAACCACTAACTAAATATCTTCCTGTAATGAAGAACTAAGTACTAGACAACTTTTATTTCAGACATTTTTTGATAAAATAAATATTTACCGAGATATATAGAATATTCCATACTTTTCGGACACCCTGTATATTACAGCCCTGTAACCATAGTAACTAGTAAATGAATTGTAAGTTCGATTTTCTCTAATAAAACATTGTTAATAATGATCAACTTCCCGCGTAGATACTACAAAAACAGTTGCAACATTGAGCTTTACACTCTCAAAATAATAAAATCTATTAACAAATATAGCTCCTTTATTTTTTATTATTAGTTGACAATAGCATTACACAATCTTAGGCTTAGGACTTCATTGTATATAAATCCGCCACTAACCTATAATCATGAAAATTTCATATATCCCTCTACAGTCGGGGAGGCAGTGAACTTTTTCGGTACTTATTTTCGCAGTCATGAAACTCGTTGTACTAACTGTCGTGAGCATGAAAGTCAGTAAAAGATTAGTCTGGCTGATCTGCGCCTATGGAAAGTAAGTCTCGCATGGCATTAGAAAAGAAAAAAATAAGTACCCTAATTGGACTTAATTTCCCACTCCTGAAAATTTATCAGATGATAATATGCATTACGACATAATAAATAAAAATAGTCTGGCTATCATTGTCGATCACGAAAGTCCTGCCAGACTCATAAAGGAGCATAACTTGGTAATGTATAAGTATAAGTGACAGCACCGGTGCATTTGACGTCTGGGCTCAGACAGGAAAGACAGTTTCCATTTCGTAGTACTAACAATTTGGCAGAGTATACGATCACAATATTAAATATAAAAAAAGTCTGGCAACCATTCGGAATCACCGAAGCTCCCCCAGGCCAGTGAAAGTTGTTAATTTTGTAAATTACTTTCTTCTTTACAATATATACCTTAATTATATCAGCGAAAAGACACAACGACATAAATGTTTCACGACAGTGCAAAAATGTAACAAAAACAGTGTAAATAGTACTTACATTTAATTAAAAAACGTTTTTATTATTTTTGATACATATACGAGGGAAATTAAAATTATTACATCTGTCCTTGTATGTTATGTTCCTCATGGAGGTCATCGTAATAATTTTCGTCGTCAGTTGATACTGATGCATTTTCATCATCGTCATCATGAAACTGATTTTCGTCATACGAAGAGCTGTCATAATCATAATCATCATCTATATGAAAACTAGAACGCGCGTGGCCAGCTTCAGTCTGGCCCTGCCAGCGTAAAGAAACGGTTAACAATAAAAATGCTTGCTTAAGCTGGTAGCCAGCCTACGTCCGGCCCTGCCAGCGTTAACAATACAAATGCTTGCTGTTGACGGTCTCGCCACTTGAGCTTACGATCGGCATGTGCGCGCGCCAGTGCTTACGGTCGGTCGGCCGGCGGCCGGCGGCATCAGCTCTTATAATATAAGATATGGATTTGTTAGTCAAACAATATCAAACATTTTTGTATGATTTTTGTAAGAGAATGGTTTTCACCATTGAAAACCTTATAAAATCAAACCCGAAATAATAATTTATTCATTTCTGATCTGTTTTTCTTCATTGAATATTTATTTTCAAATAACATTTCATTGCAATAATAAACTTTTCCCAGTTAAGTGATAGCCTACATGCAATTTTTTTTGCCTTAACGTTGCGAGGGTACTCGACCCTCATCATCAGAAGGAAGAGTTATTGTAAACTTAATTTTCATACTTCTCATCGTATTTTGTATATCATAATAATTGTAATGTTTATAATTTTAATGTCAAGAAATTGTAATAATAACTTTAAACATAATCATAATTATAATTTCAATATGGCTTGTAAAGAAGAGGATCGAGGACTCTGAAAACGTTAACACACAAAATTGATATAATAATTTCAGTCAGAAAAGTAAATAATTTGAATGAAATGGAATAAATATTGATAATCGAAGAATGAAATGGAGAAAATAAATATTTACTTTTCGATGTTATATATTAATTTAATACTTATGTCTTTTTGATTAGCTGTACCTTACATTAGGTACATATATCAATATTTACCTTCTTCATTGTCCGGTTGAATAATGTCATCGTTGACAAATGTCGGTACTTCTTTCAATTACTTGTTGAAGTAACAAAAGTGTGTCCATTTTTTTACACTTCAGGGCCAGCTGTTATTAAGGCCTGTGAAAATGAGGTATAGGCCTTATTAGGCTACATTGTTTATTTTATTTCGTTTTATATTCTTGTCAGTAATGTTGCTATACGAAGACCTCGGGCAAAAACTCGTTTTTTTCACATTTAAAAAAAAAATTACATTTGTATGCGATTACGACAATTGAGATATTTACGTTGTACACAGAGGTAATAGAAGACAAGACAAAATTTTGATATTTTCTTACTAACAAAGGCTTGTTTTTCCACGTGGTCTTCATACACCGGTCGCTTCTGCATCGCCTAGTCGCGCTGCTTTACATGAGTCTGACAAGGGTTTGGTGATGCACAATGGCAGCCAGACTGTTATTATTTATTATGTTATAATGAATATTATCACCTGACAAAGTTTCAGAACTGAGAAAATAAGTAACCTGAAATCACTTATTTTTTCTCATTTATGCCCTGCCAGACTCATTTTCCATATTCGGAGATAAGCCAGACTAATTTTTTACTGACTTTCATAGTAATGTTTATTTGTACACAAGTTTCATTATTGGGAAAATAAGTCCAACTAATGTACTTATTTTATAATTATTTAAACCTTTACCGTGACTCGACCCATCAGAAATCAATAGCCAGACTTGGAAATCTTCAAAAAGCATCATTAACTAAACCAAAATAACCTAAAATACTGACTGGGAAAATAAGTACCAAAAAAGTTCACTGCCTCCCCGACTATAACGGCTCATGGAAAAGTAATAAAGCATGTTTGGGATACCTATAAAGGTGTAGTATTTTTAAATTTTGACTACTTAGCCTAGAGAATAAAACCCCTAGTTTACCTCTAACGCCTCTGATATGCTATCAAAACAATGACGAATGCTTCAAGCTAGTATAAAAATGACAAACATTTTAAATTTATTCATCTACATAAATGAAGAAGTCTAAGAAAATTGGTCCTGACGGTTAGTCAAGATGATCAAAATTCATTGCATCATCTGCACAATTTTATATGAGGTGCTGCTGATCTGCGAAGGTAGTTTGTCTGCAGAACCATCCGGATGACTCCTGCGTATGCGTACTTTGTTCGTGCAAGAACCTTTCCTGGCGATTTCTCACGCATTCTGATCCTTGGTTGCAGATAAATGTGCAGATCACCGGAAGTGTAAATTTCTACTGTTCTCTAATTTCTTATGAAGTGCGTCAACTGTTCTGGAATTCTCAAACGGTGGGCGCGCCCCATATATTAAAAATGTTACACACTTTTTAGATATTTATTGTATAGTATAGTACAGACCAATAAGTACAAAAATCTGTAAAGGGCTTTACTTAGAACTCCCCACGCCAAGTGGAGGTTGTGACACTAAACAATTTCAAAAATTAAAGAATTTAAGGGTAGAAATATAGTCACGTTCGTAATAATACTGAAATAATAAACGAAAACACCTGATAATGCGAATTAAATTAATTTCAAATTTCGGGAATCTCATCTACGGACCAATCGAGGAGTGGTATTTCCCAGAGTGGACTTATTTTTAAAACTTTTTGACTTTTTTACGACACTACCCTGTATCTGTTGGGTCTCATTTTAGTCAAGTGTAAAGCCTGACCTATATGCAAATTATTATTTTTTACGTTTGTGTTTCTCAGTTAACCCAAAAATAAATTTATTTTTTATTTTTTAAGGTGCTCACCTTGATTATATTTGTTCGAAATTTTCTCGGTCTCATGCTAGGTAGCTATATAATCTGCATGCAATATACCGCCTTCCTCCAACAAATAGCTTTTAAGTTATTCCGCTAACAGGCAGACAGACACACGGAATTGAGAAAACCTGCTTTTCGTCATCTAGGGACCCTGAAATGTGAAGATCTGAAGAAATCTCAGAAGGCGATTTTTTCGTGATTACAGTACTTCCTTTACCTTTCAGATGAGGGAAGCTTTGCTAAATAATTTTTATAAACTATTACGGATTGTATAGGCATATACCGAAATGGGTTTAGCCAATACTGCAATTGAGCAAATTAATTCGGCAATTGAGCGGACGCAGTTCCCGGATTGAGCGCGTTCATCATCTGAACCTATAAAACCTATAAAATATAAAAGAAACCCCATTTCAGGTTACTTCGAAACATGTGTATCTGGATTGGGTTTCTTTTATATTTTATCTGCAAACTGTTATTTTCAGAAAAGTTAAATTTGTTTGACACGATTCTTAAATAATTTTCAGTGCATTTCTTTTACAATGACAGGAAACATTTCTATATTCTCACAGTTTATTTTATTTGATTTCCACCCTTCTCAAATAGCCGAAAGAAATATTTCTTGTCTAAGCGAAAAGACATGTTACAGAACTATTCCACGAGATATTCATCGACATAGCAATAAGATACTAATTTCGAAGAATACTTTCCATACCGTCGCAAATTGCAAAAATCTGGTGTGATACACGCACACAACTTCCTTTTACAGTGATCTTATAATTAGCAAAAATTTGATTTTAAAGTTTTAAGCATTTGTCAAAAATTTTCAAAAATTACAAATTCTGCAAAAACGGTACAAAATAGAGCGTTAGTTGAAGAGACAAATTTTCTCTAGAATTTTAAGGTGAATTCAAAAATGTAATAATATACCGGGTGTTCTATTTAAAATAGGAGTTAATAAAAAAATTTAAAAAAAAACAAAAGAAACCCATTTTAGAAGTATTCAACTGGAAAAACACCTACCTCATATCAAGACACATTCAAATTGTAGTAAAAATGTGAAGTTTGAAAAAAATCGTTAGAGTCGTTTTTGAAAAAATCAAAAAAACTGAAAAATCACCAGAGTAAACACCTACTTCCGGTTATGTGATTTTTTTCAAAAACTTGCTGTCGCATCTACATAGTACACAAAACTTATATATGAAGTTTCAACGCCATACCTCTTTTAGTTTTTGAGATATTCTGTCCACAGACACACAGATAGACAGACAGACCAATGAAAAAAATATGTTTTTTGGATTCAGGGGACTCTAAAACGTGAAGATCTGTTGAAAACTCAATTTCGAATTTTTGGGGTGAATCCAATACTTCCTTTATTGTAAAAGGAAGTAAAAAATACTCCTGCCTTTACATTTTTAGAGACCTTGTTTTTATATGATTAAGATTTTATAACCCTTCGTAGGAGTGGGAGGCGTTATTACTCCATATTGTGTTCACCATCGATGGTCATTTAATGAAAATGGTGCGGTGAATATCGTGATTTCGCTGATAAATCGTTTTACAAAAATGACGACTTGTCATCGCGGCGCTGCGACTAGTTCGTGGTTCATTTAATAGTCCGCCTCGTTGTCGTGTTCCAACCGCTCATGCAATACGTTTTTTGAAAATCCAGATCACGAGTTCCGCACTAAATCCAAAACACCAGCATTCTAAAATTCAGATTGTCCAGGAATTAAAAAATACATTTTCGTTACCAGAAATTTATATGAGCTGTATCTTAAGGAATATTAAATATTTAATCATGCGTAATAAAATAAATATCATGCAACTACAATTTTCTATAGAACAAAAAAAATATTGTGCATGGAAATTTGAACATATTGTTTTTATTGTACTTACCTTATCAGCAGAGTTAAATCTGCTTCTCATTCCGATGAAATGTCCACCCACCAATAAAGGATTGAGAGTCAATAACAATTTGAACTGTACATTATATAACCGACAGTCCCTTACTTACAGGCAAAAGCACAGCTGTAGTCAAAAACCAATCTACCAGTCATTTCAATGAAATATGCACCTATCAATCAGAAACTACCGCCAATTACAATGATTTAAATTTTACATTGTAACGACGGCAGTTCCTGGCCAAAGGCAGAAACACAGTTTAGTAACCAGCTACGATGTCTATTCACAACGCCCTGTATGTACTCCGTCTGTTGGAAATGTTATCGAGAGAGATATTCTCGAAAACAAAAGACCAAAAAATATAGTCTTACTAAATACTCTAATTAAAATGTCAGTGCATAAAGCCTGAGCTATGTGCAAATGATGACTTGTATCTACTCCTGAGTTAAAGCAAAAATAGACAACGTTTTATTTTTTAAAGGTGCTTACCCTGTCTATATTGGACCCATCCCAGGTAGACATATAATATGCATGCAAAATATCGTCTTCCTCCAACAAGTAGTTTTTGAGTTCTACCGTTAACAGACAGTCAGACAGACATCTAGGGACCTTGAAACGTGAAGATCTGAAGAAATTTCGGAAGGTGATGTTTTTCGCGATTGCAATACTTCGTATTTTAGACGAGGAAAGTAAAAATGGAAATTACAATTCCACTTGTGTGAATTACATTAATTCGCAAAAAACGTTATTGCAGCCAGTAAGATCCGAACCAACGTTCACAGACGTTCTAGTCAAACGTCTGAACTACTCGACCAGGAACGCTTTGTAACACACAGACTTATTATTGTATTATGAAGTGGGGGACACGAAGCGGAAGGAAGTGAACCCGATCGTGATGGAAGCATCTCCGATCGGTGACGATTCAGCTTGAGAGACTCAGCTCCGCTCACTTTCACATACATGTATGTGATTAGCTTTTTAGCACACTGCATATGTGGCCTTCTTGTAATTAAAATAATTGCTGCATTTTTAAACTAATTTATAAATAAAGGAATTGCACAAGAAAATGTTTTAACGGCTTTAATAAAGAAAGCGCACGGCAAAAACACTTTTTCTAGGTCGACGAACGATTGATGTTGTGTTCATTATAATGAACAAAATAGGTAAATATATCTTATCTAATGGGTAATAACAACACACCCATTTCACAGGAACCACCACGCATACAGACGACAAGCTGTAGTGTACAAGGTCGAAAGGGCACTACACTTCAGGGAAGTGGCCCTTGCAGTACTTTTTGACATTGAAAGTGCATTGGACAAGGCAAGTACGGCTACAATATATGTCAAGCCTTACAGGCCAGGGAAACTCCTCCCGTTTTGGTCAGTTGGGTGAGAACAGCACTGGAGAAAAGAACCGTGAGCGCAAACCTAGGGGACTGTTCAGTGAGAGCCAGGATGACGGGAGGTTGCCCGCAAGGCAGTTGCCTCTCACCTCACTTATGGTGTCTTATAATAAACGGTCTACTGGAATGCCTAACGGCAGAGGGCTTCTATGCACAAGCATACGCAGATGATAGACTGGTACTTGTTACTGGCAGATTCCTAAACGTCGTTTGCGATAGAATGCAGGTAGCCTGCAGGATTATTGAAAGATGGTGTGAAGAGAAAGGTCTGTCGGTAAACCCACTAAAGACTGAGGTCATTCTCTTCACAAAAAGACGAAAACTTCAGGGTCTGAGGATACCCATAATGTACGGAAGACCACTTGCATTAGTGCAAGAGGTCAAGTACCTGGGGGTAATCCTCGACAGCAAACTAAGTTGGAGGTCGCATGTCGACAGGACGGTGAAGAAGTCGACAGTGACCTTATGGCAGTTGCACAGAGCAATAGGCTCTACACATTGGTAGTAAGGCCAAGAGTTCAGTATGGCTCAGTGGTCTAGTGGCCTAGTGTAGAGCGCCCCAGTATTTTCGTAAGACTGGCAAAGGTTCAACGACTAGCCTGTCTCGGAATTACAGGGGCAATGAGGACAACCCCGACAGCCGCACTTGAAGTAATATTGGGACTCCCGGGCCTCGACACTTGGATAAAGAGAAAGGTCATGGCTACCAACCTTAGAATGCGGGATACGGGACTTTGGAATGACCAGGGAGCTCTCACGGACCATTCTAGAATCGCCGACATGGCTGTTAGAGAAATACCTCTATCATCCTACAGGGTAACCGAAGCAGAGGACCGGCTAAGGTTAGAAAAAGGATACTCTCTTACTATCCCAACAAAGGAACAGTGGGAGCAAAAAAGGGTTAAGCTCCAGTCGAATGCTACACGGATGATTCTCGAGTGGCGGAAAGGCAATCCTCTGGAGCAGGAATTTATATTGACGGCCGAGGGGTACAAGAAAGCTATGCTTTAGGAAGATTCACCACGGTATTCCAAGCAGAAGTTTATGCCATCCTATCGGTGGCAACAACGAACGAGGTCAGGATATCCCCATAGTAAAAGATTTATATTTGCTCTGATAGCCGAGCCGCACTAAAAGCAATCTTCACTGCCAGGACAAGATCAGCTCTTGTCCAGGAATGTGGAGATGCTTTAGCTAAATTGGCAAGGGAAAAGGACGTCGAGCTCGTCTGGGTCCCGGGACACTCAGGGGTCCAAGGCAATGAGAAGGCGGACGAACTAGCCAAACTCGTAGCCGGGGAAACTTATTTTGGACCGGAACCCCTTCTGGGTATAACAAGGCAGCAGGTACCAGCAGCCCTAACCGGCTGGGCCTACAAGACCAGCGAGGAAAAGTGGAAAGGATGCAGGGGCTGTCGTCAGGCAAAGTACCACATAGCGGGATTTGATTTAAAGAAATCGGTCTGGAATGAGCCGAAGAACCACAAATCTTCTGATAGGGATCTTGACAGGCCACTGTAAACTGAAGAGACACTTAACACTAATAGGAGTAGAGGAAGATCCCATTTGCCCAAGATGTGGGAGGGATGAGGAAACGTCCTTTCACTACTAGGGAGAATGGCGTACCAGCGACTGAGGTATAGAACCTTTGGAGCACCTACGCTTTAAATGGAGGAGTTGAACTCCCTATCCTGAGCCGATATTCTCATCTTCATTAGAAAATCAGGAAGGTTTAAGCAGGGAGAAGAGCCCATCGAAGAGGACGATAATGAAGGTTGTTGAGGGGATGGCATGGGGTTGGCAAAAAGGGCCTATGGTGGCCTACTTGCTAGACTTCGGTCTCCCCACAACTACTACTACTACTACTACTGCTACTACTTGCTTCTAATAATATTGAAACAGTAAAGAGAAACACTTATTAATGCAAATTACATTAATTCGCAAAGGAAAAAACATTGCAGTATGTGGGATTCGTTCCAAGGGGAATCTGCTTTTTAGGCAAATGCTTTATGCGTTGGGCCAAGAATGCTATGTAAATGCACATCTTTATAGTTGCATTATGACAGGGCCGTTTGAGGAGTGCTCCCGATCTCTGACAATCTAAACACCATCTTTTTCAACTTCCAGAGACTAGTTCATCTGTTCTTGACCACCTCTTACGATATCGCTCCATCATTTTCCCCGTTTGCGCATGTCTCTTCTGCCGGCTGGTGGCATATGCTTTTCCAAATTCAATAACTAATAGATCTTGATATCGTAAAACTTTTATAGTTTTTCTCTGTTTTATTATCTTATTGTCTATCAATAATTTGCACCGTATTGATTTTCTGGAAATCACTATTGACTTAATTTTATCTGCTGCAATGTTAATGTTATATGATCTTCCAGTTATTTTCACTTACGTAGAAGTGGTTGAAGTTCGTCTTCGTTTACGGAAATTAATATTACCATGCTAGCATAACAAAAACCTTAATGCTTTTCTTTCCTGTGCTATCTTCTTTTATACAGGGTGATTAAATTATCATCTAACAACTATGTAGGCAACCCATTATGCAGAAGCATGCATCATCTACGCGACGCGACTGTGATGATCAAAAACAAAGTAATTAATTTTGGAGGGAGGATTGTCGTAGATGAATAAAACGTTAAAACAATTTAAACTGCAAGATTTCTGATTCTAACTGGTGAGTTATGCTAAATACCGTATTTATAAATTACTAAAATGTTTTGCAAGGCTAAGAAGACAGATATGATTAGCATTCTAGGAGAATCTAGGGGACACCCTGATTTAGCGGTATCCAGACGGGATCGCTCCATCATGCAATACTTCTAGACGTCGAAAAATCAAGTTAAGGCAACATGGACAATTTATAAAGCCTAGAATTCATATGCGACAAGCCACTACTGACAGACGGGGAACTGGAGGTAATTGAACTGGTGGAGCAAAATCTTTTTACCATAGAAGCAACATTTAGTAATAATGGACCCATTAACAGACATAACTGTCATTATTATGCTCAAGAAAGTTCTGACTGATTTAATAGCCTAATATATATTACGATTTTAAATGATATGCTTCCTTCCGTGTCTCAATTATTTCCAAACAATGGATTTTTTTTTCAAGATGATAATTGCCCCATTCATACTGCGCATATAGTAACTAATTGGCTTCAAGAAAATAATATTAATGTTGTTAACTGGTCTAGCCGCAGTCCTGACCTCAGTCTCGCGGAAAACATATGGGCACTACTGGTTAAAAATATTCAAAACAGGAATTTCAAACCACGAAATGGCCAAGAATTACTCGAAATAAACAATAATGCATGAGAAAATATTCCTGATTAATGGAATTTATAAATGGAAATGGGGCGCTAACCAAATATTAACTAATGATTTATTAATTTATTACACATTTTAAATAAATAATTGTTTATTGCAACAGCCTGCATGCTTTCATATTATAAATAAAATTGATACAAGCTGTGGGTATTGCTGCCTACTATTAAAATTCAAATATAGATTGATTCACGGTAGACAAAAAAAGGTGTCCTATTTTTTACCGCAATTGTACTTGTATAATTGCTCGATTTTTTATTAATTTCCTTCATACAATATATTGGTTTCAGTTAAAATGGTGGGTACTTGTTCTAATAGAGCGTCGAGTGTACCGCTGTCGTTATCCGACGATTTTTCTACACTAGACATAAAAGCTGGTTTATTAAATATTAGTGCCTTTTTCCTTATTTACCTGGCTATAATCATGAGATCAAAGCAAATCGTCCGCTCCTGAAGCTTTGTTGTTCATTATTAAAGTCTATCATACCACTGACCTTTGTGCTGATTATTCCTGTTAAAAGCTGTAGCGATGTATTCAGTAAGTGGATGTCGCTGTAATTATCTAGTTTTCTGCGATCGCCTTCCAGGAATATTCCTGTTCTCTACTCACCAGGTTTCATTCTCGAGAATCTTTTGTATTGATTTAGTAAAATAATCAATTTTCTTCATCATAGTAACTGATTTACTATGTTTACGTGGAGACTTTTTTAGTTTTTTAAGAGTTGGTTCTGCTTCTTCTTCTTCCACTTTCAGTTCATTATGATCGTCCTACTATTCCTTTTCTATTTTCTCAGTTTCTATTATGTCCGTAATTTCCTTTTGTTTTGATCTGATAAACCTCCATATCTGCTCTTGTCTACTATGAAAGTCACTATTTATATTGTTACAGACATTTTCCCAGTATGTCGCTTTAATACTTGTATTTTGGAATTTACTTATTACTTTATATTCTTCATGTTTTTGTAAGTTTTTCGTTTGTTTTTTACTACTATTTTACTTCTTTATATGTGCATGACGTCTTATAAGTTTTTTTTTGTTTCCTCCCTTTTCATGATTTCCTTATAAGTAGTAATATCAACCTCTATTATTGCTGAGTATATTTTTCAAACTTTTATATATGATTTTAACATTGATTTTTGCATTGCGTTTAATCTTATTAAACATTAGCTAATTTCGTTTTAAAATTCTAAAGCAGTTCACTTGATTTAATTATCTCAAAAATGTGCCGAAGTAGCGAGTCAGCGTTCTTATCAGCACTGGGTGGCTTATACTTTTACACAATATTATTCAACCAGATCAATCTGCAATGTAAATGAACTGCGGCGTTCGCTAGTAATTCGTTTCGTGTTTACGTTTAACAATAAGTCATTAAGTATTATTAGGTTATCAGATGTTTGTTAATATTACTTTGTGCTAAGTTTGTAACAAATTAATATAAAAGAGCTAGCTTCATCAATAAATCAGTATTAGTCTGGAACGATTATTATTCATTCGCCATCTACAAGGGTATGATTTCCAAGCCATAATTATTTGGTCTCTGAGGCTGGTTGGCGATCTTCTATTATTAAAATCTACTACAAACAAAGTCACTGATGCTTGGAATCTAGATCAGTACACATTGTTTTCATTAATAAATATATGTATATCCATATATATAATAGGCTTGTCTGGGACGCTGTGTTGTGTGTCCGGCATTCTGTTTCAGCAGCCAAACCGTAAGAGATAGAGAAAAGTTATATGTTTGGAATGGTCATGTCAGGTCAGGAACCGAATTTCAGTCACGTGACACTTCCGGTTTTCGAGAAATCACGTGATTTCCGTCCGTCCGGGACGCTGGTCCGTCAGGGACGCTGTTTCAGCAGCCAAACCGTAAGAGATAGAGAAAAAAGTTATTAAAGTTATTTGTTTGGAATGGTCATGTCAGGTCAGAAACCGAATTTCAATCACGTGACAATTCCGGTTTTCGAGAAATCACGTGATTTCTCGAAAACGCGTTCTATTTGAAAAACGGTCTTTTTTGTTTTATTAAATGAGACATTTGTCTCACTGGTTGCTAGTATATATATAATTTCTGATGTAACTCTTATCACTTGCCTCCGCAATCTCAAGATATATTCTTAAATAATAGCCGTCATCAGCAAAGCTACTCGCGATAACATAAAACTGCTGAATGACGCATTTGCAGAATTAGAGGGTGGGGGTAAGAGTTACAGTCCCGCAATTTATTCGAGCTAGCTGTAATCAGTGTAATCGGGATGCATTTTAAATATTGACTATACTAATGCGGTATTTTTGTTTTCAGGACTGCAGTATGAGCTTCCAGAGTCCAACAAAAATAATTTGTGGTCTGTGCGTACGGCATACGCAGGATGCGCATGGCAAGGTCCGCTTAGTGCGACAGCGACCGCGATGAGCACCGTGGGGGCGGGCGTGCCCCAGGCTGGGGCCCGCACGCCGACTGCCCCCAAACGGCCGGTGCGGCGCGGGAAACCGCCCCCGGACAGGCCGCAACGTGCCCTCTTCTGCCTGCCGCTCAAGAACCCCGTCAGGAAGCTCTGCATTGACGTTGTTGAGTGGAAGTATCCTTAATATTTCAGCGGCTCTTTACTTTCTTTGCGCCAACCTGGCTAGTAATCAACCGTGGCTGTATGATACCCCGGCTTTGTGTTTGGTTAACCGCCCACGGCGTATGCAAACTTGAAAACGGACTCCCAACGAGGCTGCAAAAAAGGGAAGTTGTGTAGGTGCCCAATCTGATTATTTCGGAAATACTATTCTTTATTGTTGTTTCCTATTTCCGCTTGAGAGGGTGTAGTGTTTATAAAAGCACTAATACCATTATTTCAAAAGAACTTGAAAAGCGAATTATTGAAAAGTTATGTTCTTACGTTGGTTGAATTAATATACAAGTTTTAATTTATACAAAGTTTTCTTTATGGTATACAAAACGTGGATAGTTAATTATGACTAAATTACGAAAAGATAATGCAGCAATAATTAATTTATATCAAGTTGGTTTAGACTAATGCTCAAGTATATTATATCTTTTGCTTTATGTTCAATGCTAGTGTACTGGTTGAGAAGTCAAAAATGTGTAAAAATTCCAAAAATGATGTTGACATACGTCAAACTTCTTTCCGAAAAAAGCTTTATTGTCGAGAGATATTGTAAAACGACTTAAAGTACAAAATACTAATATTTTACAGAGTACCTCAACTAGAATTTTTAATGCAAAAAAAACCATTGGAAATTTTAACAACCCGGAGAGCGTGCATAACAAAAAACATTTAAAAGGTCAATAAAATACGTCAACGGGCAATGGCAAAATGTTTAAAAACATCAAAGTGAACAATTCATAATGAAAAAATTTACGAGGTAAACTAAAACAAAAATCAAAGTTCATTTGCTACAAACTAAAAGAACCTGTTTCCGACGTTTTGGGTCAAGTGTAACAATAAACGAAAGTGCCCAATATCAACGTAGCAACTTGTTCATATTTTAAAGAGCTAGCTCAAACAGAATGTCAGCGAGGGGCCGTAGGCATAAAAATGCCTAATAAATTCAACTAATTGTTATAAATAGTAGTGAATCAATAGATAATGGCGCCAGGTTCAACAGCTTACTGTGACACAATCCGCTGAGTAATATGGAACAGTCAAGCTGTGACGGAAGGCATGCCACAAGGAGATAATAAACACCTAAGGAAAACAACAACGGCTAGTGCCAAACATCAACAGAACATTTATCCACTGCAACGATCTTAATGAGTGCAAAATAAAAATAGAATTTAAATTATTAACATATAAATTATTACAACGAATTCGATACACGAATAGTATACGGAGACTATGCGAATAGAAATATCTGATTTAATAAGAGCTCACAAAATAGATTGAGCGAAGTAGGATAAACATTCTGAATTGAAAAGCATCAATTTGTACTAAAAAGACTGTGGATTAAAATGACTTGTGGACGCAATCGCCGACGAGACCTCCTCGAACGTAACGCATTTATAAGCATTTATCGAATTAAATACGAATTCTTCGCTTAATCGCGGAATAACGCACTTGGGTATGTATAAATGGGTTTGCCCGTTTACTGTTCTTAGTAAACTAAAAGTACAGTCTGAAATCGGAATAAATACAAAGTAAAATTAATACAATTCGCTGAGCAATAGATGGCTGTTCAGCGGCAGCGTGAGCTTAGAACAACTGAAAGATCTTGTCCTAATGGCTGTGACACATATTAGAAAATCTGTACGTGTTCAAGTTCACGTTGACTTCGTTACCCAGTAGGCGGGCAGTATGTGACGTTACTTCACACATATACAGGTTTTCGGTGTCGGCACTGCAATTCCAGTGACACGCGACCTACACAGATATATGGCAGTAGTAAAGCACAATCAAACATGGATCAAGCAGAGGACGAGAGGAAAAAAGAAGAAAATAGACAAAAAGGAAAGAAACAGGCGTGAAAATAAATTCGACAGAGCAGAAGCAGAGATAACCAAATTCTATCTTCGTTTTCTGAGGGTCAACAACCAGATGGGTACAGTAATTCACCGAACCTATAAAACAAAACCTGTTCCATATTGTTGACAATTTCTTCGCGAACTAATCCGCACACAAATCGTTACTAAAAGGAAGACTCCAAACAAACACGTTGTATGTCTTCTAAAATAAATTGAGAATTCCCAAAATTTCAGAAAAGGAAATGGAGGCCAGAAAATTAACCTTAAAACTGCGTAAGGAAAATTTTCGAACACAAAATCAAAATTTACTAAAAACTATTTAGGCAACCTGTGATAGCTTGGGACCGTAACAAAGTAATATAAGATGTATAAACAGTCCTTAGCTGTTTCAAAGGGCGAATAAATATGCCGTCGCATTTGACCAAGCATACTTGTACCTGTTAGACTGGGATGCTTAATTCGTTCAATCGCCAAAATGAAATGCTCAGACCAGGAACTGCATAAAACCTAAATTCATCCAATTACCGAATTAATTTTCGCAAGTGCTGCATTGGCCAGATTCATTTCGACAATTGAGCAAATTTGACATCTGAATCTAACACACCTAAATGGAATGGAATTAATTTTTTTTTACATTCCTCCAGGTCAAATTGTGCGTGATAACTGGTTGGTAAAATGTCGTAAAATTGGTCAGTTGGATTCATGGTTGTTGGTGGTATGTGTAATCGTAGAATATTGTTACTTTTGCTTAAGTTAGAAACAATTTTAAAGTAACTGCTGATTACTATGTTCAGTAATTTTGGAAGAAACACTCCAAAGTTCCAGCTAAAGAATTGAAAGTCACACTTCATTATAACAAGAACCATGTCACATAACACAACTTCTTAGTACCTACAATGAAAACCTTAGAAACGAAGGGGGTCCTAATCCTTACTAGCTAAACAAAATACCATAGATTTTGTGGGTTTGGCTATTTAAAAGGAAGTTGCTTAATCTTGTACATCAGCTTTCAGAAACTTTATTTTTGCAGTTTGTGTTCGGTTTATGTTCTTCTGCTTCAGAAAAAGTGTTTAGCAAGGTTAGAGCTCCGTAACTGGTGAATTTAGTTCAGTCTTCCTTTCCAATAATATGTAATTTCTGATGTTTTATTCTTATGTGGTGTTGTCCAACCTACGTTAACCATATTTATGTTAATATCTTAGTTTCAAAAGCAGAGCCCCATTAGTAAGTTCAGACGTGATACCATCTATACCTGTCGCTTTCTTGGTAACTTTTAAAACAGCATTTGGTCAACGATTGTAATTAAATATAGGTATGTACAGGTTTTATACAGCATGCAATCATTTTCCCGGCCCTGATCACCGTCTTAAGTATTTCTTTCCTCAGATCTCGAGCTCGCATGACGTGACTTACGCCTTCATTCCATGACTTGCTCGGTCGTCCTCATTTTCTTGTGTCAGGTGGTATCGAATGGAAGAGTATTCTGGCCTATCTGTCTTCATGCATTCACATGAGGTGTCCAAACCGTCCTAACCTGCTGTGCTCTATCCTCGCTACTAGTTTCCTGTGTATTCGTTCTATTTTTAAGTTCTGCATTAGTGACATGCCGCAATATTAAAACTGCTCTTTCATAAGTAATCCATATCTACCCTTAGTCAATTTTCCTTTCAATTCGACAGTCAACGTCCACACTTCGCTACCATAGCACATGACTGACTCTACCATTGGTATTTTAATACGTTTTCCAACTTTTTGCGATATGTGCTTATTCTACTACTTAATGTCTTTGTTTTACTTTACTTCAAATTTCCTCCACACCTACTTTTGTGAAACATTAGTTTCGAGATATTTAAATTGACTTGTTTTATATTTATGTTGTCATAATCTAAAAATCAGCATCGGAGTTCCCCGCTAGTCGGTCTTTAACAGTTTTACTTGGTTATTATTGATGATAGCAATAAAGGTGGCTCAGAGCCGCTGGTTTTTGACTAGAAAATCTGTGATCAAACCTTAGGAACTCCAATGGCCATAAATATTTTGTATCGAATTTGCTGCCGTTCCCAAATCCAGCTCGGCAACTGTGAGGTCTTAATGCCTAAATGTCCTGATAGAGGAGCTGCCAATGCCCTTGCAATGTGGATGGTGTAACAGCAATGCTGATGACAAGAATTGGTGATTCAAATAAACTTCTTTAATCTATTCCAGCGATTCCCAACCGGTGGATCGCGTCTTTTATAAAAGGGGTTTCCGAAAAAAATATTGTAATGGCGGAATCAATTAGATGTCAAATTCATGAATATTACTTCATATTGTCGAATTGCAAAAGGCAACAACCTGTAACGCGACTAGACGCTACGCCGCTGGCGATGCCAGTACATTCTCGTAAACTCCGGAAACTTCCAATTCAGCAAACCGGGGACCAAGTGACATTTCTAAAGTCGCCCGAGACTTTACCGAATGCGCTCGAAAGAACCAGAATAACGAATGCCGATATAAAAACGCCGCGATCACACAAGCGAGTAGAGTCGAATTGAATCGTACAACGCACTTAAAAATCACAAGTGATTTTAATAAGATAAACTAGCAGTGCATCTTGTGTGTAAATAAATTACAATAAAGACTTTTTACTTAAACGTGCGCATGTCGAACGTGAAAGTGAATAATTATTACTTCGTAATTTTATTATGAATCGATGGTTAAAAAGGGTAGTTTTATCAAGTGTGACAAAAAGCAGGACGAACAATCAATTGCTTCTTCTTCTACACCAGTTCCTGATGTAGAATCAACACAGAGTGACGATACTGACAGTTTTAGTGAGCTACCATCTCGCCAAACTGAAAGTTAGGAAACAATAGGCAAACATAGTGAGAACAAAGGGAAGAAACGAAAATATGACAGCGACAATTTACGAAGTGGTTTTTATTTTACCGGGGATGAGTCAGCAGTCAGCACCTAAACCACTTTGTGTAATTTGTATTGAAGTCGTGGCCAACAGTAGTTTAAAACCATCACTTCTTCGTAGATACATTGCAACAAAACATCCGACGTACACAAGGATAAACCTGTAGAATATTTTAAAATAATATTGGCAGGTAATGAAATATGTAGTGTTTTTTTCTTTCCTTACCGCTTCAAACGCAGATAGTAAAAATACTATTGAGGCGTCATTTCGAGTAAGTTACAAAATTCCGAGATATGGACAAGCACATGCAGTGACAGAAAATGTGATTGGACCGTGTCCGAAGGACACCATGAAGTGTATGCTTGAGAAAAGGCGGCAAAGAAAATTGACCTTGTTACCTTATCAAACAACACGGTGTCGCAGAGAATTAATGATTTGGTAAATAATGTGGAAAGTAAACTTTTGAAAATAATAAAATTCAATTGACAATAAATATAGGATACCGAAGTTTGCAAACTTAATTTGTTGTGGTTAACAACTATCACTTTAATATTTCCAGTATTGATGTCTATTGTATTGATGCATGACATGCTCCATGTGACCACCACCCCTTTGCAAGCATAGTTCCAAGCATTCTTGAAGATTTCCTACATTGTTTCCAAATAGAGGTCGAAGTAAATTTTGGAAGAACCGTACGATTCCCTTCTCAATTCCACAGTTGCGACTGACTGACTGGGGGGATAGTGGGTAGGCACTCTCTGCGATCCCGGCGGAAACAGGTCTACTTCAGGGAAGCGACCCTGCCCACGCGAGCCGTGAATCTCTCTCACCTCCGAACTTTGAGAGGATTCATGTCCCAACTCCATGGATCCTAGATACTCCATATTTAAATCCTACATGCATCCTCTCCTGGCCAACACGCAGTGGCAATCGCGGCCTTGTAATGCCAACATCCCTCCATGAATGATGTCGAATTTGAAAAAGAGACCTCAGGCGAATAGAACAAAAAACTCAGAATCTCGCACTGGTATACCAGTCTGCTCCACGGACTCTGGGGGGGGGGGGGACAAAAATTCGATCAAAATCAAACCCAAACTAGACACAAACAGAAAACACAAAAAGACCATCCTGATCGCGACATACAATATCCGCACAATGAGACTAAAAGAACACCTAGTAGGTCTAGAAAATGAGCTACAAAACCTAAAATGGGACATAATCGGACTATGTGAGACAAGGCTAAAAGGAGAATCTACCGCAGTTCTAAAATCTGGGCACTTGTTATGCCAACGAAATAAAGATGATAACTCTCACTTTGGGGGAATAGCCATCATGATACACAATAAGATGAAGCACTTCGTGAGTAAAGTAACAGCCGTTTCGGACCGAGTAATGTACATTATACTGAAACTTAACAAAAAAGTGAGCATACAAGTAGTTCAAGGGTATGCTCCAACAGGCCAATCAACAGACGAAGATGCTCATCAATTCTATGAATACCTCTCAATAGCTCTAAATTCAGAAAAGACCAAGTTTAAAGGCGTAATGGGAGACTTCAATGCTAAAATTGGACATAGAGCGATATCAGACCCTGTGAACATCGGTACATTTGGACTGGGAAGCCGAAATCCAAGGGGACAGTTAATGCTTGAATTTTTATGCAGAGAGATAGAGAGAGAACCTTTACTGCATGAACACCTTTTTTAAAAAACCACAACAAAGGAAGTGCACCTGGAAAACCCTTGATGGTAAAGCGAAAAACGAGATTGACTATATCTCTACTTCCGTAAGGAGTATGTGCGAAGATGTCACAGTTGTAAACCGCTTCAATGCGGACAGTGACCATAGACTTGTTAGAGCAAGAACCTAGAAAGGAAAAAACAAATAGAAAAGAAAATTACACCATCAGTATCTGACCTAAAAAAGAAAGAACAAGAGTACAAGAGGATAATCGAACGCAAGCTAGAGCCCATAGAAAAGCTAGACGAATTAGAACTAAACGAGTAATCGGGCAAAATAACAAGTACCACCCATACTGCCGTGAAACAAGTATGCTTCCAGATGCCCAAAATCAGAAGTTTAGCGCTGCAACATGCCGCCTTATAACAGAACGAAGAGAGACAGATAGAGATTCACCCGATTATGAGGAGCTAAAAAAGAAATCCGAAAAGACTCATATGATTGAAGAACTAATAGAGAAGAACATGAATATGAAAGTATTAAGATCCAAAAGAAGTAGAGGGAAGCTGATGATAAAGAAGTTAAAAAATGACGAAGGAATAATTGTAACAGACAGAAAAGAAATTGTAAATACTGTTCAAAGTTTCTACCGTAAATTATATAACCAACAGACACAAATGACGGATGAGTTACGAGAGACTCAACATGCTAGGGGTATAATTACGAACATTGGATCTGAAGATCTACCAGAGATAGACACAGCAGAGTTAAGAACAGCGATAAAACAAATGAAGACACGTAAAGCTCCAGGAGAAGATCGTATTACTAGCGAAATGCTCAAAGTGGTAAGAAGAACCCTTGAAAAAGCTATGCTTAAGCTGATGAATGGATGTGTTGTCGACAGACACATACCTAAATCATGACAAAATGCGGAAGTAATTCTGATATATAAAAAAGGTGACAACACAAATCTAGAAAACTACCGGCCTATCAGCTTATTATCGATCTGCTATAAACTACTTACAAAGATACTGACCAACCGACTCACCACTAAGTTCGACTTCTATCAACCAATCGAGCAAGCAGGTTTTAGAAGAGGTTTTAGTACGACTGACCACATTTAAGTAGTTAAAACGCTAATCGAAAAATGTGCTGAATACAACATCCCACTTCACATCGCTTTTATTGATTATCATAAGGCATTCGACTCTGTGAAAAGAGGGGCAGTACTAGAAGGAATGGCAAGGGCACGGAATGACTCAAGATATATCACGCTTATCAAGAATATCTATGAAAACGCCCCGCTTAAAATAAAAATTAATGAAGATCTTGAGACCGATGAAATCCTAGTAGAGAGAGGAGTGCGACAAGGAGATACGATCTCCCTCAAATTGTTTACCCTCGAGGACGTATTCAAGACACTACCCTGGCAGGATAAGGGTATCAACTTCGGCGGGATAAGACTAAATAATCTGCGATTCTCGGACGATATAGTTTTGATCAGTAACAGCGCGCAAGAACTAAGAGACATGATACAACAATTAGACGAAGCCTCTCAAACTATAGGCTTGACAATGAATGCAGCAAAGACTAAAATTATGAGTTCTGAAAACATAAATGTCATCCTAAGAATCCAGACTCTCGAAGATGTCCAAGAGTACAATTACCTGTCGCAAAACTTATATTTTCAAAAACTTTGAAATACCAAACAATCTAAAACGAAAGGTATGCAACACATGTATCCTTCCCGTGGCTACATACGGAATGGAAACAACCACGCTAACAAAACACAGCGCAAACAGGTTGAGAATTTGTCAACGAGCAATGGAGAGAGCCTTGCTCGGAAGTAGCTTCGGAGATAGGATTCGGAATGAAGATATAAGAACCAGGACGAAGGTCGAAGATGTTGTCGAAAAAATCGCAAAACTAAAATGGCGCTGGGCGGGACATATTGCCCGCCATAATAGTAAATGGACGAAGGCAGTGGCGACCGCGAGAAACTAGAAGAAGTGTTGGACGACCTCAAACAAGATGACGAGATGACTTAAAAGAAATAGCGGGGCGAAATTGGATGCTGAAGGCCCAAAACAGAGACACATGAAGGAAAATGGAGGAGGCTTATGTCCAGCAGTGGACCTTGAGAAGCTAGAAAGAAGAAGAAGAAGACTGACTGGGGGATTTTAATTGAAAATGTTGTTTTCAATCGTTCCCATTCTCTAGAAATTGAAATTTAACCTACTTGATACTTGGTCTGTTATTTTTGCCTTGTTCGTATGAACGGTTATAGAAGTTG
Source organism: Agriotes lineatus (assembly GCA_940337035.1). Taxonomy (NCBI): domain Eukaryota; kingdom Metazoa; phylum Arthropoda; class Insecta; order Coleoptera; family Elateridae; genus Agriotes; species Agriotes lineatus. The sequence continues at coordinate 17,918,754 of OW679202.1, forward strand.
CAAACAAAATGTTTTTGCTCGGTAGTAAGCATCTTGTTTAACACGGTTATTGCATACTTTTAACGAGAAGGTATCAACAAAAGATCGGAGTGACATTTGCAGCAATTGTCATTTAAATTGCAACTGCTGCGCTGGTCTTAATTTTGGTATCCTATATTTATTGTTATATTGTATTTCTCGATCCAACTTGACGAGTCGACCGATGTAACAAACGCTGCAGTATTTTTCGTCTATCTTAGATATATTTTTGAGAATTCCATTCAAGAAGATGTATTGTTTGCAAAACCACTACGACAGGAGAATCAATTTTCGATATAATCAATGGCTATTTTGGAAAAATAGAATAAACTGATTTCTTTTGCTTGGGTACGTGCACAATCAATGACAGGAAAATTCTCTGTTCTTATGGCGCGAGTAAAAAAGATCAACGAGAATAATAATAATAATAATAATTGCATATTGAATGGACTCATCGCTGTATTCACAGACAAGCACTGGCATATAAACGTATCTCTGTAGAGTTGGCCAGTGTTTTAACCGACACTAAAAATTGCAAATTTTATAAAACTGCGTGCTACAAATTCTCGTCTATTTCAGGCTGTTTGTGGGGACTTTGGAAGTCTTCATGTTTTTTTACTACTTCATACAGAAGTTAGATGGATTTCTCATGGCAAAGTTTTGACCCACTTGCTTGAATTGAAGTCTGAAGTTCAAGCATTTTTTCTTGACAATACATCTCATTTGTCCTCTTGTATATGGCTGCCTTTGGCACAAATATCCCATTGAGGATTTTTTCAAGTTTAACCTAAGTTTATCTAAGAACCAGTTGGTATTCATTGACATTAAATATAATTCCGTTTTGTTTTCAGCTTTACTATGTTCTATTTTATTGCATTCTTTTTTTGTTGCTATCACTTCAGTTTTATTTGCAGTGATTTTTCTCTTTTGTTAATCGCCTTCTTTTCTACCACTTCTCTTCTTGCGGTTTTCACGGCGTTCATTATCTCGTTCAATTCTTCATTAACGTTATCACTTGCATGCCTTACACTCAATATAACATTAACTCTTTTCAAGTAGAGGGCCATTAGTCTTTAGTTTTTCTTTTTTTCATTTTGCCCATATATTCATTTTAGAAACAATTAGATAATAAAGTATCCATTTATCATATCTTCTAAATGTATGCGTATATCTCACTTGAGATACGAGGGGAGAATCAAAAGTGATCTACCTAGATATGATAGATGCGTAGTGCGGGGTGGAGAAGGTTGGTGCAAGGACTGACATGTCCTGACCTGTCGGGGTACTCGGTCTTGGTTCAGTCGCGCATCAGCTGTCCTAGTGAGGGGTCGTTAATTGTGACTAGTTGCGGAAAATATGGAAAAATTGAGTTTAAAGCACCGTGCCGTCATTGAGTTTTTAATGAAAGTGTAGCGTCGTCTTATTTACACAAACACAACACCGACAGTATTAATTGTTTTTAAGAACTCGTTTTGCATACAAACAGATAGGTATGACAGATATATGTGCGTCGTCGTTACGCCATCTTGACCCTCGAACTAACTCGGGCCTGCGTCCCGCTCGCCGAGGAGGTGGGATCCTACAAAAGAAAGAAATGAGCCAAAGATCATCAATGATCGTATGATCGCAGTATACGGGGACTCTTCACCTTCCTATTTCATAATAAAATATTGGGCTAAACAGTTTAAGTGGGGACGTGAGTCCATTGAAGATGACCCGCGTAGTGGAAGGCCTGTGGAAGCAACCACTCCCGGAATCGTCGCCAAGGTGGAAAAGCTTGTGCTTCAAGACCGTCGTTCAAAAGCTTCTCAATTAGCTACTGAATGCGGCATTGAAGAATCATCGGTTTTGAAAATCTTACATGAACGTTTGTTCATGAGCAAGGTCAGTGCAAGATGGGTCCCTCCAGAAGGAAAACCGTGTTCTGACTTCAAAAGAAAATTTGGACCTATTCCAGGAAGGGAGTGAAGCATTTCTGTCTAAGATAGTAACGGGTGATGCAACGTGGATTCACCATTGGGACCCGGAGACGAAACAAGAATCAATGCAATGAAAACACAAGGGTTTCCCGCCTCCGAAGAAATTTCGCACTCAACCGTCCGCCGGGAAGATTATGGCCACAATTTTGTAGGATATGGAAGGAGACAATCACAGGGAAGTATTGCGCTGGGGTTTTAAAAACTTGAAGACAGCGATACTGGAGAACCGACGCGGAAGTTCAGTCGTGGGGTGCTGCTCTTGCATGACAACGCTTCTGTTCACAAGTCTGCCATTGCGTCAGCTGCTGTGCGTGGATTGGGGTTCCAGGAATTGAACCCCCCTACAGCCCAGACCTGGCCCCCAGCGACTTCTACCTATTTCGACACTTGAAGAAACACCTACTGGGACGAACATTTTCGGACGATGAAGATGTCAAGTGCACCGTTTCGGCATTTTTCACGGAGCAAGATTCAAATTTTTTTTCTGACGGTATTGAAGGACTCCCAGCCAGTGAAGCAAATGTATCGAATTAGGAGGTGATTACATTGAAAAACAATAAACACAATTTTTTGTGAGCCTTTTCTTTCATAGCTAGGTAGATCACTTTTGATTCTCCCCTCGTACCAGTTTCTTATTCACAATAATATAGATGAGAGATAAGAACATAGATAACGAAGCTTGAAAGTATGGCCTGGGCGTCAGTTAGAATAACACAAAGAGCATTGTCATTGATCTGAAAAACAATAATCGGGCCGACATAAGACACCTAAGGTAAAGAGAAGTTGATGACCAATTTTTATATCGGAGTGCACAAATACCAAATGATGGGAGCTGCTCGAAAGGAATCAGCCAACAGAGCTTGATAACTAAAAGAACCGTGAAGGATCTTTAGAGAACATGGGCTCAAGAAGGGAATGACAAAAATACTGACAGCTCCACTTGTTCACTATGGCTCCAAATCGTGGAGTTTAAAAGTACATTGATCACTAGCAGTGTTGGGGACAAATACTTCCCATCTGATGGACTGCTGGAGAAACTAATGAATCTATTTTCAAGATATCGAAGAACTTCAGCGTCTCTCTCGATATTCGCATACTCAAATACTTTTCTTTTCTTTTATACAGTCTCTCATGAGCACATGTTACCTTAGTTTCAAAAATTGATGGAGTGTAATGTTATAGTACGCCGATCGCAAAATTTTTCAATAAAATTTAGTTATAATTGTTAGCTTTATGTGTGTTATCGATAACCTCATTTTATCTTGCAGTGTAGAGGCTGGTGCTTTATGCGCTTGCATCTGGCGGTACAATGCTCAACTTGCCCCGGATTCGGGATACAAAGTTGGAGCGCGCCTTTGGTGCTTGCACGACAACCATTGTGTTAAGGGTGTGTATCATGGTGATGTGTTGACCTTGTTACTCTGGTCTGTGGCTCTGAGTAGAGCATAGTTAATTTGGTGCCCAACTGTGAATGGTCTCATCGAGCTCGATTCCAATCGCCAAGGCTGCCGAAAAATTCCGGCCCCCGCGGTATTCGAATCGAGGACTTGCTCAATGCAAGCCTAGCGCCTATCCAACCGCGCTACGCCGCTTCCGCGTAATTGTTAGCTTTATGCGAAAGGTTATTTTGGTTAACAAATTACCGATCAATAAAAATAACCCGCTTATCAAGGTTGTACATTCTGTTAACGAAAATAATAGCGGAACGACTGGCAACTAAATATGAGCTTAGTCAATATCATTTTAAATACAAAGGCCCACTTTCTCCGGTGTGATGTCAGCACAGGAGGCCGAACGTCGGTTAAATCGCATAAAAGCAGAGTGTCGATATGTTTATAACTTTCAAAATTAAGGACTTTCTGTAGCCATGGGGTTACCAGTCGTGAACTGAGTCCTTAGTCGTGCCCCATTCGCTTTTTCTTGCAATGGCAAACGACATTTTAAAGCAAATATCTTAATTTTGAATACTAAACTGTAGTCTAAGTAGCTCTATATGAATCCGTAAATTTAATAAATCACGTATTAATCTACGTAATAAATACAAACCCCGAAATATGATGTATTTATTTGTGAACTTAATTGACTACCGCATTATATAGATATAACAAGCCTCGACGGCTTGCATTCTTGATTAAACTGTAATTATTGTCTTCTACCATTAATTAATCTTCATAAACTAAATTGTGTTTGCAATGCTCGCATTTAATTTACCTCAAGGAAATTTAGCAGCAATAACCAGCTAAATATATTATCACTTTCAACGTTTTCTACAGTTTCTCCGTGAATAGTAATGCAGGGATTAAGCGAATGTTCCTCAAAGGTACCAACATTATATTCTTCATCATTACGAAATGTATTAACCTGAATAATTTTAAACTTTCGTAAGGAACAGACAAACAGCTAAGTTACTAATCACCATTCAAGATATCCTTGATGACAATCCTCAGACTATAAACCAAGTGTGTGAATTTATTAAAGAATCTAAACTTTCAGTATAAATGTTTAAATATTAACTGTATTTTTAGGGTGTCATATAACCTCGTAGTTGGTACACCTAAACCAATAAAAAAAAAAAACTTTCGTAATTTTAGAGAGAATATTGACTGAATTCTAAGTCCTTTTTTGGATTTATATAATTGTCACAAAGAAATGTTATGCTATCCACCAGTTAGCTGACGATATTTTCTAAACCTATGTTCAAGTTGATTTGTCTGCAATTGACCCAATAAGTAATTCATTTTCAGTTCATTGAAACAATATTTACGTATTTTGACTTATTTTACTTATTATGACTTACTGCAGTAGGTATGTGGCTGCGGCAGTGGCGACTGCTCCTTAGGGGTGCAGGAGCACTAGCCTCCCAACCGTCAACAGTCTATATAGCATTAGAAAGACTATTCTATAACTGGAAATATGTTTTATCATCTATCCTACGTTCCTACCGTTATAATATAACAAGATTTAAGTAACGAGATCTGGAGGAAGCTATTCGATACCGCTTAAAACATGTAAAACAAGATTCAGGAAGTATGTATTTATGTCAACATAATATGAGTTATGCGAGAACACACTTGCTGGTATCAATACACCGAGCCGGTGGCAGCTGTTTGGGGGCGATTCGAAATATAGTCCAAACTTATAGGCAATTACGAACGAAAGCGTTGACACTATAGAATCGAGCATCACAGTTTCAATATGCCGCAAAGGCTAAAACAACGTTGTAGCCGAACCAGTCGTTAAACTCGCGGGCTTGCCGTCTTATTTATAAACACTTTTTTTTTAAATTAGAGTTTAACTGGCTAAGCTCACTAGGGCTGTTCACAGTATTGTTAATAATGAAGTTCACTCATGAATAGAACAACACATAAGGTTTTTAAGAGAGTTATTATACTATTGTTCACTTAATCACTGTTTGAGAGTAAAACGTCTTGTGGTAATCTTGGTTTCAATCTGGTGGTCGTTGATCTTTTTCCCTAGTTCATAATGAATTGCTGAAGGACAATTTTGGATGTTAGTGAAGAACTTTTTGGCCGTCATTTTAATATATTTCTCTATGGTGGGGATTGTTAGCTCACGGTGAAGTTGCGAGTTACGGACATTCGGCGTTTGTTGCTATTCGTAATACCTTGTTTTGAAGTGTCTGGATCTTTTTAATATTTGTTTTGCTTGCCGTGCCCCAAATTACACAGGTATACATTATTATAGAGCGTATAACTCCTTGGTATAGCATTTTGGAACATTCAATTTTTAAATGCGATTTTTTGTTGAGTATGGGATATAGTATTGCAAGCCTCGCGTAACATTTCTGTAATTTTTGGTTAATATTCAAGCTCCACGTTAATCGCCTGTCCGGATATAAACCAAGATATTTAACTACGCGATCTGATGGATTTCACGCTATTATTTGATCATGTATAACAACTATTGGTTCGGGATCAACTGGTCTACGAAGTGTACATATCTTGGTGACACATTTTCAGGATTAATTTTAAGATTCCAACTATTAAACCAAGACGATTTAAACAATTTTGGAGTGTTTTAGCAGCTTGTGCTATACCTGCGTGTTGTGAGAGTAATGTAGTGTCATCTGCGTACATTGCAATAAAACTATCGTCTGTGGGCGATATATCATGTAAAAATATGTTGAAGAGTATTTGTCCCAAGATTGACCCTTGTGGGACTCCTGCTGCAATAGATTTTTGTCCTGATAGCGTGGAATTTATTCTGACTCTAAACCTTCTAGATGTAACGAACGAATAGTTAAATATTTTGGAAAATTTAATTCGATCATTTTATATATTAAACCCTTAAGCCACACTCGGTCAAAGGCTTTGGCTAAGTCTAAGAAAGCAACTGTTGTGTGTTGTTTGTGTTCAAATCCTTTGACGATTATTTCGGTTACTCTAAACAGCTGGTGTGTTGTTGAATATAATGATCTAAATCCAAATTAAAAAGAATGTAATATTTCTTGGTCTTCAATGTATTTATTTAATCTAACCAGTATTACTTTTCTAGGACCTTCGAAAGAGTGCACAAAAGACTTATGGGTCTGTAACTATTTGGGTCATGTTTATTTTTTCCTGGTTTATGAAAAATAATTATTTCAGCTGTCTTCCAAGATGTAGGGAAATAACCAATACTTAAACAGATATTAAATATTGTTGCTAGATATGTCAAAGCTTTCGGTGTGAGATTTTTTAGTAGGATGTTTGGAATTTGATCATGTCCAGGTGCTTTCTTGTTGGGAAGTTTATTAATAATTTCTTTTACTTCCGATGGTGTTGTGGTAGCAATTTCATCATTATTATTTATAAGTGGTGTGTGGTTGTTTACTAATGTTTCAATTTCTCTGGTGTATTCGACGTTTTCAGTAAAGATGTTTTTCAAATGCTCTGCCATTATCAGATCTTTTCTGAATCTGTACCACAATCAGTATTGTTGTATTTTATTGGCGGTATTATATATGGTTTACGGGTGATTTGTTTGGTGACTTTCCATAAGGAGTTATCTTTGTTGTCTACGGCAGAAATGTACTCATTGTATTGGCAGATTCGATAATTATCCAGTTCCCATCTTATTTTATGAATGAGTTTGTTCACTTCAACTTTATATGCTTGATTACGTGTGCGTTGCCATTGTCTTCTGTAGGTGTTTTCATCTTAATTAAATTCTGTATGTATTTTGGAGGTGTAGCATGCACCTCTCGAATATGTTGCTTATTTGGTTGGGTGGATAACTGAGTGGCATCCACTATAGTTCCTGTTAGTTGTTTAATTGCTGAATCCACCGTTTCTATAGTATATGGTAGGTTTCGTGGTTTAATATTGTCATTTAAGTGCTGCTGCTTAAACTTATCCCAGTTTATAACTTCATTTATTAGCCTCTTCGGTGGTTCGACATACTCAGGTTTACTATCTATTGTTGTAATCACTGGGAGGTGATCAGAGTCTAATTCAGTATACACCTGATGATTGAATGTACAGCTAACATTCTTCTGTAGCCCTATGCTGAGAATATCTGTCTTGTGATCGACTCTGTACGGAAAATGTGTATGTTCTGTAGGTGCTAGTATATGAATATTATGCTGAGTGGTGACTTCATGCACTGTTTTACCGTTTGGATTATTTACACGGCATCCCCAAAGTGTACACTTGCTATTTAGATCACCTAGTAGGAGAGTTAGACGATAACACTGTTAAAATATGAGGAAATATCTTCACTTACGATTTTCCGATTTGGAAGGTTGATAACCAGCAATAAGCCTGACCGGACAACTGTTCTGAAATATAATTTCTACGGCTATTGCTTCCAAGTTGACGAGATCGTGTACTGGTAGCTGATATTGCCGAATATTGTTTTCTATGAAAATGGCCACACCGCCACATGCGTCATTTCTATATATTCGGTAACCCGGCATAGTGAATTTCTCATTGGTTACTAAATGCATTTCACTTATAAATGCTATATCGACGCTGTGCTGAATAAGAAAGCCAGTAGTTATTGCCATATTGGAATGAATTTGTAATTATATCCAATACTTGATTTTTTATTTGATCAATAATTGTATTGACTATCTGTGTTATAATGTTTGTGATGACATCTGATACTTGAGATTCTGGGTTTTCTTGAGAGAGCTGGCTTTTGGTTACTTTAGCATATGTATTCAGTGGAGTAAAATATTTATATATTGATGGTCGTCTCGGAGGTGATTTTCCGTCGTCTCCTGATAATGTTCTAGGAGTGTGCGCGTGTGTTTGTCTATTAATTTTTAGTTCTAAATAATATTGACAACCTTTATAGTTAGCAGGATGCTGTGCACTGCAAAGAACACATTGAGGTTTTTGGTTCTCATTTTTCTTGCATGCTGAGGTTAAATGATTGCCTACCCATTTAGCACATCTGGGAGGTAATTTACAATAAGTCTTGGTGTGTCCGTAATTCTGACAGCGGTGGCACTGAGGTATATCAGAGGATTTCCGTCTGGGTTCTACAGATACTATACAGTGAAACATATGTGTGATTTTAAATATTTCTTTTGCGTTATCTGTTGGCTTTAGTATCACTGAACATATAGGCATAGACAATTTTTCTTTGTTGCGTAGACGGGTTACACTAATCACATGAGAAGCTTTTGAGAGTTCCTCTTGAATTTCTTCATTTTCAAACGAAATTGGCAAATTTCTGATAACAACCGAAAGATTTCCTTCTTGCGGGTTGCGATATGTATGATAATTAATTTTATGTTCATCATAATAAGCAGTTAGTAACCTAAAGTGTTCTTGTTCTTGTACATTAATTTTGATCGCGGTGCCAGCACATGCCGTTGTAAATTTTCCAAGAGTTAGTTTTTGGAGATCTTTTATCACTTCTTGATATTTAATCGGTTGATGTAAATATATTGGAGGTATTTTAGGTTTTTTAGGAGTGTTTTCACTAGTACTCGTAGTCGGTTGCTCTTGTAGTTGTCCTTGTGGTTTGTTATCATTATTATTAAGCAGGTAGTACCTGTTTCTTGTAATGAGTGCATGTGATTCGAAAATATAGGGTTTATTAGGTTCATCTGCAACAGGTGGTGAGATATTTCGCTTTCCGGGCGTGGTGGATTCGTTATTTTCTTCTATTACCATAGCTAGATCAATTGAGTTATTACCTTTGTAAATAAGTTTTGGTTGGCGAAGTATTTTGTCCATATTTGTTCATTTATAAGTTCAAAAGTGTTAGCGATCCGAGGAAGGTCGCAACCTGCGACTTTCTTGCACCGGGGAATTTATGTTCGGCCGCTGATATGTTTTAGCACAAACAAAACTAAAAATGTTAGTTCAATGATAAACACTTGTTAAACTAATGTCAATAACTATAAAGCGTAAGCGATCCGTACTCGAACACTAATCACGGGCGACTGCTCTCCCGAAACGTAATGCGATCCGAGCGTAAAGCAACTGGCTCGCCTATAAAACAAATGTGTAATCTTTGATATCGAAAATAAATGTCAACAGACATCTACGTTTTTGCATTCTTGTGGGCCGTGTTTAGACATAATATCGATTTCAGTTGGAGCCTGTATATTATATTTGGCTGTTTTCGATTGTGTCATTCAGTTTTATACAAAAAAAATGTGGAAAATAGCATAAATATGTATAATTTGAATGAAATCAGATGTATCTTCAATGCTTTCAATGTTTAATTCAATATTTAATAAGGCATGGATAAAACACTGCTGGAGCCTGTGGCTTGAAAATATCACAAATTTGTTAAAACCTCTCACCACACAAATATTTAACAACTGCTAAATACGTATTTCGACAGCTACGCTATCATCGTCAGTAGCAACGATATACTCGTGACCAAATCACAAATGTAAGTGAGCGATGTGCGCGCATTCTACAACTATTTATACTGTCTGACTCGGAGGGCGTGGCGTGGCCGAGGGCCAATGAATATGGCCGACGGTCAGTGTAACTTTAGCAAATTATACAAAATGGAAGATGGAATTGGTCCGCCATCTTTGCTCAAAAGTTTATTATTTCGGTTCTTAAAAATGGCCAAGCTTTCAAAAGAATTTAGTTGCTTTGTTGAAGTTAACGCCTTTACAATTTTTAGGTCATCCTCTTTTATACTATGGCCCGTTTCGTAAATATGTTGGGCGATACTCGATTTTTCAAATCTGTTGAATCTAAAGTGAGCTAAATGCTCTTTAAACCTAGTACCAAAATTACGACGTGTCTGCCCAATATATTTAAAATCACAATGGGAACATTTAATTTCGTAAATACCAGATGTCTCTAAAGTCCTCAATTTGCCTTTTGGATTTCCCAACAAATTTCTAATATTATTATTCGAACCATTCACAACTTTATGGCCCGATTCTTTAAAAATGTTTGCTAGACGCTTTGTAGCCGGGGGAAACGGAATTTTGATATACTTAAGTCCTTCACTTCTAAGACTAACGAGAGTTGTGGAATTTCAAACATGCAATTTTGTTTTTTGTTTCCTAATCAAATTATCGATAATTTTAGAAGAGAAACCATTGTACACAGCGATGCTTTTTATGGTCTGAAGTTCAGTGGTATATCGATCTTTGTTTAAAGGAAAAGTTAACAGTCTATGCACTAAGAAATTCAGAGCAGCCATTTTGTGTTGAAAACAATTGTTTGAATCCTTCGTTTTCCATTTCATATGTGAATTTTCTGTTAGGAAATTTGGAATTTAACTGATTCAAAAAATTATCAATACTACATTTAGATAAATCAAAAACAGCAAAAATGTCGTCCACATACCTAAACCAAATCCTTGGGAAATACTCTGTGTTATTCTTAAATTCAGTTTCGAATTTTGACATGAAAAGGTTGGCAACAAAAGGGGAAAGGCTGTTTCCCATTGCTGTTCCTTCGTGCTGTTCATAGAATTTTCCATCTATTTGAAAGCAATTCTGGAACATGCAATGTGTAGTTAATCAACTAACTCGTCAATTTTGTTTGAATCCAAATTATTATCAGTAAGTAATTCCGATATGTCATAGTTTGTGGGAGTTGTACGCTTGGAAACAAAGAACACACGTCAAATGAAACTAGAATCTCGCTTTCACGAAGTTCCAAATCTGTAATTTTATTTAGAAACTCCAACGAGTTTTCGCCCGAAAAATTATTTTGAAGTTTTGGCAAGTTTATAAATTAATTTGTTAACCATTTAGATAGGAGGTAAGTCGGGGAGTTAATACCAGAAACAATAGGTCTCATCGTTTTGCCTGACTTATGTATCTTAGGTAAACAATAAATTTTTTGCAATTCTGGATTAGAAAGAGTCAGCTTATATCTAAGGGCTGGAGCAATAAGTGTGGAACAGGAGTTTATCACATCCTGTGTTTTAACAATCATGCTCCTTAGAGGAGCCTTTTTTAATGCTCTGTAGGGACCATTGTTAAGCAATGTACCTACTCTATCAAAATAGTCCTGTTTGTCTAAAATAACAATCGTATTACCTTTGTCCGCCTTTAGATAAAAACATCCCTTGTTGCGCAATCCCTTAATAAGTTCATGGTCTTTTTTAATCGATTCAGTGGTTTCACCTTTTTTATCTTTCAGGTTTTCCGAAATTTTAATTTTGCAAGCTCTTCTAATGAATTCTTTAGACTGTTCGTCTAAAGCGGCAATTGAACTTTCGATACCGGCAGCGATATCTTTTAAAGGTGGTTTAGTATGACCTAAATTGAAATTTAATTCGTCCTTATTAAAGGATTCTGAAGACTCATTTTTAACAATTAAATCCTTATCAACTACTTGGGCGATTTTCAAAGATGTGGCATTTTTATCCAAATCAACGCCTAACTTTACAAGTTTTTTCTTATCATTAATAATATTCTGTTGAAATTTATTATCATTAATTTCGAATACAAGTCTTTGAAAATTGTTCCATTCTTGAAATTGGTATTCAGATAAATTGCACGTGAGGGCCAAATGCAATTTATACAATTCCAATTCAAGTCTGCTTCTTTTGCTGTACAGATATGTAATTTCCGTGTCCAACCACTTTCTTTTAGCAAATGTTATAACTGAATTACTCCTTCTACAATTGGCACTAACTTTAATGCTAATATAATTTGGAAAAACACCATGGCTTTTACAGTCTTTTAGAAATTTAATATCTGCTTGCAAATTCTTAACTTTAGAACTTAGCTTATGATACCTGTTTATCTCCTGTGGCCGGGTAGCCATCTTGAATAAGACACTGCAGGAGTCTGTAGTTTGAAAATATCACAAATTCGTTAAAACCCCTCACCACACAAATATTTAACAACTGCTAAATACGTATTTCGACAGCCACGCTGTCATGGTCAGTAACTACGCAAAACTAACACAGCAAGAAGGCAACTGAAGAGGGACGCAAGGTCCCTATAGCAGCCCCGTCTCCAGTTAGGGGAACTAAAATTACCTTGAACCTTTACCTAAACCATCTACGAATTGTGAAAGATATTGCTGTAATAATATCATAAAATATGCGGACGTAACTTAAGAACATATCCAAAGTAACAGGATTAAAAATTACCATCGCCAAATATACAGTGTGTTCACAAACTCATTTTCAACATAGAAATCTTCCTTATTAAGAGTAGCAAAGATTTGGTTAAATGGTATGAAACACTCCTAGGACAAAGTTGTACCAAACCCCATAAATAAACTTTGGATATTCTACGTAGTTCAGGCACTGTAGCAAAAAAACTGAATTTTTGACTTTTTAATTTTTAAATAACTCGTCCATTTTAAGAGGAAGTCGAATTTAATTTGCACATTATTCAGGCACTTTTTAAATAGATATCTAGTGGTGTATTCATATTTTTTAAAACTGTTATTGTAGATGAGCTACAATAGCCAACTTTATTTTCTTTTATGGGACTCATAGTTGGCTATGAAGGAGATTTTTTTTCGCTTTTCAAATATGTATAATTTGTCATACCTAATAAGTAAAAACAAACCTATTTTTACTAAGTGAAGATCATCGGTCTTGAAGTTTGCCATTTGAAGGTTTCCAAAGGCAAAGATATATCTCCCCAGAAGAATATCCTGCATATGGTTAGCAGTGAGAAAACCAATTACTGTGAAAGCACAAAAATGCAACTCATGTGACCTATCGGTACTGACGTAAAATTAAGCCGTTAATAAGCAAATTTCCAGTCACCTAAAGAATAATGAAGGGAGTGGTGCTGCGAGATAAACCTTCTAATGAAGAAATGTGCAGATGGTGCAAAGATGTACACGTCGTCAATAAGATGGAATTCAGTACCCCACATTGCCAGAATACAATAGAGACCTTCGGGGCAGCAACTAATTGAGTAGAGACCAAGGTGTCAAAAGAGGAGTAGATGACATTGCCAGACAAGATCCATGGATGGATGGCATTAAATGATTAGCTGGAGCTGATTCAAAAAATAAGGTACAAATGTGTAACGAACTGACTAATTAGGGACACCATACATTTGAAGATGGATGCCATAGCTGAAGAGGACAATGATGATAAATTGCAGTCACTTCAGGTCAACAAAAAAAAAAAGTAGTCCGAACTAATCGCTGAAGAAGTAAGACATGCTTATGTATGTTAGTATATACATATGCAACAAATGTAATCTCCCATGAAGTAGCATGGTTCTAATGTGAGATGAAAAAAAGTTTTATTGTACTTTTACTCGAAATGCGCTATATATGAACTGTATATGTAACTGAACTCACTTTGATATTAAAAAATAAAAAACCAAAAAACGCCAACATATAATAATACAATAATCAGTTATTTTATATCTATAATTGAAAATTATGCACTATTCCACTAAGGTTCTTCAAAATTGGTCTATTACCTTCCACTACAACTTTAAGTCGTTGTGCACTGTTTTTATACACCTTTATTTTTGCACTTTAGTTCCAGCCACAAACTGTTCTACTTTAAGTCTATTTAGACTTTCCTCTTTTTTAAACACCTTCACAAATTTAAAATTGAATTCCTTAATAAGTTTGTCTCTAAACGTAATTAGGTTTACATTAAGACACAGTGATTTTTAAACTAAAACTCTAAAACAAATTTAAAAACATTATTGTTTTTACTCCAAAACGTTTAAGAATTTTAATTTTGTCATTTTATGTTTTGACCATTTGCGATTATTACTGTGTCTAAAAAAATTTTAAAAATGCAGCAAAGATTTGTATTTGAAGGTTTTGACGATGGTAAAACGATTCTACTATCAAATCCAATTCACCTTGATCGCTAGGGTAAGTTTAGAAAAATTTCCATTTTTAATCGATCATACTGCAAAGGAGGGAATACTCTAAATAAGTAACTAGTCCTCTAAAAGGGCTGTTCATATCACCATAAAAGCTATTTAGGTGTATTCATTTCAAGTGAAACACACATAAAATGCTACATTTCACAAAATATTAATTTGCTCTGATGCAGGACCTTTTTACCGTTATGATTTGCTTTTATGTGTAACTTTAATAGAGCAATTTCAAGCAATAATATTTTATTTTACAGCAATAGTAAAATATTCTATTCAATTTTTGCTATGCATATACGATCGGGGCCTAATTACATTTAAGGCCCTTTAGACTTTAGAGAATGTAATGCAGTATAGTTCCTTCAAGATGTGATTTAAATATTTAAAACTCATTGAAAGAAAGAGGAGAAGAAATTATTATAAAGCCAGTGGTTGACTTCAAGTAACAGGAAATTATGTTTCATATGACATGCGATGAGTATGTCAGATTCAATGGGCATGGATAAAATTTGTAACAGATAAAATGTTTATCGTTTTATACGTACGTGGTATATAGGTAATGTGTTTTTTGACTTTGCTTAATTTTAATATAAACAATAAAACTATATTTTCCTTAATAATTTCACAGACCATTTGAATACTTAATTTTACTTACAATTTTTGCCAACTGTGTTGCCTTAGCTGTGTACACCCCTTTTCCCTGTAGCGATTCTAATCCTACAAACATGTATTTGGTAAATATAGACAGTAAATAGGGAGTAGTCGGAAATGCCAGCATTTAATTCACTTTTCAGGAAAAGATCGAATACGTATTTTTAGTAATTTTCACAGTTGAATGTGTAATGAAAGTAATAGCATATGGTTTTATTATGCATGCGGGTGCTTACTTAAGAAATGGATGGAACTTATTAGATTTTACAATCGTAGTTATAGGGTAAGTCGTTTGCGCAATTTACTACAGAAAATGAAGCCGTCAGTTTTTCAGAATGATCAGTACAGTCTTACAGTGGCTAACGAAAGACAGTTTTGATGTAAAAGCTCTCAGAGCTTTTAGGGTTTTACGACCGTTAAGGCTCGTTTCAGGTGTTCCAAGTACGTAACTACTGCTGTATATGAAACTGCATGAACTTATTATTATTTGTTGTAGGTCTACAAGTTGTGTTAAATTCGATTCTTCGTGCCATGGTGCCTTTACTACACATTGCTTTGTTGGTATTGTTCGTTATAATTATATATGCGATAATTGGATTAGAACTATTCTCAGGAGAAATGCATAAAACGTGTTTTAATAATGACACAGGTAAAAACTGTAAAAAATCAGTATTTAAGTATTGTCCTTCTGACTTTTTGCTTCAGATACAATTATGGATGATCCATCTCCTTGTGGAGCGGGATATAATTGTTCAGATATGCCTGGCATATGGAGATGCGATTACTATTTTGAAGGCCCATCTGATGGAATTACAATCTTTGATAACTTTGGTCTGTCCATGTTGACTGTGTTTCAATGTATAACCCTAGAAGGCTGGACCGACGTGCTTTATAACGTAAGAACTTGTTGTAAATTATAATTACGTTAACTTAGGTATACATTGTTTTAGATTCAAGATGCTTTGGGAAGGACGTGGCAGTGGATATATTTTGTATCTATGGTAATATTAGGGGCGTTTTTTGTGATGAACTTAATTTTGGGTGTCTTAAGCGGGTAAGTTAACTTACTAATTAATTGAATAATTTTCGCTTTTACGAGATAATACTTTTAGAGAATTTTCTAAGGAGAGAGAAAAGGCCAAAGCTCGAGGGGACTTCCATAAACTGAGAGAGAAACAGCAGTTCGATGAAGATGTTCGAGGTTACCTCGATTGGATAACACAGGCGGAAGACATTGAACCTGAAGGAGAAGACCAAATTAATCAAGACACTAAAACAAAAATTAATAACGAAATGGAATCTACAGATCAACTGGGAGAAGAAACCGAAGTTCAGCTGGAGTCACGATTTAAAAAACGCAAAAAAGACTTTGAAAGAATAAATCGCAGAATGAGACGAGCATGCAGGAAGGCAGTCAAGTCTCAAGCATTTTACTGGTTAATTATATTGTTAGTTTTTTTAAATACTGGTGTTCTAGCCACGGAACATTATAAGCAGCCCGACTGGCTGGACGAATTTCAAGGTAGGCACTTACAAAGGCAATATATATTCGAAACTTTTACCTTTATTTTTTAGAAAAGACAAACATGTTTTTTATTACACTTTTTACTATGGAAATGTTGATAAAAATGTATAGTCTTGGTTTTCAGGTAAGCGTATGGTTATACTCAATCACAATGTCCCAATGCTTCTTTTTCAGGGTTATTTTGTGTCCCTCTTTAATCGATTTGATTGTTTTGTTGTAATTGGCAGTATAACTGAGACCATTCTAACCACAAGTGAAGTGATGCCACCGTTGGGTATATCCGTTTTACGCTGTGTTCGACTACTTAGAGTTTTCAAAGTAACAAAGTAAGTTCACGATCGTATGCTTAGTGCTGCGTTATAATAAAATTCGAATTTATTTTTAGATATTGGCGGTCACTTTCGAACCTAGTAGCATCTCTATTAAATTCCATCCAATCCATTGCATCTCTTTTATTACTATTATTTCTTTTTATCGTTATTTTCGCTTTGCTGGGAATGCAAGTGTTTGGTGGAAAATTCAACTTCAATGTTTCAAAAGACAAACCAAGACACAACTTTGACAGCTTCTGGCAAAGTTTACTTACAGTTTTTCAGGTATAAAATCACTTAATGTAGCTACAAAGCAAACATTGTGTACACATTATTCTCGTTTTAGATACTAACTGGAGAAGACTGGAATGTAGTTATGTATGATGGCATAAAAGCTTATGGTGGCATTAAATCTGTAGGTGCTTTAGCATGTATCTACTTCATAATTCTCTTCATTTGTGGCAATTGTATCCTTTCGTGGTTAACCTACGGATATTTCACTAAAAATCAGATAATTTTCTTATACATAATTAGATATTTTACTCAATGTGTTCTTGGCTATAGCTGTAGATAATTTAGCAGATGCTGAATCACTCACAGCTATTGAAAAAGAGGAAGAAGAAGAAGTATGTAATTCCTTTTGCCTGCCATTTTTTACAGAATTTATGTTTTAGGCAGAAAAGAACAAATCTAAAAGTCCCACGCCTGCTCAAGAAGAATTAGATATGGAGGAACACAGCATCGACGAAGAGGAAATGGAAGAAGGGCAAATGTATGACTCCGAAAGGTCAGTATGTGTAAAAATAGTATTTAGTTTTGCACATACTTTGTTCTCTAGATCGGAACGTGATGAAGAAACGGAATCTCAAACTAAAATGAACCTTAATAACGAAGTTGAGGAGGAAGAGGAAGAAGATGAAGAACAAGTGAACGATGATCAGGGTAGGTGTTCTATATTCAAATTTTAATTGTTATCGCCTTATCTAAAAGGTTAAAAGATTAGCGGTTTTCATTAGTCGGGATAGATACATAGCTAGGGCAAAACGAAATAGCGATAATTTTCAGACGAGCAATTAGATGAACCTACTAGACAAACTGCTCGACCTCGTCGGCTGTCAGAACTAAATCTCAAAAACAAACCTCGTCCAATTCCAAAGGGCAGCGCATTCTTTATCTTTTCTTATAAGAACAGGTATGCCCCATTGATACGGGACATAGCTGCAGAAGCGGGAATCAAATTAAATTATACTAGAATCGTTCTTCACCCGATAACTTCCGGCAGCTATGTCGAATGTAAACATAGAGTAATGTGTGTGGTGTGCATGTCGTTCCAGATTTGGATAACGATGAAGGTGGCGTCTCTGCGCGACCTCGCCGTATGTCCGAAATTAAATCCAGCTCTAAGAAAGTACCAATTCCTCCAGCGTCATCTTTCTTCATTTTCTCTCCTACGAACAGGTGATAGGTTGTTGTTGAAGTGTGCCCCGCTTGATCCTTCAACACTGTATGAGCCCCGCACCGACCATATGTAGTAGTACGACCCCAAGTAGTGGACTTAACGCACTTGTAGTTGCCTCTCTTCAAACCAAAGCCCCTAAGCATTTTAGTAGCCTTTTCAGCTCCAATGGTTATGGATGTGGACAGCCCATGAATGTGTTATTGATGTATCCTACATATATAGGTACTTTTTGTTTAACAGTTTTTAAATGTTTGAAGGTTTCGGGTGTTCTGCCACTGGCTCTGCAACCATAGCTGGTTTGGAAATATTATCTTGGCTTGTATATTGATATCTTCTGCTCTTCTGGTATTAGAAGATCCTCTTGCAACTAATCAAGAATCACCTTTAGCAATGGTAAATAGCAAAGGCCATAACACAATCAGAATACATATACACATCTTATATTTTACAGACACTATTATATTCCGACTACTTCTTTACTACTATCTTTTCACTAGAATTGTTACTAAAAACCGTCGCGTATGGATGTATTTTACATGATGGCGCATTTTTGCGGTCTGCCTTCAACGTTCTAGACTTGGTGGTTGTATGCGTATCGATAATATCAATATCGAACAGGTAAGTTACAAATACTCACATTTGTCTGCTTAACTAGCCATTTGGTGTTACAGAGAAGGGCTCGCTGTAGTGAAGATCCTCCGAGTATTAAGGGTACTGCGACCGTTACGAGCAATTAATCGAGCCAAAGGATTGAAGGTAATGTCAAGTTCTGCGGGGCAGGCCTTCTAGGTCTAGCCAAGTAAATTAAATAGGTAACGGTAGTGGAGGCAGGGGCCAGCTATTCGTTCTCTGACATATATTTGTCTCTAGCGTGTAGTCCAGTGCGTGATTGTCGCGGTAAAGACCATCGGCAACATTGTCTTGGTCACCTGCCTCCTCGAGTTCATGTTTGCGGTAATAGGAGTCCAGTTATTCAAGGTAGGCACCAGCAGTCCGTTGTTGTTCATGAGCAAATGCACCTATGGGTTTTCCAACTACAGATGCCCTCTCACAGTATTAACCCCTGTATGCGCTGGGACCCGCGGCGGCCAAGCTTGAGGTTGGGAGTCCCGGCCTATTAACCCGCATGTCACGCTGTGTCTGTGCAGTGCTGAAGTGCTGTGTGCAGTATTCCACACTTGTAGTCATATCTAGGCTAGGGCACCTGCTGGCTCCCTTCCTCAGCAGACGCGACCCTGGGTGCATTTGACCGTTCCCGGCTGGCTGCGCGATGCCCCCACCGAAGCCTCGCTCTTCTACGACATGACATACTTCTACTTCTTCTTCTTCTTCTTTTTCTTCAACTTCATATTTTACTGACACAGTGTTTCATTTGTTCCATCCTCTCATGCCAATTCTGCTCATGGCTAGTATGTAGTGAAATGCGTGATAGTAGCCATTAAGACCATCGGAAATATCATGCTGGTTACCTACCTCCTGCAGTTCATGTTTGCTGTGATCGGAGTGCAGCTGTTTAAGGTAATAGTCCAAGCTTATTGCTGCACCTGACGGTAGATTGCATGTTCTGGCCGTAGCAGGGCGCCGCTGAGGATCGTCGTCTTTCCGTTCCTCGGTGGCACCCTTTCTTAGTCCTCACGCGCAGAACACCGTATCTGTCTGCCTGCCTGTCTGTCGGCACTGTAGACGCTGGTAAGCTTTTGTCGACATGTACAACTTTCAATTTCGCAGTTCTTGTCAGATTGCTATTGCCTCTGCATTAGGGAAGTCGGCGACTGCTGCTTGTTTGTAGTAATGCAGACGGTTGTTAACCATTTCTATGCAACAGTTCTAACAATGCCGAACTTGTAGATTTATTTCTTCATCTATTTTTGTTGTATAACTTTTACACTAGTTATGACTACAAGTGAATTTCAACAACATGTAAACGTAAATGATTAATTGTATTTTTGCACGTGACTGAGTGATTGTACACAAGCATGTTGCGTTACTAAGTGTTCAATTTTGCTGTATATTATTTATGCATGTTTTTGCTGCGAGTGTACTTATCCAAATTGACACGTGAAAAATAATTATTTAATAATTATTTTGTGTGGGTTTAGGGAAAATTTTATAAATGCAGTGACGAATCAAAGCTAACTGCTGCCGAGTGCAAGTAAGTAACTGTGGCTTTCAGTTGATCGCTATTATACTACTTATGAAGTTTTTAGTGGAACATACCTAATTTACGAAGAGGGCAACATTGAGAATCCACAAATCAAAGAACGGGAATGGGAAGCTGAACAATTTCACTTTGACAACGTAGCAAAAGCCATGCTAACGTTGTTTACTGTTTCTACATTTGAAGGATGGCCGGGCCTCCTTTATGTGTCTATAGATTCCAAAGACGAAAACTACGGACGAATTCATAATTATCGCCCCATTGTGGCTGTATACTATATAGTTTACATCATTATTATAGCGTTTTTTATGGTTAATATTTTTGTTGGTTTTGTTATCGTTACATTCCAAAATGAAGGAGAACAGGAATATAAATGTTATCTAGAAAAAAATCAACGGAACTGTATAGAATTTGCCTTGAAGGCAAAACCAGTACGAAGATACATACCCAAGCATCGTATACAATATAAAGTTTGGTGGTTTGTAACATCAAGACCATTCGAGTACACTATATTTGTGCTCATTTTAATAAACACCATTACCTTAGCAATGAAATTTCACAGGCAGCCACAATTCTATTCTGAGGCTTTAGATATACTGAATATGATTTTCACTTCTGCATTTGCGTTGGAATTTGTTTTTAAACTGGCCGCATTTCGATTTAAGGTAAGAACACCTTGAAATTAGAACTCCCGATTAACAATCTAGTTTCTTTCTAGAATTACTTTGGAGATGCTTGGAATGTATTTGATTTTATTATAGTACTTGGAAGTTTTATAGACATAATATATTCTGAAGTCAAGGCAAGTGTTCTAAATATAATAAAGTAACGCACAACGAAGCTATTAATTGCGTGCGTTTTAGCCGGGATCAGGTTTAATTTCTATAAACTTTTTTCGTCTCTTCCGTGTCATGAGGCTTGTCAAGCTGCTTAGTAGAGGAGAAGGCATACGAACTCTATTATGGACGTTTCTCAAGTCTTTTCAAGCGTTGCCCTACGTAGCCTTGTTGATTGTAATGCTGTTTTTCATATATGCCGTTATAGGGATGCAAGTAAATATACAATTATTGTTTTTTATTGCCAATTATGTACTAAAACGTATTTCAGATGTTTGGAAAAATAGACAGAAGTGGTGAAGACGGAGCTATTACTAGGAACAATAACTTTTCTTCGTTTTTTCAAGCGTTATTAGTTTTGTTCCGATCTGCAACAGGTAAGCTCAATGGATTCTTATTTAATTTTCTGCATTCGCATTTTTTATAGGTGAAGCTTGGCAAGATATAATGATGTCGTGCGCATCTACTGATAAAGTGAAATGCGACCCCAATCTTGCTAAAATGCTTGAGATTAAAGATTGTGGATCCGATATAGCATACCCATACTTTATATCGTTTTATGTTTTGTGTTCTTTTTTGGTAAGTTATTTTTTACCGCCTCCCCTTTATAAGAATTCAAACAGTTAAATTATTTTCAGATTATCAACTTGTTTGTCGCTGTTATCATGGATAATTTTGATTATTTAACTAGAGATTGGTCCATTTTGGGCCCCCACCATTTAGAAGAGTTTATAAGGCTGTGGAGTGAATACGATCCTGATGCTAAGGGCAGGATAAAACACTTAGATGTTGTTACACTTTTACGTAAAATTTCTCCTCCTCTCGGTTTTGGAAAACTATGTCCCCATCGCGTAGCTTGCAAACGTTTAGTTTCAATGAATATGCCATTGAACAGCGATGGGACAGTTTTATTTAATGCCACCTTATTTGCGGTAGTACGCACTTCTCTTCGAATAAAGACTGAAGGAAACATAGATGATGCCAATGCCGAATTGCGAGCCGTTATCAAAAAAATTTGGAAACGCACCAGTCCGAAGTTGTTAGATCAAGTTGTCCCACCGCCAGGTGTGGAAGACGAAGTGACTGTTGGAAAATTCTATGCTACTTTCCTCATCCAAGATTACTTTCGAAGATTTAAAAAGCGCAAAGAGCAGGAACTGAAAGACCAAGGAGATAAAGAATCGCACAATACTGTTACCTTGCAAGCTGGTTTGCGAACCTTACATGAAGCCGGACCAGAACTTAAGCGCGCGATATCTGGTAACCTGGATGAATTAGTCGATGACAATCCTGAACCAATGCACAGAGTATGCTTTTCTTAACTTAATGCCTCTTGTAGTTCCTGAATGTATTTCAATCTTTATTTTTAGAGAAACCATTCCTTATTTGGCAGTGTGTGGTCTTCTATGAGAAGAGGACACAGTTTCAACCGAACCAAGTCTTTGAAAGTCAATTCTACGCAAATCAAAATATCTCCAGCTTCAAGTGGGGATTTTCTTCCATATAACTCAATTCAAAGGGGAATTACAGAAGGCATGAATCATGTCACACCCATGATAAAGAACGCCATGTTGCAGAACAGAGCCAGTATTACTTCTCTGCACAACCAGGAAGGACTAAAGGAAGAAGAATCGATTCCCTTGCGATCTCTTAACAATGTATTTAGCGGTGATGCTGAAAAGAAGAACTTTGAAGTAATTGGGTGAGTTTGTACCAATTGATCGGGGTTAATCGCATATTATGTTTTGTTTCGTAATCACTAATATAAAATATACAATAGAGAAATTAGAACAAATCGAAGATATACTTACGGTGTTTATTACGGGGTTTTTATGTTCTATATTTTAATCAACGATCCTACTATAGTAATATTTGATATTAAAGTCAAGACGGGTATTTTGTTTCGATAAATGTACTGTTTGCAATTGATCATTGTATAGCTCATACTTAATAGACCATAACATTCTGTTCTCACGTGATATTTTTAGATAAAAATCTTTTGGCGCAGTAAACTATTGCAGTTTATTAACTAAAAGATCTCCAAGCTACATTAAACTGTACCCATCTCAGTTGTATAGCTAAAAATAATAGTGGATAAAGCATTAATAAGCAAAATTATCTTATAGTTTTAAATGAAAGCTATGACTCTCTGATTATTTAAACCAACGTCGAGGATGTACAGGGTTGGAAAATTTCGATGTTTCCATAAATAATCTCGAGAACTATAGGATATATGAAAATTGGACCCCCTCCGCCCATCCTCGATCTCTTTTTTTGACAAAAGCTTAATGGTAAAGACCAAAATTGGCTACCGTCTTTTGTTTTCGAGTTAGAAACAAAAATTCGATTTTTCGACTTTTTGTTTTGTGACTATATCTCGCTTATTTATGAAAATAAGAAAAGGGAATTTCTACGTTCTTCTGGAATTTTTTTTAATATGAATGCACTGGCGTAGGCAGTTTTTCAAAAACAGTTTTGAAATTCGACTTATACCATAAAGTTGTACTTTTTTATATGGAACCCATAGTTGTCTGGGCATCATGACAAAAAGATTTGTTTTCTAATTCCTGTGATATATATCGTAATATATAATATATCATACAGTGTCCGTCATAAATTTGAACACATGGTTTTTTATTATCCATTTATCAGGAAATGTTATTCCTGATAAAAATTCTTGCATCTGATCGAACTAAAAATGCACTTGCCAAAATTTAAATATCTTTTTTCGAATAGGGGGGAAGTTCAAAAATATGAAAATGGCTCAAGAATTATACCATTATTATTTAAAATACACAAAAATGGTATTTGAAATATTTGTTTAGGATTGAAAGTAGGTGTCACATATGAAATCACAGCTCTGAAAAACAATTTTTACTCGTTTCTCCTATTTTCTTCTTACTACCCTGTGTATTACCAACTGAAATACTTCAAAGTTAACTTATCAACGGATACGATAAAGGTGTACGGTCGAACTTGGGTTTCGCTCACCTAGCAATCAGAAAATTATATGATTCAAAATTTGTGCTAAAAAATCTTATTTTTGTGTCAAAAACAGGTATCTTAAAAAAATTTATAATAAACAACCCAAACATCAATAATAAAATTAAATCATTTATAATTTTTATTAGAAATGTTATAACAAATATTTCCAATTTACATTTTTGTGTATTTTGAAAAATAAGGGTACTTGATTCTTGACTAATTTTCATATTTTCGAAACTCTACCGTATATGAAAGAAAATGTTTACATTTTTCCAAGTGCATTTTTAAATTGAGAAGATGCAGAGATTTTTATCAAGATTAACATTTTCCGGTAAATGGATAATGAAACAATTTTCCAAGTGTCCAAATATATGACGCATACTGCATAATATTATAAGCAACAATCAAATGTGATTAATTCTGTCAATCAAAAGATGGTATTGTTGCAACGCAAAGACAGATACTTTGTTTAATAAGGTAGATTCTAAATGCTACAAGCCCTCTACTAGAAAACGAAAGAATTAAAGACTATTTTGAAAATTGTGAATTTTTGCTATAAAGTAGTGAAAATGAATAAATCGATCCCACATAATATCACTGGAATAGGAAAAAAATACCTTTTCTCATAATGCAACAACCAACTGTGAGTTCCATATAAAAAAATACAACTTTATGTTATAACTTGAATTTAGAAACCGTCTTTGAAAAACGTGTAGACATTACTTTTCTTTATTTTCATAACTAAGCGAGAAAAGACGAAAAATCGAACTTTTGTTTATAACTCGAAAACAAAAGACGATAGCTAATTTTGGTTTTGACCATTAAGATTTTCTCTAAAACAAGAATCTGAGCGTGGTGTCCATTTTTCCATTTCTTCTATAGTTATGGAGATTCTGTATGAAAACATTGAAATTTGTCCACCCGGTACATATAACACGATTACAATTGTAAATTTTTCAATATAATTAAATTAAAAGGTTAGATTCGAATTCCATCATTCTTTTAAATCGTCAAAATATAGATAAGTAACAGTTGGGACCATTATAATTATCATTGTAGTGAGTGTTATTACAAACAACAATAAATTTCTTTCTTTAGAACTGGTGGTCATTTGTTTGTAATTTTAATGACTATTTACAGTCATAATCTTAACCTTGAAAGTGATTGCTTTAATATATTATGTCCATGGAAACATTTGCTGATATTTGAATAACCATTTATTTTAGTAGGTATATCGCTGTCACCAAGACAAACAATTGGGGTGAAATAAATTTAATCTTTTTTTTTGCTTATTAAAGCAGAGGAAGGTGAAATAAGTTGCGAAATAAGTATAGACAAAGATTTTGTAAAATCTAATTATTGTTACCAACCTGGCACGACCACATTATTGTTTAGTACTTTTAGTGGTTAGGGAATTTATGTACGTATCTCCGATTTTAATGTTTGAAGTCTAAATTGTCTTCTTGTATACATTTCCATCATAGACCATCTTTAATAAGTTTATTATATGTTCTAATTTGACACAGTATCGCGTGCCTCAGTCAGTTGCATCGTTTCTAACAGTATATTGTTTGTTTACTCTCTGTTGAATTTCTGATTGGGATTTTTTTTTCATTTGATACCAAACCTACAGTATAATTATTTACTAGCGTAGTCTAACCTTTATTATTTCTATTTTAAATTATATCTGTTTCACAAAGTATCGTAACTTAAAGTCTATTATAAATCACTATTTGGCAATATTCCAACTTGTTATTATTAATTCTATATAGACATCCTTTCTAAATAAGAAAAACATTGGTTCTTTTGGATATATCAACATATCACTAAATAATGAAGACTACAACAAACATATTATTCCATGTCTCTAGGCAAATATCGAAAAATATTCTTCTAATACTAGCTTTTTTTTTCTTGCCTTAATATCAATCTTCTTGCTACAGCCGATAAAGTAATGAGGCACCACTTTGAAGATAAAGAGCACTTTCTCTCAACGTAGATATACAGGGTGATTCAAATTAAGTGCTCACCATTGCTATCTTTGTTATTATTGATTTTACAAAGTAGGTTAAATTAGCAAAAAACAATGGAATAACTCGTTGGCGACAAAATTTTAAAAAATATTTTTTTTAAATGAAACACCCTGTATATTTTTTAAAACTTGAAATAAAAATGAATTTGTGATATAAAAGTCTTAATACACTATTGTCTTAAAATGAATACGAAAGAAGTTATCGCAAGTTTCAGTTTATAGATAAATACATACATTGTTCTACTGTAAATATTCATTGCAGGCTTGTTTTAAGTTTTTAATTGAAATAAATAAACAACACTAATTACTTTCGACAACCAAACGTACGACAAATTGATTTTGACAGTTCTGATGTTTACGTTATTGTTTTTGTTTTTAGTAGCAGGCTACTATGAATTTTTCGTAAGTGCGGTGTATTGTTGATATAGGTAAACTAAAATCTCCCCTAACTTCTTTAATATTCATTTTAAGACAATAGTGTATTAAGACTTTTATATCACAAATTAATTTTTATTTCAAGTTTTTGAAATATATACAGGGTGTTGCATTAAAAATACTAAAAGTTTTTAATTTTGTCGCAAACACGTTATTCGATTGTTCTTTTATTAATTGTCTATTAATCAGCGCCAAAAACACTACTAGTTTGCTAATTTAACCTACTTTGTAAAATTAATAATAACGAAGATAGCAATGGTGCGCACTTAATTTGAATCACCCTGTATATTTACTGTTATAAGCCTTTATGGCTCAGGGCTTTTTTATCTCAACGTATAGTTCTCAGTTGCATAAATATAATTCTAGGAGAAATATATATTTTTCGAATGCAACGGGAAATGTATAATGCACAATTTCTTTCTTATCCATTACCACTTTGTAGTTCCGGTTGTCTTCGTAATTTTGATCTTCTTTTGCCAACAGTTCCTAATATTACTTTTATTTTTCTAGTTTGGATAGCTGTCTTTATTGTAGTTACTATGTGTTACCAATTGTCTACCGTTTTAAAGAATTGGGGTTAATAAAAAGCATCAGGTGTGGAAACCTTTCTCAAAATTCTATTTTTCTGTATCACTTGATATACCTTGGAATAAATTTTTCTCTAGATATCCAGGTTGCATCGTTTGTATCACCTCTACTACCTAGGTCTTTCCTGCTTTCATTCTGTGGATAGAGTTCAATTAATCAGCTTCTTAGCCATCTTTTGTTATTGCTGGTACTGCATTTTTTATCTGCATCATATTTCGTGTGGCGTCGTTTTTTATTTTGATATGAAATCAAGATTTATTTGACTTCCAGATCACCATTAGATGTTCAGTTATTACAAAATTAACTTTGTAACTTCATAACAAATGTGTAATCGTATGTTAGCTTAAAAAGACTAGCTGTTACCCGCGACTTCGTACGCGCGAGGTTCGTTATTTGTGTATTAAATAATGACAAATTAATTCCTGTCATCCCATCCCATCCCATCCTCGTCCCCGTCTCTTTCGCCGACCCCGTCCCTTTTCCCGTCCCGTCCCGCCTCGTTTCTTCCCCTCCCCTCCCACCCCATCCCTTCCCGTCCAGTCCCGTCCCGTCCCGTTCTCTCCTTTCCCGTCCCGTCCCGTCCAGTCATGTCCCGTCCCGCCCCGTTCTCTCCCCTCTCCTCCAATCCCATCCCTTCTTGCCCAGTCCCGTCCCGTCCCGTCCCTTCCTTTCCCGTCCCGTCCCGTCCCTTCCTTTCCCACCCCGTCCCGTCCAGTCCCGTCCCTTCTTCCACGTCTCCCCATCTCATCCCATCCCTTCCTTCCAGTCCCGTTACGTCCCGTCCCCTCCCGCCCCGCCTCGTTTCTTCCCATCCCCTCCCACCCCATCCCTTCCCGTCCAGTCCCGTCCCGTCCCGTTCCCTCCTTTCCTGTCCCGTCCCGTCCAGTCATGTCCCGTCCCGTCCAGTCATGTCCCGTCCCGCCCCGTTCCCTCCCTTCTCCTCCAATCCCATCCCTTCTTGCCCAGTCCCGTCCCGTCCCGTCCCTTTCTTTCCCGTCCCGTCCCGTCCCTTCCTTTCCCGTCACGTCCCGTCCCTTCCTTTCCCGCCCCGTCCCGTCCAGTCCCGTCCCTTCTTCCACGTCTCCCCATCTCATCCCATCCCTTCCTTCCGGTCCCGTTACGTCCCGTTTCGTCCCGCCCCGTTCCCTCTCCTACCCTCCCATCCCATCCCTTTCCTTCCCGTCCCGTCCCGTCCCCTCCCGCCTCGTTTCCCCCCTCCCTTCCCATCCCATCCCTTCCCGTCCAGTCCCCTCCCGTCCTTTCCTTTCCCGTCCAGTCCCGTCCCGTCCCGTCCCGTCCCGTCCCGTTTCCTCCCCACTCCTTCCATTCTATCCCTTCCCGTCCCGTCCCGTCCCCTCCTTTTCCGTCCCGTCCCGTCCCGTCCCGTCCCGTCCCCTCCTTTCCCGTCCCGTCCCGTCCAGTCTCGTCCCTTCTTCCCCGTCCTCCACTCCCATCCCATCCCATCCCTTCCCTTCCCGTCCCGTCCCGTCCCGTCCCGTCCCGTCCCGTCCCACCCCGTTCCCTCTCCACCCCTCCCATCCCATCCCAACCCTTCCCTTCCCGTTCCGTCCCGTCCCGTCCCGCCCCGTTCCCTCCCCTACCCTCCCATCCCCATCCCTTCCCTTCCCGCCCCGTTTCGTCCCGTTCCATCCAGTGCCGTGCTGTCCCTTCCCGTCCCGTCATCTCGTATTTTCACCTTCAGGGGACAAATTTCCAAAAACTTTGAATGACAAAGTTCAAAATTTGAACTTACAAAATTCCAACCCCTTTTTTACCCCTTTAGGGGTTGAATTTTCAAAAATCCTTTCTTAGCGGATGCCTACTCCCTATTAGAAATCTGCCTGCCAAATTTCAAATGCCATTTTCGCAATCAACGTCTTAAAAAACCTCAATAACGACACCCATATCAATTTTTAGGCTTATTTACCCCATTTTACCCCCTGAGGGGTTGATTTTCGGAAAATCACGAAATACGTGTTTGCTTATTTGTTTTTAGGCGTACTCCTACTAAGTTTCAAGTCGAAATGTCTATTTAATATTATTTTTCCATACAAAATTAGAACCCCCATTTTATCTTTTTAGGGGTTGAATTTCGAAATATCCTTCCTTATTCCTTGTATACATCATAAAGGGAAACTCTGCACAAAATTTCAGCTTTCTAAGTCCAAGCAAGGGTTTGGGCTGGGCGTTGATGAGTGAGTGAATGAGTCAGGACTTTTAGAAATATATATAAGATTCTCTACTGATTTCCAAAATATTGATACTTTTAGGATTTTATACATATCGTTAGTTTAGTTCGCTCGTACTCGAATACTGTGCGGGTATTTGGGTGCCCAATTATTTAGTGCATATTAATAGCATTGAAGGCATTCAAAATAGGTTTCTTCAATTTGTACCTTTCAAACTGAAGATTAATATTGATAATATAAATTATGATCAAATTCTAAATTGTTTAAATATGAAAACTCTGACAGAATAATCACTTTTAATTTGTGTTTAATTTACAAACTTGTAAACTCTTTGGTTTCCTGTACTCAAATTTTGTATAATATTAAGTTACATGTACCTACCTGCTCATACACTAAGAAATGCTAATATTTTGTTTGTACCATTCATAAGTCTAATTATAGCTATTATTCTGTTATTCTACGATGTGTCATAAAGTGAATATCTATTAGGCAGTTATTGATTTACTTGACACTTCTTCGAGTAAGTTTAAATCATCTATTCTTAGAATTAAATTTGATAATTTTTTATTGGTATGTTATTAGGATTATCTTAAAACCTAATATAATGTACTTTGTTAATTTGCATTATCTAGGTTCTAATTTAATTGAAATTGTATATTTTGTTATAAAGGGTCTTCTCGGTACTTACTTACTTAATCCAAAACCTTTCTACCATTCGGTGTAAGGTTATAGAGCTGAGTTGTGCTTTATGGATTCGGACTTGTCTTGCATATTTCTCTCCACTTCTTTCTATCCTTTGCTACTGTGCGGATTTCTTCCCACTTTATGTTTCTTGATTCTGTTGCCTTCTTTAGTTCCTCCTTCCACGTTTTTCTCGGTCTTCCTATCCTGTTCTTCCTTTTTGGTCTTGCTTCGAACACTTTTTTCACTGTTCTGTCCTTGTCCATTCTTATTACATGTCCCAACCATCCTAACTGTCTCTCTTACACTGATAGTAGCATAAATGTGAAATATATTTGAGGTCTACCAGAATCCAGTTACACACGGTATATTTACTGCCTTGTTGGTTCTTCCCAAGGTCCTTTCTTCTTTGACACCTCTATAGATGTGCCTTAATATCTTTCTCACAAAAGCACCCAGTTTCAGTAAGTCCTTCTGTCGTAATGTCCATTTTTAACTACCAAAAACCACCGTTGGCCTAATAGTTGTCTTATAAATTTTTACCTTTGCTTTATAGGTAATATTTTTTGCCATTAACACTGTATTTAAGGCGCCCACACTTTTTATGCCACTAGTTATTCTCCTTTTAATTTCATTTGTCATCTCATCCGTTTCTGTTACTTCAACCCCAAAATATGACACTACTTCTACTTGTTCGAAAACACTTTCTGTTTCACTCTTATCACTCCTGACTTTTAGCTGTTTCCCTATTTGCCGGTTAGTTGATCCACTTCTGGATTCTGGATTCTGGATTAAAATTGAAGGGTGAGTTACCTCACATGCACTTAGGCCGCATTAAGTGGGTCCATTGTGCTACCTCCCAGCAGCTCTCCAAGTTGGGTATCACTCAAGCCATCCAATCCTTTGAATGTACTTAAGGACGACCGCAACTGGAGTGTTGCTAATTCTGACCATATCGGGCCAGAAATCCCCCAACATGGATCCTCTGACTCTTGCGAGAGCTGGACAGTGGCACAGAACGTGTTCTGCTGTCTCGTCACCCTCGTTGCATCCGCGACAGTTTGGGCTGTCCACTAGTCCCATCCTGGGCATATGTTGGTTTAGAGTGCAGTGTCCAGATAGGATACCCACGACTAGTCGAAGGTTCCTTCGGGACAGTTGCAAGCAATATTTGGCTGTCTTTGGCGAGGGCGCTGTAATAGCAGCTCTTGCTTGCCGGCAGCTTTGCATGTTAACCCATCTTCGTATAAAGCTGTTTAAGGTTTCTTGATATAGCATAGAGCTTAATATTGTCAGGTATATAGGGATTACGGGTTCTGGCCCCCAGAGAAGTTGTCCAGAAGCCAGTCTCGCAGTCTCATCAGCCTCCTCATTGCCATAGTTACCGTCATGTCCTTTCACCCATACAAGGGAAACGACATTATTTTTTGAGATATCCTCGAGAGCTTCACGGCACTGCAGTACCACACCTGAGGTAATTTTGCAACTGTCCAGGGCTAGTAAAGCGGCTCTACTGTCACTGAAGATACCAATACATTGATTCTCGATTTTCCTTTCAAGAATTGCTTTTGCACCATGCATTATTCCAATTACTTCCGCTTGGAAGACAGTGGCCATTTTGCCTAGTGGTATGCTTTGGCGGAGGTTCAGATCGTCAGAGAAAACTCCGGCACACGTTCCATGCTTTGTTTTAGATCCATCAGTAAAGATGGATATATCTATATGCTGGGTAAACCAGGCATTTTCATAGACGTTAAATTGTCTGTTGAAAGCATATTGTAGAGGGAGGTAGTCTACTATAGCGTCCAGAAGAGGGATCTTGTCGACGGCCTCATTCGGGATGCGGGTATGCCTGCCTCCCCTGCCTGCTGTGTGCCACAGCCCTTTGTAGCGCAGCCTCAAAGCGGTCCTTACGGCTACTTCCTCCACAAAAAGATCAAGTGGTGGAAGGCATAAGACCACCTCTAAAGCGGCCGTAGGGGTTGAGCGTATAGCACCTGTAGAACTAAGACAGGCAAGGCGTTGCACATGTCCTAGTTTACTTGCTGCCGTAGCCTGTCTGACCCTGGGCCACCAGACAAGTGCTCCATAACATAGCATGGGCCTTATCACGGCAGTATACAGTTACAAGGTGATTCGAGGGGAGAGTCCCCAGGATTTACCCAAAGCGCGGCGACACTGCCAGAATGCCATGCATGCTTTTTCAGTTTTAACTTTTAAATGTTTCTCCCAATTCAGCTGTCTGTCAAAAATAACTCCCAAGTATTTGACATTGTCTGAAAAGCTGAGAGAAGTATTGAATAGGAGAGGTCTACGTAAAAGTCCCACCTTCCTTTTTTCAGTGAAAAGTACCATTTCTGTCTTTGAAGGATTGACAGAGAGTGACTGTTCATTACATCACGTTTCTGTTATTCGAAGAGCTGTCTGCATCAGGTTACAGAGCGTGCCCTCGAACTTGCCAGTAATGAGGATGACAATGTCATCCGCATATCCAGTAGTATAGAATCCAGCATCATTGAGTGTGCTTAGAAGGCTGTCTACCACTGTATTCCACAGTAGTGGGGACAGAACCCCCCCTTGCGGACAGCCCTTCATCACAACACCTCTAATAGAGTTGTCTCCTATATTAAATTGTACTGCTCTCATCGTAAGCATGTGTTTTATTCACTCACAGAGAGTGGGTGCCACACCATGCCTGCGTAAGGCAGAGTTAATGCTCTCAAAGGAAGCCTTGTCAAAGGCTCCTTCAATATCTATGAAAACTCCCAGCGTGGACATTTTATTGTCTAGCGATCTCTCAATACGGTTCGCTACAGCATGTAGCGCCGATTCGGTAGATTTCCCTGAGATATAGGCGTGTTGGTTCAGGTGCAATGGATGTAAAGTCAGCACCCTTTCCCGTATTTCTCTGTCACAAAGTCTCTCAAGCGTCTTTAGTAAGAAGGATGTAAGACTAATGGGACGATGTGATTTGGCCTGGGTATAATCCGTACGCCCTGGTTTAGGTATAAAAACTACCTTCACTTCTCTCCAGCTCTCCGGTATATATCGAAAAGCGATACATGCCCGGTAGATGCGCACCAGGTGAACAAGCATCAGGTCCAGTCCCGATTGTAGCAGGGCCGGAAAGATACCGTCCACTCCTGGCGACTTGAAGAGGAGAAAGGAGTTTATAGCCCAGGTTATCTTGTCACCCCGTACGACCTAGTTTGCCACATTCCAATCCTCTTCTAAGGGAGGTGGGATGTTGAGTTTTGGCCATACATTGTCAGGGGTGACAATACAGCCTGGAAAATGAGTTTGAATTAGCACTTCCTCTGTCTCTTCGGGTTTGGTTGTAAAAGAACCATCCCCTCGCCTGAAACAGCCTGGCTGTTGGTTCGGATCCTTAGAAAGGATCTTCTGCAACCGAGCCGCGGAGGCAGTGGACTCTATGGGACTACAAAACGTTTTCCAAGAGTCCCTCTGTCTCTGGCGGCTTTCTTTTTTGTATAATCGTTTTTGGTCTTTATAGGCCTCCCAGTCACTAGTAATTCTAGTTCTTTTTGCTTTGTTGAAGAGTTTGCCCAATGTTGATTTCATCCTGTCGCGTTTCGGACACCACCAGGAGGTTGTACGACTCGTCTTGGATGTCTTCAAGGGGCATGACGATTCGTAAGATTGTAGGATCGAGTTCTGCAGGTTATCCACACTGATTTGCAAATCCTCTACCTGATCAATCTTTTCTGGGAAAACCGAATTTACCAGGTGAGCTTCCAGATCTGTCTTGTAAGATAGTCTGTCAGTTCGCCTGGGGTTTCGATATTGTTTTTGTTGAGCTATAGTTCCAGATAATTTGAAACAAAGCCATCTGTGGTCTGACATAGACACAGCAGGTGATACCTGCCAGCCCACAATATTATTGGAAATATTTGAAGAGGCCAGAGTGACATCAATCACGGTCTGGCTACGTGTTGTGACAAAAGTTGGTTTACATCCACGGTTCAGTATTTCTAATTTTGTACTTATTAGGTACTCAAGTAAGAACCTACCTCGGGTGTTAATGCCACTGCTACACCACGAAACGTGGTGAGCATTTGCATCACAGCCAATAATTAGGTTTTTGTTGTTCCTCTCACAGTAGTTCACCAATTTGATCAACTCCGCGCTAGGTGGAGGGTCAGCTGAGTCACTGGGGAGGTATACCGATGCGAAAATGACATCTTCCTTCCCTTCGTTTATACTACAGCTCATCTGTATCGCCGTAATATCACGCATACAGAGGTGTGGCAAACCAAAGGCTTGTAAATGCTTGGGACAGTAGATGCACGTTCTTGGTTTCTCATGGGTGCTTTCTGTAAAAACAGTGCCATTACGATTAATTAATCCACAGTTCTTAGATTTTACAATCCAAGGCTCTTGTATTAATGCAATAGTGTCCTGCTGGCTGTCGAGCTGTCTGCGTAGAGTAACAGCAGCTTCTCGACAGTGTTGCAGGTTAATTTCTATGATGTTTAGTCCAGGTTGGGAGGACATGAGATCGACAATAA
Source organism: Agriotes lineatus (assembly GCA_940337035.1). Classification (NCBI taxonomy): domain Eukaryota; kingdom Metazoa; phylum Arthropoda; class Insecta; order Coleoptera; family Elateridae; genus Agriotes; species Agriotes lineatus. Next base: position 17,953,389 of record OW679202.1, read on the forward strand.
ATTATTCGACTTCGGTGTTCGACCCGGACCCTAAAAGTATTCTCATCAGCTCCCTCTCCTCCTCAAGAGTATCCATGGGGGTGGGGGGTTGTGAGGCTTCTAATTCGGATGGCTGCTGTGGTAGCAGCGGCTCTCCTACTGGCGATGGAGGGGTATCCGAGGACGCACCCTGCCTTGAGGGGTTGGAGACTGGAACTGCATCTCCAGGCCTCTATAGTGCAGTTTACTACCTCTACTTTTGACTGCTGTTTCAGCCTTTTGGTTTAGCCCAAAAACTAGGAGTCTGCCAACGGGCTCCTCCTTTTCGGCTTAGTTGATCCACTTATTAGGTATTTATTTCAATTTCTATTTATTAATCAATCATATATTTTGTGCTTTTGTTTGTAGCTTACTCACTAGTATTTTCAGTTCTTTTTGGGTCTAACTCACAATTGTCACGTCATCAGTAAGGTAATAGTTGATACGCATTTGAGAATATGTTATTGTTACGTTTAATACCACAGTTCCTTATTATTCTTGCCTCCAACGCAAGATCGAAAAAAGTTGTCGAGATTGGGTCACCCTGTCTGAGCCCGTTTTTTGTTTCAAAATTTTGTGACAACTTGTCCCGTACTCTAACCTGGTTAGAAGTATTCGCTATTGACATTTTTGCTAGTTCGATTAAGTCGCTTGCAACACTTTCTGTTGGTTTACTTTATCATACGCCTATCTGAAATGAATAAACATCATATGTTCTAATGTTGGTTTTGTGACATTTTTCCTGTATTTGGAGTAATGTAAAAATTTGATCTATTTCTGCGGAAATCACACTGATATTCGCCTAATTTTAATTCTGATATTCCCTTACGCCTTCTGTTTATCAGTGTGGGTAAAATTTTATAAGCCACATTTAAAACTGAGATTGGGCGGTAACTTTCACAGCTTAGCTGGTCACATTTCTTGTATATTGGGCTTATTATTGCTTGGTTCCATTCTGTAGCATCTTTTTACTATCCCAAATTATCCTTATCAGCTCTAAGGTTCTCACAGTTAGCTTTTTTCCTCCAGGTTTTAGTAGTTCCGTTTGTATGCTGTCACTGCCACCACTTTTGTTGTTTTTCATAGATTTTAATATTTCCTTAATTTCCTTTTTTGTTGGTAGAGGTTTATTTTCTGATCCAATTCGTCTTTTGGTACCATTACTTCCTCTTTTTCCTGCTCTTCACTTGTCAGCAGCTGTTCATAATAGATACGCCATCTTTCAGCCGCTTCATTCTCGTTACCTATTATTTTGCGATCTATATCCCGACACATCATCACTTGTGGTTAGAACCCTGTTTTTATAGTCTTTACACTTTTGTAAAACGTTCTTACTTGTTGTTTGCCTTTTCAATTTCTTCTAGCATTTTTTGCTGGTGTAGTCTTTTCTTTGCTTTGCAGGTCTGCTTTGTTTTTCTTCGCATGTCTTTATATCTTTATTGTTTTTCTATTTCCCTATTAGCTAGCATTATCAATTTGGCGTTTTTCCTCTTCTCTAATACTTTTTTAGCATTCTTCGTCAAACCACATTTTCTTTTTCTTCCTTGTCATTGGTTTATATTTTTGATAGCAACCAGATGTGTCGTGTCCTTTATGGCGTTCCATTGTGTTTCGATATCCGTTATTACTTTAATACTTTTCACCCGCTTCTCCATGTCCTGAATAAATTGTATTTTTGTATCATCTGTCTTGAATCGTTCACAGTCCCATTTTCTATCTCTTCCCCTCATATCTTTCATCTTCTCGGATTTAGGTCGGTGCAATGTCAGTTTAATGCACACCATGAAGTGGTGGTTCTTCGATAAGGACATGGTCAGTTTGATTCGTTGTTTTTTCGTCCGAGCTCTTTCAAGTATCTCTGTGAATGTCCTTGTGTTTTAAGTAGGTAGCACTCACTACCATTTCCTATTCTGCAGAAAAGTTAATCAATTCTTATCCATTCATGTTTGTGTACAGGGTGTCCCATTTTCGACACTTTTATATGGTCCGTAATTGTTAGTGCTATCAAAAAAGTAATATAGACGTCATGTGCTCTTTTTGGGCCAAACTTAAAATGGTAAAATCAAAATTTGAAAATTTTCGCTTGCTTAAGAGATACGGGGAAAAATTAAAAAAAAGTCAATTTCAGAATGACCCTATATTTTCTTAGTTAAAAGAGATACAGAAAAATATTTTAAAGAAAAGTTTCTTTATAATGATTGTTGAATAATCTGCCGTTTTCAGAATAAGTATACGGGGTCAGGTAAAAAAAGTTATCGGACCTAACCTCATTTTTTTAAATTGAACACCCTGTATATTTTAATCTAAAAAGATAGCATATTAAATTCTTTTTTGAAAAATAGAACACACCGTGGATGAGATTGGTTTTCTATGCGATTTATTTAAACTTTTTTACTTTAAACCACAGTAGGCTACGAAACAAAAGCTAATATCCTAGAAACAAAACTATGTTGACAATGTAGGTGGAAAGACATTATACCATATATTTTAACAGACAAAGAGTAGAAGAAATAGTTGGCACAAGAAAGTAAATTAAAAAACTATAGAAACTTTAAAACGAAATAAAAGATTCAGATTAGGGAAAAAAATTACGGGAATCATCGCAATTGTTCGAAAGCCCCTCTGTTTTCAATGCACTTTTGACATCTTTTTCGAACGGATTTTAAGGCATTTATGATATGTAATGGTTTTATTTCTGCAAAGGCCTCATGAATTCTTTGCTCAAGTTGTTGTCGGGTTAAGATGACTTCTTTATAAATTTTATTTTCCAACACTCCCCAAAGAAAAAAATCTGGAGGTGTTAGATCCGGAGATCGTGGTGGCCACCTCATAGGTCCATGTGTTCCTATCCAACGGTTTCTAAAGTGAGTATTTAAATACTCTCTTATTCGAAAAGCGGTATGGGTATGGGCGCCATCTTGTTGAAAGTAAATCTTTATTACTTCCTTTAAAGGAACATCATCAAGGATATCGAAAAGGTTTGATTGGAGTATGTCCAGATATCTATCTGCATTTAATTTTTTTTCAAAACAGCGATACGCCAGTTTATTTTGAAATAAAAACAACTTACATTTACCCCAAATCGACCTTGTTGACGAACCGAATACCGCAACTTGTTATTCGACATTCATCTGACCAAATAATTTTTTTGTGAAAAGAACGGTATCCTCGGTAGATTTATTTAAAAACCAGTGACAAAATTCCAATCTTCTCACATCACCAAGGTGCAAATATTGGGCAATATTAAAAACATAGGAAAAATATTTTTTCGACGACTGACATCGAAAGTAGATTTTTCTCACTGTCATTTGACAACAGAAAGTTGGCATTCGCCGCTCAGTGTGCGTTTTCATCACTTTGCCGCTCGGCGAGCGTTTTGGGTTTCCGCGTGAGCAAAACAGGTAGGCACGTCCGAATGTTTCCTTAACAACGCCCGTCATTTGTTGAAATAACCGAGTCACATGACATCGACTATGCGAGTAATTTTAAATTGATTGTCAATTCATTTTTTGAATAAAATGAAATATGATTATTTTCGCCTTAAGAATATGCGCATTCGTCGAAAAAATAATAAGTATGTATGTTTCGAGTTAAAAGTCCTCTTGCCGCTTTTGCATGATTGCTGGTTTCGGCTTCGCCTCAACCAGCAATATTCATGCGCAAGCGGCAAGAATGCACTTTCAGCTCTTAACATACAATATACTATATTGGACGTCAATATTCTGTGCGCCTTAGATTTTGAAATTACAGTTTCAGTTTCTATTTTTCTGACGGCGGTAGAGTTTTGTTCCTAAAGTTTCAAAGTGATTTTAGAGAATAAAATTAGAGTGTGTGCTTAAGACGACAAAACAGAAGTGAAAACTTCACCAAAACGAGATTCCCTATTAACCTATCACAATCTAACATTCGCAAATCTCAAATTCAAGACGATAAAAGAATCGATCCATAAAAAGCAAATACACTATGCATTTGGTCATATTTTAGTATCTGGCTTTTTTTCCCGACTCCATCAAGAGCATTGCATAGCCGAGTCTGACGGCTCAGTCTCATTCAATATCCACAAAAAGTGCTAAACGCTCCTAAATGAGTTCTCATTTCAATAAAAGTTGAGCTACTAGTAACGATCTATCATAGTAAATTTTTCACAGGAGCGGTTCCAGACCTACCCCTGGAATGCTCTACACTTTATTTCCATAGTCTCCTTGTCACTTATTTTGAGTATCATTTTAGCTAAATAGCTTCTTCCATTATGATGTAGAGTGGTACGTCCCTTTTAATAATTTTTTTCGTCTTTCCAAGGAGCCAGGTTGAGGGCATTCTTTACATCCTACGAGGGTGATTCAAATTTGACCTGCATTTTATTTTTTTATGAACATAATTGTAGAGATACTGTAAAGCGATTTTACATTCATCGAGGTAGGCATGTTAGCTAACGCCGTAAACCACTACACCTTGATTGTGTCAATACTGTCATTTGTATTAAGAATGTCGTGCAACAATGTGTCAAATTCTGTTGCACAACGTCGAATTATTAAGGTTCCTTTCAATGAAGGTATAAAAGCGACTGATATTCATCAGAGATTTGATAAACAGTTTGAAGAAGGTGTTTATCACTGAAAACAATCTTTGAATGGTGTAAATCCTTCCACGATGGTCGTGAACGCGTGTCGAACTTGCTGCATGCTGCCCGTCAAACGTCTGCTGTGAATCTTGGGAATATTCAAAAAGTTGACCAACTGACCCGGAGCAATAGGCGAATATCTGTGAAGGGAATTGCTGGGATTGTAAACACCAGTGTTGGTAGTGTTCACACTATTGTCCACGACAAGCTTAAATCTAGTAAAGTTAGCGCCAGGTGGGTTCCAAAACAATTTTCCGCGGAACAACAGCAGAAACGACTAGAGGTTTGCAGAGAACTCGGGCTTCGCTACGAGTATGAAAGCGATGACTTTGTGTCACGTTAAATTGAACTGGGAAGTGCTGCCTCATCCCCCACATAGTCCGGACTTGGCCCCAAGTGACTATCATCTTCTTAACCCCCTTAAAAAATTCTTGGGAGGCAAGCGCTTTGCCTCTAATGAGGAAGTGACGAATCCGGTGCAAAATTGGCTACGTCGGCAACCAAAATATTTTTTTTAGACGGGAATACAGAAGCCACCGGAGCGATGGGACAAATGTATTTTAAAGGGGTGTTGTTACTTAGAAAAATGATGTAGCTATAATATTAATTTGTAGTTTGTATCGACCAGAAAAAAATAAAATGCAGGTCAAATTTGAATCGCCCTCGTATATTGTCATTATATATGCAAATAATTTCTCCTCAGGTCTCCGGTTTGGCTTTGTCTGGTATTTTTACATAGCGGATAGCTGTTATCGTTGATCTGTTCGTTCTGAATCTATACTTTGCTCTGGCTTTTTCTCCACCTCCTTCGATATTTTTACTCCAACCACTTGCTCTAGTAATTTCAAAAGTCTGACAAGTGATTTCGTGCCGCGCAGATGTGTGCTTAGTGCAACAACTGCAGTTCTATTTCTTGAACTCGAACCTAGAATCAGCCTGCAGGTAAACTGTTTATCAAAACATTTCAGTTCTTATAAATCAAAGAAAAGTAACTTAATCTTATAGTCAATATTAGAATTAAATTTCGGTTTAGACCGCGTCGTCTTTGTAGATAAACACCCAATATTTGTTGGCTTAATGTACCTAACACCTTGTGAACTCAAACAAGGGTTTGTGTAATGGTTATGTTCTTTGGTGGCTCGTGAACTCTTACAAGCCACAAATGATTTGGTCCGTGTTATTAGAGTACCTTGTGAACTAGGATACTAAGGCATATTTGGCCTTTTTTACTGTTTGTGCACCCATATAGACTAACGTTGCTTTAAGCAACTTTGTCTTTGATGATGCAAGCTGCAATTTCTTGTGAAACGTTAGTTTATATGAGTGTAAAAATAGTAAAAAAGGCAAATATGCCTAAGTATCCTTGTTCACAAGGTACTCTAATAACACGGACGAAATCATGGGTGGCTTGTAAGGGTTCACGAGCCACCAAAGAACATAACCGTGACACAAACTCTTGTTTGAGTTCACAAGGTGTTAGGCCCATTAAGCCAACAAAAAAAAATTAATTCTAATAATAACAATTCGAGAAAGCCTCAAACATTAATTTTATAGATTAATTGTTAGGGTATTGCCTCATCCCCTTAACGGAAGTGATACTTCTCAAATATGCTGCCTTCCTTAAAACGTAATTCCGGAAGTTTATCACTACCAATTAATGAAGTACAGAGAAAGTATTTATGTAATCATGTATCTTTAATACAACAAAGCAAATATTACCTACCATACACCTTGACCCTGCGATCACCAATGACCAACAACCACAAACTGAAAAACCAACTACAACAAAAATTCCACCCATATTTTTGCATAAGTTAGTAAATCAGAAAGAAGTAATTATATCATTGATTAAACAACTGGCTAGGAAAGAATTCACCCCCAGCCTTCATGCAAATCCTCTAAAAATCACTCTCACATGCGAAGAGAACTACAGAACATTGTCGAAACACTGCATGACCAATCGAATCGAATTCCATACTAAACTTATTAAATCCCAATCAGAGGTTGCTCGCAGTTGTGATCAAACAAAAACGTGCCACCCTCACTAACAAAAAAAGATTTGAAAGAAGAATCTGACGCATACAACTTACTCATAACAAGACTGCTAAACAAAGCTAAACTTCCTATACCTGTATGTATGATACAACTCACAGTATATGCAAGGGCTAAAGAAATCTTCAATATTAACACAAACTATCACTCAATGGTAACAGTAGAACCTAGAAGAACATCTAGAAATATATCTCAGTGCCACCGATGCCAACGTTATGCACACACTAAAAATGACTGCACGTTGGAACGTAGATGCGTAAAATGCCAGGGCAAGCATTTAAATCTTAATTATGATAAACCTGAAAAGTATCGTCTTGTATGTGTTAACTGTGGATAAAATCACTCAGCTAACTTTAGAGGCGGTAAATATTTTCAAATACAACATAAACAGATCAAAACCTCTAGACACTTCTAATCCAACATCAACTACTAGTACTCAAGCCTCAAAATATAATTTTACATGTTTCTAGCTTAGCATGGAACAACAACAAACCAATCAAAAGCAACAGCTGATCACAAAACCATATAATTTCCCAAGTGAAACCGTCCCAAAAATTAACACTATCCTAACCTCAATTCTAATCATGGACCGTAATACCAAAACGCTGATCTATTTGAAACTCCTTAACTAGAATGCCAACGGCATCAAAACCTAGTAAACGTTATTCAAAGCCTCTCTTGTCAGGCACAATATTCACTGCCTACAGCCCAATAAGAATCTACATAAAGCAGACATGCACACAATATTTAATACAACGAAATCTACACACTTGATGATAAGTGACCTAAACTCCAAACAAACGATGTAGGAATGCAGAAAAGAAAACTCAGCTGGAACGAAACTTAACAATCTGGCAGCAGCATACGGATTTCAGATATTAGCTCCTGGACTGTTACAGGACCAAACTGTACTTAAAACACTAAACCATCCTACAGGTAGACTTTAGGCAATTACTTGACTATACTTGAATAATAATCCCCTCAAATGGGTATCAAATCTGATGTACGATTATTTTTAATAGTTATGTCCTGCTACAAGTTTTACTCCGGCTAGTGGATCAGTCGAAATATGGGGTCGTTATTATTTACCTACTGACAAGTTGGAAGTAAATGAAAGCTCAGAAGGTGGTTGCCTTGGCGACACGAATTCTGTACTTGGATTTACGTGGAATCCGAGATTATGAAACAAGCGCTGCATTGGTTCGAGGTATACGACAGCGCTCGCCACTAGGACTTATCTTTGATGATAAGGGTACTCTATCTGATAACTGCTTTACAATTCTTAACAGAATATGGAAAAAATAAAGTAAAATAAACGCTATATGTGAACAAAGAAGCTATTGAATATCTGCAATATTAGTAAGGTTACATTTACATACATAATAATAATTTTTTTTAAATGGGCCCTTGTGGACGTCTTCCGAATACAACCCACTTTACGATTTTAATTATTTATTCAACAAGTACCTACCTGAAGGACTAATCATTTAATAAACAGTGGTTCTAAAGGGACTAACGCAACGGTTCTCTATAGCTAAGCGAGGAAGATGCAACTCCAACAAATAATTCAACAGCTAACAACGCAACCCTAATAGTTCCTGGTTGAATAAATCCGATTCACTTACACAATGCCCTTTTCATCAAACGCATAATGTGCATACAACAATTCGTTTACCTTAGCAGTTGGCAGGGCGGGATGGGATGTTGAAAATATGTGACCTGGAGAGCGTCGTCGCAAGGCTCAAGGAAGAATCTACGAAGCTACCCCTTCGAAGATAATGTCGAAATCAAGACTGCTGCGGTACACTGATTTATAAATCTTTAATCCACACATTGCTAACTTATGGTTGTATCATTCGAGGAAACACGTCTAAAACAAATCTAAATTAAATATACGTCTTGCAAAATGAGGTACTTAGAATAGCTGTCAACATCCAAGGGTACATTAACAACGAAGAATTACACATTGAACTCGGCATGTCAACCATTTAAAGGTTAACTAAACATTTCACCAAAACCTCAATAATTTCCCAGACGCAATCATTTACAAACTAGCATATAAAAAACTATACAGCTATACACCAGGATAAAACAACTACTACCTCAAGACATCTCGCTATCATCTGCTAAGGAAAGTGTTAATGACTAACAAAACTGATAAAAGTACTATTCAATCCGTTACGGTATAATCGGGATTTTCGACAACACCGGACCGCATTTATCATAGGTCAGTTTGCTTTAGGAGACAACGGTAGTAAAGCTTGATTTCTTTTCAATTAAACACCTGATTGCTTTAGTTGGCTGAGTTCGAATTTTCCTTACAAAGAGATTTACAAAGGTTTGGTTAATGATTTAACTCCAAGTTTGAACACAACGCGCCCTGAAGACAACGTTTCTGTATAGCTTAATTAAATTACACGTTTACTTAAGGAAACACATACATTTACTTAACAAATTGATTTATTCTGTTTTGGAAATGACTGGGGTTTACAGAGTAGACACAATAAACGCATAAAATTTAAATACACAATACAAATCGTAAAATATAATACCACAAACAGGAAAATGCGAGGCCCCCTGGAAATAAAATAAAAAGCGAAGAAAGAGTTCGGTGCCGAAATGATTGATGGTTATTGTTATCTCACAGTACCAAACTCTGTCGACATACATGCATAAAACAAATATTGCAGTCGAGTGACAAAGTAAAGCACAAGCCCACATAAAAAGGGTGTTGCAAATTTATACCAACATTTATAATTTTGCTCAAAGTAGTACAAGGTTCTACAGAACAGAATGAAATTTGCGTCAGTTTAGTTTAATTTAGTAGCGCAAACAAGGAACTCCGTTAAAATGGCACCACACAAACCAAAAATGATTTACAAACTCGAAAATGCACTGTTCTACAGTACCTGAGGAAAGTTAATACGGCGGTCGCTCCTTAGGATTGGCAACTCGTTATCTCGATCAGCCAACCGACACAAACTTTACGTTCCGGGTTTAAGAAATATTAAGATCGAATTAGGTCACTAATTAAATCCGTATAAACAAAGTACGCTCCAAATGTGTAATGTGGATGGAATTGGTGCGAATTGTCGACCCGGGATATTGCTTCTCAGGACTTGGTTACACAACGACGCATTAAAGTAGTATCACTCTACTCCCATAGCGACCCCATCGGTTTTCCGACACAAAAAGAAAATCCACACGTGTTAATCAAACGGAGTTGCGATAGCGAGTTTCGACGCTTCAACCCAAGCCCGCGCAAATTAATTTAAGGGTTGCCTCACGGCCGGAGTCGTTTGAACTGCTTTAGAAGCTGGTGACAAGTGAATCCGATTCGCCCACCATAAAGAAACGACGCTTGATTCTTTTACCTGTTCCCAGATTGAGCGTGGCATCATATACGTTACCTTTTATAACTATCAAGGGTCATCTCTGGCGCTTACATTGTCGAAAATTGTAAGCGACGAGCAGGCCACGATATCTAGACAGATGGGGCCGCATTTTCAAAGGACTGTAGCTTGCAATTCCACCTCCACGACTTCAAAAAGCTATTAAACGTACCTGAAGCCAACAACCACGGCTCCGAAACACTTTCTCAGCCCGGATAAGTATTTGAATTCCACCAAAACGTCGTACGGTACTTTTAAAGCAAGAGTCTTGACGAAATTAGGTCAAACTGGCGCTAAATGTTAGCGGCCGGAGGGCCATACTAAGACATAATACATGAAGCAAAACCATTTATTATAAATGCGAAAAGGTAAAAATTTACATAACAAGTCTTCATACCAAATGTTTCCGCATTAACGATAAGTGCTCTTATGTTTTATTATCTATGAGTTAATTGTAGTCATTTAATATTACCTTGAATAACAATTACATTGTTAAACTGGTACAATTCTTTAAAAAAACACTTTCTACTTTTCTAGCATGCATAGTGGTGTGTAAGCTGGTGCAGGGCTTCCCATTTTAGTGCCTGTTCAACTAGATGCACCTTTTCTGACTAACTGCTTATCGCTCAATATGATTACCTCACCTTCGACTGTATCTTTTGTATTTTAGTACTAATAATGTTGAAGTAAGGTTGTTAACGTCAAAGAATTTTTACATACGACAGACGTTCAAATTTGAGGTGGGTGTAAAAGATGTGGCCCAAATTATTTTGAACTTAGCACCTTTTATGTTTGTTTTAAAACCAGTTTCGCTTCATTGAATCTGTCCAGGCATAAATTTCAATGTTGTCTAACTCCATGGTTGAAATGGTCTTCTTTATTAGTTTGGCTAATAATTCAGCCGAACATAATTCTAGTTTTGGCAGTGTCTTCTTCATCTTGAGGGGTGCCACTTTTGACTTGGCTGTGAGTAACGGCACTGTCGTGGTCCCTGATGGTGAAGACCTTTTATGTAAATGGCTGCCCCATAAGCTCGTTCTGAGGAATCACAGAAACCATGCATCTCTGTGTGGCCATCCTCTCCATAATCTATCCATCTTGGGATGTGCACTTCCTCTACCTTCGGTAGTTCTTGCCTGAATCTTGACCATCTGTCTTGTATATCCTTGGGTAATTCTTTATCCCATGAATACTGTCCGACCCAGAATTCTTGTATTAATAACTTAGCAGTTATTATAACTGGTGCTAGCAGTCCTAGGGCCGGTTGCAGAAAGCAACGTTAAGTCTAGTGTTAGCTAACGCGACGTCAAAGTGAACAAAAACGAATCAAATCTCAAATGTTTATGGTAACTAATACATTAGTAAACAAAATTTGATGCGATTTTGTTCACTTTGACGCGACGTTAGCTAACACCAGCCTTAACATTGCTTTCTGCAACCGGCCCCTAATGGGTCAAAGATTCGTGCTATCTCTGAAAGGATCTTCCTTTTCGTTATTTCGCCTTCTGGTTGCTGCTTGACTTTGTATTGTAGTACGTCAAGTGTTGGTGACCAATGTACTCCCAGTGTCTTCCTAGCAGCATCTTCCTTGTCCCCGAATATGATGTTGGTATTTTCTTCAGCTTCTGGAAGGTTACTAGTCCATTTCCTGAGATTAAACCCTCCAGTTTTCAACATCTTGGTTAGTTCGTTTTGGATACTCCTTGCGTCTTCTTTGGAACTGGCTCCTGTTAGAAGATCGTCTACATAGAGGTCCCTCATGGCAATCTGAGAACCTCTTCGGAATCGGGATTGTTCATCTTTGGCCAACTGCTGCAACGTCCGAACTGCCAGGTAAGGAGCTGCGGTTGTGCCATAACTCACTGTGGTTAGCTGATACTCTTGGAGTGGTTCTGTTTGCGAGAACCTCCACAAAATTTTCTGGAAGTGCTGATCATCCTCAACTATCTTTATTTGTCTATACATCTTCTCAATGTCTGCGGTTAATGCAAACTCGTGTTTCCTCCATCTTAGAAGGATATCTGTTAAATCTTGCTGTAGCCTTGGCCCAGTGTACATCATTTGGTTCAGGCTTTTCCCATTTGATGACTTGGATGAAGCGTCAAAGACTACTCTTAACTTGGTTGTATCACTGTCCTATTTTATGACAGCTTGGTGAGGAATGTAGTATCCTCCTCTCGGATCGTCCTCTTGATCCATTTTCCTCATGTGGCCCAAGGAAATGTATTCCCTCATGAACTCTTTATATTCGGACTCCAATTTTCTGTTAGTCTCGAATCGTTTTTCCATTTGCAGCATTCTAGCAACTGCTCTTCTCCTTGACTCGCCCAAATGGCTTGGGTCCTCCTTGAATGATATTTTTACCACATAGGTCCCATCTTGTTTCCGAAAATGGGATTCCTCGAACTGCTGTTCACAGTCTTGATCTTCCTGAGAGATAGGTTTCTCCCTTGAGACCTCTTCTATTTCCCAGAATTTTCTGAGCTGGTGATCTTCTTCTAGGTTAGATACCATGCTCACCACTCTCATGTTGGGTTGTTTTGCTGCCTCTACTGCCCCAGATAAGATCCATCCTAATGTTGTCCTTTGCGCCATCATCCCTTGTCTTGTCTTCTCGACCCCTTCTAGGAGTATATCCTTGTATAGATCGGCTCCTATCAGGATGTCTACTGGACCTGGCATGTTGTAGGTAGGATCGGCCAGTAGGCAGTGTTCCCATGCGTCCTTCTCCTTTTCCATGATTGTATTCCTTGGCAACGTCCCTGTCAATCTTGCCATTATAAGCAGATCCCCATACATTCGGAAGTTGCTGGAAAATCGTGGTCTCATTTCTACTTCAATCTTTCCTTTGGATTTCCCTGCTTCGCTTTTTCCTAGCCCTCTGATGTCTGCTTGGATTTTAATTCTTGGTAATGCCAATAGTTGTGCTGCTTCTTCAGTTATAAATGATGCCTGTGATCCTGGATCGACCAAAGCTCTCAACAGTTCATAATGTCCTCCGGCTGCCTTTACTTTTAAAAATGCCGTGGCTAGCAGAACTTCCTTCTGGTTGGGATTTTTAGATTTTCTGCTAACTAGGCTGCTTACTTCCTCCACTGTTTGTCCGGAGGTGGAGGCCACTTGGGATTTCCTATTTGGCTCCTGCTGTGGTTTTGTAATTACCTGTTGAGGACATCTTACCGGAGTTTTGCTCCATTCCTTATGCAGCATAGTATGGTGCCACTTGTCGCAGTTATGACATTTGTTCGAATTGTAGCATTTTTCATTCTCCTTGTGGGCTAAACATCTCACACACAGCCGATGACGCCTGATGGTTTGGTATCGATCGTCACTGTTCATGGAAATAAATTTCGGGCACTGTGTGATCTTGTGGCTGTTGTTGCAGATCCGACATCTACTGATGCTTGCTTGATAACTCCTTACTGGCCATGGTTTTCTTGTTGATTCTGACATTTTAATTGGTTTTGCGATTTCCAACTTCTTTTTGGAATCTTGAATTGCCTCAAGTGATTGGAACGTTTTTTCCAAAAACTTCAACATGTTTGCCAGATCCTGGATCTCTCGAGAGTTCGTCAGCGACTGTTCATATAACTTCTTTGTATCCTTGTCTAGCTTCTTTACCAGCAGATGTGCTATCATTGGTCCCCATGACTCAGCATTCACGCCCATATTGGATATGGCACGTAAACTTTCCAATGTGGTGTCATGCAGCTGTTTTAGGCTAGCTGCTGATTCACAATTCAAGTTGGGCAGTTCTAATATGTTGTCTAAAAATTTGGAAAACAAAATTCTTTTGTTATTATACCTGCTTTTTAGTAGGTCTCATGCGGTTTCATAGTTAGCATCCGATGCGTCGAGATGTTTTATTAATGTACTTGCCTCGCCTCTGAGGTAAGTTTTGAGGTACTGCATTTTTTCTGCATTGCCTAATGTGGTATTGTTGTGGATGAGTCGCTCAAAAATGTCGTGGAACGTGGTCCAGTTCTCATAATTTTCTTCAAACATCGGCATTGTGTTTTTGAGCAGTGGGATGACCAGTTCTTCTCGTGCTCGTGGTTGTTCACTTCTCGGGATGCTACTTATTTTGTTAAATATTTGCGCTATTACTTTATTGTAACGCTCTCGCATCTGTTTGTAAACACCATCCGTGAAGTAATCCTTCGCAAATTCTTGCTCACATCCGAGCATTTCCTTATGCAGGCTCGTAATATTCTCCCACTGGTCGAAAATCTTGTTGGTTTTATACTCATAGAACATTTTTGTCTGGACTTGTTCCAATGCTAACATTGCATCGTAAAGTACCTCGCTAAATAACTGCATTTCAATTTCTTGCTTCTTGAGTCTGCCTACTTGTTCGATGGGGTTTTCCATTTTCTTGGTTTCTAAGCCGTTACTCTCATCACTGGCTAGGTTTAGCTTCTCCTGCCATTCGTGTATGTAATCTGTAATTATTTCAATCTTTCTTTCACCTGGCTGTAGAAATCCTTTTTTATGTATTCATGATCAGCTGGAAGTCGCTTCCGTAGTTCCATGTCACCGCTCTCGAATGCCTTCCGCAATTCTTCTAATTCATCCTCTTTCTTGGCTAGGTACATCTGATTCTTTCTGCTTCCGGAATCCTTCTTCATATTTGTAGTTGGCACATTTTATCCGCCAGCTGCTTCTGCTCCTTTATAATTGACTCCATGTCGATGCGGCCTTTTTATTGACTTTGGTACTAAAACTGATTTAATAAGTAGTATCTTACCACTTTACGTACTTTCCAAGTTCTTAGCGGATCGATTGCCGCTGAAGATTCTTCTCGCTGTACTGCGGAAGCCCTTGGAAGTTATTAGCAGAACTTATGCTGCTTTCACTAATTCTCGCCTTTTCCTGTGGCGGAATTCCTATTGATTGAGTCGTAGGATGTTTTCTCCTTGGCGACGGCTCAATTTGAACTTCTCCCTAATCTTTACACAGAAGAGTACATACCAATCTTGTTGCGAGTCCTCCAAAATTTTCCTACGGATATGGCAGATCCGGTCCAGTTGCTTACTTGCCCAGAATTTCGAATCTGTTCCGCGTGTCCAGGACTCTTGATTGATGCACTAACTTCTTTTCAGCCTCCAATTGGTTGGCTTGAGGATTTTTACCCAAAAAATCCAGTTTCCTCTTGTCCGGGGAGTGGTTGGCTTGTAGGACCAATGTCTTCTCCAAATTCCGGCTTCTTCGTGATCGGGGAGTTGTTGGCTCGAAGGACCAATGTAAAAGAATTGGCCCAAATTATTTGGAACTTAGCACCTTTTATGTTTGTTTTAAAACCAGTTTAGTTTTATTTGATAGGAGATGGAGTTTATTTTGTTGTTAAGAGATAGGGGGAAGTAGCTAGGCCTGGCTACCTCGTTATGAACAATTTTAGCCTGTGTCCAACCCCATCAATGAATATACACAATCGTGGTTAAAGGTATATTGAAGTCTTAGTCATATTACAGAGTATATATACAGAAAATGTATGCCATGTTTTTATGGCCTAATATTGAAATCACAATTATACATGTTTAAATTAACGTAATTCTGAATGCTAGAGTTTGTTATGTTAACCCACTAGCATTGCAGAATTGCTGCGTTGTGCCTTCGACATACGATATATTAAAAGTGCAACGTCTGTTTGTAAACACGGAACTGCTGCTTGTCGCGTGTGTCGCTTACATTTAATTGTTATCACGACACGGAAACTTGACCCATATCTTATCTGGCGCAAGTTATGCAGTTTTTGTGGGCTAATTGCGTGAACTTTTGTATTTACTGGATTACAGTTTATTTTACACTATTTACTAAAATCCCATGTTCAAATTAGTTTAAACAGTGGGCATTCCCAAGGCGACGAAGGAATATGTTGGAAATCAGGTGTACTGCTCTAAATTTTAAGTATCAGTAACTTTATTAGTAGTAGATTTTTATAAGGGAAAATCACCAGTTTCAGTAACCAAGTAATTAAGGCTTGGAACGCCATCTATTCGCGATGTGTAGAGGGTTATGCCGGTCGCCATCCTCAGAGACCAAGTAATTATGACTTGAAAAACAACATACTCTTGTAGAGGTAAACGAGTAAAAATCAAAAATACTAAAATACAGAATTTATTGATGACTCGCTCTTAGTGTATCAATTTTTTACAAATTTAGCACAATGAAATATTAACAAACACCTAATAACTTAGTAATACTTGACGATAAAGGCCGCAGCTAAAGTATTAATCAGAAGATGTTTGTTGTGGTCTCTTTTATCACCCTACCAGTTTGCGTCGTTTTTTTCATTATTATAAGCGACACAACAGAAATGTATGGTCTATTTTGTAAACTAGAAGAAATGGTTGTGACTAACGTAATTAACATTAATGGAGTGACTAGTACAGGCGAAAAGATAAAGTAATACATAAATTTGACTTTCAGTAAATCTGGCTTCCTACACCCCCACTACAACGGTAAGCGTAAGTGGGAGTGTGCGTTTGCCTGGCGGTTTTGATTTTGATTAACCGGCGATGTGGTGATTGATTGTTGTGTTTGTGCCAGTCTGCAGGACGACCACGCTGAGCTGCTACCGCCGACGCCGCCACCGCGCCGCGTACGGCTGGGCCTGGGAGGCGGTTGCATGACGGCCTCGCCATCGCCATCGGCTGTGCAACACGCACCCAGCTTTAGTCGTATAGCAAGTGGCCTGAAGCTCGCACAAGCACAAGCTATGGCAGTCGCGGGCTTCTTGCCGGAGCCCACGGAAGCTGATGGGAGCGTCCGGCATGCGCGTTGCTCTCTTCTTAATCACAGGGCTTCCTTCCACGGCAGAGGTTAGCCCTTAACGCTCATAGCTATCCCGCCCCGCACGTTTGTTACTAACCTGCATGCGCCATACTGTAGCGTAGCTTAGCTTAGTGTCTGCGTACGACGCCGCTGCACGACCTGTGTTCCGTTTCAGCGCCTCACAGCGAACCCAACGGTCATGCGGGCTCCGAACGTCTTTCACATTCCTTACCCGGAAGCCCCGCGGATCGGAGACCAACGCCTTTTGAGGTGGTGGGCTCTGCAGAGAGCCTGGTAGGTAGGGTGTTGGCGGAGCAGGGCCTGGGGAAGTACTGCGACCCCGACTTCGTGCGGTACACCTCGAAGGAGATGCAGGAAGCGTTGGACATGACCCAGGAGGAGATGGATCGTGCGGCCCACAATCTCATGCAGCAAGAGCGGCGCTTAAACGTACAAACTCTGGACGCTTTGCAGTCTCAGTTATAGCAACTTGCGCCGGTTAGTCCTCACGTGGTCTCCTCCTATTCCTCCAACCAAACTACCAAGTGCCTAATTCACTCTGGTCCAAAGAAGACTAATTAAAATAATTTTGTGTAGTTTTTTAACCTGGAATTTACTTGAAGGATTGTTTCTCCAGTTACAAAGTCCCAATGTACAGGGTGTGAGAACAAATATTAAAAACTATAAATGCAATTTTGTAATATCAAATGTGTCAAAACTATTACAAAATAAAATAATCGTTCATCTCGTTTACTTTAGTGCTCCATCTTTTACGTGTTAACCTGTTAAAATTTGTGTATTTCTGACATATAATTACAGCAAATTAGAATTAAGCTTTCCGTTTTAATGGTGTGAGGAATGTCATAACAGCAGATAAAACGAAATTCTGGACACTTTGATGTTTACATGTTTACATCAAACATGTTCCGTCTTCATAGTTGTATGATGCTGTTGTGAAAAAACTATGTAGTAAATGTTAATGATAAATCTTTTTTACTTGAGGTTAAATAAAGTATACAAATTTTATAACACAGTATAGCCTCAACTTAATTTCATTCATCAACTCTCTTAAAGTAGACCGATTAAAATAAGTACATACTATACACATTTGTAAATGCTGCCTGTTGTGGGTTAATCTAGTTCACGAATCATACTTGAATCATCTAACTGTATCCATCATCTTATGCCAATATAATAACTCTCCTTTACTTTTATAACAAAATTTGTTTATATTTTAACTGGTGGATGTTTCATTGGTTGTTGTTTTATTTAGTGACCACTTGATAATCAACTACATCAGACGAGTAACAGTAATCTAGTTTATACGAGATTACTCCTAAAAATTAACTTACCGCTTGAACAAAAAAATAGATTTCATAGTCAACCAAGACTAAGTTTGGTCAAATTAAGCTGCCGGTCAACTACTTAACGCACCCCCCGAAATACTTACTGATTCAAGTAAAACAAACAAACTGTAGATGCGTCAACCATTCATTGGAACAGGTAGTTAAATTTGATGCAGTATTTTGTATGTAATAATTATTATATTGTCTTTAGTCTCGTTTACCTTTTGGTATTGTGTACCATTCGGGTAATGAAACAAACTTTAATGGGACTTAAAGACTAACTTGATAGCTTAAGGGCAAATATATCGCCCCTCGGAGAAAAATAAAATGCGAATAAAATTATCATAACAATTAAAATATAACCGATACTCTGTTAAATAGAAACATGTTAACTGTGCATAATCTGTAAGATGACGATGAAATTGTAAATTATTCTCAACGTGTAACAAACCCGCTTTTACATCAGGCGTTGCTAAAAAAGAATTGATTTTGGGTATCCTAGCAAGCATGAGCATTGAAGAGCTGCAACAGTAAGTAGAGTTATCTTTGCCTAAAAAATTAAAATGTAGCATCATTTTCAGTGTTATCGATATCTGTGTCCGCTGTTAGAGTCATTGGTGTAACTAAAACGTTCTTGTTTCTACACATCATTCGCAAGATCGCTTTCTGTGAACACTACTTTCTTCAACAGTCTGGTAAAGTGAAGTTACAAGTTCAGTTAAAAGTAAATTGTAATTACGTTTACACAAACAAGTCTTTTTGTATAAGCAACTAAAATTCACGTGCAGCTGTCTGTCATGCGGTCGTACCAATCTATTTAGAATAAAATAGAAACATAACCTCAACAAATATTTCTATCGTGCGGACTCGCATGGTGATTTTTATACTAAATGGATACGGTAAGTATTAGGAATAGAAAGCGTAAATACGTATTATAAAATACAGAATAACGGATTAGTTACAAGTGTCTATTAATTTTAGGAGAACAATTGAAACGTGTAATACTGCTCGATTGGTATTGCGGACATTAAAAAATGCGCTTGCGCGAAGTTAGAACTTTTAACGAAAACTTGTGAAAAGAATAAGAAGAATTAACTGAAGAAGATTACTGCTAAATTGTCGACGAAACTAATGGATAGAACAACAAGTAAAATACTAAAGAGGCATACTGGGTCTGTTTTATTTTGAATTACATTTGACATCCGACGGGAGTAAAACGGGATTTCGCAAGGATAGGTATTCTTGAGTGGAGCTTCCACACGGGTAGCATCTTGGAGTGAAGGAGCGTACCAGGTAGTAGTGGACTGTGACAGCTGGAGGTCCAGGTTTGCTGATAGCTGACGAGAGTTCGAGATTTGTTGCTGCTGGGTAGTAGGAGCGAGTTTTCTGTTGGACAGAGGTGCATTGCAGTAGGAAGACTGTAAGCTGTAGGGGTAGAGCTGCAGATATCACATAGGTTGCTATCTTGGAGCTTGTGTGAGAACGATATAAGGTAGGTGATTTTTTAGAGCATACTAACTAGAAAGTAAATAAAGACGTTAATAAGGTGAAATTGGTTATCAAATAAAAACTTACTGTGTTGTTAAATATTATAATGTACCATTCTAAGCATTGGGCATTGGTCAATTAAATTTGAAAATTATTTTTGACGTTTAGCTGACATTCAGATGTGACTTACGATTTGAATGAGGTTTTAAAATATTGGAAGATTAATTTTCAGTATCAAGTAACTAGATAACAGATCCCACCTCTGTAAGAGTTTCAGGCGTTATCATAAAAAGAAATAATTGACATTATTATTCAAGGAGGGCAATTAATAATTTAAAATACCTAATTAACATCAATATTTGAAAGTTTGCATATTTAAAAGCACAAAAAAAGGGTAGCCAGTGCAATATATACAATATATACATTGTACGATATAATAGACAGGACACTGATCTGGGTGATTTGGCGTGATTTTAATGCCCAAATCGGAAGAGCAGGGATATATGAAGCAATCGTGGGTGGACACAGCCTTCATTGAATAAGTAACGGTAACGGCGATAGAATGATGCAGTTTGCAGCCTCAGAGGATATAATAGTGCGCAGTACCCAGTGCCCAAGAAAAGACATCTATAAGGTAACATGGCGGTCAAACCATGGAACAACCAAAACACAAATAGATCATTTACTGATTAAAAATAAACACAGGTGGAATATAACCAACACGAGAAGCTGTAGGGGAACAGTATACAAATCAGATAATGCATTAGTAAAAATAACCATGTAAAAGCCTTATAAAACATTAAGAACAAGTAAGTCCAAGAACGAAATACAACACGAACAAACTGTTACATGACGAAACCAGATAAAAATACCAAGAAGAAATACAATAACGGCTGATACCCCAAGACACCCAAAACAGTACCGTAGAAATAGAAATAGAACATACTTGGATAAAGAGGGCCATTTTGGAAATTCTTGCGAGCAAAGCATAAAACAAAAGAACGAAACGTTCCTGGAGATGCAACAACAACGAACAAGGCACGGTGTAAACGAGCATATTATACAACAAAATAAGGCATACACACTTTTCAGAAGAAAGAAGCATGAATTCTTGAACTCGGAGATAAGAAAAAATATAAAATGAAAATAAAACCGGTAAAATACGGGTCGACTCGTTACTTTCTGGACGGGCGTGTCACGTAGGATTTAGGAATTCGTGTTACAGTTGTAAGCGCAGGTTTGTCGTACTTAAAAACTGATTAAATAGTGAGTTGAAGAAGCGGTAGCCAAGTGCAGGATTAAGTAAAGAAAGTATAAAGAGCATTATAAGTGAAAATCGTTTTTGAAAATCCTTGATCACCTAGGTATGCGATTACGTGCGGGCGAGAATGTTATCCCATCCTGAGCGCATAAGTAATCTGAAGTGCGCGAATTGGTACATTTAAAGCAGCGCGGTGCGTGGTGCCTGCGGAAGATTTACCAGTAGCGTATCATATGTCAAGCGGAAGGAAGACATATTAAAGAGAGAAGTGACTTAGAAAGAAAGAGCGAAACTATACAATGAAATTGGACAAATGAAGAGAATAAAACACTGTTGGAGCCTGTGGTTTGAAAATATCACAAATCGTTAAAACCCTCACCACACAAATATTCAACAACTGCTAAATACGTATTTCGACAGCCAAGCTGTCATCATCAGTAGCTAGGAAACTTACACAGCAAAATGGTAACTATATGCTCGTGACCAAATCACAAATGGAAGTGGAAGATTCCAGCGCATTTTACAGCTAAAAATGCTACAAAATGTCCAAATAACGGGTGTTTTTTTAGAGGAGGAGAACTTTAAATTGAAATAAAACACAGAAAAATGTTTTTAATATCCATGAAATTAGCTTTATTTGAAAGATAATTTTATGGCATTTATGTTCAAATATGATTTCGGGCATGTGACCGCCACGGCTGGCGTGTACATGACGTAATCTGGAGGTCCAATTTTCACACACTCTTCGCAGTAAATCAGGCTGTATTTCGGCAATAACGCGTCGAATGTTGGCTTCCAAGTGCTCAATTGTTTCCGGTTTATCGACGTAGACATGCGACTTTACATATCCTCAAAGAAAATAATCTAACGGCGTCAAATCGCACGAAAGGGGTGGCCAGTTAACAGATCCACAAAATGGATCCACGAAATAGATCTGTTAACTGGCCACCTCTTTCTTGCGATTTGACGCCGTTAGTTTATTTTCTATGAGGATATGTAAGGTCGCATGTCTACGTCGATAAACCGGAAACAATTGAGCACTTGGAAGCCAACTTTCGACGCGTTATGTACACGCCAGCCGCGGCGGTCACATGCCCGAAATCATATTTAAACATAAATGCCATAAAATTATCTTTCAAATAAAGCCAATTTCATGGATATTAAAAACACTTTTCCGTGTTTTATTTCAATTTAAAGTTCTCCTCCTCTAAAAAAAAACACCCTTTATATGTGAGTCGTGGATTTGTTAGATTCTATGCTTGGATCCTATCGAATCAAAATAAGGTCAAAAAATGATACCTTAGAAAATTTTTTCACATGTCAGATATGTGTGTATAGTTGGCTACTATGGAGAAGGCAAAATGATATAAAACCATTTATTCTTATTCTTATTATTATTTTATTATTTGCGTCGAAATGTTCGGTTTATTGTTTCTAATTAGACGAGCTTTCGGCCAGGTCTAATTAGATTCTGTTATAATTTTTCATTCAAGAATTTTGTTACGATATTGCATGTATGTAATATGATTGCTTTTTGAATTTGTGTACGGATGTTGGGATTTAGGCTTAATTCTATGAGATGTTTTGGGAATGAATTTGGTGTGATACCTGTTGTTGAAATGATAAATGGTATTATTTTAACTTGTCTGTGTTTCCAAATTCTTTCCATTTCTATTGCCAATGATTGATATTTTTCTATTTTTTCATTGTATTTAGCTGTTACGTTAGAGTCAGCTGGCACAGATATGTCTATGATGTATGTGATATCTTGTGTTTTGTTTTGTAGTGTGATGTCTGGTCTATTGTGCGGTACAGTTTTATCTGTGTGTATTGTGCGATCCCAATACAGTTTGTACCCATCGTTTTCTAAAATAGTTGCTGGGGTGTACGAATAGTATGGTTGTGTGTTTGTATGTCATTTAAAATTGTTTGCCAGAATGCCAAAGCCTGATGTATTATTTTGGCGGCAGTGTTATGCCCGTTCGTGTATTCAGTGCCTGCCAACAGTTTGCCGCCCGCAACAGTATGATCTATTGTTTCTTGTGATTAGTGACATTTTCTACATATATCTTCCTGTACACTTTTATCTTTTAGGATATGTTTTCGATAGTTAAGTGTTGCAATTACCTGGTATTGGATAGCAAGTATAAATCCTTCTGTTTCAGGATATAATTGACCGACTTGTAGGAATTTGTATGTCAAGTTTTTATTCACGTTTTCTTTGTTGACATTATTGTAGTGTTTGCCGTGTAAGGCTTTCTGAGATTATTTTGTTTTCTGTTGTTTTAATGATTCTTGTGGATCTTGTAGCATTATATTTTGTAATGAGAGGTTGAAAGGTGTGTATTGTTTGTCTATTTTTACTATTGCTTGGTTTAGTGGTGTGTCCTTGTTATGGAAATACATTCTGAGCATTTTTATTTGGTTTGTATGTAAGTCCAAGACATATTATTACTAATGAAGAGAAGGTTAGAAAGTCAAGAAAGGAAAAAGAAAAAAATAACATAAGGGGCATGGAATTTAATGAAAAAAAAATGCCAAACAGGAAATAAAGGAATTTCTCAGACAAAAAGAAAATGTGACTACAAATAGGTATAGAAGATACATACAAAGTGGGAAAAGGAATTGCAAAATTGACCGTGGTAAAACTGAATCTTTTTGAATCAAAGATAGAGATATTGAAGTAAAAACGCAAACTGGGAAATATATAGAAAGCGACCTAACCCAAGAGGAAAATACAAGCAGCAATTAGGAAGGTGGCTAGGGAAGAGAAGAGCAAAGGAAAGAATATTCGGGTAGGATATAAAAAATAAACTACGAGTACGTCCGAGGAGGAAGGTAAGAGTTGGAAAAGGAAAGAAGAGAAAGCGCCAAAAAAACAGGCATGGAATAACACTGAGGAAAAATGATAACAAAACAGGCTACGGACATGGAAATGAGAAGTAATTATAGTATAGGGTCAACGCACAACACAAAGGAAAAAAGGAAACGAATCAGGTTATGTATAGAGAAATGAAAAAAATTATAGTACAATTCCAAAGCAAAGAAGCAGTGCATGTAAAACTGGGTACATGGAATATGAGAGAAATTAGTGTTAAAGAACTAGAATTGTTTGATGAATTTGAAAAATAAAAATCTGGTGTGATACACTCACACAACTTCCTTTTACAGTGATCTTATAATTAGTCAAAAATTTCATTTTTAATTTTTAACCATTTGTTAAAAATTTTCAAAAATTACAAATTCTACAAAAACGGTACAAAATCGAGTGTTAGTTGAAGAGACAAATTTTCTCTAGAATTTTAAGGTAAATTCAAAAATGTAATAATATACCGGGTGTTTTATTTAAAATAGGAGTTAATAAAAAAAATTGAAAAAAAAACAAAAGAAACCCACTTTAGAAGTATTCAACTGGAAAATCACCTATCTCACATCAATACACATTAAAAATGTAAGAAAAATGTAAAGTTTAAAAAAAATCGTTAGAGCCGTTTTTGAAAAAATCGAAAAAAACTGAAAAATCACAAGAGTAAACACCTACTTCCGGTAATGCGATTTTCTTCAAAAGCTTGCTGTCTCATCTACATAATACAAAAAACTTATATATAAAGTTTCAACGCCATACCTCTTTTCGTTTTTGAGATATTCTGTTCACAGACAGACAGACACACACACAGACAGACCAATGAAAAAAAATATGTTTTTTGGGATCAGGGGACTCTAAAACGTGAAGATCCGTTGAAAACTCAATTTCGAATTTTTGGGGTGAATCCAATACTTCCTTTATAGTAAAAGGAAGTAAAAATGACGCTGTTTACACCGATAGAAACTAAAAGGAAATGAAAGAGCTGTGTAGAAATTGAGGAGGGTCACGTGATGTACTACAGTGGGGTCTATGAACATGAATGTGCAAGGGGCGGGAGTCGATGCATATTCAAAAAAATCTGGTGTGATACACGCACGCAACTTCCTTTGCAGTGATCTTACAATTAGCCAAAAATTTGATTTTTAATTTTGAACATTTGACAAATTTCTTCAAAAATTACAAATCCTATAGAAACCGTATAAAATACAGCGTTAGTTAAAGAGACAAATTTTTTATAAAATTTTAAGCTGGAATAAAATATCTAATAATATATAGGGTGTTCTATTTGAAATAGAAGTTAATAAAAAAAGAAAAAAAAAACAAGAAACCCATTTTAGAGGTATTCAACTGGAAAATCACTTATCGTACAACAATACACATTAAAAATGTAACGTTTGAAAAAAATTGTTAGAACTGTTTTTGAAAACATTAAAAAAAACTGAAAAATCACAAGAGTAAACACCATACTTCCGGTTATGCTATTTTCTTCAAAAGCTTGCTGTCGCATCTAGATACTACGCAAAACTTATACAGATTGCAGCAGGAAACTAGGACCATAGCAAAAGCAAGGGGACTTTACATGTGGCCGTAATTGTATTTAAAAAATTAAAAATCGAATATATACCTTATATTTATAATGATCCTTAACGACCAACCGCTATCGCACATTGATTGTTCGTTTGTTAAACACCACAATGGCCACGTGCATGTTCTCCTTGCTTTTGCAATGGTTCTAGTTGCATGCCGCAATCTGTATATGAAGTCATAACTCTTTTCATTTTTGAGATATTCTGTTCACAGAAACAGACACAGACCAATGAAAAAACATATTTTTTGGGGTTCAGGGGACTCTAAAACATGAAGATCTTTTGAAAACTTAATTGCGAATTTTTGGGGTGAATCCAATACTTTCTTTATTGTAAAAGGAAGTAAAGTGAATATGCGGATAAAATTATAGATTCGAAGGCTACGGTCTAGGACATTTGGACGCGGCCGTTTGGGCTCAGGGACACTTGAGCTCGAGACACTTGGGCGCGAGAAAGGGTCAACGTTAGGATTTAGGAACACATTAAGTGTGAATAATTTAAATTTGGCATAAATTAACTAACATTTATTAAATCATTATTTATCCTGAGAAGTTAATGTAATTAACCGAACAATACTAAAAGAATAATCCAATTATTTATTGAAACCGTTACGAGATTAATTTTAAATAAGGTGGTAGTACCTATATTAGATAAATTTTGAGATAAATCCGAATAGAAATAAAGAAGGTAGTATATTAGATAAGTTTTGAAATAATTCTGAATACATAAAAAAGGCAGTACGTTAGATATGAAATAATAAGGAAGGTATTAGATTAGTGGATTGTACAAGGATATACTACAACAGCAACTAGAAGAAGTAACAAGAAACGGTAATATTGAAGAAGAAAATGAGTTCATTATGTTAGCCATACATAAAGCAGCAATTGAAGCATTGGGGGAAGAAGAAAATTCAAAGAAAAGACAACAACCGCAATGGTTTATTGAGTTGTTCTCTGTGTTTTTATTGGACTTTTTCCACTTTCTAAGGTGCATATCACACGACGTTTCGGGAATTTTGATCTACTCCCGTCTTCAGGTGTTCCTGGTTAGTCCTGAGAAGGACTGATATTGTACGCTTTTATTCGTAAACTCTTGCCCCTCCCGGGGTTTGAACCCGGGACCGCTGATCACTAGTCTGCCACTTTTACCACTAGGCCAACAGCGCGGTGGTTGTTACGTCACTCCGAACGGCTGGTACAGAAGGCTATAAATAGCCACACCGACCTTCAGTTCTTAGTGCGACTTTCACTCTGATGTTGCAAGCTGCAAGGTCTTGGGAAACGTTAGTGAATATGGGTGCACAAACAGCAACAAAGCCAAATCTGTTTAAGTATTTTCGTTCTCAAGGTACTCAAACAACACAACCCACCATCGCGTAGATTCTTGCTCGAGTTCACAAGGTGCAAGGCACATTAAGTCAGAGAACGTTGGGTGTTTATCCATAAATACTACGCGGTCTAAGCTAAAATTCAATGTTAACAAGAATAAGTAAAGACTGGTTTGAAAACATTATTAGCATAACTGAATGCAGTAAGTATCAAGAAGACTTGTTTGTAGAGGCGCGACCAGAATATTTAGAATGCATAGAATTAGACCAGGAAGAGAACAATATTGATAAAGCAGAAATTACTACAGAAGTTAAAACAAATGTGATGCAAATGAAAAATGATCGATTACCTGGCAACGCAAAACGTCAAACATTGTGTGACTATTTAAGAAACGTAATAGAACCGACCCTGACAACTATAGAGGTTAAAGTGTTACTAGCTCCTTCAATAGATTGTTTGGAAAAATACTACAGAACAGTCTACGAGCGGATACTGGAGTACAAATTGAAGAGTAGCAAATTAGATTTATCCCTGGGCGATCGTGTCTGGATAACTTGTTTATACTACAGCATGCATTAGAAAAGCAATTTCAAAAGGAGAAGATGTACATCGGGCTTTTATTGACTTAGAAAGGCTTACGATTCAGGGCCGCGATGTAAGCTTTGGAAAGCACTGCAACACATGAATACTGATACTCATTTGATTAAAATTATAAAAGAACTGTATGAAGAAACTGTTTCCTTCGTAAAAATTGGAAGA
The DNA here is from genome assembly GCA_940337035.1 of Agriotes lineatus. NCBI lineage: Eukaryota > Metazoa > Arthropoda > Insecta > Coleoptera > Elateridae > Agriotes > Agriotes lineatus. The sequence goes on from OW679202.1 coordinate 17,980,880, forward strand.
TAACTCTCCACTTTCATAGATACTAATAGGGGAATCAGCCAGGGTCGTAGCCTGTCTCCGCTAGCGTTTAATACTTATGTAGAAGTTGCTCTTTAGAACTGGAAGAGGTATTGTGTGGGCATGGGTATCCCCATAAACAACGAGCAACTGTATACCTTAAGTTTCGTTGACGATCAGGTGGTTTAGCTCAGGACGCGTATGATCTTGAACTTATAATAAAAAAATTATACAGCGAATACAAAAAATTGTGACTACAAGTAAGTCTCTAGAAGACGGAGTATTTAGTAGTCAACACAGAAGTGAAATTTGAGATAATGATAAATGACGATGTACAAGTTCAACAAGTTGACCAATTTAAATACTTAGTTATGCAAATTAATAAGAAAGGGTTGGGAACTTTCGATATAAGAAGTAGAATCCAACAAAGCATTGGAGCCTTAAATCTCTATGGTGAGATAAAAACATATCTACAGAAACGAAAAAGAAAAGGCAAAACAATGGTTGAATCAGTACTTTCCTAGGGATGTGAAGTGTGGAGCATGAATGCAGGTGTAAAAGGAAAACTTACAGCAGTTGTAATGGATTACCTACGGAGGAGTGCCGGAATAACCAGGTTGGACCATATTCCCAATAGAGAAATCAGGAACCTACTTAGAGCCACCGAAACAATTATCTATAGAGTTGAGAAATTGAGACTAAAGACCACTTTGTGGAAGGGGCAGTCAAGGTCAAGGCCAAGCTCAAGGTCATTTACTCCTCCCACCACTCGGACTTCAGGTCAAGGTCATTTACTCCCTCCACCACTCGGACCAAGATCAAGCTCATTTAACCCCCCCTCTACTCGGACTTCAAATTCAAGGTCATTTCCTCCCCCCACCACGCGGGCTTGAAGGCCAACCAGATGTAACCTTTGGAAGTGAATAAAATCGGAAAGAAGAGTCGTGGAAGGTAGTAGTAGCACTTTAACTACAGGTAGAAATGCAGGCATTATATAAAGCTATCGAAATAGTCCAGAGTCAGAAAAAAACGGAGGTTTTTAATGATGTGTGTATAAAGCCGAAACCACTATTTTGTCCGGCACTCCTGTGTAGTAGGGCGTACAAATTAAATAACTCAAGTTTGAACTGCGTGTGGGATTGCGTGGAGCTTACAATTTACTCCAGTTATTGTAATACGGCGTATCAAAAACGACTGGGTGCAGTTGGACGAGTGGGAGTGGTCAGCCCTAATTGCAAATCAAGAAGTGATTGCCAACTACTTCTATTTCCTCGACGGTCAGTAGCCAGCTCTGGAAATAAGAAGGAAGAGGATTGTATTCCAAGCGATTCAGACAAGGAAAATAATAACATTGGAGGAAGTGGGCTTGTCAGAGGTGTAATTAGCGAAAAAAACTGTGGAAGACCTGTGGCACTTGCAGAAACTAGTGGAAGTGTGATTCGCAGAATTAAAAGCGTTGAAATTTGAGAGTTTCTATAAAGAAATACTTAAGGCTGTAGCAAACCTTTCTAGAGACTGGTTAGTCAATGTAAAGTTTGTAGTGGATCAGCTGGAGGAGAACTCTGAAAAGACTACGTGTATAGTGGAAGTGCTAACGTTCGCGAGTTTTATGGTAAAGTGAAAACCATAATCTTACTACTAAGCCGAGTATCCTGTTGAAAATATCTCGCAGAAAAACCAGAACCTAGAAAATATATTATTATTACAGAAATGAGCACGAAGCGATAAGCTGATAAGAAACCGCAAGAGTTGATAAAGCGAGCGCGCTTGTTACCACAAGAACTGATAAGCGGTAAGCGTGAGGAATGCATTTGTATATAAGATAAAGATTAATATATAGGAAAACCATTCGCCAACGTAGAGCAGAAGAGATGGCTGGCTTAGCGCAACCCGCATCAGCTATGCTGAAATGTGTTGAAAAAATGTATAAAAATATTGTGAAGGGTGGGTGTAAACGGAGAGAAGTGGAAATGTTAATAAAACACTGTAAATGTAATACTAAACTATTAAAAAAAGCAGTTCGGGCGGAAAATTTAAATATTGGTGAAAAACGTCATCTGGAAACTATATGTGGGCACATGAAGAGATATCAAAAAGTACTATGTAATCTTCACATCAATAAAACGGGCGCGGGGGCGAGAAAACAACCTAGAAGTGCGCGAATAGTGTGGAAGGAGATGGAAAACGCATACAAATGCAGACTTCGGACCGGAGTGATTGTAAATTTAAAACATAAGGATCCCAAACCGTTTTTACAAGATGCATTTTATTTATTCGCTTCACGCATAAAGAATGTGTATAAAAAACAGAAAACCGCTATGAAAGTGAACACAACCTTTTGCGGGGAGTTTGTTAAAGAAACCAAGGACAATGTTATAACAGACTTGAAATATTTTAACACAAAAAACAATTTAATTCTGCAAGAACATGTCGAAAATCGTGCAATCTTAAATCAGTGGTATTTCGATAACGTGCAAGACTCTATTCTGAATCAATTAGAGGAATTTCAAGAACAAGAAAGCGGATGGGCGTTATCGGAGATTATATCGTTAGCTGTAAATATAAATAGCTGTACTGTGTTCCATGCATCTTCATACGTCGAACTACCGCAATATATAAAAAAGAAGCATGCGTGTGTCACCGTGAAAAATGATGATAACTTCTGTTTTGCGTGGGCGATCGTATCTGCATTGCATCCGACCAATAACCACAACTATCGGCTATCTTCATACCCCCATTACTCGGATGTGTTGAATTGTGAAGGATTGGACTTCCCAATGAAAATTTCTCAAATTCCGAGGTTTGAAAAAAACAATCCAAACATTTCAGTGAATGTGTATGTGTTAAACAGAAACAAATACGGAATTAGTGTGTGCCCCGCGTATCTAACTTCAGACAAGAAACAGAATCATGTGAACCTGCTTATGTTTACCGACCCCGCAAATATGATGGACACAAATCTCGATGAACTGTCTGATTTAAACCCCGATGCTGTAGACCCCGAGTCCGAAGTAAATTACCACTATTGCTGGATTAAAGATTTAAGTAGGTTAGTAAGTACGCAATTAAGTAAACATAAACGTAAATGTTATATATGCGATAGATGTCTGCATTATTTTTATAATCAGCAAAGGTTAGACGCTCACGAAATTGACTGTAAAAAATTGAACGAGTGTAAAATTAATCTCCCTCGACCTGGCGAACAACTAACCTTCGCTAATTATAAATATCAACAAACTGTACCATTTATTTTATATAGCGATATAGAATGTGTATTAAATCCTGTAATTGAAAAGGTGGGAAGTAACACTGTAAAATATCAAAAACATCAAGCCTGCAGCATAGGTTATTATTTGCAATGTTCATATGATGATTCACTTTCACATTATAAATCATATACGGGTGCGGATTGCATGGAATGGTTCGGAAAAGAATTGTATGAAATGGGGTTAGAGTTGAACAAACATTTCAAGGCCATAGTTCCAATGGAAGAGCTAAATGAATTGCAGGAACGCGAATATCGAGAAGCACTCATTGTTATATTTGCATGAAACCTTTTTTGAGTGATGATATCAAGGTAAAAGATCATTGTCATTTTACCGGTAAATATAGAGGTCCGGCACACCAAAGCTGTAATTTAAATTATAAAATCGATCATGTAATACCGGTTGTTTACCATAACCTTAGCGGTTATAACAGTCATTTCTTGATCAAAGATGTCGTTACAGCCTTTCCGGGTAACATTTATGTTTTGCCTCAGAATAAAGAGAGGTATATTTCTTTCACTAAAACTCAAGATGATTCCAGTAGTTTAAAATTCAGATTTATCGATTTATTTAAATTTATGAATTCTGGATTAGATCAATTGGCTTCATATTTAAAAAAAGAAGATTTCAAAATTCTACAGGCACAAAACAAAGATCTAAGCGAACACCAATTATCTCTGTTAACACGTAAAGGTGTATTTCCATATGATTACATAACTTTCCTTGATGTATTATCAGAAACTAGATTGCCGTCAAAAGATAAATTTCACGTAAGTTAAAAGATGTCCACATTTCAGATAAAGATTATGCACATGCTGTTGAAGTGTGGAACGAGTTTAATTGTCAAACAATTCAAGATTATACAATGCTATATTTAAAAACAGATATTTTGTTGTTGGCTGATATTTTTGAAAATTTTCGTGCGAGTTGCCATAAAACATACGGATTAGACCCCGCCCACTATTACACATTACCCGGATATACCTGGGATGCCATGTTGAAATATACTCAAATAGAACTAGCGCTCATATCCGATATAGATATGCTGTTGTTTATCGAGCGAGGTATACGTGGTGGTATTAGTCAATGTTCGAAGCGATATTCTAAAGCAAATAATAAATATTATCTAGCAGGATACAACCCCACGCAACCCCCAAGGTATATCATGTATTACGACGTGAATAATTTGTACGGATGGGCAATGATGCAGTACCTACCCTACAACAATTTTCGATTTTTAACTCGTACAGAAATGAGCTGTTTTGATGTTAACAGTATCAGCGATGAATCATCACGAGGGTACATTTTAGAAGTAGATATTGAGTATCCAAACGATATCACGCTACACAATCTTCATGCCGATATGCCAATGTGTGCCGAACACTCTGTTCCCCCAAATTCAAAATTACCAAAACTAATGACAATGTTGAATAAAAAAGAACGATATGTGATTCATTATAGGAATCTGAAACAAGCTATAGCTGCAGGCTTAAATGTTACCAAAGTGCATCGCATACTATCTTTCGATTAAGCTCCATGGTTAAAATCATACATTGAGTTAAACACTCAACTTAGAACAAACGCAAAAAACGAATTTGAGAAAAATCTATTTAAATTAATGAATAACGCTGTTTTCGGTAAAACCATGGAGAATGTTCGTAAACACAAAGTGGTTAAATTAGTAACGCGATGGCATGGAAGATATGGAGCCAATCATTACATATCCCAACCTAATTTCCATAGTAGAACAATATTTAACGAAAATCTTGTAGCCATAGAATTATCAAAGCTTGAAATAATGTTTAAGAAACCGATATATGTGGGTATGTCTATATTAGATATAAGTAAAACCTGTTTGTACGATTTCCACTACAATTACATGTTGCATAATTTTAGTTATCAAGATTGTAAGTTGCTGTATTCAGATACGGATAGTCTTTTGTATGAAATAGCTTGCGACGATGTTTATGATATTATGAGACGTGACATTCACATGTTTGATACAAGCGATTACCCCAAAGACAATATCTACAACATCCCATTGGTGAACAAGAAAGTTCCTGGACTTATGAAAGACGAGTGCAACGGTAAAATAATCACAGAATTTATTGGTTTGAGATCGAAAATGTACAGTGTGAGAGTTGAAGGTAAAGACGCTGTTAAAAAGGCTAAAGGTGTCTTGGAAAATGTAGTTAAGAACAAAATTTGTTTCGACGACTATGTAGCATGTTTGTTTGATAATAAGGATGCAGTAAGAAATCAAAATTTAATTAGAGCCAGTAGCCACATTGTACACAGTGTAAGTCAAACTAAAGTGGCTCTTACTAGCGCAGATGATAAGAGATACATTTGTGAAAATAAAATAGATACCCTTCCTTGGGGACATTATTCTATAAAAACGTAGGTTTATGTAAAATGTATGCTTTGTTTACAATAAATGTATTAAATGCACTCTGTGTTTTATTTACTTAGGTTTACATGTATTGTGGTGAATAAGCTGAGATGCTAGGTAAGAAAAGAAACACACACATATTTTCACAGTTTTTTATTTTATTTAACTATCAATACATTTCAAACTATTTCATTCTTATTTATCCATTGATCGTGTGATTGATCCATGCCCAACCAGCGTACATACAGTTGATTGCCACGTTTTCGTAACACCTTTTCGACCAAATATACATCGGCATGTTTGGTTTTCTGCAATTCGCGTTCGTAGAACCCGCCAGCTATGGGTTGTCCTCGCATATCTTCGAGTAAATATACAACCGGGTTGGTGATACGAACCTTTGCAATTTTAAATAACTCCGTTGACCAGTTGGGTGTGTAACCTTTAGCGAAAACATTCTTAAATTTGCTTATACGTACTATATCGACAACTTTTAAATGATGTGAGCCGAAGATCTTTATGTTATTGTAAGCGGTTAATTTTGTATTAGCAGTAACTTCAAAAGGTTTTATTCCAATGGTTCGATGTTTTCTATTGTTATATTCCTGGGTCACATCGGCGAGAATATCAATCCATTTATATTTTCCGCGCAGACTGAATGTCTTATACAAATTGTTTTTCAAAGTTCTAATTGCTCGTTCGGCTATGGACGCTTTCTTAACACTGTACGTGGAGTAATGGTTGATATTAAATTTTGACATTAATTGCGAAAAGTCTCTGTTGTAAAACTCTTTACCCTGATCGGTTTGCAAATTACTGGGTAAGCGACCTTGGGCCTGTTTTAAAATTTGTTTTAGCGATTTAACTATATCGATACCTTTTTTCGATTTAAGAGGTTGGGTTCACACGAATTTCGAATAACAATCAATTACAACTAAAATGTACTTATAATTATAACCCTTATTGTCTCTAGCATATGGAATAAATTCGGCTAAATCAGCCTGCCATAAATCATCGAATCCTTTAATTATTACCCGTCTTCTAGGAAAATTTCGTCTCGCTTGTTTATGCAACTCCTCAACGACCTGTTTTTTAGACATTTTTTTATAGTTCGTAATCTATATCACCCACGTCACCACTCGATATGTTTAATCGTGTTCGCAAAGCAGCGATGTTGTTATTAATAACATCTAATTTTGTAGTTATTTCTTTTATACAGCCGTCGACAAAATTTTTGTTTACAGCATCATCACCGTTGACAGGATTAGATAGATTAGCAATACGCTTCCCTTGAGAATCAAAATTTAACCCGTCAATTTTTAAAAATTTGCTATGGGCTATTTCGGTATTTGCATTGCGCTTTGTTAATTCTGTTCTAATCAAGCCCAATGTTTGCATGTGTGTTGTAGTACCAAGTTCACGAATTTTCTCGTCAATATAATCTTTATTAGATGCATCCGTCCCCTCAATGGGGGTTTGTACATTAACTAACCTTTTTAAGTTACAATCATTCTTAGTGCTCAAATAATAGTTTAAATTAATGGCGTCGTAACTATCTTTAGGGTTTGCAACATTAGTAATTCTTTGATTTCGTGCATCGAAACATTCGTTGTCAAGCATTAAAACGTTTTGTTTATTAACAACATTACTACCATCAATCGGATTTGCTACGTTAGTTAACCTCTTTCCTTCTAGATCGAAATCGCCATTATCGGTTAACTTAAAACCTACACCAGGAGGACCGATAGCGTGTGAATGATGACGATACTGATGACGTCCGAACTTGTCAATACTCATGATGATTGTCGCGATTTATACCGCCTACACATATTTTTATAGATTAACTAGAAAACGTTTACTTTTCGTGGGATCTTTAATGTAACCGGCTTCGTACAATTCTTCTGCTATGGAAATGATTTCGTTACGATGCCCCGTATGACCGGCTTCTTTTTCAGTCCATTTCACATGCAGATCGTCAATTAATTCGTGTACATCATCCCAGTATCTGAATTGTACAGGTTTTCCTACTTCCTTGAATAGTCCCCTACCTGAGACACTCTTAATTCTGCGAGTAGTGGTGCTGCTGCTGCTGCTGGGTGGATATATCAGAGGTTTTATAATGTTTGTGTATTTAAATGCCTTTGTTCCCATTACTTGACCGTGCGAGTCATTATTTCGCTTATGGGCATTTGTATCCATAAGAATATCTTTATAATTTTTTTGATCCTGCTTGGTGAAAATTTTTTTTGGATCTTTCATAATTAGAAGCTCATATAAACCGGGGGTTCCTTCGTATTTCTTTCCATTAATAACAAGATCTTTACCTCGAATATCGATTAGACTATTACCTATTTTCCATTTATCGTTATGTACATCGTAATGCACCCCATAAGTAGTATCCGTAAGGTGTTCTGTATCGCGTATCATTCGCTCCACATACTCTCTGGGTAGTGGATGATATTGTTCAAGAAACGAATCTCCCGCCGATTCATCTAATAAAGTCGAAACATGAGATGGTGTGGGGACTTCCTTCAATTCATCCTCCTCATCAGGCATTATTTCACCTATAACATCACTCTCCAAGAACTCTGGAGGCGGCGGATTCACTGTTCTTACTGGTGTTGACGTCGCACCTCGTTGTGCCGGTAATGGTAAAGAAGATCGCTTTTTTATTGGTTTTATCTCAGTTTTAACAGCAGTAGTAGGTGACTGCTTTTCTATTTTTATAGCGATATCTTTAAGAGGTTTCGTTACGGGCTTATAAATGTCCTCAAATAACTTTTTTGCGGTGGATTTTCCTTTCTGCAGGGAATTATACTTTTCTCGAATACTTTTTCTAAGTTTCACGATTTTTTGTTTTTCTTTCTTTGTTTTGTGATCCATGATTAACCACTGTTTGGACTGCTTTGGACCGCTTTTTGGACTGCTTTGAACTGCTTTTGGACTGCTTTTGGACTGCTTTGAACTGCTTTTGGACTGCTTTGGACTGCTTTGAACTGCTTTTGGACTGCTTTGAACTGCTTTTGGACTGCTTTTGGACTGCTTTGTACTGCTTTTGGACTGCTTTGTACTGCTTTTGGACTGCTTTGGATCGCTTTTGGACTGATATAATCATCCGCTATCGAACCGCTTTCTCTAATGAACAGAGCTGTTGTAACCTGATTGGTAATAATTATATGTATATATATGAATCGAATCCTTTACGATATCGACCTCGGTCACAGTCTTTGTTTATTACCAGAAAACCGTAAGGTTCTCTCCAGCATTTAGCACACAGTTCACGAAATGTAGCAAAAGACATATCTGTACCAACATGATCATCGTACACATGACGTAAATTCATTTCATCCTGTTTAAATAGCAGCAATAAGTTTGTATTGTCGCGTACTAAATGTTTCGGTATGCGAGTGTATGTCTGACAGAGATAGAAACAATCGATTGCATTATGTCGACCCATACTAAAATATTCGCGCATTACATTCTGTTTATCGCATATGATATCATCAAAAATAAAGATAGAATTAGGTTTAGCCTTGTTTGGATGCATAATATCATCGTGTTCATTAAATGTATAATAACCTAATCCCTTTATCGGACGCAATAACATCTCTAAAAATTTATATTTTGGTTGGTGTAACGATTTCGAGTACACGTATACATTTTCAAATTTTAATCCGTTCGGTTCCTGCAATAAGCTCATCATCACATTTGTTTTACCGCAGTTCGAGGGTCCAGCAATAATACAGCGACATGTGTTTGGCAAAAGTACACCGTGTTTTTTTATGTTATTCACATGACCCAAGTCAAAATTTTTTACAGACAACGTGCTCTTTTGCTTGATAATTTTCATTGTGATATGATTAAGAATTCACCCGGCTACCTCTATTTATAGTCACGAATAAAACTCAACCTTTTGTATTTATTTTGTATTTTGTTTAACTAGACATACATGTCAAAGCTTATTATAGACGTCGTACTTCACCGCTGAAGGGGTTGTATTCCACCACTGTATCGTGAATAATTGGACAGTCTGCGACGGTTCCTTGTTCGAATGCGCTTAAAGCCTCCATTTCCAACTTGATGTCAACGGTAGAAGTTTTGATTGATTCCTTTTGATTAGAACAGTTCAACACGAATATGGGGGATTTTTTAAAGTCGGTGTAGTCGAGTAGCGGTTCGTTTCTGTTTTTTCCATAATAACTCTTTTGAAAATCGCAATAACTGCGGTAAGCCAACTGATATTTATTGTTTGCAAAATCTAGATTCCAATTTTCGTAGGGATAACGTTCTGAATTAAGATGTAATTTGAGATTGGTAATATTTGCATGATCAAAATCGGTTGCTTTAGCTTCTTTATTATTCAATTTGTTTTTCTGAAAAGCAACCAAAACGTATCGGGGTTTTTCCAAATGTGTGGATGTCTTAATAGCCCACACATCGGATTTGGCCTGTTTAAGAGCAGGTAAATTATATAATTCCCATTCTCGAAAAGCGACGGTTATCAGAGTGTTTCGGTTAATTTTATTGTATAATTGTAGTTTGGCCGCATCGCTCGGCTCCACATGCAGCACCTTCCACTGAATAGAGGTGAGTTCAATCTTTGCCTTATCGGTATCATCTTGGAAACAGTTTAGATCGTTTCTCGAGCGTATTAGAATCAACTCTTGACGTACATTAACAATAAAACGCTTATAATCCTCAGCAAATCCGGTGAATAATTTCAATGGAACGGAAACGAAAATTTTTTTCTCTTTTGCATTAACCACGAGTACGGTTTGCATAGGTTTATTATCCAGCTGCCATCCGGCCACAGATAATGCGGCACTTTCATATTTTGTATACGATGTTAAACCTTTAATTGCTGCAGTTATACCTGGCAGTCGACTGGTAAACACCCTTTGACCGTTCAATTCATAGCGTACCTCTTCGAATAAAAAGCATGGGAAATTGTGTGTTAAATCGAACGTTTTTCCATTCTCGGTTTCGGTAATTTTACCTTCGATTACAATGAAACTTTCTCCGATATCGGTTATTAGTTCTTGATTTTGAATTAGAATTCTGATTTCGTCCGAGTTGGCATAGGTGTTTGACCCATATGGCAGATATGTATGATAGTTTAAATTCTCAATGTCTTCCTCGTAATGCGGTTTTTCGAATACGTTTAGTTTGTCTACCGCCATCTTGCACTATTTCCAATCCGATAGAAGTTAGAAATTGTTTTTCTGCACGTGTTAGTTCTCCGGAAGCTGGAGAACGATTAAACTTTGATGTTATACCACCTCCTACTTTATAATTAAAATTTATCCCCATTATCTTTCAATTCTAAGATTACGCTAGCTTGTTCGCCTCCAAAATCTATTAGTTCACCCTTCTGATTCACAAGGCGGATCTCGATGTTATAAATAGTTTCGACATTAACCTCCAAATAAATAGGTGCAGTTGGCACACTTTCCATACGAAACCCAGGCGCCACGGAAATACTAAACCCATATAAGATGTGAGCGGGCAAGTTGTTGCGATAAGAACCCCGTGTGATGTTGCATTCGATGTAGACGTTTGTATGTTTAATTATCTGAATATCCAATTCGGATGTGTGAGTATGGTTAGGTTTGTACTCGATTGGTTTGAATCCTAGCATCCGGCCGATAGAGTCGGTTTTTGAAAAATCTACGGTATACATCGATTTAATTTCACATTTTTGCGTATTATTGTTTGCTCTTAGTACGGTGTTGTCTACGTGTTTTTCTAAATAAGAACTTAATTGGTCGATTTCATATGAACCGTGTGGAATAGCGAGTACATGCTCATGCTCATCTTTGTAATAAAACTTATCGTTGCCGGGGTGGATATTTTTAATCGAATTGCAACCGTAGAATCCCCTTAGAGCAAGCTCATACCTATGTCTAGGATTTAATCTTATCGGTTCGGCATAAGTAGCATACAAAATGTTACCAACACCTTCAACTACCAATAGCACAGACATGACTATGATGTGTTATCATTTACAATCATTTATATAGAAAATGTAGACAAAGGTGACCACATATCACGGTATTATAGTTCTGCTCTCTAACGTAATTATAATAAATTTTACAATCCCGAAAGTAGTCAACGACCTCCAACGGTGGCGGTAAATTCCCAAAACTGTCATAGTATTTAACTATAGAACCATGCTTTTTATAACACACCCAGTGCGTACCGGGTCCTTTTCTATTATCTAAATTCACAATTGCACTCTCATTCTTCCAGGGTTTTTTAGGTAACCCATCTCTCATAAAGACACCTCTAAAATGGGGAATATCAACTGCATATCGTTTTAGGTCGCCATCGGTTAATGCTCTTTCGGGTAGTGTTATTAGTTTTTTGATTTGTACGGCTTCAAGTACATTGCCCCTCCTTCATATGGTTTAAGGTACAGAGCACCGCCACCTTTTTTAGTTGTTTTCAAATACAAACCGCTTCCCTTCTTTCCGAGAGCTATAGCTTCCATGGATTGATTGTGACGCGCTGTTTCGTCCAACTGTTTTCTGGCGGCCTTAGCATCATTGACCGCTTTGGCTATACCGGATGCTCCTCCGGCGAGCGCTCCAGCTGCAGATCAACCCGCAAACAAGGGGATCAGAAAAGGTAGAAATCCACCTTGTTTAGGTAGAGGTAACACTCGAGGGATCAAAATGTTACGTTTACCACCAACACTCTTAACAACAGTTTTAGCAACGGCCAGAGCTTTCTTAATTATATTCTTTTTATTACCAATATTTTTTACAGCTTGAATAACTTTTCGTAGAATTCCCCCCTTAAAAGACACTTTTTTATTTTTCTTTGATTTGCAACAGCCCATCTCCAATTTAGTTTTTGCTTTCATCGCTGTTGTTACTGCCCACGCTGCAGCCCGTTCTCCAAACCCCGCGTCTTTCGATTTAACACGCTCCCACGCTCTTTCAGCTAATTCTCTATCGGCCAGATGTCTGCTGCTTAAATCTTTGTTATCTCGATATGCGATGTCATGCAAACGACATGCGGCGTCCAGAGGATTTATACCTTTATCACCTCTAGCGAGTCTTTTCGCTAAACGAGTTCCAGGTCCACAATATTCGTAACCTCCAGGAATGTGTAATTCAACAGGTAGCTTGTTGATGAGATCGTTTACAAAACCCCTCCCACTCACCTTACCTCGCTTACGGTGAACAATCATTTAAGTGACCGATGTCGTTTTCAACTCTATTTATACTTTTTCAGTATCTCACATCTGGCGGTAAGCAAACAAAACAACTATATATTTTTAATACATTTATTTAAACGACATCGTTACAGTACTTAAAATAATAACACGTACACATACATGCCATAAACATACCTAGTAATAGACAAGAAAGAAGAATTATAATAATAAAATAATAATTGTTGTTATTATCTTGGGGAGACCAAATCCACTCGATGCTAAGTATATCGGTATGATTTTTATTCCAAACCTCCATTCTCCAATCCAAATCTTCCATCAAGCCGTTAATTTGATAACGTATCTTGTAGAACAAGAAAAGGTCGGTACGAGTTTCGAATTTCTCCAAATTTGCACGATACACGTAATGTTCGTGGCCACCGGAAAAATAATCCATAGTCATCGGCGTCCATTTTGATGGCCACGATGATGGTTCATTGTATGCGGGTAGATTTGCACTGTCGTTTCCAAATTCCACATAAATATATGCTCTCGTTGCAGTAACAGGCTTACTTATAATTAATTCCTTCTCGGGAGTAAGGAAACTAAGTACTATTATCGATGTAAGATTCAACATCTTTCACCGATCAGAGTCCAATGTCAACTGTTCAAATTGTTTAAACATCCGCCTTTTCATACAATACAAGTCTAAAATTATTCTTAACCTATTCAAATTAATTTTATGCAACTTTAATCGCGTGCGTAACTGTTCACTTCGGTATTGCATCACACCTCGCATGGCTAACAGCTTCCACAAAACAATCCGGATGCAAATGTAGAATTTCCAAAGTGATGGATATTATATACGAATCGCAGTTTAATTCTTTATTTAACAAGAGAATGGCGTCCTGTATAATCCCTTCGTTGGTGAGCTGTTCTCCGTGTTGTGCAGTTTGTGTTACTAAAGTATTAAAAAATGTATTTATATCGTATGTATTCAATAGATTTAAACGATAAGATATCAAGTCACGTATTTGAAACAATTTTTTAAAATCAGTTTCCAACAGTCTACACTGACACACGTTGCCACATAGTAGTTCTTTGATTTCATCACAAACACGCCAATTATAATAGAAACACTCGTATTGTTGAAATATTTCAGTTTCTAATTGCAGTAGCTGTTGTTACAGTTGCTTCGTTAAATGTACTGCTTTGTAGCTTTTACGATCATATATATCCATGCATCCAATACACGAAATTCTTAAAATAGGTTGAACGTTAGTTTTTCCAAGGGCAATTTGCCTTATACCAAAGCCAACCTCGATAATTTTTTTATGATCCCATTCTTCACTGATAAAGAAATTCGTATTTCCTATCATACAAACACATTCTTCTTCTTCTTCTTCTTCTTCTAAACACCGATCTAGTGGATATTCAATAATAGAAGTATCTTCATCATATGATAATAGTGGTTGATTATTGTCTTCTACTTTTTTCCTTTTAGCTTCAGGTTCACCGTTGGCTGTTGTCCATTCAATTTCGATATCGTCGTCATCACAAAATATAGGTGACCGTCTTAGTTTTTGTTTTTCGAGAAACACCCTTATACCTTCGTCTATATTATCGGCGGTAGCACCATTCACACCACACCCAAACATTGTAACTGTTAGAATGTTAGGGCTTTTTACTTGTTTAAAAACCGACACACGTACCGCCAATTGAACTATTACTTCCGGGGGCCCCCAATAATTCGAAAAAACCCACAGATTTGTGCTAGTTTTCCATAAGAACCAATGTTAAATTGAAAGAATGCGCCCAAAAGTCACGGTTTCATTGCATGCTGACATCAATATAAATCATATACGATTTTCTTAACACATTCACGTTCTAATTTATTTTTTTTTAAATGCCCCTCGATAGGTTCGATTACATTGTAATAAAACTAGCTCCACCCGTCTGGGAGTTCTATCTCTGTACCATTAGTAAAATCCGGATGTCCAACCAAGGAAATAAATGTGAAAATTCGTGGAAATGATTCTTGTAGTAATATTTCTCATATGCTTCCATATTCGGATCACCATCATCACAAGTACAGTCACTTTCATGCTCATCTACCGAGTTCGATATAAAGTACATTTTTCTTTACATGCTGAAATACTACAGCTCTATGTATACACACATACACGTACCGCCAATTGAACTATTACTTCCGGGGCCCCCAATAATTCGAAAAAACTCACAGATTTGTGCTAGTTTTCCATAAGAATCAATGTTAAATTGAAAGAATGCACCCAAAGTTGCAGTTTCATAGCATTTCTATTTTTTTAAAGACATTAGATTTGATACTAGATTATATAGTTGTTGTAAAATACCTTCGTGAGGACAATTCAAACTGAAAATATCGAGATTCTTTTTACCGGCTTGTACTAGCGTACCTGAAAATTCATTGTATTCATAAAAATTCTTTTTATTAAAGAAGTATATGTGTCCGTTCGTATATCGAAAAACAGATGTAAAGTCCACCGATACACCGGGGAAATCTTTACTTGTCGAACCGTATTTCGAATATTTAAATGTACATTCATTCAATTCCATGTATAAATTGGGTTCATAAAAAATATATGTACGACCGGTGTACGTATTAACAACGCCGTTTATCTTTAGTATCTTATTTTGTCCTAAAACCGTATTTATTTTTGGGTACCCGGCTGTGAGTTGGAACGAGAGGACTTCTATTACATAAATATAATTGTCTATGAAAAATACTATCTCCCCATTTGGACGTTGATAAACCGCATCGATTTCGGTAAAATTTTTCGGTAAAAACGTTAACCAATCAGTTATCAGTAAAGGTTCGTGATATGTCTTTTCACCTAAATGTATTACCCATACGTACTTGCCATAAAATACATAAAGCTCTTGGTTAACTATGAGAAATTTATCAACTGTTTTAGTTAGTGCACAGAGATCGGGGTTTTTTTCGGCTTGTTTTACCGGGCTGTTTCGCAATTGTTTCTGCTGTTGCTGTTTGGTGGTTGCGGTGGCGACGGTGGTGGTGGTGATAGTACTGCGTCTTGGAATGTTATTTCTTTTCCCGTATAAACTTTGTACTGCAAGTATATCATCTTGGGAGAGGTCAAAGTCTGATATGCTAGAACCTTTAACGGGTGTCCAATAATGCGGATACATGATTGTGTGTGCTTTTGATGAATGACGAATACCTAAAGCATGTCCTATTTCATGTGTTAAGATAATAAGAAGACTCGTTTTTCCTTCAGGTAACACATCATTCACTCCAGTATGCCAATCAACCTGTGCATTTATATGTATTTCAGCTGTTTTCTTCACAGAATCCGGAAAATATGCGTGAGCCAATATACCACTCTCAAAATCAAACGGGCACCTTTCATTATCGACCGCTGTATATAGGTGATATTTATCTCTCATAGAGATTGCTATCATAGCATTTCTTTCGTACTTGAATTGAAACTGTAGGTTTGTATATTGTGACCATATGTCGAAAGCCTTTGAAGCTACTTGAAACAGTTCGGGGGTTGTCTGATGAAAAGTCCAAGTTATAACATCGGCATTCCACTTTGTCCGATGAAGTTGGTATGTCGCTATTGTATCCTCAACACCGCATCTGGGCTTCCTCATTAACTCTAGAGCTTCCTTGCTAATGGTGTTCGATACAGGTAGATTATAATATGATTGAAATCTGTTTAAAGCAAATATAAAATCGCTCGAATTTACAACTAAATCTATTGACGTTAAACCATGTTCACTTTCGCTCGATTTCAAAAACCCGAAATTTTGCAGGTATTTTACAACTTCGCTAACTGCATCAGCTACTACTACTAGAAATAAAACAAACATTTGATACATTTTGTGTGTTTAATGCAAAGTATCGATACATACTAACAAAATGTTATAATACAACAGTAAGTATAGTATGCTACGAAGACTGTTCTTCCTCCATTTCTATAAATTTGTACACTTCGTCCAACTGGTTGCCTAGTCCGAGACCCTCCATCAGGTTTATAAACCGTCTTTTTCCTATTGCGTTGTTTAAAAATAATTCACACACAGCTGCACCATTTTCATACAATTTCTGTCTAGTATAGAGCTCGTCGTCGCTAAATCCACAAAACCCCATTCCATACACAGCTTCATGGCCGGCATCGAATGCTAAGTCCTCACACAAACCTTGAAGATATTGTATAGCACTGCGCACATCTGTTGGTATAGCTGGAGCGGCTTCAGAGTAGCACATCCACATCTTACCGCTGTTTGTGTTCAAGTAATGACATAATAAACCGTTCAAATTGGCCATGTTACATTTTACAGTAAACTATTTAACCGCTAGATGGCACATCATGTACAGTTCGGAGGCTTATCAGTTCTTGCGGTTACTCGCGCTCGCTACGTCCTTATCAGCTCTTGCGGTTTCTTATCAGCTTATCGCTTCGTGCTCATTTCTGTAATAATAATATATTTTCTAAAGGGCTGATAACAGCTTCAGGCCCCCGCCCCCGGCCCTCGCCCCCGGCCCCCGCCCCCGGTTCCCGCACCCCGGCTCCCGCCCTCGATGTCTGCGCAGGCGCACCCTTCCCCCACCACACACCTGCGCGCGAACTTGAATTTCCCGCAGGCTGCGCAGAATTTCAATTTCCCGCCAAATACCTGCGCAGAAACCCCCACCACACACCTGCGCAGAAGACCTGCGCAGAGACACGTTTTGGCCCAGAACCCGCTTTGGTTATCTACTCTCATGCGTAATTTAATCAGTAGCACATATCAAAATTAATTAGATCAAATCGCGAATTTAATTAGGTCATCAAATCATATTTGGATTAATTTAATTCGCGGCGTCGCGACGCCTAATTAGTTCAATTAATTTGATATCAAAATCAAAATTTGATTGACAGGTGCGTCGATTAAAGTGCCCATATACTACTGGCAACACTTATCTTCTTGGCTGACTCTACCGGTACAGATCCAAGATTTAATTAACCCCTCTAAATGAATACACTTTTGTGATCCATCAATAATTATACCCAATTGCTGAATAATGTCAATTCCTAACACCATGTCCACGCTAAGGCATTTTACTATAAACAATCTAACAACACCTTCCCATTGATTAATAATTATCTTAACAATTAACATTCGGTTCGTGGTTGATATTTTTCTTTTAGTTGCAGATAGTAAATCTATTTTATTCGCTTTAATTATATTCTTATGTAGGACATCCAAATTATTTAAAATTATTTCATCATTTATTAATGATGCCATCATATTTTATAGTAGAATACTGTCTTCTTTTTAGTAGTGCAATGGCATCATCTATCTTTTTAATATTAAATATTCCTTACTATTTAAATGTTAAAATACGTGTGGTTCTTTATAACAAATTTTTAAATTACTATTTACATATTTACAAATTCCGAGTTTCCTTTTCTTATCTGAAAATGCTTTTAAAAATAATCTTCTGCCATAACTTAGCATTATAATAGTATGTCTTCTCATCTGTTATTTCTTCAAAATTGTCTTTTAGTCTTCTTGGTTTAACTTTATTCATATTTGTCTTCTCCTTATGCTTATTTATTTTAATTATGTCACATCCTCGGGAATTTCCAATTTTATTTACTTTAATTATGCAACCTCCTGCAATTCTTCGTACTTTATAAAATTCTTTATTTCTTCTTAAATATTTGTAATTCTTGTTCCTCATAATGTTATTCAGTATACCTACTGTTACCACATTTAATTCTTCATTATCGACTACTTCATTCTGTTTTACCTTTGTACAGTGAGCGCCAAAAAGCATTGGCCAGTTTCAATTTGTAATGACAATTTATTTGCTTAAATTACACAGTTAATCAAAACTATTTCTTAAAGACTAAGAATGGGAGATTCACTTATGGAAAATGCTGTCGGTTAAATGACCCTCCTCTTGTTGAATGCACTCTTTTAAACGGCCGGCGGCCGAAATCTCTCAACACACGTTGCCGCATATCCTGCAGTATAGCTTCAATATTTTCTCGAATAAACATTTTAAGCTTTTCCAGATTTCTTATCTTTCTTGTAAATACTCTGCTCTTTAAGTAATCCCAAAGAAAAAAGCCAGGAGTGGTTATATCCTGCGATCTCGAGGGCCAAGAAAGGTCACCATAGCAAGAAATCAGTTTATTTGGAAACGATTGTCGTAGGAGATCCGCATTAATTCTTGCGGTGTAATTAGTAGCCCCGTCCTGTTAAGACCAATATTCATTTACTATCTCCTCTATTTGCGATAAAAAGATCTTTGAAACATGTAATGTTTTTGAGAGGTAACCGTTACCGTTTCACCAATTTCCTCGAAAAAATAAGCCGCGACAATCTTTGATGATGAAACAGGACACCAAACTGTCACTTTCGGAGGATGTCAAACATTGAAACAAAACAAGTTTCCTATTTATGAAGAAATTATCAATTATTCCATAGGTGAAGTGTATGGGTTTTTATTAGGTATTGAAACTGGCCAATGCTTTTTGGCGCTCACGTTATTATTTCCCATAAAATCATTTTCCACATCTAACATATCCTTTGTCTGCATTGGCTTCTTTAAATCTCTCTTTTCAATAGAATCATTTTCCTTATCTTTACAACTGTTTAACATTTGATTTATTTCATTATTTCCAAATAATAATTCTTATTTTTCATCCAAAATTCTGTTTTCATAATCGTTATTTCGAAATCTAACTTCTAATTTATTCTTTACTAACTTATCTTCCATGATATGTGTAAAATTTTCCTCTAGTTGTTTGTTTTCCTTTTGTCTTTCTATTCTCACCTCATTCTGAACTTCATCCTTATAACTTCCTAATGTATCACTAATCTTATTTATTTGTGCTTGCAATTCTTGCTTATTATCGAATTGTACCTTATTAAATTCTTCCTTTAATTCCTTTATTGATTCTTCCATCTTTTTTACCTGGTCTTTTTGTTCTTCCACCTTCTCTGCAGTTCTCTTAATCGCTGCTTGTAACCTGCCTTCCCTTTCCTCAGCATCCTTCTTACTTTCCTCAGCTTTTTGTTTCTCTTTCCTCTGCCTTTTCCTCAATTGACTGTTGCAGATCTCTTTTACTTTCCTCTGCAGTTATTTCAATTGCTGCTTGCAACCTACCTTCCCTTTCCTCAGCTATCTTCTCAGTTGCTTGTTGATTTTCTTGCAATATTTGTTGCATCATCACCATAAACTTTTCTAACTTCTCATTTATATTTGTTTTCTGTTCTTCTACTTGTAATCTTAGCTGATCACCTTGCTGTATTACCTCCACTTCAACTTTAGCACCACTCGCCACTACTTCCATTTCTTCTTGTTCTCCGTCCTTTTCCTCTTCAGTCTTTTTGCTTTTTCTTGTAACCCTTTTGTCTGCCATATTTTAGTTTAAATTTTTAAATGCACCTACTTTTGATTACTAACCTTTATATTTAATTGTAAATCTTTATATTTTGTTCACCAATTGGACCTTTATAAAATGCTTTAGTTATTCTTATTGATTGTCCTATTCTATCACTTTATTTCTTTCAAAAGAACTCAGTTATGATACGTTTTTAAATTATGATTGTTTTAGTACAATCCTGTTCCTTAATTCACAACTGTTAATAACAAATTAACCATAAACTTGGTTTATCATTTACAATCAAACTCTTTTATTTTTATTTTTTTTACTAGCCTCACATTCAGACACCAATATTTATTTACTGATAGCTCCTCTTTTGCTGCTTTGTCATTCATTATGCATATCAATTGCACCAAGTTGGGCGACCAATTTATGTAGTGACAACAAGCACCACATTAAACAGCTATTATTTATGTAATAGCTTTAGTTTAGATAGCCCTTATTTAACTTTCAAATCAATTACGTATTTTGAATAATTATTTTAACTGAGTACTCTTGTCAGGGTGGTTCGCCAATCTAGTGATCTGTTAATTGTATTTTCAATTGTATTTTTGCGGGGTAGCACTGTTGGGTGCTAACCTCTTCAAGTCTATCAACTTAATCAAACAATTAGCTCATAGAATCTTTTTTGTAATTCTGATTGCTGATGTAATTAGTTAAATAAAAAAAAAATGTATTTTTAAAATCTTTGACTACTAAATGACACCCAATGTCAACCGACCTCTATTCCAAATCAAACCAGGTATTGACAATCGTATTTTACATTGACACACATATCAATCAATTCACCTACGTAAGTACTGTATTAAGTTTATTTTCACAGTTTCTTTTGCTGATTGTTATTCAAAATGCTTTCATAAATTCTTTACACAAACCTTAAAACTTCTCTAGCTTTCACTGCAAGACTCCTACCAACAACAGCCTCCAATGTCGTTAGTCTGCAACACCTACCGCTTACTCCCCAAATAGTGACAACTACGCTGGTCTGTCAACCCTCGAAGTGCATCTATCCTGTCAATAACTCCTACTATTTCCAGAATCCAGTCCTGCTCCCTTACAAACGTCACCGTCACACCAATCGACTCCCGGTAAGTTTCAGTATTATGATGATCCAAATCTAACCTTGTTTATTCTGCAGATAGTCCGATGTCAGCAGTACCCACAAAAATTATCCAAATCAATCAGTTACTTGTAAGAATCTCCAATAATATCTTGTATGTATCAATAAATCCAAATCTCTTCAAATAATGCAACCTTCTGTATTATTTATTTTCGATTCACTGTATTTGTACAATCTCTTCACCGATTGTATGTCTGTATTAGTTCCAATTTACACTTTCGCCCATCACACCATGCAGATTTGTTGCCAACCCCTTTTAATTTGCATTTACCAGACAATGATACAAATTAAGGCATTAATTTCCCATTTTTTTATTTACCAAAATTCGTTATTTCAAAAATACATGTACATTTTTCATGAGTTGTTTCAGTAAGTAATTAAACAAAATTTTCATTCCTGTTAGATACAATTCTTATTGCACACTTATTTATTTTAAATATCCTATTATTACATGCTATTAATTCTTATCATTCTAACAAATACATTTGTCAATTGTAACCTTGGCTTGAACTTTGTTAAAATTAAACTCAACCATCAAATTTGTATACCGAAATGTTATTTGATTATCAAATTACCTCACTCATTGTTTCAATTAAATGTCATTATTCATTTCAAAATTAACATCCAATTCTATCCAAACACTTCAAGATTTGATTGTAGTAATCTTCCAAATGTATTAGTTTTATATTTTTATCTTTAAACCCCCTTTAGTGTATAACAACAATACTTATTCTGGCATCGTCATTAATAGTAGTTTTTTGCAAAGCCCCTCTTCGGCGTTTCTTAAACTCTTTTTTTGATAGCATCTTACAGCCTCGTACATGATTCAAACGTGCAGCACCAAGAAGAAGTATACCGTTTTAGTTAAATATACCAGCAGGGGAATACTGGTAAACCAATTATCAAAGCAAAGTTTATGATTTACATGCGTTGGTATTATTTGAGCAAGCTTCACCACTACATTACTGCTTGTAGCTAAGTCAGGAGCATCTGTGTGTTACTTTGAGAGCTAGCAAAAACGTAAATTTTTTATCTAAAACCATAGACTCCGCTTAGGACAAATACTTTGTAACCCCATTTGTGAGGTTTCATTGCATTTTATTAACAGAAATAACTGGCCAAACAAACCTATATTGCGACCAGAAGCATGTAGATTGGCCATAAAATATTTCAGAAAATTAAATAGAACTGTCTATAGGAATCTGTTTGCATATGTCTGTTATTAATTTGCCTCAAACAATAAATTATTGGTCGCCGCATCTGGGTCATCCTACAGTATCTTCCGTAATGACGTGTAACAGACGGAAGGAAATTAAACATTTTCTTTATTTTAACAATAACGAGAGTTACACACCTCCAGATACAGAAGGCAATGATATGTTGTTCAAGATCAGCTCTTTGCTTAAAAATATACAGAACAGATTGAGTTTGATTCCAATGGAAGAAAATATTTCAACAGATGAACAAATTATTCCCATTTAATTCAGATCAGCGATCAAACAATCTGTCTTTCGTAAATATTTTATTACAGCACCAGCGTAGCTTAATGGTTAGAGCATCGGACTGCGGTGCGGAAGTCTGGAGTTCAAATCCCAGATCGATGCTTGGCGGGCGGTCTACCCAGTCGCTTTAAATAAGTGGGGGCCTGCGCTCGAAAGAACAAGGGGTAATAATGCGGTTGTCTAATGCGTGATGCTCACCACAGCACCACGTGTGTTGAATTTGACACGCGGCAGGCGGGTGTGATAGTGAGCATACGGAAGCTCTGACCTTCCGCCTTGTAGGCCAAGCTCCTTCATGGGGTGTTAGTGCCTCACCATTATTATAAACATTTTATTTTAATTGGATCTTTTCTGAGGCTTCCAGTTCCCTAGGCATTGACTTTCAGCTTTTCCGCTAATTCATTTATGGGAATGTCGTCTTTGTTATCGTCAGATTCTGTATCTGTTTCGAGCACAATTATATCCTCACCTTGATCAACATCTTTAGGTTCTTCGTCGTCATTGTGGCTTTCGAGAACTAGAATGTGGCATGGCGCATTAACTTCGTTTTCTGAAGGTCGGGATCATCGCTCTTACTATCAGCTGGTAAGTCTCGAACATATTTGTTATTCCCGTAAAATATTTTTAGGTCCATCTGAAACCAACAATACTTGTTTTTGCCTTGTTTCTAAAGTGCATGGGGTACCACCAAATCTTCCAATGCATAGTGTCCCATATACGACTCAAACAAATTTTTGAACATGGTTGTCAGTAAAACAAAAATAAAGTGAAAAACTTACCTTCAGATGAAAGAGCAGCGAACACACTATTCACCAATATTTTTTCCAGCCATTAAACATGAGCTTAACTTAGTAAAAATAGCAGACAAAATGTGGAACCTTCGTGATAACACAACTCAGACATGTGTCGGCTTGCAGAATTTCTTGTATAATCAAATTATTGTCCGTTAAAAAGTTCTAATACAACCACACTCTTCAGAAGGGTATAACTGGGCGGAGGAGGATTTAAAAGGAAACATGTGCAAAATGTTTGGTTCATCGTCCCCTGTAATAAAGCGACCATTTCTTCCGTTTTAGGAGTGGTAGTACCTACTTTTTAATGCCTGTGCCGAATCTTAATTTTTTCCAAAAACTGTTCCGCTTTAGCTGATTTTACACGAGAAGTTCCGCTTCAGACCAGTTGTAGACTATTTATTATTTGTACACTACACCTTGAGTCGGGTTTGCGTTGCTTACATAAAGAAAACCATGCACAAATAGCATTTTACGTGTTTGCTGATTATACAGACATATATAAATTATGTTATACTAATTTAGAAGATTTAATTTTGTTAATTTGGTTTTAGTTGTTATCACAAACTATTAAAATCGTATGATACTTGTATTTTATTTCAATAACTAAACTTAAAAATAGTAAAAAGAAAATAAACACTAGCAATTGGGAGTTAGAAATCAGCTATGGTAGGGCAATTCGGTGTGGCGTACATGAACCCCAATCCCAATACTTTTCATAAAACATGCAGATAAATCGGTGACATAATTTCTGAAAAATATAGCATTTCGCAGCTAGCAGCTTCATATCATACCAGGTGTTCATGCTGTGACACAACATTTTCACGCTATCGCTACAAGCACAAAATTACAGACCCCCAGATACGTCATCGAAGGGTTTCAATCGGGTCGTTCGGGGCTAATCAGTAAGGACAATGTTAATTTTGATAAAATTGGTCTTACCGATTTTCCAGTTTATGTGAACACCGTACGATTTCCATACGACAATTTACATAACAATTATGCACTCAACAATTACGCAACATTATACGACATGCATTCCAAGTTTCAATAAACTTATTATAACAAAATCGATGAGCCCTTCTTCTCTCGCCATGACTTTGCAGACAAAGCACCCATTGTTGTGATCGACTGTTCCCATCAAAAAGACTACCTTCATGCAAACGCTGTCGTTTTTCGAGTTGAATTTGAAACTTCCGGGAACGTTTCAGCCAACACAACCGCGTATTGCCTAGTTCTTCACGATCGGGTTTTTACTTACAACGCGTTGACAAAAGCAGTTAAACAACTGTAATTTCTCAAACTACTTCAGTCGCACCTTGGCTGTAAACGTAACTGCACCGTGGATTTACTCAAGCATACTTGTTTTCCACAATCTTGCTACATCTTTTGCAAGGTGCCACCGAGATATATGTAAAAGGCCGAGAAAAAGCAACTTTTCTACGTCGCTTTACTACCATCCCAACCATCAAAGTTGAAGAACAACCGGCCCTCACCCCATCACAACCCGCTTGTTTATATCACTCTAAACCAGTTTCTTATTGTGCTTTGTCTAACGTGTATCACATATATAACCACTATATAATGGAATAAAACAACTTTTTCATTTTTATTGTGTTTTTATCTGCATACAATATATTCAGTGTTACTACATGTGTTACACACCTACGTACTAGTGGAAAAACGTTCTACATAAATTGTCTGCCTATGACGTCTCGCAGTACTTCGGCCACAGTAAGTATCCTCCGCTGGAACAGCAACCATAGCTTCTCGTTCCCACATTGCTTTCCCTGCTTCTCGATATGCGTGCACCAACGTATGCAGAGTATACACCGCATTCTTCGCGTCGTCAAACTGCACGCTCTTCTTCTTTATTTTCTTTCTTTTCTATAAATGATTTTACTTCACACATATGCCACTGTAGGCCAAGACTAACCATTAAATCTACAAGGAAACTTTCCTTTATGGCTCCATCTAAAAATAGTCGATCAAAAGCTGTACCATTTTTGTACTTTTTTCTTGTTTATACAACTCCTCGTCACTGAACTCCCTACGTGCTAACCCGTATACGACTTCATGTGATGCATCAAAAGCTAAATCCTCGAACGAACTCATTAATCGTTGAACGGCACTCGGTACGTCTGTTGCTGCTGGCCGAGCGGCCTCTCCATAGCACATCCACATGACTACACTCTTAGCTGCCGACTCCATGCTTCTACTTTGACGTCACACTTTACCATAAAACTCGCGAACGTTAGCACTTCCACCATACACGTAGTCTTTTCAGAGTTCTCCTCCAGCTGATCCACTACAAACTTTACATTGACTAACCAGTTTCTAGAAATGTTTGCTACAACCTTAACTATTTCTTTATACAAACTCTCAAATTTCAACGCTTTTAATTCTGCGAATCACACTTCCACTAGTTTCTGCAAGTGCCACAGTTCTTCTACAGTTTTTTTCGCTAAGTACACCTCTGACAAGCCCACTTCCTCCAATGTTATTATTTTCCTTGTCTGAATCGCTTGGAATACAATCCTCTTCCTTCTTATTTCCAGATATGGCTACTGACCGTCGAGGGAATAGAAGTAGTTGGCAATCACTTCTTGATTTGCAATTAGGGCTGACCACTCCCACACGTCCAACTGCACCTAGTCGTTTTTGATACGCCGTATTACAATAACTGGAGTAAATTGTAAGCTCCACGCAATTCCACACGCAGTTCAAACTTGAGTTATTTAATTTGTACGCCCTACTACACAGGAGTGCCGGACAAAATAGTGGTTTCGGCTTTATACACACATCATTAAAAACCTCCGCTTTTTTCTGACTCTGGACTATTTCGATAGCTTTATATAATGCTTGCATTTCTACCTGTAGTTAAAGTGCTACTACTACCTTCCACGACTCTTCTTTCCGATTTTATTCACTTCCAAAGGTTACATCTGGTTGGCCTTCAAGCCCGCGTGGTGGGGGGAGGAAATGACCTTGAATTTGAAGTCCGAGTAGAGGGGGGGTTAAATGAGCTTGATCTTGGTCCGAGTGCCCTTGAGCTTGGCCTTGACCTTGACTGCCCCTTCCACAAAGTGGTCTTTAGTCTCAATTTCTCAACTCTATAGATAATTGTTTCGGTGGCTCTAAGTCGGTTCCTGATTTCTCTATTGGGAATATGGTCCAACCTGGTTATTCCGGCACTCCTCCGTAGGTAATCCATTACAACGGCTGTAAGTTTTCTTTTTACACCTGCATTCATGCTCCACACTTCTCATCCCTAGGAAAGTACTGATTCAACCATTGTTTTGCCTTTTCTTTTTAGTTTCTGTAGATATGTTTTTATCTCACCATAGGAGATTTAAAGCTCCAATGACTTTTCTGCTTTGTTGGATTCTACTTTTTATATCGAAAGTTCCCAACCCTTTCTTACTAATTTGCATAACTAAGTATTTAAATTGGTCAACTTGTTGAACTTGTACATCGTCATTTATCATTATCTCAAATTTCACTTCTGTGTTGACTACTAAATACTCCGTCTTCTAGAGACTTACTTGTAGTCACAATTTTTTGTATTCGCTGTATAATTTTTTTTATTATAAGTTCAAGATCATACGCGTCCTGCGTTAAACCACCTGATCGTCAACGAAACTTAAGGTAAACAGTTGCTCGTTGTTTATGGGGATACCCATGCCCACACAATACCTCTTCCAGTTCTGAAGAGCAACTTCTACATAAGTAAGTATTAAACGCTAGCGGAGACAGGCTACGACCCTGGCTGATTCCCCTATTAGTATCTATGAAAGTGGAGAGTTATCTTCCAATTTTTACGAAGGAAACAGTTTCTTCATACAGTTCTTTTATAATTTTAATCAAATGAGTATCAGTATTCATGTGGTGCAGTGCTTTCCAAAGCTTACATCGCGGCCCTGAATCGTACGCCTTTCTAAGTCAATAAAAGCCCGATGTACATCTTCTCTTTTTGAAATTGCTTTTCTAATGCATGCTGTAGTATAAACAAGTTATCCAGACACGATCGACCAAGGATAAATCTACTTTGCTCCTCTTCAATTTGTACTCCAGTATCCGCTCGTAGACTGTTCTGCAGTATTTTTCCAAACAATCTATTGAAGGAGCTAGTAACACTTTAACCTCTATAGTTGCCAGGGTCGGTTCTATTACGTTTCTTAAATAGTCACACAATGTTTGACGTTTTGCGTTGCCAGGTAATCGATCATTTTTCATTTGCATCACATTAGTTTTAACTTCTGTAGTAATTTCAGCTTTATCAATATTGTTCTCTTTCTGGCCTAATTCTACGCATTCTAAATATTCTGGTCGCGCCTCTACAAACAGGTCTTCTTGATACTTACTGCATTCAGTTATGCTAATAATGTTTTCATACCAGTCTTTACTTATTCTTGTTAACATTGAATTTTAGCTTAGACCGCGTAGTATTTATGGATAAACACACAACGTTCTCTGGCTTAATGTGCCTTGCACCTTGTAAACTCGAGCAAAAATCTACGCGATGGTGGGTTGTGTTGTTTGAGTACCTTGAGAATGAAAATACTTAAACAGATTTGGCTTTGTTGCTGTTTGTGCACCCATATTCACTAACGTTTCCCAAGACCTTGCAGATTGCATCATCAGAGTGAAAGTCGCACTAAGAACTGAAGGTCGATGTGGCTATTTATTGCTCTCTGTACCAGCCGCTGGGAGTGACGTAACAACCACCGCGCTGTTGGCCTAGGGGTAAGAGTGGCAGACTAGTTATCAGGGGTCCCGAGTTCAAACCCCGGGAGAGGCAAGAGTTTACGAATAAAAGCGTACAATATCAGTCCTTCTCAGGACTAACCAGGAACACCTGAAAACGGGAGTAGATCAAAACTCCCGAAACGTCGTGTGATATGCACCCTAGAAAGTGGAAAAAGTCCGATAAAAACACATCATAAAAGACCACTGCCAAAAAATGACATTCAGAGAACAACTCAATTCTGGTGACTCCTTTGTGCTTTATTTTCAATCTGTGTATAACTAATACTTTTTTTCCAAATAAATGGAAATACTCCAAAGTAATTCCTATTATTAAAAAAGGCTCTAAGTCAAACGTTACAAATTACCGCCCCATATCTCTTCTTTGCGTTTTCGGTAAAATTTTCGAATCCCTACTAAATAATAGTATTCGACAACAAATTTCTCCATTATTATCCATAGACCAACATGGTTTCATAAATAAACGTTCGACGGTCACTAATTTGGCAATTTTTGCTCAGTTTATTTCAGATGCACTTAACAACGGAATACAGGTTGACGTCATTTATACCGACTTTGCTAAGGCATTCGATTCTGTTAATCATTCGATTCTCTTACTCAAACTTGACATTTTTGGCTTTTCTATAAACTTAATTAAACTACTTTATTCTTATTTAGCGGATAGGAAACAACAAGTTTATCTTAACGGTTATTTATCTTACGAATTTACTGCATACTCTGGAGTTCCCGAGGGAAGCATTCTGGGACCGTTACTGCTTATTATATTTATAAACGATATAACTCATGTTGTTAACTACGCCTCTACATTACTATATGCAGATGATTTAAAACTTTTTTTTACTATTAATGACATTTCTGATTGCGAACAACTGCAAGATGATCTTAATAAAATCTGGGAATGGTCGGTATCTAATCAGTTAAGTTTTAATATAAATAAATGCCAATATATGACCTACTCTCGTAAATCCAATTCGATTTTGTTTCAGTACACCATGAATAATGTTAATTTAGAGCGTATTACAAGTTTTCATGACCTTGGCGTTACCTTCGATCCATCCTTAAAATTTAATCAACACATTGAAATTTTATTAAATTCTGCATCCAAACAATTAGGCTTTTTAATTCGTAATTCCCATTCATGCAATTGTCTTGACCCGTTCATAACTCTTTTCAACTCACTTGTACGTAATAAATTGGAATATGCGGACATAATTTGGAATCCATGCTATACTTATTACACAATTAGAATCGAAAGAATACAGAAAAAGTTTTTAAAGTATTGTCTTTATAGGTCCGGTGTTAATGACGTCATCACTGATTATAATTCTCTGTGCCTTCATTTTAATTTGACTGAACTATCAAATCGTAGAACGTTACATTTGTTAATTTTTCTATTTAATTTAATTAATTATCATGTTGACGCCCCTACAGTTTTATCACAATTACAATTCCGACTGCCTGATTTAAGGACCAGATCTCAATTTTCATTTTCATACTCGCTTTCTAGAACTAACGTGCATTTCAAATCGCCTATTCTAGCAATGTCAAATACGTTCAGTAAATTAGACGTAAATATTGATATATTTTCGCTCACAAGTGGTCAGTTTCGTGCTGCAATTTCCGACTGAAGTAATTTTTACTTCCTTTTACTACTATAAAGGAAGTATTGGATTCACCCCAAAAATTCGAAATTGAGTTTTCAACAGATCTTCGCGTTTTAGAGTCCCCTGATCCCAAAAAACATATTTTTTTTCATTGGTCTGTCTGTGTGTCTGTGAACAGAATATCTCAAAAACGAAAAGAGGTCTGGCATTGAAACTTCATATATAAGTTTTGTGTACTAAGTAGATGAGACAGCAAGCTTTTGAAGAAAATCGCATAACCGGAAGTAGGTGTTTACTCTTGTGATTTTTCAGTTTTTTTCGATTTTTTCAAAAACGGCTCTAACGATTTTTTTTAAATTTTACATTTTTCTTACATTTTTAATGTGTATTGATGTGAAATAGGTGATTTTCCAGTTGAATACTTCTAAAGTGGGTTTCTTTTGTTTTTTTTTTCTATTTTTTTTATTAACTCCTATTTTAAATAAAACACCCGGTATATTATTACATTTTTGAATTCACCTTAAAATTCTAGAGAAAATTTGTCTCTTCAACTAACACTCGATTTTGTACCGTTTTTGTAGAATTTGTAATTTTTGAAAATTTTTAACAAATGGTTAAAAATTAAAAGTGAAATTTTTGACTAATTATAAGATCACTGTAAAAGGAAGTTGTGTGAGTGTATCACACCAGATTTTTAAATTAGGTACTTGAGGTAGTGGAGCCTGTCTAAGCTGGAACACTACGCCCGCTCTCCAGATATTCACCCATCCAAGTACTAGCCATTAGCCAAGCAGGCTAGAGCTTAATTTTGCATGTGCCGTGAGATATACAACACCACTCAACCGTACTGCAGGCTTGCGCAAATTGAATTGGAGTGAAAAAAAGCATAGAAAAATAGTATACTAATAATTGGTAAACCTGCAGTTTAGAGCACCGAGATGTAAACAAACCGATCGGCACCACTCGGGGGAGAATATGCGGTGTTGCCAGACTGACTGAATGCATGCTCGTTTTCACGTGCTACATTATTAGGCTACCAATTATCCGCGGTAATCCTGCTTATTTAAAAATTGCAGTAATAACTAATAACGAGCGTGTGAGCAAACCCGTGGGCCGAATTGACTGATTTTGGTGTCAATCGACTCAGGGCGAAGCAAGTAAGCCAGTAGTAGGGTCTCTCTTGTACAAATTGCATTAAATGAATTATTTCGCGCCCAATTTGGGTGCAGAACGCTAGTAATTGAAATAAAATGACATCTGTTGGAAAATGGAAGAGGAAGATACAGGGGTGTGTAGGGTAGAAATAAAATCGACTGTATTTGTAACTAACCCTTCAAGCAGTGCTAAGTTTATTATTTAATATAAAAAAGTGCCAGACATGTAACTACAAAAATTAAAGTAAATTGTTTATAAAAAAGCGGAGATGTAATTACAAAAAATAAATTGAATTGTTAATAAAACTGTGCATACTTAATCTTAATCGCCCTTATTTAATTTAATTGTTCTAGCTGCTATTGTTTATTGCGTTGAAATTGAATATTCAATTGACTCGACCGTTAAACGCGAGGTTTTAATTTTAACTTGAACTAAACTATTTTCGATGCCCTAAGGCTTAAAAATCATTTTCGTAAATATAATGGTCTAAACCAGGGGTCGGAAAACTACGGCCCGGGGCCATATCCGGCCCGCCGTCTGTTTTTAATCCGGCCCGCGGGTTAATACTGTTTTTACACGAAAAAATGTAAAATAAATCAAATTACGCGCTATAACCACTGACATATATAAATGAACTGATTGAAGTAATAGGAATTTTTCTAGATGAGAAAAACTACCCACAGCCATTATTATCTAACAATGAATGGCTATGGAAATTTGCATTTGCTGCAGACATCATGCGATATCTTAACGAATTTAAATTAAAATTACAGGGAGAAACAGTGCTCATATATGAAATGTATTCTACCGTAAAGTCATATGGCAAAAAATTTGTATTGTTTGAAACACAAATCACATTAACCAAGTTTGACCATTTGCCATGCTGTAAAAATGTTCAAATATTAGCGAAATCCTTATTCCCAAAAAAATTCGCAGCGGATGCATTTTCTGAACTTGAACTACAGTTACAGTAGCGTTTTTCGGATCTTGATGCAAGTGCAAAAGACATTTCCATATTTCAAAATCCATTTGGTTGAGGAGCTTCCGTCAGACCTTCAATTGGAAGTGATTGAATTGCAAAATGATGATATGCTAAAAATGATGTTTAAAGAAATGAATCTAGCCCAATTCTATAATTATCTTTCGGAAGATAAATACGGTCAATTAAAATCATATGCTCGCAGATTTATATCTATATTTGGAAGTAATTACCAAGGTGAAAGGGCAATTTCGAAAATAAAGTATGTAAAATCGCAATACAGATCATTATTAACAGATGACCATTTGCAAACAACGTTAATGATAGGATGTACTAATTTCGCACTTCAGTATGATGAAATATTATCTCAGAAAAAAACAATTACATTTATTGCAATAGTACAAAATGTAACCAGTTCTATAATTTTTTGTGTTAACATGTATAGTATACACATATAAATATTACGTAAAAATATTACTACCTAATAAAATAAATGAACCTGTTTTTTTGTTGCTCTATGAGTAGAATTGCCCATGTAAATGTCTTCGAGTTTGCTACCTGGCCCGCCGAGCCTAAAAATTGTACGTTCTGGCCCTTTCCAAAAAAAGTTTGCCGACCCCTGGTCTAAACCTCATTCGTTAGCAGTTTCATTGAATCGGTGTGATTACGTTGAAAAGGTACCAAAAAGTTTCAGAATATATTTCAGAACTGAATAAACAACATTTGCATGCGAGACTTAAAAAAGCAAAACAAAAGGATTCTCCATAAGCAGCTTACATGAATAAAGTTATATAATCAGTGGTGTAGTGGCAAAATTTTCAGTGTGGGAACGCTAATTACTGACTTACCTATGGGAGGAAGTGGTCTGAGGGGTACCCCCTCCCCCCCACCCAGAGAGCGGGGGGTTCGGTTCGGGGGCCCTGTAGCCTATGGAATGGATAAAATTATCACAGGGAAAAAGAAAAAATAGAAGATGTAACATGTTTTTATGTATACGTTTACTAACAAATTCAAACACAAAGATTAAAAACTGAACATATTCAATAAAATTTTATAATGTATTTACAAATAAATGGCAAATGCATCTTCTTCCTCTTTGTCAGGTTGGAGGTTGGCTCGTCGAGTTCTAGTGTCATCAGCTGTGCGGTGTCGTCTTAACCATGTCTTGACGTAATTCTCTGGTTTCCATGTCTGGATACTTGGTCCATTCAACTTGATAAACATTAATGCTGATACGTGCTCGATGGTCAGTTTTGACCGTGTTGGCGATATAATAATATTCATGTGACTAAAGCCACGTTCACACTCTGCTGAACTGCAAGGAATAAGCTTTGTGCAGTTTATCAGAGGGTTTATGTCCTTCGGAATCGTAGTGCTGTTTTCCAGGTAATCTCTGAAGCTGTTCTTAATTTTGTTGGCATTCAACCTAAATCTTGCACAGAGATGTTCGATTTCTTGTTCATCGTATCCAGCATATTTTTCTGGAGGCCAGTTGTTACTTTCAAGTACTTTCAGTTCTGAAAGGAGAGATTCATATTCTTTTTCATAATTGTTGGTCCCTGTGGCTGTAGATGGTTCGTTACTGCTTCTTGTTGTGAAAAGTCTCCGTTTAAGGTTGTTAATAACACTTGATAGCAACTGCTGGTCATTAATAGCAGTTATTTTGTTTCTACTTGTTAAGGGAACATCACAAAAATTACCAGTGATTGCAGCTCTCTTGGCCTCAAGGGTCTTAGTTCCAGGTTTCTCTTTAAGGCACTCGAAAAAAGCAATTGACCTTCTTGTGAGTTTGTCTGCATAAACAACAGTTGCCTCCCTATTTTGAAGACATTCTGAAACCATTGTTAATTCAGCTAATATGTCATACATTATCGCCAAATCTGACAGAAACTGAGTTGATGTCAAGCGCTTAATCAACCCACCGTACATTGCTCGTTCGGTTGTTGTTCTGTTCTTGTCTTCTTGGGCCTTCTTAAAATGGGAGTACAATGCTTGATATCCATACCAAACGGCCATAACAGTTTTGAATGAACTGGAAACCCATCTCGTACCCAAAATGCGACCAACTTTCTGTAGTTGCAAATCAAGCTCACTAGCACACTCGGCTAGTTCTCTTTGGCATTTAGGCGATTTACTATACAGAGTGTACAGCTTGTCCATAAACATTTGAAAATGGTTAATAGCCCCAACGTCATTGATAGAATCACTTACAGCTAACTCTATCCTATGGTTCATGCAATGCCAAGGAACAATGTTGGGAAACTGTTGTAGTAGCTTTTCTACGACGCCAGATTTTTTTCCTAACATGACACTAGCGCCATCACAGGCAAATGCAACTAAGTTCTCTTTTAGGTACTCAAGATCAAACCCGATATTTTTTCAAACTACCTAAGAGTGCCTCAAAAATGGAATCAGCAGTTTGGTTAGGCAATTCAATTAGGTCTAAGAATAAGACATTTGGTGGCAAATCTTTGCTGGTTTCACATTTTAAATAAACAATCAAAGTAGATTTATCACTTAAGCTTGTAGATTCATCGATCAAAATCGAAATTTTACCTGAAATGCTTTTAACCTGTTGAGTAATTCGTTTTTTCATTTCATCAGAAATGTGGTCAATGATTTCAGTTGCACTAAATCTAGAGTGTAATCCTACACCAATGTCTACACCATTCATTTTCTGAAGTTGCAAAAGTTTAGAATAATCAGAAAAGGGCCTATCAGTTTTTGCCAAATAGTAAGCTGATCGAAATACTTTAATTGTAGATTCTAGATTGGAAAGGTTCATTTTATCACAAACGTTTTCAATAGTTTCCTCGTTCGCCTTAGCGGTTATGCTCTCAGCAGTCAAGTGGGCTGATGATTGCTTGTGAAGAAAATTTTTTTTTCTTAGGGAAGTAAGTTGGGCAGACTTACTAGACCCATTGAATGTTATTGCAAATGTGCACCATTCTTTAGAAATTGATGTACGTTCCATTTTAAAAGCACCAAAATGAGAAACGTTGCTACATAATGTACAGCCTAATGAACCGTTTTTGCAACCCAACCATGGGAAGGCTTCTTTTTTGCGTTCCCACATATCAATAGTCCATATAGAAGGCCATTCAGATTTATTTTGTACATCATGCTCATGCATATTCCAAGTCGAACTTACAGAAGAATTACTTTCAGTTCCTGCCTGTAAACCACTTTTTTCATCTGAAGACACACGTTTCCCTGAGGGAGATACATCTAAATCGTCATTTACTTCTTCACCTTTATCTTCATTTGGTTGCTTAGAAAAGTACGAAAACAGTTTTTTGATTTTTCTTTGACGGTTCCATGTTCGATTGGGATAATTGAGTAATCGCCCTTCAATTCAAGTTCGTCTGAATGTCTGAATACTATTAAAATAACACAACTAATTATTAAAGTAATATAGCGCACGATAACCTCACTAACAAACAAAATAAAGAGAACAGTCAAATCAGCGCGTCACCACTTGCCACACGAACGCCAGTAGCGCGACTGCCCTGTGCCGACTGCAGAGGTCAATGACAATGACTTCCCTCCCTCTCAAATCAATATATGAGGCACTCACACATTTTTTAAGATATTATTTTATTTACTTGCGTAAGTGATTTTAATTTTATTTGTTATTATTATTATTATTATTTTACTGAATGAAACCAGTGTGGGAACGCCGTTCCCACGCGTTCCCGCTCCACTACACCCCTGTATACAGTGTGTCCAAGATAAGGAGGGCCAGTATGGGGATCTCGGTAATGGTAAGAGATACAAATTTGGTTAAATGGGAAGAAAGTTGCGCAATTAAAGGACTAAAAAAATTACGTCTAGAAATCCTTGATATGATTTTTCGTTTTTGAATGATCTCAAAAAAACCGAATTTTTGGATTTTCTTTTTTATTTTTTTCTGGCGTTAATATTAAAGTTAGAGCAAAACTGATTAAACTTCTTTATAGCAACTTTTAGTGGACTTAATGATTACGTTATCAATTTTTTTATCCGACGTTTCGTCTTCGAGAAACCATCATCAACTTCATTTTTTTAAATACGGTCCTGGTTTTTTTATGCCAAATTTGCAAAGCCCTTGTTACTCTGAATTCAACAGTGTGCCACATATTATGGTTTAATTACGTTTCGAGCTTTTTTCTGATCATCATCAGAAATTTTTTTAGATACGGACCTGCATTTCTCATAATTTTGTAAAAATAAGTTCATACAGTAAGTTAGGCCTTTTTACATGCCGTTAAAATATTAAAATGCACATCATAATGTCATAATTCTGATACATTAATTTAATTACCAACGAATAACTATTAACAATAAACGACAAATAAATGAACAAAAGATAGACAGAAAGAATAACAAAATGAACATCGAAACCATTTAATAGGTATTAAATTTACAGAAGGTATTCAAAAAGGTTGCCATCATTCTCTATGCATAAATAACATCTAACTGTAGAATCTAAAACATTATTTAGCAATACTGGCGTTATACTTTGAAAGGCTTTAAGAACCAATCTTCTAAGTTCTTCTTCTATTTCAAAACGTTAAATACCTATTACATTGTTTCAAGGCTCATTTTCTCATTCTTTCTGTCTATCTTTTGTTCATTTATTTGTCGTTTATTGTTAATAGTTATTGGTTGGTTATTAAATTAATGTATCAGAATTATGACATTATGATGTGCATTTTAATATTTTAACGGCATGTAAAAAGGCCTAACTTACTGTATGAACTTATTTTTACAAAATTATGAGAAATGCAGGTCCGTATCTAAAAAATTTTCTGGTAATGATCAGAAAAAAGCTCGAAACGTAATTAAACCATAATATGTGGCACATTGTTGAATTCAGAATAACAAGGTCTTTGCAAATTTGGCATAAAAAAACCAGGACCGTATTTAAAAAAATGAAGTTGATGATGGTTTCTCGAAGACGAAACGTCGGATAAAAAAATTGATAACGTAATCATTAAGTCAACTAAAAGTTGCTATAAAGAAATTTAATCAATTTTGCTCTAACTTTAATATTAACGCCAGAAAAAAATAAAAAAGAAAATCCAAAAATTCGGTTTTTTTGAGATCATTCAAAAACGAAAAATCATATCAAGGATTTCTAGACGTCATTTTTTTAGTCCTTTAATTGCGCAACTTTCTTCCCATTTAACCAAATTTGTATCTCTTACCATTACCGAGATCCCCATACTGGCCCTCCTTATCTTGGACACACTGTATAATGTTACCGTTCAATAATGGCACACAAAGTTTGCGCCGTTCTGTCCTCTACCTCAACCAAAAAACATTGGCCAGAAGGCCAGAACCCCTTTCCACTCCACCAAAAACCCAGTGGCCAATTTCTATGGCGTAATAAGAACAAAATTACCAATCTCTTTTCTAAATTGTTATTATGTACTAGCTGGCCCGGCAAACGTTGTTCTGCCCAAAAATAATTTGTCTCTGAAACCCCGTTTAACCACTATAGAGTTTTAATTTTATACCATGTCCATCGTCTTGCACTTAAAAATAAATGCCATTTTCGCAATCAACGTCCCAAAACATTATATTAAATAATAAACTTAGCACTGTTTGAAGGTTTAGTTACAAATACAGTCGATTTTATTTCTACCCTACACACCCCTGTATCTTCCTCTTCCATTTTCCATCAGATGTAATTTTATTTCAATTACTAGTGTTCTGCATCCAAATTGGACCCGAAATAATTTATTTGACCCTACTACTGGCTTACTTGCGTCCCCCTGAGTCGATTTACACCAACCAAAATCAGCCAATTCGGCCCACGGGTTCGCTGCAATTTTTAAATAAGCAGGATTACCGCGGATAATTGGTACCGTAATAACGGTGCACGTGAAAACGCGCATGCATTTAGTCAGTCTGGCAACGCCGCATATGCTGCCCCGAGTGGTGCCGATCGGTTTGTTTACATTTCGGTGCCCTAAAGTGCAGGTTTACCTTAATAATTCGTTAGGGGTTACACCACGCTGTAGAAATTTTGTCCTGCTGTCAAGGTGACTAAGGTCAAACAGAAGTGTGGTTACAATTGATTTTAGTTTTGAATTCTACTTTTCCTGACAATAGTGTAACGCTGCGCTGCCTTTATCTGAATAATTAAGGGAAAATGTAAGTAAATTAACAAAACTTTATAGAATATATAGAATTATTAATAGATTTCGACATAAATTACTATTGTCATTCGTAGAATCAACGATCACAAAAAATTCAATATTAAGAATGTGCAACCGGGATAGGAGTAGCTACTGCAAACTCCATCAAGCTATTGTGGAAAACAGGTCTGGCAATTTTCCTAAAACTTTTTAGCGTCAATTTACCTACTCTGAAGTTCTATTATATACCTTAACCTTTTTTCAGCTTTGAGACTGTAAATCAGCTGTTGCAAAAGTCCACCAACTCCATAAACTGCATTGAGCCTGACTGGGGCACGCCTTTGCTCATGGCCCTGCAGAAGAGCGCAGCTGACAGCATCATATTGTGCCTCCTCCAGGCAGGGAGTGATCCGAACACCACATGTGGAGGGAACTCGGCTTTGCATTTTGCAATAAGCCGCCCCAACATTGCCCTTGCACTGCTAAAGAGAGGTGCCAACCCAAATTTGAAGGATTGCTTAAATCGCACTCCTCTGCATTATGCAGTTACCAATGAAGACCTAGAAATGGTTTGCATGCTACTTCGCTATGGAGCGAGTGCTTCCATGAAATCTTATTCCGGCGCAACCCCACTTGACGAGGCCTTGATAGGGCGGAACTTTAATATTGCCACAGCGATGATGCATTTTGTCACTTACGATGATGTTAATTTCGATTTTGGCGATTATCTCAACACTGAGCATGTTTTATTGTTGGAATATAACGATCCTGAATTGTTTAAATTGTATTGGGCTAAAGTCAATCACCGCTTGCGTTACAGAGCATTTCCGGACCTCCTGGTGTTTTTTTTTAGTCGGTGCCAATATGACGCCCAGCACTGGATAGAATGTGTGCTTTTAATGCTGAAATCAGAAATTGGCTTTGAGCTCATGGGTAGGTTTAGCTTGGGCGAGGTCTATGCTTGCAAGATGCCCAACTGTACCTTTTTGACCTCTCTCATAATTAACATGGATAAAAGAAAGATTGAGCGGAAGTATCGGCTGTTTCTGTTGAGCACTATCTTCAGTTTGGGGGTTGAAGCCTGCTTCCACAGCTTCGAGCTGTTGCATGAGCTTTTTGGATTTGGCGACGAGCTGGAAACAATGATATATGGCAGCAATTACACAACAGCGGTCAGCGTGCACAGAAACGCCCTCCAGTTCCCTCTTGCCATTCTGCTCCTGCCCGTGGGTGAGATCAAAATATTCCAGGTGGACTCGATGTCGGAGCAAAACCATTCCATGATAATGTTGTTCATTTCATCACCACTCAAGTTCGCTTTAGACACGATGGGGTTATTATCCATACCTCACCTGGTGAAAGACCACTTGTTGATCTGCTTTAGATGTCCAGCTTATCATCCCAATGCAGAACGAAGAGCTGTCTTAGAGAGGCGACTTTGCAACCTACGATTTCTTATGGATCTTCAAAGTATACCTACCGTGCCATCGCTGACAGAGCTAAGCCGGGACGCTGTGCGCAAATTCATACATCAGAGTGGTGCAGTCAAGTATCCTTATCAATTTCATGATATAATCAAGGGCTTGGATGTGCCACATATTGTTAAAGATATCATCAGGTTTAAAAGAAAGATTTACTAGATGCGGCATTGTAGTTTTATGTTCACTAAGCAAGCAAGATAAACACAAAGATCAAATAACTCTCCAGATATTAAGGCGTACAATGTCTTATTGAAATTTAATATCATATACTATTACAACCACTGCATCTGCTTGCATTTAGCATGAGGAACATTAGGTTTCAGGACATCTAGCTTGTGTTTTATGAAAGTGACTATCAAAGCAGATATTTCTGTAGATAGAGCAGTAAATAAAAATATGTTTGTAGACAGAGTTGAACAAATGTGCCTTGTACACGTATTAAAATATGTAGTAACTCACTGTTATATGCAATATAGATGTCAGAACTTGTAGGTTTTTGTTCATTAGAAGTAGCACTCCCAGCATGTAATGGACATGTAAGTATATACACAACTCCGGTGTAAGTATGTAGTACATATAGAAGGTGTTTATTATATTAATTTGAAGCAGAATTTGTAGAACAGTTTTTAGCTGGTTTTTATGTGACAATGGATGTACCTCCAAAAGTTACGCACCCAACTTAGGAAGCACTCTGTATAATAGTAATAATTAAAATAATAGAATGCATACAAACAAATCCTACAGTAAATAAATGGAAAATTAAAACAATACGATATCCTTAATTATACAGGATGTTAAAAAA
This sequence comes from Agriotes lineatus, assembly GCA_940337035.1. Taxonomy (NCBI): domain Eukaryota; kingdom Metazoa; phylum Arthropoda; class Insecta; order Coleoptera; family Elateridae; genus Agriotes; species Agriotes lineatus. The sequence goes on from OW679202.1 coordinate 18,021,465, forward strand.
TGTGTTCTGAAATTTTCCGACTTCCTTCATATAAATTATTAGCGAGGTCTTTTACTTCGTCTACTAGGGTCTACTTAGGCCCGTTTTAACCACAGAAACGGAAAGGAATATATTACGAAAAATTAAAGATAATTTCGGCACCAGAATAAGAATTTGGCATCAGCGCTCCACTTGTACAAAAAACTAATCATGAGCAATGTACCTGTACCACATTCAACGAGCACAAGCCTTGATTGTAAAACATGGTATGCGTTTTCCCAAATGGTTTATTAGAAAACGTCCTGACAACCCTAACTTTGCTAGGACTATTCTTTTTAGCGATGAGGTGTAACAACTTTCTATAATAATCAAGTTTGGATTAATGGAAATCCCCAGGCGACTGTGGAATCGCGACACTAACATCGGCATTCTTTAAATGTTTGGCTGTCCGATAGGTCCAGTTTTTTTCCTGAATTCTCAAACCAGTTAGTTTATTATAACTTTTTGGTCAATACTTTGCCCGTATTGTTAGAAGATACGCATATGAATAATAGGCTCAATTTATGGTTAATGCACGACGGAGCGCCACCGCCACCATAAAGTAACAATGAGAGATAAAATGGCAGAGAAGGTACAGTTGCATGGCCTAGGTCTCTTCGAACTAAGATGTCAGTCTAGTGTAGAAATGAAAGTGGGCATGTGTAACTACTATAGTAGCTAGTTTATTATCCAAACAAGCCAATGAACACTGCTGACTTGTGAAACGCACCATACCGATTTCACCGGTGTATTCTTCATTATAGATTATGGGCTCCCCTGTTAAATTTACAGCAAAATAGCATTTAAACTTTTTGTAGAGAAAAAGATACTAAACATTTATCCCTTTTACAAAAATCAGTAGTGCCATGGAAAACATCGAGAGTGCGAGCAATTTTTACCTTTTGTTGACATTTGACAAGTTTAAAATTAAAGCTTAAAAATCGATGGCCGGTCCCAAGCCACACAACCGTTGAACGATTGGAAACTGGAACTCTATTAAATATGAAATAATATGAAATTGAAAGTAAGTTAAAATCGATAAATTCAAATAGAAGTCGAAACGCACCCTGATTGGTCGTGACGTCAGAACTCATATCGATGACAGTAAGGTACTATATTTATACGAGCAAGCTCGTCTGCCATTTTGAGTCACTGGAAGTGGCGGCAAATTCAAATTGTAGTTACTTTCCAATTAGCATACGGTAAGTCGGAATAACAACGATCATATCATTTAATTGTACCGTCTTAAAAAAGACTGGTTTTTAAACAAATAAAAAGAAAACAGACAATATCGAAACATAAAACACTGTTAACCAACACGCAAGTGGTTCAAACTAGAGAGATTCAATAGTACCTTAGTTCAAACAACAGTGACGAGTGACAGAACTCAATAGAACTGACAGACACAGTTGACAGCACAGAACAACACCTACACACTGTATATAGATTTCAATAAACACACTTGGATGAAGACTGTAATTATAATTAGCATCGTAATGGAATGCACCAAGATTTAAATCAGCATGCAGTGTTCGTCTGGATTGGATAGTACGTACTCCCAACGGTTTCTAGTCTTGCTTGGCTGACAGACGACAGAACGCACGGTTACCGGTCAGCGCAGCCAAAGGCTTGGCGCTAAAATCCCTGTGACACAAAATCTAGTGGGATAAGCTTGCCTGATTAATAAAGCACTCTACATCAGTGTTTCTCAAAGTGGTGGTCCGCGGACCGTTACCGGTCCATGAACAAGATGTCGCTGGTCCGCGAAGTTGATTGTTGATTTTGAAAATCGATATTCACTCCCCCCGCAATACTAGCCCGCCGTCTGCAGTAGAATGCACGAATGCAAAATAATTTTTCAGTCAGACAGTCAGTGTCACTGCTTAGCTTGCGTACATTACGTGCTGGATGGTTGAAATTGAAACATCTTATCATATATTTGTGAACTTACCGATTTAACAATGTAAGTACCTACCTACTAATATTTTATTAGTTATTATGCAGCTGGCTACAATAGACCAATTGTTCGTAGATGACGAAACGAGGTCCATTGGACTCATTTGTAAAGAGAGGAACAGCAACTGCTGATCAACACGAAAATACGTCAGATTCCGATGACAGTGATTTAAGTTCAAGCCAAGTACCTTCAACAACAAAACGATTTCGTTCCACATGCAAGCGCCAATATGACTCTTGTTACATTCAATTTGGTTTTGTAGTTTTGAATGATGAAGAAGTACCGAAACCACAATGCGTCGTTTGTAGTGCCGTTTTGTCAAACGACGCGATGAAGCTGTCGAAACTAAAAAGGCACTTGAATAATAAACATAAAGAATTAACTTTAAAGCCGGTTGAATTTTTTGAAAGAAAGCGTGCTGATTTGAAAGGTCGCCAGAAGAAAATACTTCAATTATCACATATTAATACTGCTGCTCTACAAGCTTCTTACAAAGTAGCTCTTAGAATTGCCAAGGCTAAAAAGCCCTATATAATCGACGAGACGCTGGTGTCAGTAGGGTTGCCAACCGTCCTTTATTTTAAAGGACAGTCCTTTGTTTCAAAATAAAGTCCTTTGTCCTTTAGTAAGGTGTTAAAGAACAGTAATTGTCCTTTAAAACCAAACAATTTATCAGTACCTTAAAAAAGTAATATTCAATATAAAAAATGTCTCATTTAACGCTTAATAGTAATTTGTATACCAAGGCACTGAAGTTTACCTTTTTATCACGAATATGGATTTAGTTGCCGAGGCCCGTAGAGTCAAGGTAAATAAACCACATAAAGTTTTTCAATTTTTTTTAAACTTGACATTTTTATTACATTTTAATGTGAGATAGGTGATTTTCAAGTTGAATATGTACCTCTAAAATGGGTTTCTTTTGTTTTTTTTATTAACTCCTATTTTAAATAGAACACCCGGTATATTATTACATTTTTGAATTCAGATTAAAATTTTAGAGAAAATTTGTCTCTTCAACTAACACTATTTTGTACGGTTTCTGTAGAATTTGTATTTTTTGAAAACTTTTGACAAATGCTTAAAAATTATAAATCAAATTTTTGGTTAATTATAAGATCACTGTAAAAAGAAGTTGTGTGCGTGTAACACAATAGATTTTTAATTTTGTACTCGAAAAATTTTTGATTATTGTATGTGGATTTAAGCGGTGAATTTCATTTTATTATTATACTGTTCAACTGTTGTGGTGGTGGTATGTCATTGTTTAGTTTAGGAGATAGTCAGTTATTTTGTTTTATTTCATTTAAGTCTTGGCGACACTAAGTCAGTTATTAATTTAAGTTATTTATGTTTCCTGTAATTGAGAATTTACTTCCCGTTGGAAATAAATCTATTTATTATTATTATATTTATTATTAAACCATAGCGGTTGTTGTCTTTTCTTTAGATTTTCTTCTTCCCCCAATGCATCAATTGCTGCTTTATGTATGGCTAACATAATGAACTCATTTTCTTCTTCAATATTACCGTTTCTTGTTACTTCTAGTTGCTGTTGTAGTCTATCCTTGTACAATCCACTAATCTAATACCTTCTTGTTGTAGCAAATACAATCTGTACTTTTTCTCTGTAGTAAGCGTAGTTATGCTATGGTTGCCCATCACACATTGTTTCATTAGTGTGGAAACTTTATCTAAATTGCGCATGTCATACGCGGTTTAGGAGGGGTGGCAAACGGAGGGAAGTAACTAACCATTAAATTCGCCACGTTTTGCTATAAGTACAATCTGTAAACAGCTGTAAATAATATATTGCCTTCTATTAAACTTATTAAAAGTCTCTAATAACAGTATTTATTAAACAACTGGTTCTAAAGTGCAAGCATAAATTACTACAGACAAGTAAATTGGCACAAATAGGCACCAATAAATATCAACACAATCAATCAAATAACTAGCGTAGACACATTAAAAAGACGCTGCATAAGAAAAAATGAAAAGGGCGAGCTGGACAAATACAATAGGTTAAACAAAACAAAAATAAAACAGTGGTTAGCAGTTAGCAGGTTGATTCCTGATTTGAAGGTTGTCCCATCAAGGGATAAAATCAATTAACGAGGTTTGTGAGCCGGAGGTTCATATAAACCCGACCGCGTCGGAATAATTCCGGCGAGCAAATAACTATAAAATCGAAGATGCAGGTTAGCACGCATCCTGTTAAACAGGGTGCCGCAGAACAGAGCGATGCAAGCGGTAAGCTAACCTTAACCCCGGTTGTAAGCTCGATCTGACATTATGACAGTACCCAAAATTTAGAAGAGGCGAAATATCTTCAAATTGCATGGCCATACAGGGGTCGAAGAGATCTCTATGAGAAACTCATTCGGATTGTTATGACAGTTTAAGTAAAGGCTTGAATGCGCTCCTAACAGCAATAACTAATAATTCCGGATTTCAAATTACTTTTCGATTACTTAAATTTTGGTCGATAAGTGACCGCGAGCGGTTCAATAGCCACAAACTTTCAAATACTCGGTGACGTTGGCATGTAACCTCAAAAGCTGAATTTGTGTGCACAGGCCCAGAATATATCGCAGCAGACTCCGTCGATAAGTACAGTTAAGCCGTAACTCAGGTGAGTTCAAACGCCCTATGAAGGTTTAATGGAATAACCGAGATTCATAATACGTTACAGAGTACCATGCATAATCGGTGTTCGTACAAAAAAAGTGCTGTACATGGCGGTGAAAAATAAATTGTGTATAGTGTGTGCATGCAAGGACCTCTACAAAAATAATAAGTGTTGTGAACACATATGTTACAGAAACTGGACCGAAACTTCTACTGCAATGGAAACTTCTACTGCAATGGAAGCTGCGATAATCGTTGAAGGATTCCAGAACTCGGTAGCTCTGTACGGTATTAAATTTGTAAAATTGATAGGAAATGGTGACAGCGGCGTTTACAGAAAATTATTGGAATGCATGCCATATGGTCCAACAACAGTCATCCAAAAAATTGAATGCAAAAATCACATTTTACGGAACTATATCAACAAAATTAGAGAGTGTGCAAACAAACCAAAAACTGAAATACGTTTGAAAAATGCAATTTCCGAAAATGTACTTAGATTTCGAACAACAATTACCAAAGCCATCGAGTTTCGAAAGGGTCAAAACATTTCAACAATTGAAAAAATTAACGAATTAGAACTCTATATGTTAAATGGACCTAATCATATTCTGGGCGACCATAGCGGATGTGCAGATAGAAATTATTTTTGCACTGGTCCTAAATATGTAGAAATAAATATGGTACCATATTTAAAAGAAAATGGAATTTTCGAAGATGTAATGACTGCTGTTCGTCGAGTGGCAAGTCAATCTAATGGTTTGATTTGCGACGTTACCAACAATTCTGCTGAATTGTACAATGCACATGTTGCGAGGTTTATGGGTGGTATAAGAGTTAATATTGCCCTCCGAAGATCTTATCAAAATCGATGTGAGACAGCAGTTGTAGCACACAGTGAAGTAGGAATGCTTCACGAAGTGGTACAAACTACAGCCAAAGCAATACCGGGTAAGTATACTCTATTGTACTCGTACTGCGAAAAATAAAAATTGACGTTGGAGCTTCGTAGGGAAAAGGGGAATTCCAAGAAAAAAACCAAAATAAAACAGTTTGCGGACGCGGATGCAGATTATGGTCCAGACGCTGCTGAATCCATTTCCGATATGGCGGACGAAGATATGCAGAACGCACAGCAAATCTTCTTGCAAGGGTCATCGCAAAATATAATCAACATATTAGAAGAAACTCTCGGGCAGCATAGAAGTAATCGTTGGTATGAAGAACGACGCAAAAGAGTTACGACATCGAACTTTGGGCGTAATTGCAAGTTGCTCCGTACAACCTCATGTGCTAATATGATAAAAAATATGCTATACCAGCTGTTTTCAGGAAGTGCTGCTACCCGCTATGGTAACGACAACGAACACAGGGCAGTTGAAGTGTTTCAAGAAACGATGCAAATGACGGTTAGTTTATGTGGCTTATTCGTCAGTGCAGATCATCTTTTTTTAGCTGCATCACTCGAAGGTTTAGTAAATGATAACGCCATTATACAAATAAAATAGGTGTTGCTAATAACAAAATAAAATTCTGTGAAATTCGAGAAGTACAACTAAAGTTAAAACAGTGTGATAATTATATGTACCAAATTCAAGGACAATTAAATATAACAAAAAAGACCTTTGCTATTTTGTTGTTTGGACTCCCACCGGTATATTCGTGGAGGTAATCTTCTTCTTCTTTCTCAGCCGTTTTCTACCCTTTGGGTATAGGCCTCCATAAAGGTTCTCCAAGTAGCTCTATTTTGTGCTACCTGGTACCAATTTAATCCTCCTGCTCTCTTGAGGTCATCGTTCCATCGCATTTGTGGTCTTCCTACGCTTCGGCTGTTGATCCACGGTCTCCATCGTATTATCTTGCCACTCCATTTGTCTTGTCCTCTTTCCACGTGTCTAGCCCAGTTCCATTTTAATGTCACCATGTGGTTAACGATATCTATAACCTTTGTCTTCTCTCTTATCCATACATTCGTTTTGTGATCTCTCAACGGTATGCCGAGTATCCTTCTCTCAATTGCTCGTTGGTTAACTCTCAATTTGTTCAGTATAGCTTTAGTGAAAGTCCAGGTCCGTGCGCCGTAGGCTGTCACTGGCAGGATGCATTGGTTATATATTTCGGCTTTCAGTGTAATTGGAATATTCGTAGCTAGTATGTCCTTTACCTTGTTATAGGCGGCCCAGGTAAGTCGTATCCTTTCATTTATTTCCAGTTCTTGGTTCTCCTTTCCTACGGTTATGGTCTGTCCTAGGTATTTGTATTTGGTTACCTTATCGATCTTGTTTGTTCCAAGCGTGACATATTGATTGACGTCTTCGTTCTCTGTTGTCAAGTATTTTGTTTTCTGAAAATTAATTTCAAGGCCAATAAGGGCGATTGCTCTGTGAACGTCCTTGATGAGGCTCACTAGCTCTGATTTTGATTGAGCAATCAGGAATATGTCATCAGCGAATAATAGGTGATAGTAGGTGATGCAGTCTCTCTCTGCTGATATTGATGCCCCGGTTTTCCCAATGAATTAATCTTAGCGCATCTTGCAGGACTAGAGTGAATAGCTTGGGCGACAATATGTCTCCCTGTCTTACTCCTCGTCCGATGTTTATTTTGTCAGATGTGTCATGTAATTTTATTTGTAGAGTGGCTTTGTTATAAATGTTTTTTATTAGGGTGTTGTATCGATGGTCAATTCTTGCTTCCTTTAGAGCTTGCTCGATTGCCCATAATTCGACGGTGTCGAAAGCTTTCCGGAAATCTATAAATGCCAGCCAAAGGGGTATATTATACTCTGTTGTCTTTTCCAATAGTGTTCTTATCGTTTGTAAATGTTCGGTAGTGCTAAATTCTCGTATAAACCCTGCTTGCTTCGGTGTTAGGCGGTTGGTTATAATTCTCGAGAATAGCTTGTAGATTTGGAATAGTAGGCTAATAGGTCTATAATTCTCCAGGTCTTCGGTGTCTCCTTTCTTGTGAATCAATATTACAAGTGCATTAGCCCAATCTTCTGGAATGTCTTCTTGCTGCAGGCATTTGTTGAAGAGTGATTCTAGTTCTTTTATAAGTGAAGCTTCTCCGAGTTTCAGTACCTCTGCTAGGATTCCATCTTCTCCGGCAGATTTCCCGTTCTTCGTCTGTCTCATTGCCACTGTTATTTCGTCTCTATTAATTGGTGGTATATCTTCAGAGCCTACGTTTGTAACTTTTTTTCTTGTGTTTTGTTCGTCTATGTCGCTTTTTACCTTTGTTGTATAAAGGTCTTGGTAGAAGTTTGTAACTGCTCTCATAATACCTTATCTGTCATTAGTCCAATTTCCTTTCTTGTCTTTCACTTTTATAATCTCTTGTTCTTTTGTTGTTAACCGTCTTCTAAGAACTTTCATACCTCTGTGATTTTCGAGTACTTTCTGCGCTATTTTCGTTTTATGTTCCAGTATGTCTGCCTTTGCCATTCTTCTGACAGTTTTGTTCAGTTCGGTATACTCTGCTGTATATCTCTTCTGTTCCTTTATTAACTGTCTTCTTTTCTCTAGCATGTTCAGTGTTCTCTGTGAAAGTTTGTTTTCTCTAATTGTTTTCAATCTATAGGATTTAGTTGACTGTTTTCTGCATTTACGATGTTTCTGTTGATCTCTATGATATTGTCGGTTTTGGATTCTTGTTCGCTAAGTTGCTTTGTGAGGCAAGTTTGAAATCGATGGGAATTTTCTTTTAGTTCGTCTTAGTTGACACGTTTAGATAAGGGTCTGTTCATTTTCTTTTTCCTCTCAAGTTTCGTATTTATGTAGATATGTGCTCTCACCAGGCGATGGTCGCTGCCCGTACTAAATCTGTTCACTACGTCCACGTCATGTATCATATCGATGCTGTTGGCCAGTACGTAATCTATCTGATTTCGAGTGTTCCCATCTGGGCTGCGCCATGTCCATTTACGATTAGGTCTTTTCTCGAAAAAGGTGTTAGCATTATAAAGATGTTGTTCCTCCAGAAAATTAGCCATCATTGAGCCCCTATGGTTTCTAATTCCTAGTCCATGTTTTCCGACATATTCTTCCGTTTTGTTTATCTGACTGCCGATTCTGCAGTTGAAGTCCCCTGTTACCAATGCATAGGTTGTGCTGTCTTCTTGTAATCCTTTTGATATATCTTCATAAAATTTTTCAACCTCATCGTCATCTGAATTGCTTGTGGGTGCATATGCTTGAACAATCTTTAGTGATATTAGTCTGTTTAGTTGTATTGTTATATATATAACTCTTTCAGACACGGCTTTTAATATTTTAACATTGTTGACTAGTTTTTTGTGTATTAGAATACGCACACCTCTTAAACTTGAATAATCGTGTCCTTTATAGAACAATTTGTGGCCTGACTGGAGTTCGGTATATCCTTCGCCTCTTTTCCTTGTCTCACTGATACCTAAAACATCCCATTGAATTTTATCTAATTCCAGTTCTAGTTCTTCAATTCTGTCTTCCGTAGATCGAATATTGTACGTAGCAATTTTCATCTTCGTATGACAGCCTAATCCATCCCAGCGATTCTTTACACCCTCTGCTGGTCCATTACTCCTACAGCTGCCGTTGTAGGGAACTTTCCAGCTGCTAGGGACTGAGGGCCTTTGTTTGAGTTTACTTGTCATTTGCGTTAGGGTTTAGCCGTTTAAACACCACGTTGGCCAAGCGTCTTGGTGAGTGGTGGAGGGATATAGGAAGGATACTTATGGCGTGGGTGGGTGGATGTGAATTTAAGGGTTAGGACGTGAATTCTCCCTGATATGGAAAGTGGGAGAGAAACACGGCTCGCGTGGGCAGGGGCGCATCCCTGAAGTGGACCTGTTCCCTATTTGGACTATAGGGGAGTGTCCACCCGCTACCCGGGTGGAGGTAATACACACATATATTTCGTTTTGGGAAAAAATATGCTACCAGAACTAAAACAGTTTTACTTACACGCATTACTTCCAGAATTAATAGATTCACGGCATGCACGAAAATTGCTTATTCGGGAAACGTACCTACAGTATGTTATTGTGTAAATATGTATATATAAATTATAAACTGTATAAACTGAATGTACCTATATTTTATAATTAATCTTATGTCATAAATAAATGGTTACAATTTTCAATATACTTATTATTTGGTTCATATGTGTCATTCAAAATTTTTAGGTGGAAATTCCATAATGTTTTTATTGTTTTATGTGCAATGTTTGGAACACGATGTTATTCGCATGTGAATAATAAGAGTGAAACAATTATAAAAACAAAATTAAAACATTTTGCAAACCAAGCTATTCCTTACGTCATTCATCAAAGATATGTTTCAAACTACGTACTACGTACAAATTCTCAAACTTCGTGTTTGTAACAGCGTGTAACAAGAAGATTAGTATAATCCGCTTACCTTCTATCCAGCGAATACTTTTGGATTTTGCTGTCGATTGGTGTATTGCCTATTTTGTATTACTTTTTGCAGTTTTTAAAATTAAACCTTTTTAGGAAACGTAGGAAAGTAGATCGATAAATGAGTGTCGTTACAGAACTTAATATTAGAATGCTAAAGCGAAAAATTTTTTTTATGGTATATTCACAAAACGCATTCCTGCATATCAAAGGCTATAACACATACAAATTTTGAAAATGTCATCTTTTGGTCATTTACCTTATAGCACAAAGGATTACTGCACAGGTCTATCAATAAAGATTTTTTTCAACTGCTACCGTATTTTAGTTATATCTGATATGAAATCACTTAAATTCGTACCGCAACGCATCTCGATTCTGTTACTAAACCCAAGTCCAACTTCGGAGGCTTTACTTTGGTTTCAAGAACTAAATTTGAAAATTGTACGGGTAATGGGTTGATAACCTAAAGCCCCAATCCCCAACATAAAGATCCGGGCCAATTTTTGTTTCACAGTGAGTATTTTATTTCCTACTCACTACCCCCCGAAACTACTGGATTGCATTGCCGGCGAGCTTCCCCCAATTCCCATGGGGACGCACGCGATGGAGGTAACTGGAAAATCTCCACACGGGTGGGGGACACATTGTCTATGTGTATCATCTACTTAAAATATAGATGATACTAGATTAGGTTTAAATGTTCATTCCTGGTTTTAGTATCATTGCTACATGATACATGAGACTCCCATCTTCAGTTCCATTGATACATGATACATGGAAGGCCTGATTCCTTCACTACATCCATCTAGTCGATTTAGGGTCATGAAAAACTAGCTATTATTAAACATTATTCGATGCATTTTTTATTTCTTGTTATTTTTGTTAATTAAAAAAATATGTAAAAAGTTTTACCCAGAACTTCCCTCGTGGACATTGTGACACTAAATAACTCTAAAAATCAAATTAAGTTAGGAGTAAAAATATCTTCACGTTTCTAATAAATTAAATAAATTTTCAAATAAACAAAAATATATCCCGCTGGGGTTTGAACCCGCCGCATCTGCATAGCGATTTTAACCACACCTGCGTAGAAATCGCATCCACAAGTCGAACTGCGCCTCTATTTAAGGAAACGGTCTTATTGTTGTAACGTTTCGACTCTTTTGTGACATTATCCTGTATCTGTTGAGTCTGATTTTCGGCAAGTGTAAAGCCTGGCCTGTGTGAAAATTATTACTTTCTTCTATTTCAAAATTAACGCAAAAATAAACAAAATTTTAAATTTTAAGGTGCTCACCCTGTATGTATTTGTCTGAAATCTTTCCTTTTTATATCCGTTACTTATGAATGAATTTGGAGGAAGTTTGATACAAGGATACCAGACAAAGTTTCGGATTGACATACAAGTATAATCAAAATGGCCGACTTCCGGTTTCACCGGCAATAACACTAACTTTGATTTTTTAAATCGATCATCCTATATATTTTATGTTTTTTGCAATCTACGACGCAAATAACATACAATAGTGCTGCAAAATTTGTTTAGGTATTGCACAAAAATATTTAAAAAAAATGAATTCTTCAATTTTAGATAATGATAAAGTATAGTGCATGATGCATATCGTTAAATTGGTAATTCAATTCGCTGTTTAATGGCAAGATGGCCCTTGGTAGGTGCCATTTAAAAAAGTGACTTTTTCTTAAAAAACGTGTTTAGCAAATTTTGTTCTTTTATTAAGGGTTTGTTATTGACTTTGTTGATAAAATAGATATTATTATTAGTTGCTAGAGTCAATTAAAACATATTTTTTCAAGTCACAGCCTTCTATCGTAAAAAAATTAAAAAATTTGGCAAGACCAGTTTAAGTAATTTGACTTGTAGATTCCGGAAAACATAAAATATACAGAGTGATCCATTTAAAAACTCAAAGTTGGTATCATTTCCGGTGAAACCGAAAGTCGGTCATTTTGACTATATTTATCGGTCAATCAGAAATTATCTCTAGTATCTCCAAGTAAAATTTTATTTAAATCGATTCATAAATAAAGAAGATATAAGCATGGCCCTGTCCTTAATGTCACCCGGGTATACCTCGTGACAATGAAACTACTACCCACGGCGGCATTTCGAAACGGCTTGAGATAGAAATATGCAATTCGGTATGTCGATAGGGTTGAAAATTGTGAACAATTGTAACATAAAAACAATTGAATGTCGTTTTTGGTTTTACCGAAAATGATCTTGACTTTGTTATTTTAAATGGGACACCCTATATATTTTCTCTTTTTATGACTCTGAACAATTCTAAATAACTCTTGTCTAGCATACCCCATGTCTAAAATTAATAGTTTTTGAAATAGAGCCGCTTAAAAATATGCCGTAATTCCTATTTGTTTGTATTTTACGGAAAAACAGAGTAGGACAGGGCAGAGGTTGCTATGGTTTTTAAAACCAATTGAATTTTGACAAGTATTTTCAACCCTATCGACATACCGAATTGCATATTTCTATCTCAAGCCGTTTCGAAATGCTGCCGTGGGTAGTAGTTTCATTGTCACCCGGTATAATGTGTATGCAAAATATCATCTTCCTCCGACAAATAGTTTTTTAGTTATACCGCCAACAGACAGAGAGACAGATAGACAGACAGACAGACGGAATTGAGAAAACCTGTTTTTCGTCATCTGAGGACCCTGATTTCTTCAGATCTTCACGTATCAGAAGAAATCTCGGATGGTGATTTTATTCATGATTGTAATACTTCCTTGGTCTTTCAGATGAGGGAAGTAAAAATACTTTATTCTGGTAAGTTAATAATGTATTAAAGTAATTTACGTTAGTTGATGCCTAAGATAGCCTATATTTGTACACAAATTTAAATTTCAGATATTTTCATTGCCAAATTATAAAATACAAAAATAAAAATTTAAATAAAATGCAACTGTAAAACAAACATTTGATTTTAAAACAATATGTCGGCTAAGATTATCCAAATCGGTAGTAATATTAATAATAATAATAACAATAATAATAATAATAAACGTTTAAACATTAGATGGTACAATAAACCAAACTAATCTAACGGCTTAACAAAAAAAAAATTAATAAATTGAGCTAGTGAATACAACCATCATAACTAGAAAATAAAATAACGGCAATTCATTTTTCAATATAATAAGTTCTATCATAACATGTAGCGATTTTTATATCTAAATTTGAATTCTTTTACAGTAATGCATTTTTTATTTCATCGTCCAAATCATTAAACAGAATAAATCCTTTTTTTACCAAAGAGTTACTAGTTGTTACAGAAGATGACCGATATACGTGAAGATTGTCTGACTGCCTACTAAAGTGGTTATGAACCTCCTTATTGTATAAGACGAAAGAATTTACCTTGGAAGGAGTCCATTAACTATCTTGTAAATAAATGTCATGGTTAAAAATTTGAGTCTTTCAGATACCGAAAACCATTGCAAAGCGGAAAGCATACTATTAATTGCAGTATATCTATTTACGGATAGTAAAACTCTCATTCCCCTATTTTGCAGCTTCTGGAGGACACCAATTTCGGAATTATTTAATAAAAGCAACACTGAAGGACAATAATCGAAATGTGGTTGAATAATGGTGTTGTAAATAATTGCCTTAGCTTGAAAAGAAGTCATTCTGGCAATTCTAGTGAAAAAAAATAGTTTTTTACTATTTTGAAAATATTATCTCTACTTGTTACCAGAGCTGGATTTATTAGGTATAACCCCGGGCTCAAACGGCTGAGCTTAGAAAGGCGCCAATAGATAGATAAATATATTAATTCCAATAATTTATCGCAACAGAAATTAATTGTTATGCCTTTTTACTTTCTATTGAAATTTTTACTGCCGTAATTGTAGCTTAGTTTAAACGAGAACAAAGTTATTTAAACAAGATTAACAGTTGTTTTAATGGTTCTGGCAAAATGTTTACATAAAATGTAGTAATATTGAGGCACTTCATTGTAAACATTCTTCTATTGCAGATTTTGTTTCAAAATACAAAATAACAACCTTCATAGTAAAGGCAAACGCTTAAATACATGTCCATGCACTACCGTTGGTAATAACCAAATCTATTTAATTTCAATAGCAGTATTGTATGTCTCCAAGAGAGGGCGCTTTAAGTTAACACTCGCTTTTTATAATTGATTCTCTTATGCATATAATACAGTGAAAAATATTCTACGTTACACAATACAAATTATGTATGTATGTATAATCTGTAACCTCATTTACCTTGCGGTGTAGAGGCATTATACACGATATAAATTTTTGAAACCTGGACGCTTGGCTACGTTCAAGCGAACATGTTCAGGTGTATTAACAAATAAAATATAGTACCAATTTTGCGGTCCTGCCCTGAGACGCAATCGAAATCGAAAATACTATCTATATCTATTAATTTTCGTCATGCTCTGTTATTATAATTTTACACTGCCTGTCTCAATTTTCAAACTTAATTTGTAAATCAAGCTCATTAATAATTGTTTTTTTAGTAAAATGACATTTGATGATTTCTGATTCTAATTGAATGTTATACAGTGACCGCCAAAAAGTTGGCAGTAAACAGGAAAAAAATATCTTTCCGGCAATAATAAATATTTCAATAATAATTAATATTTTTGTTATGTGCCATAAGACCTTGTAGTTAAAAGGCACATTAAACCACTTAATAAAAAAAAAAAATAATATTTTATTAAAATGTCGTCTAAAAAACTAATTTCTTCCTGTTAATGATTTACTTAACAAAGGTCCTGTAATTTACGGTCTAAGTGGGGGGTGTTCTTTGAGCAGTTTACATGTTGGTCTATTACGTAGGAAGAATATGGCTATACTATTTTACTATCAAATCCAATTTTATATTTAAATAGAAAATTACCTAATTTTATATTTAAATAGAAAATTACCTTTTAAACAACTTTTTTGGTAAAATTTGTCTCTATCTTGGCTAGTAAATACATTTTTTGTATTTATTGTAAAAAAATTGAACTTTGACTGATAACGAAAGTCACGTGACTACGTTTGTTTGGTTCATTTGTAGTCTTTTTTCAACCATCTCTGACCAAAAACACATAAATTAAAAAAATCCCGTTTGATACCAAATTTTTGGCGATCACTGTAGATCTTATGGTAATTTCATAATTGACTGCAATTGGAACTTTCGAAACCCAGATAGCTTTTTAGGGACGTTTTGCAAATATTACCTTTACTGGTTACCAGAGCTGGATTTATTTGTATAAACCCGGACTTAAACCGCTGAGTTTTCTCTTAAAACTTTTACTGCAGTAATCATAGTTTAGTTTAACCAGATCAAAGTTATTAAAGCGAGATTAACGGTTGTTGCAATCATTCTGACAAACTGTTTACATAAAGTGTAGTAATATTGAGGCACTTCATTATTATCATCCCTGTATTGTTGTTTTTCTAAGATAAGCATACTAACTTTTCCTAGCTAAAGGTATACGTTGAAACACATGTCCATTCCGTGTAGTTGATAATTACCAAACCATATAACGGGTGTAACATATTCATAGTACTTGTACGTTCTCCTTTATTTTTGAAACTTGGTACATCGCATGTACTTAATAAGCTTTGTTTTTTGATATACCAATAATTTTTTGCCACTTCCAAGTTTCAGCGGAAGTGATTAAATCTCTTTATTTTTAAATAGAACACCTTATATATTATTGCATTTTCAGATTCTATTTAATTTTCTGACCTCAGTCTAAAAGACGAAGGAAGTATTGTAATCGTGAAAAAATCATCTTTCGAGATATCATTAGATCTTCACGTTAGGTCCCTAGATGATGAAAAACAGGTTTTCTTAATTCGGTCTGTATGTCTGGCCGTCTGTCTGTTCGTTCGTCTTTTTGTCTGGCAGTCTGTTCGTCTGTTGGCGGTATAGCTCAATAACTGCTTGTTGGAGATGCACATGATATTTTGCATGCGGATTATGTCTACCTGGCTCGAAACTGAATATAGTACTTTCACTGAGGACAAAATAAAAGCATTCATTGTCAGATAGCTCAGGTTTTGCCCTTGACAAAAATGGGTACCAAAGGACACAGGGTGAAAATCACAAATGCGACAGAAATGTATAGCGAATTTCTAACGCAAACAGAAGCGGATATAGTGTGCACCTGGTTTCAAAAAGAATAAGTTTAAAAATTTTAGTTTAACCATCCTTCGCGCTGGTTTAAAATATCTAAAAATATAAGGGGTGCTCCATTTAAAAAATCAAAGTTGTGTATCACTACGCAAAAATAGAAGTCCATGGTTTAAAACTATTTGTAGGTTGTATACTGTAATTTAAAAAAAATGTTTCCTTGTCTTTATTATTAACGATACTGTCTAGCGATTGACAAACACCCTGACGCATCGGACGCTGAATATTTCTATTTATTTTACTATATTTACCTTGTATCTGTTAAGTACCTTCTCGTCAAGAGTAAAACCTGAGCTGTGTTCAAATTATTGCTTTTATTTTTTCCACAGTTAAAGCCAACATAGTCAATATTTAATTTTTTTAAGGTGTTCACCCTGTATATATTTCACCGAAAGTATATTCGGTTTCGAGCTAAGTAAATAGTTTTTGCCAATAGACGGCAGACGAATATACAGACGAACAGACAGACGGACAGACAGAAGAATTTGAGAAAACATGTTTTTCGTTATCTAGTGACATTGAAACGTGACGATCTGGAGAAATATCGGAAGATGATTTTTTCGCAATGACAATACCTCCTTCGCCTTTCAGACGATACGATAGACGTAAAAACAAATATCGATTAATTTTAATGTTGTAAGGTAAATATGAAGGGTTCGTCGAGAGGCTGATGCGAGGGTAGCACCCATAATTTCTACAAACTAATAGATCAAGTGCACCATGTAATTAAAACTTGCCATGACATGAAACAAATGTTTGTTTTCTATTTTGACAGTTCAAGTTTAGTTTTGATAATAGCAACAGTTAGTATATAAGTTAAGTTTGAAGTAAGTGTTGTGCATCAAAAATGAATTTAGCGAAAGAAATTTCTACATCCATAATTTACTATCACTTTACAAGTTCCTCATCTCCGAAAGAAAGCTTTGGACGACTTCGTGCTGCATTTAGCATTCTTAGACTGGGCCACGAATTCTGTTAAGAACGATAAGAGAAGAATTGTGTGGGACTTCCAGAATAGCCCAGAAGATGTAGACTACGGAGATAATATCTGCCTGCTACCACACACCTATGCAGATATGGAAGAAAAATTGGAACTAGTAAAGATGAAAGCTGATATCGTGGGGCTCAAAACTAATATTTCTAAAACGAAGGCTATGCGAATACTCTTAATCTCGAGAAGTTCCTGATCAACGATAAGCAGATTAAAGAAGTAGATAGTTTCTGCTACTTAGGATCCACCACTACAAACAAAGGATGATCGGATGAGGATGCACAACAGAAAATTTAAAAGGCTACGTAGGCTTTTGCCATGCTTCAAAAATATGGTCGTCATCTCGTTTATCCAGAAAGACATACACCCGTATTCATAGTCGTTCGCCAGCGACTCGCAGGCGAAACGCCGGAGTTTTGCCACGCCCCTTACGAGAATTAACATTGCATAGTCGCTCGCGCATGCAGCGCTCCGCCGAAAACCATAGTAACGCGCATCCTTGGTTTTACCGGCGAGCGACTATGCAAGGTTAATTCTCGTAAGGGGCGTGGCAAAACTCCGGCGTTTCGCCGGCGAGTCGCTGGCGAGTCGCTGGCGAACGACTATGAATACGGGTGTAAGCTACGTCTATTCAATTCAAATGTAAAATCAGTGTTGCTATATGGGTGCGAAACATGGAAGGCCACAGCAGCAATATACATGAAACTATAAATATTTGTAAACAGATATCTTTGAAGGTTTTGTCATATCTTCTGGCTTGAAAGAATTTCCAATGAGGAGAAATCAAAACGAAATATACAGCGTGGTACTAGATTGGTATCCACAAGGGAACAGGAGACGAAGCAGACCACAAGCAACATGGAGACGAACAGTCCATAACAAAGCCAAGAATAATGGCAAGTTCTGGAACAAGCTTAAAAAATAAAATTGTAAATAAAGCACAATTATGTATTTCATCGCAGTTAAACATGTTTATGTCTGTTAATCAAGACTTTTCACACTTATTTAAATTATTGAACAGCGTCACTTGCCTTGTATTAACCTAGTATTTCAAAGTTTTATTAATGAATATGCATTTTGTCTACGGTCTTGATGACGGAAGTGCTCATAAATCAAGGCGTATTTACAGCGAAAAGTACCCGAATCGCCAATTACCGAATCATCAGACTTTCGTAAAAATCTACCAGCATATTGTGGAAACAGGATCATGTGTACGAACACGTAATTTTCCAAGAAGATCTCAAACAGTTAGGACCCCTGCAGTGGAAGGAGCTGTTCTGAACGAAATTGAAGAACATCCAGAGACTGCCACCAGAAAAATTGCATCTAATCTTCAAGTAAGTTTTAAGCTGGTGTGAACAATTCTGAGAGAACAGCAGCTAGACCCTTACCATATCAGTCGCGTACAGGCTCTGTTGCCACAAGATTTTTGGCAACGTTTAATGCTTTGTCTGTGGATTCAGCAAAAAATAGCACAGAATCCTCAATATGTTGCTGAGGTGCTCTTTACGGCAGAGGCCACTTTTCGAATAACCCTATTATGAATTTTCATAATAACTATCTTTGGAGTGAAGAAAGTCCACATGCGATAGTAGAAGGCCAGTTTCAGCATCAATTTTCGTTGAATATATGGGTGGGAATCATTGGAGATTTCTTGATTGGCCCGTCTTTCTTCCCATGAGACTAGATAGTGCTTCATATCGACATTTTGTTGAAAACGAACTACCTCTTCTACTGGAAGATGTTCCACTGATACTCAGAAACAGAATGTGGTTTATGCACGACGGCGCTCCAGCTCATTTTAGTGTACTAGCTGTCGCGCATGAACCTTTGCCGTGAACGCATAGTGTACGCGAACGCGCGATTAATAAAGTGAATAATAATATTAACCTAATTGATTATATTTAGTTAATTTAGCTAGTGAATTTATCATAACTGAAAGTGTTTCTTTAACAACTACGCGGCGTGGGCGGTCGCGGCCGTGGCCCCGGCCGCACGCGGAGATAAGTGATATCACTAAACCACAAACATTTCTTACCTTCGTGAACTGTCATCTGACTTATTTAAAAACAAAGCTAAAACCAATAAACATAAAACATTAAAAGTGATCATGCTAACAGCAACTAACGACCGAGGCAATGACAGCGCCGAAAAAATGGTAACAGAGCACATTGAACCAATCGTTTATGTATTAAACAACGGTGAGTTATCTCAGCCAAGTCAACCCACTACAACTACGTCTAAACGATTACTAGATTCTCCCCCAGCCCAACAAAATACTAAACAATACAGATTCGATGTAAGCGAATTATTGAAGCAAAATAAGTATTACTTAGCGCCAAAACACACAAAATCTCTTGACGATAACGTTGAACCCTCTATGACTAGTGAACCTAAAAGTGTAAAATCTAAAATTCCTCATATATTCATTCATGAAGCTCTGAACTATCACGAGATAGTAAGAGATATTAAATCCCACATTAAAGGCAAATTTATCTTAACAAACAAAGGTACCCAACTAAAAATTAATTTGGAAGATATTGAAGATTATCGTACCTTGACCTCATTTTATGAAAAAGAAAAGAATGTTAAATTTCATACTTTTCAAAATCCCGACTCAAACAATTTCTCCGTGATAATAAGGAACTTACCGATATCCATAACAAATGAAGAGATCCAACAAGAACTGTTAGTTAAAGAATACGCGGTAACAAACGTAACGCGATTATATAATAAATTAAAACATCCGATCCCAATATGTGCAGTAACTCTAACAAAAAACGAGAAATCAAAACACATCTACGACCTCGAAAATTTATGTTATTGCAAGATTATGGTAGAACCCAGACGCAAAACCAGAGAGATCCCGCAGTGCACACGTTGTCAGCGCTTCTCTCACACAAAAAATTATTGTCATTTAAGCCCACGTTGTGTTAAATGCACAGGTGATCACTACACTAATCAATGCACCCAAAATAAAGAAGTAAAGCCGCGATGTGTCAACTGTGGGGGCGAGCATACAGCTAACTACAGAGGCTGTGAATATTATAAAAAACTTGCAAGCTCAAAAAACTACACAATCCATTCAATCACCTCACGACCAAATGCAACAAATATAAACAACAGTCCTCCCAGTAGAGATAACACAAATTATCCAAAATTGCCTAGCTCTCAGATACCGGAAACTACCCAAAATCGATGGAACATACCTCGAATAAATAAAGAAAACACAGCGATCCCTGAATCACAAGAAATTAGTGAAAATTTAATACAAATAATTATAAAAGCGCTCAAACCGTACTTAGGTAAAATCAAAGATTTTCTGTTGTCGTTAATCCCTGCACTATTTGCTAATGACGGGAAATAATCACAAAGCATACTCTAATTTAAAACTCTGTAACTGGAATGCCGACGGAATTATGCGTCAACGATCAATTGTTATTGCATTTTTAGCGCGACATAATGTAGATGTACTGTGTATTACAGAAACACACCTATTGTTAGACCAAAAACTGAAAATCCCGGAGTATAACATCATTCGACAAGACCGACAGGACAACACAGGATATGGTGGCGTAGCCATAGTAATAAAAAAATCACTAAAAGCTTATCCTATCGAAACCCACACGGCAATAAGTCTAGAAGTAACTGCTGCATGCTTGGAACTACAAAATAAGCATAAACTGAATATCGTCGTAGCATATAAACAACCGTGTAAAAAAATAGCGGCATCCGATCTACACAACATTTTTAACAATAACCATACCACCTTACTACTAGGTGATCTAAACTGTAAGAATAC
>OW679202.1:18042569-18119676 GCA_940337035.1 Agriotes lineatus
GAACAAAAGTAGTAGTAATCACGCCAGCAGCAGTAATTACATAGAGGTTACTGAGAGGGTAGATTTACCTTTGTTTAACATTACATCTAATAAAAGTAAGCCAACGAAGGCAACAACTAAAATAGGAGATATAGTTTTAGAAATGGAAGTCGATAGTGGTGCAGGTATAAGTGTTCTTTCAAAAGAATCGTATGGTAGTCTGTTTAGTAATTATCAATTACAAGCTAATGACGTTGTTCTGCAAGAATACACGGCCAAAACTAGCGAGCCTCTATGTTATTTCACAGCTGAGGTGGAGTATAATAGGGAATTTAGAACTATAAATATTTATGTTGTAAATGGGGGAGGTCCACCTTTATTGGGTAGAAATTGGTTAGAGGCATTTAACGTAGGCTTTGGAAAAATATCGGACATAAATAAGGTAAATTATGTTAAAAACATTAGCATTGAGCAAGTTTTAAAAGAATTTGAATCTCTTTTTGACGGCAAATTAGGCACTTTAATACGAGCAAATTCACTTAGATTTAAAACCTGATGCAAAACCGATTTTTTGTAAGCCAAGATCTATTCCGTTTGCATATAAAGAAAAGGTAGAGGCGGAATTAGATAGGTTAATTACAGAAAACATAATCACGCAAATAGATAGTAACCAATGGGCGACGCCTTTAGTCGAATCTATAAGAGTTTGCGGGGATTATAAAACGACGGTGAATAGACACTTAGTAGACGTTAAGTATCCATTACCGAGAACCGAAGAAATATTTGCAGTACTAAGGGGAGGTGAAAATTTTCAGTAAAATTGATCTCACAATGGCATATGCTCAATTCAAGCTGGACGATGAATCAGCTAGGGTTGTAGCATAGAGCACTCACAAAGGGATTTTTAAGGTAAACAGATTACCATTTGGAATCTCCCCCGCAAGTGCTATATTTCAGAGGAAATTGGAAAAGTTGTTGCAAGGTATTGCAAAAGTTGCAAATTTCTTGGACGAAATAATAGTTACCGGAAAAGATTCAAAAACTCATTTAGAAAATTTGGCGGCAGTTTTCAAACGCCTAAACAACGCTGGTTTAAAAATTAAGATGGAGAAATATGAATTCTTTAAACCAGAGGTTGTCTATTTAGGACACGTCGTAAGCAAAGAAGGTCTTAGAACTTTGAATGACAAAGTACAAGCTATTTTGAATGCTCCTAATCCAGTAAATACGACTCAGGTAAAATCGTTTGCTGCGATGGTTAATTATTATGCCAATTTCGTACCAAATTTAGCACAGATAATGACTCCCTTGTGTGAACTTTTAAAAAAAGACGTAAAATTTAGTTGGAATAGGAAATGTCAGGAAGCGTTTGAAATAATTAAAAAACAAATAATATCAGATAGGATCATGGTACACTTTGACCCTGATTTACCAATAATACTAACAAGCGATGCATCAGAATCGGGAATTGCGGAAGCTTTATCCCATAAGTTTGCAGACGGGACGGAAAAACCTATAGGTTTTGTTTCGTGCACTTATTCGCCGGCTGAAAAGCGTTATTCCGTAATTGACAAGGATGCATTAGCATTATATTACGCGGTTCGAAAGTTTCAGAATTACTTGCTAGGGAAAAAATTTATTTTGAGAACGGGCCATCGTCCATTAATAGCTATATTCGGTGAGAATAAGGGAATTCCACAAATGGCAGCGAGTAGGCTGCAACACTGGGCAATTTTCTTGTCGGGGTTCAATTATAAAATTGAATATATCAAAGGATCTGAAAACGTGGTAGCGGATAGTTTTTCAAGATTGCCTTTGCAAATCACGCATAAGCAAGATGCTAACGAAGAGCTGTCTTATTTAAATTTTATTGAAGCTCAAAATACGCCCATTGACAGTAAACGTATTAAAATTGAATTAAAACGCGATCCGGTTATTGCCAAGGTAATAGATTTTGTAAATAGTAGATGTCCAAGTAAAATGAGTGATCTAGAATTAAAACCGTGTTTTAATAGAACTGAATTATGCGAAATTCAAGGTTGTCTAATGTGGGGATTTAGAATGATCATTCCAAAAGCACTTAGAATAGAGTTACTAAAAGAGCTTCATGTAAGTCATGAGGGCACGGTTAGGATGAAATCGGTCACGAGATCTTACATGTGGTGGCCCAAATTAGATGAAGATATTGAAAACATAACGAAATCTTGCGCACCATGTTTAAGAACAATGACAGATCCGCCAAGGGTAGCTTTAACCCCGTGGCAACTTTCATGCAGGGTAGGAGAACGTGTACATATTGACTTTTTAGATTTAAAAGGCAAAATTTACTTAATAATTTTGGATAGCTTTAGTAAGTGGGTAGAAGTGCATGACATGCATAACAATGCTCGTCAGCGGCAGATAATATTATCTGCCGCTGACGAGATCAAGTAATTTTCTTCGAATTTTGTTCACAAAGTTGTAAATAATTTGTTATAAAAACGTTTGAAGAAAAAATACTATATGTTATTCGGACCAACAGTATCTTTATGTGGCTCGGCTGTACTTATCTGCCTCGCAAGCTCGGCAGATAACCCGTCCAGCCTCGCCACATAAAATATAACTTTTGCTCCTAATAACATAATATACTATTTTCTTCAAACGGCAGTAAAATATGGCATTATACTGCTGGATTGATGATGCTAAACTGTCACTTTATTGCCAAGCGGCAGATAAAGTTATTATCTGCCGCTGACGACTTTATCTGCCGCTCACAACTTTATCTGCCGCTCGTCAGCGGTAGATAATATTATCTGCCGCTGACGAGATTAAGTAATTTTCTTCGAATTTTGTTCACAAAGTTGTAAATAATTTGTTATAAAAACGTTTGAAGAAAAAATACTATATGTTATTCGGAGCAAAAGTATCTTTATGTGGCTCGGCTGTACTTATCTGCCTCGCAAGCTCGGCAGATAACCCGTCCAGCCTCGCCACATAAAATATAACTTTTGCTCCTAATAACATAATATACTATTTTCTTCAAACGGCAGTAAAATATGGCATTATACTGCTGGATTGATGATGCTAAACTGTCACTTTATTGCCAAGCGGCAGATAAAGTTATTATCTGCCGCTGACGACTTTATCTGCCGCTGACAACTTTATCTGCCGCTCGTCAGCGGTAGATAATATTATCTGCCGCTGACGAGATTAAGTAATTTTCTTCGAATTTTGTTCACAAAGTTGTAAATAATTTGTTATAAAAACGTTTGAAGAAAAAATACTATATGTTATTCGGAGCAAAAGTATCTTTATGTGGCTCGGCTGTACTTATCTGCCTCGCAAGCTCGGCAGATAGCCCGTGCAGCCTCGCCACATAAAATATAACTTTTGCTCCTAATAACATAATATACTATTATGCTTGTCCGCTACAGCAATAATACTCGAAAGTTCAGTTTTTTTTTTGAGGTACAACTATAGAAACAACAGAGTATTAATTAAATTAAATGCTGGTATCTCCAACTGCATAAATTGTTAACAAACTGGAGACATCATTCTCTGTAAACATTTTAAAAGAATATATAAACTATTTCGATCTTAATATTATCGATTAGCGATTGATAATTTTTGTAACAAATTGCATTGTTTTCGTTTTAAGTTAACGAGGGCGACGCGACGCGCGACGTAGAGAAATCGGTTTGACATTAGAGTGAGAGTTCCCCCACGAATTATAACCAGGATTGGTGTATTTAAAACAAATTGATTTAAGAAAATTTTTAAAACATGTTTAAAACAAATCTTTATGTTTTAAGCAATTATGTTTTAAACAAACGCTTAAAACATGATTTAATGATTTAAGCTGCCATGTTTTAAACATTTTTTACTGAATTGTTTGTCCTAAATTTGATGAAAAATAAAAATAAATCGATACTGTATATAGTATATATGTATTTTAACGTAGATACACAGTAATAGAATTATGCATATAAGAAAAGGCTCCGAAAACCAAATAAATAAAAACACTGCTTTTCTACAGGAAGGAATGTTTTTATTAAGAGTTTTAAAAATGTTTAACTAGTTTCCATGCTTTTTCGGACCCCAGTTGATTTCTAAGTTTCGAGTGAACTATCACAAAAAAAGAAAATAATTCTCTGATTCCGTCTGACGCAGCAACTTCAGTGTGTAACTGTATCATTATACTAAAAGTTATTTCATTATAATTGCTCCTAATCTACCATGAAACAAGTTTGACATTACGTAACGAACGACTTCCGAGATTAGAACGAGTCGTTATTGAGATGGACAAACTCAACGTTTCGTTCACTTTTATAAGAGGCTTCATCAGGAGGTAAGTAAGAGAGCAAGGAAACTCAATGTGAGAACCACTCCACAGGCGAAACTCTTCTTTCTAACGATGGGAAGGAGAAAGGCAAACTTTATAGGCCAGTGACGTGGCGGTTTAGTGGGTGGTTTTTCAAAATTAGGACTTTCCACATAGAGGAAAGGAGATTGTGTTTATAGATCTCAATGGTTTTGCGAATCTTTCTGCTAAAAATAAATGGGAATTTTCAGATAATAGAAGTTTTATCGAAATGGATCTTATGGCCGATATCGCGTTGGTGTTCGACAATGGCTGATGATGAAACCAGACCCGACCTGAAGCAACGCTGGTGTTTAGAGATACAAACTGAACGTCCTGTTTTCCATTGTACACAGCAGTGCAGGATCAAGGAACTCTATAAACACCTTTAGATGATATAGTGTTTAATTTATCTTTGCATTTTCAATCCCGCTACTAAACTAGCAATTTTTGCTACATTTGTTATATTTTTCTCTAATGCTTTTATAATAATGATAATAATGGTGAGGCACTAACACCCCATGAAGGAGCTTGGCCAGCAAGACGGAAGCTCACAGCTTCCGTATCCTCGCGCACTGTTGTATGATTTTAGTTTTATGAAATAATTCCAGAAGGGGTCTAGCCTCCTTCCAATCATAATTAGGATCAATTTTTAATAAAACCTTTTAGTCTTTCTTAATAAATTTTAGTAAAAATTGCTCTACTTAAAAAATGTGATAAAAACATCATCGTCCAGTCACAAATGCAAACAGTAACTGAAAGTTATATTAAAACTAATATGTTTACTGCATTTATTCATAATAGTGATTCAGTTTCATAAGACATTTTTCAATTACATAAGTCTGAACAAAAAAGTTTTAACCAAATAAAACATATTTTGTGTTTAAATTTAACATCAGGTTTAAAAATCATGTATCATAGTAGACTCAGATCAACATTTTAGCAAACAGTTTTTAAATAATAAATTATATTTTACAAAAGTAGACTATGACAAAAGATCATTAATAATTAATGCAGAAGTGTAAAACACATGCTAGCTACATTAACTGTGCACCTAAACTGATTTAACATCTTCACATTACTGACATTTTTATAATGAAATGCTATTAATCATATTCTTGAAAAGAACTGAATGAAGTAATATACAGGGTCTCATGTTTCCATAAATCGATTTTATATAGTAAGAGTTATACTGATCAAAACATTTTTTATATACTTTTTCTACTCCTTAACAAGTTACAGCAATTAAAAGAATCGTTGTTACTTTTTTGCATTTGTCAAAAATTATGACATATCAAATATAATTAATCAGGCGAATTTAAGTTATAATTGACGCGATCCAGTGGCATAGACTTTTAAAATTAATTACATAAGGAAAAGAAAAACGTAGAGGCTTATATTTTTTATTGAAAGAATATTTGTTTTTAGATTCGCCACTAAAATTTACAAAATATTAGTCATTTAAGGATTGACGCTGTTTTTAAATATTTATAGTAATACCAACCTCTTCACAATTTATTTAAACGGCAACTTTATGATTTTGTTATCCAAGAACGTTCTTTGGAGCAAGATAGCTAAGTCAAAATAAGACAAAAAGCCTCATGAATGCTTTTCTGAAAATGGTTGCTTAACGAGATGCATGGTTGCTTAAACGTTTTTACTGATTTTAAGTTCTGTTAAATAGTAAAGAAATAGAAATAGAAAAATATATTAAATTAAGATTTTATTGTGATTCAATTGTTTTCCTAATCTTTGAACTTGTATATTTTTAAAGTTCATAATAAATTGTGTAATAATATCTCAAACAGTGATTATGATATCTTTGCAACATTTAACGGCAAATTTAAGAAAATATTTTCTCAAGAAAAATACAGAGGTGTACGTTTTCATTCTTAATCACGTTTAGGAATCTACGCCACTGAACTGCACCGAAGTGAGGGTAGCAAATCGCAATTGAGTATTTACGAATATTTTAATTTTTAACAAATTTAAAAAATCTGTAAAGGGCTTTACGCAGAACTTTCCTCGTCGACATTGTGACACTAAATAATTTTAAAAATTAAATTAAGAGTACAAATATCTTCACGTTTCTAATAAATTAAATACATTTTCAAATAAAAAAAAGTTATCTGCTGTTCTGCAGAATGGTCGATCCTAGCTGAGTCTCCGCAGAGGATGTATGTGCGGCGGAATGCCATCTGAGCTACCGCGTCTCTTCGGGAAAAGTCCGGCGCGCGCGTCTCATGAAGAGCGCAGTGTAATGGTTGAAATATTTTTATCTTTTGTGACATTATCCTTTATCGATTGAGTCTTAGTTTCGGCAAATGTAAAGCATCACCTATATGAAAGTTATTACTTCCTTTTATTTCAAAATTAACACAAAAATAAACAAATTTTTATCTTTTTAAGGTGCTCACCCTGTATATATTGTTATGATACATGATGTAGTATAATAAATCATAAAAAAGAAATATTAAAAAAGTAATAAATTTGGAAGGTTACAATAAATAGATCTTGATTCTTGATAGGTGTAAAATTTAAAATATGAATAATGAAAGTAATTGATACAATGAAAGGAGCCATTTGATAGTGCGATATTAATTGAATTAAATAACTTAATGGTTGTATAAAATGTCAATAAAGAACAAACCAAGGTAACATGAGACAAATGTATTTGTTAATAATAATCAGAATGAATATCCTACAATAGTATTATTAAAATATAGGAAGTGTGCACTAAGAATTGTATCTAATAGGGATAGAAATGTGTTTAGTTAGTTACTAAAACAACTTATAAAAAAGCATACATGTAATTTTGAAAGAAAGAGTTTCGTTAAATAAAACTAGAAATTATGCCTGAATTTGTGTTATTTTTGGTATATACAAATTAAAAAGGGCTAAAAACAAATCTGCGTGGTGTGATAGGCGAAAACGTAAAATGTAATTCATGGAGACATATAATCTTTGAAGAGATTATACAAATACAGTTAATTGGAAATAAAGAAAACAGAAGGTTACATTATTTGAAGGTATTTAGATTTATTCATACATACAAGATATTATTGGAGGTAACAAGTAACTGATTTGATTTGGATATTTTGTGAGTATAACAAGAGACATCGGACTATCTGCAAAAAGGGAACAAAGTTAGATTTGGAACATCATAATATAGCAACTTACCAGGAGTTGGTTGGTGTGGCGGTGACATTCAGAAGGAACATGGACTGGATTTTGGGAGCAGAGGAGTTGATTTGACGGGACGAATCCAGTTGAAAGGATTCACAGACCATCATAGGTGTTGCTGTTTGTGAAGTGGGCAGTAGGTGTTGCGGTATATGGACGTCAGGGTCCGGTATTGGTTGGATGTTGCTGTAGTGAAAGCAAGAGCAGTTATTAAGGTTTGTGTAGATAAGTTGAGAAAGCATTTTGTATAACTGTCAATAAAATAAAGTGATAATACAAAGTTGATATAGTACTTACATAGGTGATTTGAATCATAAATGTGTTAATGTAAGATACAATTGTCAATTACCTGGTTTGATGAATTTTAAAAGTCAAGTTTGACGTTATATGTCATTGATAGTCAAATAATTTTGAAAATACAATTTGAAAACTTCAATTGATAGAGAACTAGATTTTGGCGAACCCACCCTGAAAATAAGAGCTCTTAATTTAAAAACAATTATTGTTTGACATTTAAGACATTGCATTAAGTAAGGCATAGTTCAACTGATGAGCTATAGCACAATTTTTGGCTAGCATAACGTGGAGCTTATATAGTCAATACATAAATATAAAGTCAGCACAAGGTGGTGCATTACAATATTTGTATGAAATGTACCGGTTTCATGCGAGGTAGATATACAATGTGTCCCAGGATTGATGTTACAAGAGGTGAGATGGACTAAAAATTTTTTAATTTTATTTTAAGATTCTGGGATTCGGTTCTGCTTGGTCTGAAAAGAATTTTAAGAATATTTTCAGTATTTGAAAAACAAGCAGGCCTTGACAAGGGAAGCGAAAACTATTTTATTTTCAGGTAAACTACCCTTTTTGTTTATGATACGGCAAAATTTTATTAATAAAAGTTGTTTATAATGATAAATTATGGTTTTATACCAAATTTTAGAAAGATCTGTCTACTTAGAAAAACCCGTTATTTTTTAGAAAATGGTATTTTATTTTCAGGTAAACTATCCTATTTGTTCATGATACGGAAAAATTGTATTAATAAAAGTTGTTCAGAATGATAGATTATGACCCTCTACAAAATTTCAGAAAGATCTGTTGTCATTTTTAATAAATTCAATTTGTTTAATCTAAAAAATAACGGTTTAATCTAAATCGACAGATCTTTCTGAAATTTTGTATAGGGCCGTAATGTATCATTCTAAATAACTTTTCTTAATAAAATTTTGCGGTATCATGAACAAAAAGGGTAGTTTACCTGAGAATAAAATACAATTATCTAAAAAATAACGGTTTTTTATAAGTCGACACATCTTTATTAAATTTTGTATAGCACCATAATTTATCATTCTAAACAACTTTTCTTAATAAAATTTGGCCGTATCATAAACACAAAGGGTAGTTTACCTGAAAATAAAACAGTTTTCGCTTCCCTGTCAAGGCCTACTTGTTTTTCATAAACTGAAAATATTCTTAAAATTCTTTTCCAACCAAGCAGGACCGAACCCCAGAACCTTAAAATAAAATTCAAAAATTTTTACTCCATCTCACCTCTTGTAACATCAATCCTGGGACACACTGTGTAACATGTATGCAAAATATCGTCTTCCTCCGACAAATAGTTTTTGAGCTATACTACCAACAGACAGACAGACAGACAGACAGGCAGACAGACGGACCGACAGACAGACAGACAGACAGACAGGCAGACAGACTGAAGGAATTGAAAAAACCTTTTTTTCGTCATCTAGTGACCTTGAAACGTGAAGATCTGAAAAAATCTCGGAAGGTGATTTTTTCGTGATTACAATACTTCCTTCGTCTTTCAGACGAGGGAAGTAAAAATCAGCAATATTTTTTAAAAATTACTATAACTCGATCAGGAGTGAAGAAAAGTATGTATGTCCATGTAAAATATTTTGAGCGGTATAACATTTATTATTAAAAAAAAACAAGTGAAAACCAATATACCCTCCATAATCAACTTTTCGACGCCAATGCCATAGAAAACAGAAATCGAATACCTATCTCGTTTGGTATCCGAACTACAATGGAAAAGTAACGTTTTGAACATTTCTCTATGTACATTACAATAATCTAATCAAAACCAACGTATTTGTATTTCTTGAGTTACAACATAAATGTTTCTTTTTAAATATCGGAATATGTCAAATTTCCTAGAGTTGACGAAATAGTAAAAATTCGAAAGTGAAGTCGAAAAAGTCGAATGTCAATAACGTTGAAAGTCGATTAAAAATTAAAAATCGTGAACCTACAAAAGGAACACGACTATAACCGATTAGTCAAATTTTTATATACAGGGTGTTCCGCAACTCCCACTAAAGCTTTAGGTAACAGGCTACGGTAACTCATAAGAACTCTAAAATTACGAACACAGACTCTTTACAGTGTCGAGTTTCCTCATACGAAGCATAAAAGAAAATTAAATTTGACAGCCCTGTCAGGTTACGTTTCTTTAATGAATGTATTTAACAAGAAGGCCGTTTGGAATTGACAAAATAATGCACAAGGTAATATCTTTATTTGCAAATTAAGTAATAAATAAAATTAATTCTCAATCAATTCTTTGGCTCAAATACATTACATTATTTAAAACCTTTTCAAAGTGCCCCTCCCCCCATTACCGTCGCAGCATTTGCGTGCACGCACAATAATTGCTTGTTGAACACGCTGCAACATTCTGGGGCTAATGGTGGTGGCTGCTTCATGAATTCGATCGGTAAGGTCTTTTCCAGTTTGGATAGGAGTAACATAAACCAAATTCTTCAAGTGCCCCCACAGTAAAAAGTCCAAAGGTGTTAAATCCGGACTTCTCTCTGGCCAAGTTCTTAGACCTTAACGACCAATCCATTTGTCAGGGTAATGGCGGTTAAACCATTGCGGAACCACACCTGCATAATGTGATGGTGCACCATCGAGCTGCACCCACATAGCGCCCCGGAATGCAAGAGAAATATCATTCATTACGCCCGGAAGGTTATCATTTAAAAGTTCTAAATAATTTTCTACATTTAGCCTTTCAGGAAGTATAAAAGGGACCAATCAGCTTGCCTCCAAGTATTCGTATTTCTGCCATACATTTACTGAAAAACGTATCTATAGTTTTTTCGTGAACTGCATGATGGTTGTCATGAGCCCAACCGCTCGCAAGAGGTAAATCCATGTGGATGGTCTTCCTGCAACAAATTCTGAACTCTGGTTTTCTGATAAGGAGACAGTCCATCATCTTTTTAAAATCTTTTTAAAACCGGTTTTAGAAATTACCAAATTTCTAGAAATACTTCGTATACTAGTTTTTTTATTATATACTATTTGAGGCTTTCGCGGTTACTCGAATTATTCTTCTTAACATAGAATTTCGGTTTAGACCGCTTAGTATTTGTAAATGAACACCCAGCATTTTCTGGCTTAATGTGTCTTGCACCTTGTGAAGTCGAGCAAAAACCCGCGCGATGGCTTTGCTCGTTGGTGGCTCGTGTTGTTTGAGTATCTTGAGAACGAGAATACTTAAGCAGATTTGGCCTTTTTGCTGTTTGTGCATCCATATTCACTAACGTTTCGCAAGACCTTGCAGCTTGCATCATCAGAGTGAAAGTCGCACAAAGAACCGAGGGTCGATGTGGAGCTATTTATAGTCCTCTGTGCCAGGCGCGCGGAATGGCGTAACGTTGATTGGTCATCCGAGTGCAATGTAATCCGTGGGGCGTGGCCGTATGACGCACAGTGGTTGTAATGCTTTTGATCGTGTATCACAAGAGTCCACGTTTTACTAAGCTGGAAGCCATCTTCCCTGTTTATATTATTTGGATGTTTTTATATTTCTATGGCTTCACGTATCACCCGCGGGAAGTAGTGAAGTATTCTGGCAAGTACTCTGGCGTGCTCAAATTGTAAAGTGTGCCCATTTGTAAACTTATGCTCAGCTACGGCTGATTTCGTGATGCGTTTGTGTTTGCAATCGCCTTTATATTCTTGAAGTGTTAGATCAACGGAACGACCAGTATGTAACTCCAGCCTCAAGAACAAGGAATGCGATATACGGCAGCGGTTTTTAAACTTGGAATTTTGTCTTTTACCGATCTGAAGCCGCTTCCCAAAAGTTTCCTTGCTCGTGAATACAGTTTTGATGTTGCATCGTTGCAGGACACGTCCTATCTTATCAGTCGAGCCTTTAACGTAAGGTAGAAATGCTAAGCCTTCCAGAGGTGGGGATTCTTCTTTAGCCTTTTGTGTCATAGCCTTGTCCAGCGCTTTTCGTATGGCGGTAGTTGTGTATCCGTTCTTTCGTAAAGAGTCAAACAGATGTAGCTTTTCTCTCTCTAGATTTTCTGCATCTGAGATACGAACGGCTCTTGTCGCCAAAGTCTGGAGAACTGTTGCTTTTTGCATTGGATGATGGTGTGAGTTAGCATTTATATATCTGCCCGTGTGTGTTTTCTTTCTATATACTGCATGTCCTAAACTAGCATCTCATTTATGTTTCACCAGGATGTCTAGAAACGGAATACTGCAATTTTCTTCTACTTTCATTGTGAATTGTATATTGGGATGTACATAATTCAGGTGTTTTAGAAACAGATTCAATGGCTGGGGTCCGTGTGACCAGATGACAACGGTATCATCTACATATCTCAACCAGCAGGTCGGTTTTAGCTGCGCTTGTTCGTGAGCCTTGGTTTCAAGTGCCTCCATGTAAATATTGGCGATAACAGGTGATAGCGGTGAACCCATAGCCTCTCCTTCGACTTGTTCGCATATTTTATTGTTCCAACTGAAGTAAGTGTTTTTCAAGCAAATTTCGACAAATTCAACTTGGTCTATAGGCAAGAGATCTTTGAGCATTACTAGCACCTCATCAACGGGTATTCGTGAAGAGTGATACTACGTCGAAACTGACTAAGAGATCATCTTTGTTTAACTTTATGTTCTTTAGTTTCTGGACAAAATCTGCTGCATCCTTGACAAAAGAGTCTGTTTTACCAGTTAGAGGCTGTAGTATACTGGTTAAATGTCTTGCCAAAGCATGTGTAGGAGAATTGATCGCGCTGACAATTGGTCTCAACGGCACGCCCTCCTTATGTATCTTAGGTAGACCATACATGCGAGGAGTTATTGCATTTCTAGGAATCAATCGGTGCTTTAAAGTGGGATCGATACTATCGGAGCGTTTTATGGCAGAGGTTATCTTTGTTTTGAGAGAGGTAGTGGATTGCGGTTTAGACTTTTGTAAGTTGTATCAGATAGTAAGACCTCTATCTTCGCATTATAATCTTCAGTGTTCATTACCACAGTAGCATTTCCTTTGTCAGCTTTGAGAACGACAATATCTTTGTTTTTCTTTAATGCTTTAGCTGCCTCTCTCTCGGCTTTATTGATGTTGGTTTCGCTCTTCTTAAAATACAAGACACATCCTGCCGGATGATTTCTGCATCTTTTCTGGGAAGTTTTTGGATTGTTTTCCACTCCACATATTATCTCCTCCACAGGCATTTTTTAGGGGCTACGGTGAAGTTAAAACCTTTCTTTAGTAGGGATGTGGTCTGTTTATCCAGTTGTATGTTGCTAAGGTTTACGATGACTTTGTCTGTAGCCAATTGTTTCGATGACTGCTTAGGCGCTAGCTTATCATATTTGGCAGATTGTTTAGCTGTCGCTTGTTCCAGTGTATTGCGTGCTTGTGTCGTAGTGATAACGTCGATTTTCTCCCACAATATTGGCTCCAGCGTGTTCTCCAATTTTATGTGTAGGGTGTACAGCCTTGATCCTGTGCTATCTAATTCCTGTCTAACTTTTTGTATTTCGGATCTTAATACGCCCAGACTGGAATTGTTCAGAATTCTGTTGTGATGATTTCTTAGATGGTGTTTAATGTAGACACAGTTAGGCAAGACCTCGCTGTCACGGCAACGTTTTAGAAAGGCTAGGTCCGCTAATAATTTCGCCTTCTTTTGCCTTAGTTGGTCTAATGTTCTGGTTTGGTTGTGAACTTCCTCGCCGTAGAGGCGTGTGTAGTATATAGCACGTGATCTCACTTCGATGTCTGGGGCTACGTTTGTCGTTATGCAGCTGCCAAGATATTTAAATTTGTCAACTTTCTCTATTGCGGTGCCATTATGGCCATTATTTTTATTTTTTGTTACAATTTTTATGCCTATTTGATCCCCCACTTCTAGGACTTCGTGTTTTAGGCATTGAAAGGATTCTAGATTGTCCGCAATCATAACCGTGTCGTCTGTATACCGTATATTGTGTAACGTTCTGCCATTAATTTTTATTACATCTTTGTGGTCGCCTATGGCTTGGTTAAGTATGTGTTCGGATTACATATTAAACAGTATTAGCGGCAGAACACAACCTTGCCGTACCCCTTTTTCTATACATACCGGTTCTGATGCCATTTGTCCATATCTAATTGTTGCTTCTTGGTTCCAATTAAGATTTCTAATGAACTCGCTATCCTATCTGTCTAATCCTTTTCTCTGTAGTAACGTTAGAAGGACATTATTATTGACTCGGTGGAAGGATTTCTGTTAATCTATGAAACAAACAAGAACATCTTTTCTCATGTCTTGACATTTCTGGAAGAGTGGTGATAAGCTGACTAGTGCTTCCCTTGTTCCTAGACCTTCACGAAATCCAAATTGGGTATCACTTTGATCGACTTCACATTTGTGGTAAATTCTAGCTTGAATAATTTTAAGTTAGATTTTAAGCTCATAAAGTTTATCAGTCTGAATTCATCAAATTTTTTTGGCATTTGATTTTTAGAGAGCGGAATAAATACGGAAATTGGCCAGTCTTTTAGGATATTACCTGTTTCATGGACTTCCTGTAGCAATTGGACAAGTCCAAGTTTTCTCTTTCTAACAGCTTTAGCATTTCTATTTAGATTTCATCCGAACCCGTTCCTTTCCTATTTTACTGAGTTTAAGTGGTTTCATTACCTCTTACTTTAGATTTTTTTGGGCCTGCTCACATTCATTATTTCTTATTTCTATCGTATATTCGTGACTTATTAGCGAATGTCGTTTGTATATATGTTTGCCATACTTTTAATAGTTCCTGTTCTTCTGTTATTATTTCATTGTTTTCATTTAGTATGCGTAACACGGGTTAATTTTGTTGGAACGTGTTACTTGGTTGTCGAATTTATTCTGAAGAAGCTCAATTTCTTCGCAACTTTCTTTCATCCACTTTTCGTTCTTATTTCCCTATTTATTTCTGTGTAACTTTCGATGTTTTTATTCTTATGCACTCTCCGGCTTATTTCTTCTTGTTCGCTTTTTATTATTGCACTTTTATTCCGATTCCAGACATTTTCTGTATTCGTGGCAGGTGTTGTAGTTGACTTTACTGTTGCAAATTCTTCATTTATTCGTTTGCCTTGGTTTCTGTATCTTCGCCTTTAAGTTTTGACACGTCAGTAATTGTTTGTAACTCATTTTCAGTTGTTTTAATTTCCCATCTAGATTACCTACCACAGGGTTATGGTGTGAGCCTATGGCCGCCCCAGGGTATGCTTTTATCCCTTTTATTTCGTTCGTAATCTTGCTTTTGATTAATACATATTCGATTTGGTTGCGAAGGATGTTATGTGGACGGTGCTGAGGGCGATTGCCACGTATACAAACGCCTTTCTGGTAGTATAAACAGTGTATTCGTCTTGACAGAATGGTATTAGCTTGTCTTCCCTATTATTGTGTTCACCCAAACCGTATTTACCGATGATTTTATCTACTTCAGTGTTGCCAACCTTCGCATTGAAATCACCTATTATTGTAATAGTTTCGTTGTTTTTGGTATATCCAAGTAGTTCTTCAATTTCTTTATAAAACGAAATACGAATAGTTAAAACAAATTAGTCAATAATTTTTATTTTACATCCTATTGATAAAATATGCCTTTTATTTAAGTTTTCTTTAGAGTTCCTTATAATTTGACGTTGGAGTTAACAACGTTAACCACACCGTACAAGAAAACTAACCTGCACGAAACAGTTTTTTGTAGTTTTATGTTCATTTTTTATTATAGAAAAAGGAAACCTAAAGCTTTAGTGGGAGTTGCGGGACACCCTGTATAGACATATAAAATTATATTACCTTAATAAAGTCTGATGATATCTTGCACTTCCCCTTTTCCACTGATCAAGATCCTACTACAATTCGTCTTCCATATGTTTCTTTTCCATAGCTTATCTATATCATACTTACAACTACATCGACGTTCTCGTTT
This sequence comes from Agriotes lineatus, assembly GCA_940337035.1. Classification (NCBI taxonomy): domain Eukaryota; kingdom Metazoa; phylum Arthropoda; class Insecta; order Coleoptera; family Elateridae; genus Agriotes; species Agriotes lineatus. The sequence goes on from OW679202.1 coordinate 18,058,330, forward strand.
CCGTCATCTAACAGCTAGAAAAGTACCTGTGTTTTGCTACGTTTCAAAATATTTCAATATTTCTTAGTTTCGAGTTGGCTCTCAGATTTGTCAAAACGTTCCTTTGTTCATAAATAGACACAGGTTGTGGAGATACCACAACTCTTCAAATAGAATTTTCATTTCAAGTCAAAGCATATACGAAATATTAGTAAACTGTCGATAACGCAGCTATGATGTTACCAAATCTTTTAAAAAATATATAGCATGTGTTTGCAATTCAACCAAATGGGCTATAAAAAACAATTTCCCACTAATTTACAATTTGAAAAACAAAATTTATGCTAGTTAATAATTGTACTTTTGACTTCTTCTGTGAAATTTTTATAGCTGTATAAAATGCGATGCCGATAAAATAATGCCGTTTTTTCTGAGACAGTTAAATTGCTAAACGCAATACTAACCGTGCGTATGATTGAATCAATACTACGAGAAATGCATACAAACGAGTAACTAACACCGTTCAAGCTTGCTTCTGCATTTTATTAGCAATGGAGTCCTAACCTTCGACTTTAACCAAAACAAACGGGGTAGGGGCGCTATACCAGTGATTTTCAATTATTTTCTTTGCCTACACTTAGATATAAACAATTTACTCCCAAGATTGTTGGTGCAAAATTCAAAGTATTAATTTATCTACACATAAACAAAACTCTAGGGGATAAAGCAAGCATATAAAATAAACTGATAATTTAAATTCAGTATAGTATATTTAAGACCATTCACAGTGGGACACCAAATCAACTGTGCTCTACTCAGAACCATAGAGCTAAGAGATATAGTAACAAGGTCAACACATCACCACGACACACGCCTGACACAATGGTTGCTACTCAAGCACAAAACCCGCGCTGTAACTTTGTAACTCAGTAAAACTGGCCAAGTTGAGCCCTGCGCCGTTAAACGCTAAAGTGTGCAAAGCACCAGTCTCTACATGGCTAGGTAAAAATAGGTTAGTGATAATACGAAAAATAATACATTTAATCCATTTTTAATAACCGTATTTATAGATTTTTTCTCGTATTCATGTAGATGTCTTGCTTTGCCCCTAGAGATACGGGTATCCCACGCTAAATAGTATTGCACTTTACAAATATATGCTTTCCGATTTTTTATTTTAGGTAATTTAGTGACGGTGTTGGCGCTAGCACGGTGTCCAAAGCTGAGAAGCCACGCAACAACTGCTTTCGTGTTGTCCCTTTGCTTTTCGGATTTGCTCTTCTGCTCCGTAAATTTGCCCTTGACAGCATCAAGGTACATTAACGAGGCTTGGACTCTAGGAGATGTCCTGTGCAAGTTATTTCCGGTTCTTTTTTATGGAAACGTTGCAGTATCATTGCTGAATATGGTTGCAATCACATTGAACAGGTTAGTTTTTTATATATATTTTTTTATTTTGTTAAAAAATATAAAAATTATAATGTTTTTAATATTAATTTAGATATAAATGAGTGTACAACATGGTACAAGAATAAGAAAGGTAAATTACATCGACAGCTAGCAGGAAGCATAGGTAGTGACACACTGGACTTAAAATTTCAAAATTTTATAGGATTATTACATAGAACTCTCTACAATTTAGATTCGCTTCCGTAGTTTGAAAGACTGCATTTGCTCTTAAAAGGTTAAGTTTGTTTATAACATAAAATAATTTTCGCCTTTTTTCTTCGATCCTGTTACGCTGCATGAGGGAATAGTGATATGACAATGAATTAATCGTTACTCCCCATTCTGTTCTGTCTTGTGCAGTTTTTTATGACTTCATGCTTCATGTCCTTTTTCCTTCATTTCCTTCATCTGGTCAACCCATTTGGCCGAAATCTTCTTCTTTTTTTGTGTTATTGTACTTTTCCTTCAGCTACAAGGTTTTCGATTCCGCGTTTTCTTCTTACTGTATGTCTAAAACATCGTAGTATAGACTGGTTGATTTTCATAGACAATCTCGTTCAGTAGCGTAACTACCGGTGTGCGACGTGTGCGACCGAACACGGCCCAAAGAAGTAAGAGGCCAACAACTGTTCCCATCGATAATAAATGAGAAAAATAATAAAACCCTTATTGCAGATTTTAGAATCATAATATAACATCTCTAGTAGTTTATTATGATAACAAGGGAATTTAAGAGTGTAAGAAATATCAGGTATCACACATATCGAACCACCATACAGATAGTATTTATATTAAGTATCAAGAATGGTAAGGACAGTTTACGGGCAGAAAGAAATGTTAAATCCAAAATTTAAATAACGCTGCCAAATTATTTACTCTTTAAGGATCGCATGCTGTTCAGAACTAATTTTAAGAGGTGAAGAAAAAAGCTATTAATTCAGCAAAACACTGGGGATACATCACTAGAATTTAACAAAAGAATAGGCAGACCGAAACGATCTTATGATGAAAAACATAATCACCATCGCTTGGACTCACTTTGGATATACGTATCTCCCAAATGTCTCTAAGAACAGACGGACTTAATGCAATAAATCTAACCTTTCAGATCATATTTCCAGAAAACGTAATAAAATATTCAGATCATGAAATATACTTTGAAGGAAGACAACTATATGAAAAAAAAAATCAGAATACATCACTGACAAAATGTCAAGCCAAGTATGTTCATTTAGAATGTGCTGACATGCGATTTAAAGAATATCACATTAATGCAAGAACTTTTTGAATTTTATATTAATCCAAAATTATTCCTCTGCTAGTAGGTGCTCAAAAACAATTAAGGTAGCTTCAGCAGAACGTTCCTTTTTACTCCCTCGCCTAATGTGAAGTATTGAAATCGTGAAAAAATCACCTTGGAAGATTTCTTCGGATCTTCATGTTTCAGAGTCCGCAGATGACGAAAAATATGTCTTCTCGAATCCACCGTCTGCCTGTCTGCGTGTTGGCGGTACAGCTTGAAACCGAATATACACATGGTCAAATTTATACAGGGTGAGCACCTCAAAGTAATAACATTCTGTCTATTTTTGCTTTAACTCGAAAACTATTATTTAAATAAATGTAAAATGTTGCGCGTAGCTGAGGTTTTGACTCTCGACAAAAATAGGGGTATTTTGTATTCGAAATATACAGGGTGGACTCGGAGTTTATTTTACTGTATCGTTCTCTATCAATATTTTCATGACCTCCGGTTCTTTGTCCTCTGTTTCATCTCGTCTAGTGTTCATACTTTTGTCCTTCCCATTTCTTCTATTTATTTCATCAATGTTTTCCTGGGCGTCCCTCTTCTTCTTTTTTCTCTATTCTTGCATCTACCACCCTCTTTACTCATTTATTTTGGTTCATCCTTATTATATCTGCTTCTTGTTCCTTTTCTGTGTCATTTCTCAAATTTTTATGATGTATGTAAAGAACGACTTACGAATTTACTCGTTGCTGTTGAGATAGAAAAACACAACGTTTCTCCCAGTTTCATAAGGGTGCGTTATGTTGCAGCAAAGATTCCCGATAAAAGCGAAGCTAAGCAAAACAGCACCTTGACATGGTTCTACTTGTTCACACTTGAGGTGCGTGCTAAGTTAGTTTAACTAGGTGTTATTTCTCTTCGCTTCGCTTTTATCGTCACTCTTATTAGTTATCGTTACTCCAACAAGTGAACAATCTCCGAACCCCGTTTTTTCTTTAGCAGAAAGATTTGCGAAGCGATTGAGATTTATAACACATGCCATCAATCTAAATCGAAACGATGGTTACATTCTCCCCTTCATGTAGAAAGCCGCTAATTTGTAAATGATTATAAATTTCGCCAGTTTCTTTCCAACCAGCAAAAGAGTTTCGCCTCTGGCTTGGTTCACACGTTGAGTTACCGTGCTCGATTTCTCCCCATTCTTCTGGTGAAAGTGGGCGACACGTTGAGTTCTACCTTGACAATGGCACAGTGAAATTTTTTAAAATCTCCTTTATACTGTATTTTTTCAGGTTCTTAGTTACATTTTGCAAAATAGTTTCCATCTGTCTAGAACCTTTCTTTTTAATTATTACTTCCCTCGTCTAAATGACGAAGGAAGTATTGTAATCGCGAAAAAAATAGCATCCGAGATTTCTTCAGATCTTCACGTTTCAGACGAAAAACAGGTTTTCTTAATTCTGTTGACAGTATAACTCAAAACTATTTAGTGGAGGAACTCGATATTTTGCATGCGGATTATATGTCTACCTGGCATAAAAGCGAGAAAATTTCGATTAAGTATATACAGGGTGAGCACATTTAAAAAATAAAACTTTATCTATTTTTGTTTTAACTGAAGAATAGATACAAATAATAATTTTCACATAGCTTATGCTTTACTCTTGATGAAAATGGGACTCAACAGATAAAGGATAAATGTCGTAAGAGACAAAAAAGGCCAACGAATAAGTGCCACGGCCTGTTTGTTTCTCGTTGAAATCTCGTTTGCATGCGCTGAAATTGCTCTGAGTTCGAATCCCGATTGCAATATTTTTTATTTGATTGTAATTACTAAGTGTTTCCATTTATTGTTTCAGTATTATTAGAAACGTTAAAACATTTTTATTCCAAGTTGCTTTCGATTTTTCAAAAGATTTGGTGTCACAACTTCCACATGTTACGAAGTTCTGAGTAAAGCTCCTTATAGATTTTTTGTGGTATTAGTTTCTTCCATGTCTAGAACTCTTTCTATCGTTTACACGTTTAGAGTATTGTTTAAATTTTCTCACGCTTGATTCCGAATTATGGCGTAAATATCAAAAGAGGGAGGGCGAATACGTCAAATTTTGTTCATTTTTGTTATTGCTGATGCTCGTATTGAAAATATATGGTTTTCCTTTGTCGATTTTATAAATTTTCGTTTCTTAATAAGGCCAATATAAACATAAACAGGTTAGTTTCTCAAAATTACGAAGAACCTCGTCAAGAAAACAAACAAAAATAAATACTTTTTATAACTCTACTTGACTTTTTTTATCATTTTCGTAGAGCTTCCGCACACATCCTCCATCTTTTCTTATGCTATACGTTTTATATCATTACAATATTTCGTGTTTTATATTTACCTTTCTCAATTTTGTGTAATCTTTCTTTCGGTCCTTGCCGAAGTTGTTCTAAAGGTGGCTTATTATTTCTGTAAGATCTGTCCTTTTAATTTCTATATATTTTAAGGTCATGATTTCGTGTTGTGTTTCACACATTTTTATCGTCAATTATTTTTCTATAACTATTAAAAATTGACTCGTCACACTTGTATGTATGTAAATATTTCCTAAGATAAATTATTTATAATAACGTATTTTGTGGTATAATGAATAGATTTTTGAATAGTGAGAAGTAGGGAACTAAGCGTCGTTCAATACGAAATTGGCATTGCAATTTTTAGTTAGTTTCAAATATATTTTTTACAATAAACAAAAACCCATTGCACAATTCTCCTTCAATATATATTTTTGTGATGAAAAGGTGTATTTTATCTGAACCCTTGCTGAGTTCCGCCGAAGTAATAAAATATCGCAGCATAGGCCGCTCCTGTTAATGCATTAATGATTGTTTACATCACAAATCCATTTTGATAATTCTAGAATTATAGATAGCAGTGAGGCTACATTAAATGCGATCAGATATTCTATTTAAATACCTAGTAAATATATTCTCTTAAACAATACAATCGCTCACCTTTTTAACAAATCACATTTATTGTGAAGGTAAGTAATAAGAATTATTGGGATATCTAGCAGTACAATGTTCTTATTATTCCAATAATTCTAGTTTTTATTGATAAAAATTTAAATATTTTAAGCTGTTTGTATTTGATGAATCAATTTACTGTGATATAATCGGACTACTTTAAGTATTATTTTTTAACCATTAACCTAATGTACCAAACAAGATATGCCTGTTTGTGTTCTTTGGGCCAATTATGACGTACTAACACCACTTTCTTTGCCTTGAGAAAGAAATAAAGCTTTCCGAAATATTGGCGTAGATAGAGAGTGTTCTTTTCAATTGCCGTCGTGAGAAACGAAACCTAATTAATTACGATATTGTTTATCAACCAGTCGTTCATTACTGTATCGCAGTTATTTTTAGAGTTTCATAAATCACGTGGTCCTACAACTCATTCACATTAGCCACAAGTCATTTGTAGATTAGAGATTTTAGGTACTCCTATAAAAAATCCCATGATGGTAGATCTGGCGAACGAGGCAACCAGGCAATTGGAGCGTCTATGCGAATTCAGGTATTCGCCAACAACCAATGCAAAATGAGAGCTCGCTCCATCATTTATAAAAAATATATAGTATGATCAAAAATTAATCTCATCTAGTATGGCTGTGGAAGTGCAAACCAGCGCCTTTAAAATTGGCTTACATACTTATATTTAATTCAAACTGCAAAATTTTACTCTTTTTATCCATCTTATTACAATATTATATTGAAATAAACAAATTTTCACGTAAAAGTAATGTAATTGTCCAACAATTAAGCCTGCGCCGGTAGAATAGACACTTCATCCTAAATCTAACCTAAAAGTAAAATATATTTGACCCAGTTTTAAAGGCACCAATTTGTTCTTCCATAGCCATACTAGATGAGATTAATTTTTTATCATACTTTATTTTGGCGCACATTTAGAGGTAGCCAGTTTATATAGGAATTCCGAGGGATCTTGTTGCTGGGTATGCAAATAATTTTTCAGCATTTCCACAGTTTGGCAAAATGTGGATAAAATAAAACGAGTGAATGGAATCGATAAGAATGAAGGAATATAAGATCACGCTTAACAGTCGATTCCTTAGATTTAAGTTAAGGGAGGTTAATGATTTCTAACTTTTGCTGAATGATTTTCTACTGTTTTCAGATTTTCAAAATCCCAATAACTCGAAAAGCATTAGCCTGATCGAAAAATCGTTTTTATTGTATAACATGTTACGGTCTTAAACTGACTTTACGACACCGCACCGGCTCATACCATAACGAAACGGCCGGCGCGGGCCGTAACTGACGAAATCGGGACGAAATATCTCCTAGGCCGCTACCCACGCCGCAACAAGTTAGGCCGAGCTAGACTTTCAGTGGAGATGGGCGGGTCCTTGAACGAGATTATCTGAGGGTAACGGCCAGAGGGTCGGTAACTAACGGTAAAATAATGAGGGCGCCACCAAGCCTGTCTTAACCCGACTAACCGGGCCTGGGCGGTTAGACGGGAGCGAAGTATTCAAAATACTCCGTCGATAAGGATTCTCATGAGCTGCAAGCTCAAATAACAATTTCGTGATCGCAAATACTGGAATGGTAATATTGGGACTCTTTGGGCCGAGACTGCGCAACCACTGGACCTACCTGCACGCTCTGATCTCTCACGTCTCGCCGTACACCAATCTTTACACTGTAAAAGGCGCTATCTGAAACAAAGCATGCACAGGTCGACTAGGAATAATACGTCCCTCAATTAAATATGCGTCTATTGGTCGCTAACTACATCTGGGCAGCAAATCGTGCCGCCAAGCTTATGTTACTGCTTACGTTAAGCACCAGCTGATGGGCGCGCTATGCTAGTAAACAACACACTGTGGGTGGCCGGCCGCAGTGGGCTCGACACTTTACATATTAGAGTACAGTTTAGAAATACGCCCTCCGGAAAAGGGTGCGTTAGTGCGCGATAACCGACGCCGACCTGCAAAGGCAACGGGAGCAGTGTAGCTAGCAGCAAAGCACGACGCCGCACAAATGCGCGACGAAATAATTGAAGGCCTAACTCGTTAGGCAGCGGGGCAGCGTGACTGCAATATTTGACCAGGAAGAGGGGCTAACATAGCCTCACTAAAGCATGCGAATTTGGAATAGTTGCCAGCCCCTGCTACGTCGCCCACGCAGTCGTTGGCTGCGGTTAACACCTGATAAGCAAAGCACAAAGCCCTCGCAAACATAAACAAAGAGCTTGAACAGATTAGGGCGCGCCAGGCTCAGCACGGCGAGGCGTTGATTCCATTTAGGTATTAATCGGTACAATATAGCGAAGCTCGCGCACCTAACGTTACGGAATTAAAAGTTAGCACAAACGTAACACCAAAACATAGGCGCAGAGTTATTTAGCTATTTAGGCGATGAAACGTGAAACTCGCGCACATGAACTTACTAGTAGGCTACCAAGGTAGCTTCCTGAAGCATGGTGGCCTCAAACTGGCATTAAAAGCCGCGACAAGCAAGCAAGGGGGCATGCATCCGCCCACACAAAGTTGAGCACAAAAGCACCACCGCTCGCACAAGCGACAGTTAATATGTTTAAATGGTTGTAGTTACAAATACCTTAGTCCGTAGACGGTCTATGAGAGTTGCGTGCAATCAGTTGGTAGAAAGCGGCAGTCTGTGGCAGCTCAATCGCCAAAACACGGTATCTGGGGTAAACGGGCTGGAATCCGCCAAGATGGCGGCGTTAGGACGCTCTCCTAAGAGCACACTTACGGCGGCAAAGAGGTCTACTTCGTCCTGCCTAGAAAGATCCTCGAAAACAGCGAGTTGCAAAAGGAAAGCCCCCTTTCTCACAAACGCAGAACTGGCCCCGTGAAGCCCATCACACACCCACGCTTTGACGTAAAGACTTGCCACTCGCACAATCACACGCGACCTCTTAAAGGATGGCATATTCGACAACATTCGCTGAAACAGCACGAGACGGGAAAAACAGGCTGGCGTCCCCGCCATGGCGGGAACGCCGCGAAACGGCACACTCTGCGACTTCCTTGATCAACGGCGTGACCTGAACTGCCCAAGCAAGCAGTGTTACGACCCCTGCAGTGGCGTGAGCCAAAACGGCGTTACCACGTGACTCTCGACAGCCAATGGCGATGCGCTCCATAAAACAAATAAATTCCGGTAACAAAGACAGCCAATGGCGAAGCGCCTCAACGGCGTGATTTCTAGAAGGTTCGGAATTCTTGCGAGCGATAACACCCGGCTGCCAAAGTACCAGCAAAGGGGTGCTCCAACTGACGAGAAATACTGCGTTTGGGGCCAAATATGTGCAAAATCATTATTCTGGAATTAGGCGATGGAGCCAAATAAGTAACTAAAAGGGTTTAACATACGGGCACGCTGCCCTAAAGCCTAGGTGGCTAATTAAAATACCAAAATGACCTGACAAACACCATCCTTACTCATGTGTGCGCGCATTTTGAAAACCCTGTATAATAGAGCAAAAAACCTAGTTAAGTCCAGTTGTAGATGTACATAAACATCTGTCATTTAAATGCAAGTAAAAGGCGTTGAAAACCATCAAAACTACGCTATATGCGATTTACCTATTTAAGGAATTGCTTTAATTGATACAGAATAAGGAGAATACTTTTTTATCTGTTTTATACAATTACATTACTGTAGATGCATACAGAGCTCTCAAGTTATTATGAAAATAACCGTCGTTAACCCCTGGTAAAGGAATCCTTCTTCCATTTCGACGTGCAAAGCTAGCCACCTACTCAACTTACGAGTAAAGAGGGCTCATAGAACTACTTTGTGGTTAAAAACAGGCGACTGGCCTGTAATAAAAGGAAGAAAAGGAGATTTTTTGTACTGAATATGTAGGATTAAGTTAAATTTTTTATGATGCCGTTTCAACTCTTTTTTCAAGTACCTACCTACATGAGTTGTTTAGTGGAGTTTTTCCACTGGCTCTTCTAAGGCCATTTTTGAATTGATCTCGAGTCCGTGCCGATTTTAAGATGTTATTTATTATTTATTATAGTCCGCTAAACAACTCATAACAGGCCACTGTCTAATATAACAATCCAAATAATACATATCCACACTTCATAACACTTGATAATGGCAAACGCTATAGAAATTTTAAATAGCCATAATTTATCATCCCTGGTGTGTTTTTGTTAATTAATAACTTATATCCTAGGAAAAATTGATGCTGTACTCACTAAGGTCAGGAAAGTTATTAACATATTCTATATCATCGTCATTTCTTCTACCTCTCTGCACGAAAAACGACATAATATTCTTTAAAAAGTAAAAGTTACCTTATGCCCAGTTATTTAAGTATTGATACCTTGGTTTTCCTAGTATCTGTCCAAGGAATTCTTAAAATTCTGGAACACATAGTTCCAACAGTCCTTTAGCGTTGTTCCCAAATATTGTGGTATTATCTGCATACTTCAAATTCGTTATCTTTTTACCATCAATTACTACTCCACCTTTCTAGTTTTCCAGGGTTTTAGCAGTCAAATCGGTAGGGACGTTGAAAAGATGTTTATTATTGTTTAGGCGCCACTACCAGCGATGGCGATGTACTGAGAAGATCCCATCATGGACGACCTTCGGAACCTCTGATTCGCGAAATGGACGTACTCTATGCTTAGAGTCGAACCTACCTTCATCAAATTTCTTTAGAAGAAGCTATCTTACTTTTCTAAAAACGCGTACTGTATTTGGCTTGACAATAAATCATACAGGATCTAAATCTAATCCAATGCTGCTATATTAAATATATACAATCTGATTACAATTCGGTTTGGGCCAGCAGAAACCTGGACCCGTATCACATTACCCTTAAGGAATACTACCTAAACGTGACGTCACGGCAAGTTAGAGGCTAGAGAAGGTAATATTGATTGCCTGACAACAAGGCATCCATGTTGCAAGTAGAGATTTTCGGACCCAGATGGAGATGTGCTGAAAATGTGGGTTCATTGAGCGGTCAGTACATACAAAAAAATTTCACTGCTTTCGGAACAATATATCAAATATACACACGATAGATTTATATAAACGAACTACTGAAGTATTAAAAATATAAAAATTGCAATTGATGCCTTTCAATTCCATTTCGTGCGTTAGATATAGTTCCAACAGAGTTTGTTCGGCGTATCAATGTTTTAGAAAATTCCCATTTGCCTAAAATGGATGCCGCGGTTATTACTGAAAATCATGACATTTCCACATCTTAGAATTATTTGGTGAGCGGATGGCCCCGCGAGCAAATGCTCGCTTCTCAAGCCGCCGGTCCGGGTTCGAACCCCGGCGGACTCTAGAAGAATTTTAAAAATCGAACGCTGCCCGACTACCACGCTAACACCTGTGGTAGTCGTTAACCTTTAAAACAAGGGAACTCTTCCTCACTTTCAACGGGCAAGGCTATCCACCTACCCGGCCTAAGGGCAAAGAGAGCTCATAGAACTACTTTGTGGTTAAAAAAGGCCACTGGCCTATAACAAGAGGAAGAAGAAGAAGAATTATTTTATTTTGGTGAATTACTAGCCAGCGAGCGGTCTACTATATTTTAGAAGGGCAGACACCTCTGTTACAAAAGTACATTGACCAGTACCGTTTGAGTAGTTTTTATTTGAACACACCCTGTATTTTTATTACTAATATTTTTACAGTCGCTTGTCTGTAGAAGTTACTGCATTAATTACATTTATTTTTACGGCTTTGCTTCAGCTACATTTTTATTGATTGCTGTTACATCAGTTAACTACATAGTACTTGTTTAGCAAACTTGAAGGAAGCAATTTAAAATAGAAATGCCTTAATTAGCAGCTATTTTCAGCATTGGTCTTATTGGTCAATTAAAGTAGCAAACAGATAAGAGCGTGTCATTAAACTAGCGGCGTGCACTGAAAATAAGGCACTAAAATAAATTATGCTATTGTATTTTTACGTCCGATGTAAATAACTGCAGACAATGAAAGTAATGAATACGCGTACACTCGGCCATAAAATAGGAAGAAATACATCATTGACTTTTTATGCAGTGTGCACTACTTACGACGCTCCTTTAATAGCATCTTCTGCATACAGCAGTCAGGAGGATGTTGTCTCTTTGTAATTAATTTGATTATTATTTTAAATTTTGGTATTAATTACTCGATATACATGTCACATATTTCTTCAATCGTAATGGGGGTAACTTCTATAAAATTTTATAATTTGAAAATATAAAATGTTAAGTTTTTGAATTCCCATAAAATGGTAGCACAAGTTGATGCATATGTTCTCAGTAAAACTTACTTTATTTTACTTTACTTAGTTTCAGCTTTTCGGTGTAGGGCTGTTGGTAGTCAAATTATGTTGCCTGTGTAACCCTTGGTACCGTTATTTTCATGCTATTCTATCATGAGTGTTCTTATTCACTTCCTTCTATTTTATATACCTTTCTTCTGCTACCAGTTTTGGCTTCTATTTAGGTCTATTATTTAGGTTTTTCTTGATCGTCCTTTTTTATTTCTTTCTATTGCCGGAGCGACCAATGCATTTTTAGCTGTTTTTCTTCTTGCATTCTGTATACATGTCCCAACCATCCCACCCGTCTTCGTTGAACTATTCGCTCTTCTGCATGCACTTTTAACTTCTCCCAGTATACTTTGTTTTGCTTGCTATGTATTTTACAATCTTATTTAAGTACTTGTGCTTTTACTCTTGTATTTTTTCGTTTGAGTCCACGATTCGCATTAATACATATATGAGTACTGCTATCGCCACTTTTTTGGACACTGCTATATTTTACTTCATCGTCATCAGAAACTACCTTTTTTCCAAAAACATTGAAGAGTATGCCTGTTGAGGGTAAGTCTCTCGTTTATTTCGTCGGTAATTTTTCCGTTGCTGTTTATGCGTACTCCTAAATATTTACCGTGTCACTTGCTCTATATTTTTGTTTTTTCTTGCGCTGAAATAATCCTGATTTTGATTTTTCCGGGTCCAGGTTCTTCTTCCCAATACGTAAATCCTAGCTTTCCTCTTGCTCATTTTTATTGCTTTATCTAGAATAAACTGTTACCAATAACTACCCATTTACAATATATAAGAAGCTTAAAGCGTGCTCAGTAGCTCAGCGAGTGGGGGGGGGGGTCTTAAATTGAAAGAAGAGCTCGATCACCATATTCGAAATAATTATACCTTTGAACATAATGGGGCACAGAGAAAAATATGTCTTAATTTAGGGCGCCACCATGATCAGCCATGAGCCGGTGATGTAATGAGAAGGTTCCATCTTGGAAAAATGTGTGCGGTGCTTAGCTCTAAGATTTAGACTTTACCTCATTTCTGGATCTCTGCATATCCTTATTGGGCTTTAAAACACGCGGAACTGCACTATAATTTATAAATGGAAATCACAATTTAAAATGTTAAGACTATTAAGGTAATATTCATAATATTACGTTTAAACAGGTCAGCCTTGCAGCCGCGACCGCAACAAGGGGCTTCCAAAACAATTGCTAGAAATTCTAGCTGCTTCTGATAAGTCGCTCGAAGAGAAAACACAAGGGAACACAATATTGATACACCGGTGCAGAACGGTGAAGGCGTTGCTGCACTACGAACGGTGATATGCCCCAAAATGTAGTTCACGGAGGCAACTACGTATAAACACCTACAAAATGTGGTGGTAGTTTACAAATATAATGCAGAACGTACTGAAACGTTCTTCACCAAAGTTGAACTATAAAGGCGGTATCGCATATAAAAGCAAATTAAAGGTTCCCAGAGCTCCTTTAGAAAAATAGACGACGATAGTTCAAAAATTACGAACATTCAGCATGAATCTACACGTAATGTACGAAAAGTTTCTAGAGAGATGCGTCGATATGCGGAAATGTGAAGCTTTGCTAAATAGCTACATTTACGGAACGGTACGCTCATCTCACAAACAGAAAAACCTTTAGTTTGACTGTACCTGGCCAATTCTTAAAATGTGCGGGTAACCCCTACTTCACCAAACAAGCTCTCTGTTTGGTTATTTCTGGTAAACTATTCCAACTATCCTGACTACATGTAAAAAGCAACGAGCTGAAAACACATTCTTGTCGTAGTCTTATATTTGTCGTGAACTCTGCCGATTCTTCTTGTCTTGATCTGACAAAACTCCTGCTGTTTCTTTAGAGCTTCGCCATATTATCTATAATTTTTCCTTTTGATACCCTTTCTCGAAATTTGATGTTGTTGCTCCTGTTCGTTTTTTATTTTCCTGTTATTAGAGCTTTAATAGCCTTTTTTGCTTGTTTCACTCATTAGCTTAATAATCGAAGGTAGTACTTTATCGCATCTCCCAACTTCAACCTCTTTAGTACTTTATCAAGTTCTTCTCGTGTGATTTATATTTCTTCTTCTGCCTCTTTACTTTTGCCTTCCTATACTCGGTAGCGCTTTTTCTTCATTTTCATTTTTTTCTGTTTCTTTCTCTTTATCTAAATTCCTGCAAATATTGTTTCCACCTCTCCATAATATTGTCTTCTTTGGTTAGCAGAACGCTTTGTTTATTTTTATATTCTTTAATGTTGTTACTTTATTATTCTTCAGTTGTATTATTGTTTCGTAAAATACTTTTTAAAGTGCTAAGGAAGATACTGGTTCCAACAAAAGAAAGGAACATGTGGAGAACACGATGGAATCATGAGCTATATAGAGACTATAAACAGCCAGATCTAGTCACACATATTCCTAACGAAGTTAAGGTGGTCAGGGTATATGCAAAGAATAGAGAAAAACGCTATAGCAAGAGAAATGAAAAAACAAACACGCGAAGGAAAAAGAAGTAGGGGAAAACCACGAAAAAGATGGAGTGAGTCAGTGTCGGGGAACGCAAAGTCAATCCTACATACTAACAACTGGAGGTTAGCGAAAGATAGAGATGAATGGAGGAAGAAGTTAGGGTAGGTCAAGGCCCGAAATGGGTTGCAGTGCCGTTGCCTAAGTAAGTTAGTAATAGTATATTATGTTATTAGGAGCAAAAGCTATACTTTATGTGGCGTGGCTGAACGGTTTATCTTCCGAGCTTGCGAGTATTTCTCATTGTGGCCGAAATGAACAACTTATGTTTACAGATAATGACAGTTTGGGCAAAATTGAAAGGGTTTATAATTTCTATAGGCGCGAGAGACATAGATAGATGTAAAAAAGTGAGGTACATTTTGAATAAAGCCAACAGAGTAAATCACTTCTGGTACCTAGTGAACGTATAACTATAGTTATATCAAGCATGCACATTAAGAGGAGCACAACTACGGATACCAGCTGATATTGTCGACACTCTTGTGGAAACTTGTTGTAAACGTATTATTAATCCTAACAATCTAATACATTTCATGATTTCAAATGAACTTGTAGTTTCTTTGTCTACTACTGAACCCTATCAATCCATTTTGCTTCCGCTCGGATTGGTCCACATTCTTGTTTTATTTTCGCTTTATAGCATCTGTGTTTTCGCCTACTTTACTATGATTTTCCATTTTTCTTTATCTACAACCTATTTTTCTCACTCTTCGACTTGATCAGTCCATCTTAGCTATGCTCTTTCTTTCTGTGCATTTTGTACTGCTCTCCATTTTGTACTGCTTTCCATTTTGTGATCGCTTTATATGTAGTTTCTTTTCCGTCCTGTCTAGTGTGTATATGCCGATACCATCTTATTCTTTGCGATTTAATTATTTTCACTATATATTAGTTTCTCATATCGATTTCATGATTCATGAGTTCTCTAGTTGGGAGCCCCTGAACTAGGTTCCAGAATCTTTAAAGGATTACTCTTATCGGAAGCATTAAACGACAAATGAAGAAATATATATTATCGAAACAGAACAATTAATGACTTCTGTTCTGACTCTCTTTGTTCATCCTTTTTTAGCATTCATTTAGTCGAAAATTATATTACTGTTCATATACTTATTTTAACATCGAATGCTATGACTGAGTAGAACTCAGGCCTATAGCTAGGGGAGTGACAGGGAGGGCTTGGCGGATCCTGGGAGAATTTGAGCACTCCTAGGGGAACTTCCAAGATTAGGATATTTTTAAAGATGGCGCACGTGATCGAAACAATGTTTTCATAGCAGTTCGATATGTTTTACATGGTAAGGTCAAAGAATCGATTCCAACAATCAAAACATGTAATGAACTAGATACACATTTGACACTAAAAGTTTTTGGTGATTATGACGTAGACACATTCAAAATTCTGAGCCAGTGCTATGACGGTGATTCAGTTATGAGCTGTCGCAACTGAGGATTACTGCTAGAAGGTTGAACAGAATGCTGTAATCACAGCTTGCACCTCGTTATTATTAAAGCTAGAAATTATGTTTCAGAGATTAGGCCATTCTTTGGTTAGTGTGCCATGCTCTATGTCTTCCTAAAACACCGACCGTTTCTGCCCTGTATGAGGGCCATGCTCTCTCTCTCTCTCTCTCTCTCTGTCTTGGTTTTTGAAATAACGGTGGGATGGTCATCTAAATGCAACTATTTTAAATACTCTACAGTTTGTGAACAAAGTCACTTGAGATTACAAATGTCGGTATAAAGTCTCTTGAAAAAATGAGAACTAGCACGACATATTGAAGACGACAATGCAACTGTTTCCACAACGAAGAAACTGCGAGGTGACATTGTAACCGATCGTATTAGGAAAAGATCTGCAGATGTGGACTTGGTATCCAATCATCTTTTCAGAATGATATTTAATCATATGATTGACATTACTTTGAACGAAATGAATATAAGGTTCACTGACAACGCCCAATTGTTGGAAGCTATTTTCGTCGTAGAAGATGAAATGTATATTAATAAGATGAAATATTTGGAATCCTCATTAAAAATAAAACGTGTATAAATGAACCAAATCAAGTATGTCAAGACGATTAAAAATTTAGAATAAAATAAAAAGTGCAGTAGAGATCATCAACGATAAGGGGGAGAAGGAAAGCCGACTAATAGTATTTCAAGAAATATGTAATCAACGATTGGCTTTTGACGATACTTGTACTCTCTTGGCACTTTCGTTTGCAGCACTACAGTGTGCAAATCCACCTTCTCAATGCCGACTCAAATAATTGGGCATGTTCCACTACAGAATGACAAATTTGATCCTGCTTGCGTTTGAGAAGAAACACACACACAAAGAACCAGCATGGATACTTTTTTTAAGAAATCCAATAACAAACTTAACATGAGCTTGGAACTTTATTAATTATTGTTTTTGTTCTATCCCTACGTATACTTTAATCATTTTTTTAAATTTATTCTTCGTTGTGTTTTAATGTTTCTAATAAATATATAGGGTGTAACTTAAGTACGTTAAAGTATTTCAGTGTAACCTTAGCCCATTTTAAGAAAAGCGTACATATAAACAAATGAGCAAACATTCTTCGTTTTCTAAAAAAATCGCGCTTTTTATAATTTCCTTAGTAGTGCAGACATTTAAACCAAGTTTGGTACACTTAAATAGATACCCTTAAAATATGATATTATCAAGCTCTGCCATTAAACAGTGGCGGAGATATTGGTATTTAGTGCTATAAATTTAACAAAAAAGTAGTAACACCCTATAGAAAACTAAAAGTAAGTCATTGAATTCTAGATAGAAGGTGTTCTCTCAATTTTGAAATATCTCGTAGTTTCTTGGTAAATTTGATTTGATTTAATTTCTTTCAAAAATCGCAACTAATATTTTTTGCTCAGAAAACATATAAAACTATAGCAACATCCGCCAATTGTTTCAGATTATTTAATAATTATCAGTCCCACGTAGCTAAATCAACATATTGAAGGTAGAATAGGGTTTGATCTTCAATTTAAGACAAGATTTTTTTTTGTATATTTCGAGGTAACGCAATTAATTTTAATTCAAGACAAAAATTGCTTGACAAATGACAAAAATTTCTTGAAATTTCAAGAAATCTCGAGTTAAAAAGACAAGACAAAAATCCCCAAGAAATAAATTATAAAAATTAAAATTACCAAGAAACTAAAAGGGGTAGCAAAAAAATCGAAAATACACTTTCCATCTAGAATTCAATGACTTACCCTAAAATGGAATCGTTTTTAATTTTCTACAGGGTGTTTCGTTTCTTTTCGTTAAACCTATGGCAGTGATTACCCATATCTCCGCCTCTGATTAATTGTAAAGCTTGATAATATCACTGTTTAAGGGGTCATGTCCAAGTTTACTGTATACCAAATTTGGTTTGAATGCTGCACTAATAACGAAATCATTAGAAAAGGACGATATTTTTTTGGAAGACTTGACGAAACAAAAACAAAGAATTTTCGGATACCTGTTTATATGAAGTTTTTCTCTTAAAATTGGCTAACGATTACATGGTGAAATGTTTTAACGTAGTTAAGTTACATCCTGTATTTAGGTTTTTAATGAAATGATATCCCATTAGCACACACTATGATTAGTTTCTGACTACAGGCCTAAGACTTTTTCTGAACTCTGCCTTTTACTGTTCGTAAAAGAATGTCATCTTTATTGTAATTTGTAATTGTACATTTCCTAGACCAATGGTGGCGAACCAATGGCACGCGTGCCATTGATGGCACGCGACAAAATATTTTGGACACGGCGTTAATTAAGGAATTTAGGTACCAAATCAAAACAATTTATATTTAACAATGAATTGAATATGAAGCTTCAAAGCGCAAATAAAACAATTATTGTTATGATAGATCTCATTCGTGCTTTCGAGGCTAAACTGCTAGTTTTAAGTAACGATATTGATACCAAAAACTACAAGTATTTCCCAAACTTGAAAAAAATCACCAGAAATTTAGATTTCCACGAAAAACCATATCAAGCAAAAGTCACTGAAGAGTTTAATTCGGTAATTAATTCTTCAATCAAAGAATTTTCATCGAGATTTTCTCAGTTCAAAGAATTATCGAAAACACCAAAGTTTATTATGTATACTGATGTGACTTCACTTGATAAGCTGAACTTGGCCAAATTTGATTGGTTGGAAATTGAAGAAATTGAAATGCAGCTGATTGATTTCCAGTCTAGTTCAATACAGAATCAAAAATGTATCGAAACAAGGAAAGAGTTGGAATTAAATGAAATAGTAAGACTACCTGTATCAGGTAATAAGAGTAAAACTGCCAATATCAAGATTATGGAAACGTGGAATTCAATTCCAGACACATTTAGCTGTCTGAAGAAGCTGGCTTTTGCTATCTTAACAATATTTTCATCTACCTATGCCAGCGAGTCATTATTTTCAGTAATGAATAACATTAGACTCGCTTAGAAGCCGTTTGTCAGATGACTACAGTTCAGCTTGCATTCTGCTAAAAGTAACAAAGTATAAAGCTAGTATAAGTTATTTAGCATCTAATTTGCAAAAGCAGAAGCCGCACTAATTTTTTTCTTTAAATAAACATAACATTACTATTGCTGTACAAAATGTATATTTTTGCTTGCAAATAAAGAGTTTTAACTTGATAGTATATAGTGTTATTTTTTCCCTATTAATTACTAAGTCAAAATTGTTTGATGGCACGTCATGGCCTCATTAAACATTTCTTTAAAAAAATGGCACGTAGATGAATAAAGGTTCGCCACCCCAGTCCTAGACAGTGAAAAAACAATTCATTTTCATTTACTTTTCTCTTCCTTTGCACTTATCGACATGGTTTCAGCCGCGCCACATTCACCATTGGTCGAATTATTGTGTTGTACAACGTAAGTTTTAATTTCTTTGAAAAATTGCCAACGTCTAGTCATAAGATTCAATTTCAAAATAAAAATTTACTGCCACATAACTCGCTAAGCATCTAAATTAAATCTTAAATTCTTATTAACATACCACGCTCTTCATACGTTATCACTTAATATCCCTATTACAATTATTCAGAATCAAAGAATTGCTTTTAAGACACAGTTGTAATGAAACCGATTAAATAACTGTTTTAAATTTTACAGGGTTAAAAGACTAGCCGTACGAGTAATTTTTCTGGAAAACCACTACTCGCAAAAAATCGGGAAAATGTGCATTACCAAGTCGGTATGGAGATTTTGTTTATGATATTAGCTTAGACCGGAGTACACCGAAAGTAGATCCAACATAACCTAACTTTCAAAATTTAAATAAATACTGCTGGGATCAAGTTGGCCATGATTTGATTAGATGGAGTTCTTTTGTTCAAATAGCTTTTATAGTATTTTTTTAAATATTTCCGTTCACAAACCTTACACAAGCCTATAAGAAAATTACATACTATGCGTAAAAACAATTGCATGGTTGTGTTATTACATTAATAACTAAAAGCAGACCTAAATATGTTGGAAGTGTCCTCCATTTTGATTCACGCAGTTCTACATTATTCTGAAAAAGGAATCTTATTCTCGAATAATTTTTGCTTCGCTAATTAATCTGCAGGCTTTTCTAAAAGCACTTGTTTGCAGTCATATTATTGACAAACAAGCATTTGTTAATAATGTAGTATAATAATCGTTCAATTATATTTACGCCTTCTAGCAACTATAATTTTGTCAAACCCTAAAATTATGTTGTTTACACCCCATGAAGTAAATAGGAACTTAAGGCGACATACAACAAACCTGAAACTATGTAAAAAGCTAATCATGTTGACCTTCAAAAAGTTGTAGGGTATCACAGTACCCTAAGTTCGGCTATGACCGAGACAATTTAATGTCATCTTTCTGTACGTGAGGCAGGACATTAACATTTACTTATTGTCAAGAAATTGCAAATAAACTTCTCTCTACAACTACAACAACACGCCTTAGAACAAACTAGCTGTTACCCGCGACTTCGTACGCGCGAGGTTCGTTATTTGTGTATTAAATAATGACTAATTATTTTCTGTCATTCCATCCCATCCCATCCCGTCCCCGTTCTTTTCTCCGTCCCCGTCCCTTTCCCCGCCCCGTTCCCTTCCCCTCCAATTCCATACCTTCCCGTCCCGTCCCGTCCCGCCCCGTTCCCACCCCTCCCATCCCATCCCTTCCCACCCAGTCCCGCCCCGCCCCTTCCCGTCCCGTCCCATCCCGTCCAGTCCAGTCTCGTCCCGTCCCGTCCCTTCCCGTCCCGTCCCATCCCGTCTCGTCCCGCCATCTTCTATTTTCACCTTCAGGGGACAAATTTCCAAAAACTTTGAATGACTTACTTCAAAATTTTTAATCTTACAAAATTCCAACCCCCTTTTTACCCCTTTAGGGGTTGAATTTTTAAAAATCCTTTTATAGCGGATGCCTACTCCCTATGAGAAATCTGCCTGCTAAATTTCAAATGCCATTTTCGCAATCAACGTTCCAAAAAACTTCAGTAACGACACCCATATCGAATTTTAGGCTCATTTACCCCATTTTACCCCCCAAGGAGTTGATTTTCGGAAAATCGCGAAATACGGATTTGCTTATTTGTTTTTAGGAGTACTCCTATGAAGTTATATACTGTTTGAGGCTTTCGCGGTTACTCGAATTATTCTTCTTAACATGGAATTTCGGCTTAGACCGCGTAGTATTTGTATATGAACGCCCAGCAGTTTTTGGCTTAATGTGCCTTGCACCTTGTAAAGTCGAGCAAAAACCCGCGCGATGGTTATGCTCTTTGGTGGCTCGTGTTGTTTGAGTATCTTGAGAACGAGGATGCTTACGCAGATTTGGCCGTTTTGCTGTTTGTGCATCCATATTCACTAACGTTTCGCAAGACTTTGCAGCTTGCATAATCAGAGTGAAAGTCGCGACTTCACAAGGTGCAAGGTACATTAAGCCAAAAACTGCTGGGCGTTTATATACAAATACTACGCGGTCTAAGCCGAAGTTCCATGTTAAGAAGAATAACTCTTACGAAGCTTCAAGTCGAAATATCTATTTAATATTATTTTTCCATACAAAATTGGAACCCCCATTTTACACCTTTAGGGGTAGAATTTCGAAATATCTTTCCTTACTCCTTGTATACATCATAAAGGGAACGTCTGTGCAATTTCAGCTTTCTAGGTCCAAGAGTTTGGGCTGGGCGTTGCTGAGTCAGTGAGGGAGTCAGGACTTCTATTCTTATATATACCACCGTCTCGTCCCTTCCCGTCCCGTCTCGTACCGTCCAGTCCAGTCCAGTCCCGTCCCTTCCTGTCCCGTCCTGTCATATCCTATTTTCACCTTCAGGGGACAAATTTCCAAAAGCTTTGAATGACAGTTCAAAATTTGATCTTACAAAATTCCAACCCTTCTTTTACCCCTTTAGGGGTTGAATTTTTAAAAATCCTTTCTTAGCGGATGCCTACTCCCTATGAGAAATCTGCCTGCCAAATTTCAAATGCCATTTTCGCAATTAACGTCCCAAAAAACCTCAATAACGACACTCATATCGAATTTTAGGCTTATTTACCCCATTTCACCCTATAAGGGGTTGATTTTCGAAAAATCACGAAATACGTGGTAGCTTATTTGTTTTTAGTAGTACTCCTACGAAGTTTCAAGTCGAAATGTCTATTTAGTATTATGTTTCCATACAAAATTGAAACCCCCATTTTACCCCTTTAGGGGTTGAATTTCGAAATATCCTTCCTTATTCCTTGTATACATCATAAAGGGAACGTTTGTGCAAAATTTCAGCTTTCTAGGTGCAAGGGTTTGGGCTGGGCGTTGATGAGTGGGTCAGGACTTTCATTTTTACTTCCTTTTACTATAAAGGAAGTATTGGATTCACCCCAAAAATTCGAAATTGAGTTTTCAACGGATCTTCACGTTTTAGAGTCCCCTGATCCCAAAAAACATTTTTTTTTCATTGGTCTGTCTGTCTTGTGTCTGTGTGTGTGTCTGTCTGTCTGTCTGTGAACAGAATATCTCAAAAACGAAAAGAGGCATGGCGTTGAAACTTCATATATAAGTTTTCTGTACTATGTAGATGCGACAGCAAGCTTTTGAAGAAAATCGCATAACTGGAAGTAGGTGTTTACTCTTGTGATTTTTCAGTTTTTTTAAATTTTTTCAAAAACGGCTCTAAAGATTTTTTTTAAACTTTACATTTTCTTAAATTTTTAATGCGTATTGATGTGAGATAGGTGATTTTCCAGTTGAATACTTCTAAAGTGGGTTTCTTTTGTTTTTTTTTCTATTTTTTTTATTAACTCCTATTTTAAATAAAACACCCGGTATATTATTACATTTTTGAATTCACCTTAAAATTCTAGAGAAAATTTGTCTTTTCAACTAACACTCGATTTTGTACCGTTTTTGTAGAATTTGTAATTTTTGAAATTTTTTAACAAATGGTTAAAAATTAAAAATGAAATTTTTGACTAATTATAAGATCACTGTAAAATGAAGTTGTGTGAGTGTATCACACCAGATTTTTATATACGTATATAGTACAGGGTGATTTAAGTTAAGTGCGCACCATTGCATTCTTTGCTATTATTGATTTTACAAAGTAGGTTAAATTAGCAAACTAGTAGTGTTTTCGGTGCTGATTAATATGCAATTAATAAAAAAAACAATCGAATAACTTGTTGGCGACAAAATTAAAGAATTTTTTTTTTTTTAAATGAAGCACCCTGTATATTTTTCAAAAACTTGAAATAAAAATGAATTTGTGATATAAAAGTCTTAATACACTAAAGAAGTTTGTTAGAACTATTTATCAAGCCTAGATATTTCCTCAAATTTTAGCATTCTTTCCGAATCACGTAGCAAAAATCCGTAATTTAGTGATAATGTTATCAAAATTGATTCTCATTTTCTTCCGCCTGCCGAAATATTAACGCATTAAAGTTCTTGCATATTCATCGAGATTTAATTCTTCCGTTGCTAACGTGTTACAGACTCTTTTGTATTAATCGAAATCCATTTATAAAATTCACGCTGTTCTTTTCCGCTGATTAAGTTCGTGGAATTCTGTGTTCAATGTTCTTTATGCATCGTTGCAGTGGCGCGATCTCTTATCGTTTATGGTTTAACGGCGACAAACGGGCGCTTTAAATGGCCCGGGGCTTCCCCAAGTTTCGAATAAGCTGCCAAGGCACATTGCATCAGATCGTTGGAATATTCCGCACAGCTCTCGTTCTTTAATTAAGATAGACAAGGACGGAGCGTAGTCACGCGCTTACGTCAACGGAGTGGCATTTCGAATCTGTGACTTAAGCGTCACTTCCTACCGGTCTCTGAACTAAAACAAACGTATGTGATTTTTAGCCCCCAGTTCGCATCGCTTTGTGACCGGGGGACTCTTGTAATGACTCTTGTAATTCCGCTTTGAATAATTATGTGTACATCGTGAATCGTTTTGTGCCCATTTGAGGTATTAGAACTGTTTCCTTTTCGTCGGATTTGTGGTGCCTTCTGGAAGAGTACTGCACGTGTCGTGATGATGAAGTCTTGGGGTCGCTGTTGAGCAGTTACGCCCTCGTAAGCTCTGAATTCCCGTCTACCGCGGAGAGGCAACTTCACATTTACGTCGCATGACGGATTATCAGTGGGAATATCAGCCATAAGTTTATTTGGGGCATACCGAACTTCCGTTTATCGTTTCTAAGATTTGCCGTACCGCTTCGGAGTTCAATCTACCCGCGTTAGGGGATGTTAGGCCCTGGCCGCCTTCGTCAGCAATTTCCCGTTGCTGTTGTGCAATTTTTTCAGGCAGCTTCAGGCATCTTAAGGCAGTTTGTTTGGAAAGGTGATTACATACAGCGTCGCACGTCAAATGCAGCCAGTTGATCTTTTTCAGGTAACGATTGTAAATTAGCCTTTATAGTGTATCATGTACAGTGAGCGTCGAGTGTTGAACAGTTCAGCGTCTTTGTTGTTAACGATATTATTTGCTATTTGCTAAATTTATTGAATTGTCGTCGTATTTATTTGTTTGTGTAACGTAACTTGTGGCAGTTTCGTTTGCCTTGAGCCATATTAATGTATTTGCAGTCAAGTTTAATGTCTGTAATTAAGTTAACGTATTGCGTAATCTAACCCAACTAATCTATTCGATCATTTTTAAATCTAACTAGTCAATTTCATGTTTATTGTCACCTACATTTATTTTATTTATTCCAATAGAGTTCATTGTCAAGTACTTATGTTTTTCATTTGCGTTCATGATATTTGCATGCGTTTTATGTGTACTTTTTCAGCTGTGAGAAGGAGTTTAGCAGCTGCTTTATTGAGTTATTGTTGTAAGGTAAGTCGATACTGTATATAACTCTCCAACCAAACTCTGCCAAGGTAGAAGTAGTCAGGTGGACTACCTACTTCCACTTTCAAGTAATCTCACCTGTGTTGCTGTTGTTGTTTCCCGATTTAGTCAAGAAAGTGGTGGCGTATCTTTATTTAACATAATTTACCTCTTTTATCGGAGTACAGCACTAACTCGAAGGTCGTAAAGAACCCGCCCACGCGGCTAAGTTTTTAGCTGGAGCAACCCTTCCTGTTGCCGCCATCGTAACAGGGTTAGGGCCTTGTATTCTCGGTTTACTTTCCGATCATGTCGTCTTATCGTGTCGTGGATAGCAACTCCGGCTCTCGAGAGTATGATTTTGTTTTGCACGCTTGAGAGGCTTGATTGTTATGTCGTGGTATCGTTTTTGTAACAAGTTATCGCAAGTTTCAGTTTATAGATAAATACATACATTATTCTACTGTAAAAATTTGATAACCAGAAACAGTAACAAAACAATAAGAAATAAATAAACAACACTAATAACTTTCGACAATCAAACGTACGACAAATTGATTTTGACAATTCTGATGTTTACGTTATTGTTTTTGTTTTTAGTAGCAGCTTGCTATGAATTTTTCGTAAGTACGGTGTATTGTTGATATAGGTAAACTAAAATCTGCCATAACTTCTTTAATATTCATTTTAAGACAATAGTATATTAAGACTTTTATATCACAAATTAATTTTTATTTTAAGATTTTGAAATATATACAGGGTGTTCAATTAAAAAAAAACTAAAGGTTTTTAATTTTGTCCAAACTCCTTATTCAATTGTTTTTTTATTAATTGCATATTAATCAACGCCAAAAACACCACTAGTTTGCTAATTTAACTAAAATTAATAATAACAAAGATGACTTGCGCGACGCACCATAGGGATTTGCATAGTAAATTCTTTATATTCAATTATTTGCTCACCTAATTATTTTAGAGCTAAATTGTATATATATATTTTGTAGAGAAAAAAATACTGCATCCATTCATACTGTTGGTAACCATT
Organism: Agriotes lineatus; assembly: GCA_940337035.1. Taxonomy (NCBI): domain Eukaryota; kingdom Metazoa; phylum Arthropoda; class Insecta; order Coleoptera; family Elateridae; genus Agriotes; species Agriotes lineatus. The sequence continues at coordinate 18,084,290 of OW679202.1, forward strand.
TTTTATTTTCCGGAACCGAAGGAATGTAAAGAATCAGACTAGCATTTTTCCAAAAATTAGTGATGCCATGGAATTATCGAAACAATCCAATGTCAACGCAAATGCGTGCGGGGCGACAATATGTGTTGTTTGTTTGTTTGTCATTGATGTTTGACGTTTATAATAATTCCTTATTAATTATGTTCTGCTTAATGTCTCTAAGGTACCTGAACCTTGTCCATAACAAAAATGGTTTTATGGTGGACGTTCGTCAAGTAAGCTCCTTGTTTATTGTAAAATATCAGTATCGGCAAATTTCAAACAGTACAACCATTAATAGACTGATACATTTGAGTTTAAAGCTACAGGCACGTTATTAAATAATTGTAGATGCAATAATGAGGTTTAGAGTCTACACCAAAACGAAGAAAATGACAATACATTCAATGTTTTGACGACAGTGACTGGATGATCATCCCGCACGCACTTGCGTTGGCATTGGCTTGTTTCAATAATTCCATGGCATCACTGATTTTTGTAAAAATGCTAGTTTGATCTTTCGCATTCCTTCGGTTCCGGAAAATCAAAAATTGTTACCAACAGTATGAATGGATGCAGTATTTTTTTCTCTGCACAAAATGTATGTACACTTTAGCCCTAAAATAATTAGGGGAACAAATAATTGAACTTAAAAAATTTACTATCCAAATTCCTATGGTGCGTCGCGCAAGTCAGCATCCGGTATATAGATTATGCTTTTCAAAATTACTTCAACCACTCTAAACAAGTGTCTATTAATATTTTGTCCATATTGTTGTATTGGCGTAGGTATTAACTGACTGATCATCGGTATTACAGGCTTTAACGAATCTGTTTTACGTAAAATTCATACGCTAGTTGTAACCAGATATCGATATGTATGTGCGCGTGTACGACGTGGTATTAATATTAATGGGTATTCTTACCGAATTAATTAATTTTCACACCTTTAGTGGAATGGCTTAAGTTTTATTTCCCTCGTTTAAAAGACGAAGGAAGTATTGTAATTTTGGAAGAATCACCTTCCAGTTTTTTTCAGATCTTCACGTTTCAGGGTCCCTAGACGAGGAAAACAGGTTTTTTCCGTCTGTCTGCCTGTTTGTTCATCTGTTGACGGCCTAGCTCAAAAACTATTTTTTGTACGACGACGATATTTTCCATGCAAATTATATGTCTACCTGGCATGAAACCGGGAGAATTTTGGCCAAACATATACAGGGTGAGCATCTTAAAAAGTAAAATTCTGCATATTTTTGCTTTAACTCAAGAACTATTAGTTAAATAAAAGTAATACTTTACAAATAGCTTTGGTTTTTACTCTTGACAAAAAAGGCATATTTTGGACCCAACATATACAGAGTGTACACTCTGCTTGAGTTCTATCGTAAGCGCTTGGTTTATACTCGTACCGCTGTTGTAAGCCAACAATGCAAGCGAGATTCCGTGGTTCAGAGTCAGAGCGCCGGCCGAACAGCCTGAGTTCGAATCCGACCGGCCACAATGTTTTGTTTTATTTGCAAATTGATGTTAGTCACATTACCTTTGCGAGGAAAGTTTCATGAAAGCCCCTTTACAAATTTTTTTTAAGAATTGTCCTGAAAATGTGAGAGATTTTCTAATACTGTTGGCAACTTTATCACCCGAAGATTGAACCCTCAATTTACAATTCAGAATATAATGAACTACAAGGTGTTTTTATTCTGTTTGATAAAAGGTTGCCGTGTTGCCGTATAAGGGTAGCGGGGCAAAGCAAAATTGTAGTAAATTACTAGTTAAAATATGCATAAAGCGTCAACTTCTAAAAGAGAAGGTTTTAATTATTCATGTACTGGAATTTCTAGTTGACGAAACATATTTAAGCGAATGATTGTAGTGTTTATTTATTTAAAAACGTAGTCCTGGAGCAACATTAGCACATAATCAGACTGGTTTAATTCGATCGCAGCTTATCAACGAACTTTGATTCGAATTGCATGTGCACTTCTGGGCCGCGGCTGCTACATGGATCGTTCGTCTGCAAAGCAAAATGTACGGCTGAGTCATGACTAGAAAGCATTTATATTCATGTGTTTCTAAAGTGTTATTGCGGAAGCGGCAGGAACTAATTTTACAGATGTCCTGTGGGATGGCTATTTGTACAAACAGCGAAGAATATATACACCATAAAACGGACACGCCTCCTTAGGTAGAGATGGACGCATAAGTAAAACTTAGAAAGGTGGTTTTAGAAAACTTTAAATACAAAATGTAGTGTAATATTTTGTAAACCGCTTGTCTAAAACACTAAAAGAGCATTTCCATGAATGGAACTTATATTAACAAACTGCACAAATACACAGTATACTTAAGTACATCTGTAGTTTATATTTTGACAAATACAGCAAACTAAGACATCAAGTTCATGAATTTGTTGTGTAACAGTTGCAGTCAATAAATTGACTAACTAGATTGCTCTAAGTTTCGCATATTTAAAAAACCGTTAAAAACGAAACTTAACTTCAAATATACAGGGTCCGATAACGATACGGGGGTGGAAAAAATTTCTAAAAGTAGGAGAGTTATATAAAATGTGCTTATACAAAAGTTGTAGATACTAAGTTAGCGTATTTTAATAAAATAGTTTTTATTAGACAGAATAACTCAAAAAAGTGTGACAAACCAAACTTGATTTTTAAATAAAGTATTTAGGTTCGAGGGGTTTTCTGTTGATTGTTAGTTATACGAAGAATAAGAATCTTTTAGAGCAAATAAGTTTATTGTTGTTCAAAATATTTTCAAAATTGTTCTGTACAAGCAGAGTACTTCGTTTTTGGAAGGTGCCACCAACTTAGGATATAATTATTTTACAATGAACGGCAAACGAATTTTTTTAGAATTAAGCCCCAGACTAAACAGACTCAGTTACTCTAACCAGCTTCAAATCGTACCAAAACAACGTTCAGGCTAGATGGCGTCAATAATAGTATGCCACCACGTACGTAGAAATTTAGGACGTTTCATAAAGGCGCGAGTAATAACTTAATGACACTCGAAGATGATGCAACACTAGCCAGTGAATCCATACTTACGATCCTCTTACTGTACAGATTAGTTTTAATATTCCCAGCAATGATGCGAAACGACAACGGAAAGCCAACAGCAACGATCAGCCACCAGAAAAAGCTCTGGCTACAAATTAGCGAAGCTACCAACTTACAACGGAGAATCAGCAATGGTTTTAAAAACTCGGTTGCCAAACTAGTAGCACAAACTTGCAGGTCATTATCTTACAACTTCAAAGTCGGTTCTAAAATGCGAGTGCCTAATTACAAAAGAGAACTAGAAAGAACGAATACAACACATACCTTCAGCTTACAGCTTCAAGACTGAAATCGCTATTCCATACAAATTCTAACCAAACGCGATGGGTAAACAAGACCCAGATCTCGATAAATCAACCATACAACTATGTAGTACGCGAATGAGCTAGGACACCAATCTTGCCCTTTTGAGTGACTATAAAATAACTCTAAACAAAGACAAAAGGTTAATTCGAAGTAAACGCGTGCGATCAAGTTAAGATTCGTTGGCCAAAGAGAGCGAGGAACAAAATATACCGGCCCAGGTGTGCAGAAAGACCAGCAGACAAAACAACGATACTTGACCTAGTTACGACTGACAACGGATCGATAATCTATCTGGCATTGCAGAAGGCCGCCGGTTTGACGACCTCGAAAACTGTAACGCGCCAAGCGTTCCGACAGGGGTAGCCAAAATACATAAAAACGAACGGGACAATTAATGAGCCATTAAAGCGTAACGCTTTTTACCCTTAATAAAGGTCGTCATACATCCCTTGAAATCTCTTATTATGTATGCTTTTTAAAAACTTTTGGGAACAAAAGAAATCGATGATTCATGTGCTGGACTCCAGATTCGCGTACAAAATTTAAGGTTTTTGGGGCTATACGCTAAGATGCATTATCATAGTGCAATAAAATGCTACGCAAACAAGATTATCAGCCGTCACTACATAACTACTACCCAACTTGAGGAAGGCAAACATCTGTACACCAATTAAAAGTTACAGTTTTAGGATCGTCAAGATGACTTCAACTGTACCGTTGCGTCTGAAGAAAGCAGCAATAATTTTTAGCTAGGCACTTTTATCAAGGATAACTTTTATTGACATGCCCTTATTGTCAAAAACCCAACACTTGATTGTTGTTTCGTTTCTTAGTAATAATTATAGATTCAAAACTTAACACTAGTAACAATACTAAACGCACGGTTTAAAGATCCTGCATCAAACGTTTCTAATATAAATCTGCGACAGTCTACTCGTGCTTATTTTTGTTCTTCAGTTAACAAATGTGGAATCCAGCGACTTCTTCATACCCCATACCAATCTGTTGGCGTAAAACGTTATCTGCTGCGCACTATTCAGTACTTACTTCTTGTTATATTTCGATTTTCCTTGAGCAGTTTTTCGGTAACACTAACATTTTCAGCACAAATAACTACTGGAGATCGTCCAGATCTCGATTAATCTTCTAACATAGTACAATGTTCACGGAACCAATAACTATCTGCGCATAACTTCCTATGCTAATTGAAACTATTCTTATCCGGCGCTCTCGTCTAGTTATCTCTTTTGGGATCTTCTTGTGTTTCTCATCGTTATTCTTAGTTTCCATTGAATGCTCTTTCATGTTCACATATCGTTTGGCCTAGTTACGTTCCCACCTAACTATTTTAATTAAACTATATCCATCACTTTCGTTCTTCTTCCGATTTTTTTGCTTTGGAATCTATCGACTAGACCTACGTCTAACACTGCCCGCTCCATACATCTTTGTGAGATTTTACGGCCACGATTTTCTGAGTTTACGTCACTGTTTCTAATCCATATGTTGCCACAGGTAGTATGCATGTTTAATAAGTTTTCTTCCCCTTCTTACTTTTATATGTGGCATGTTTAATACCACTTTGTGGTTCTATAAGCTCTCTTTTCTGATAATTCAGCTAGGTGGCTAGCTTTGCCCGTCGAAACTGAGGAAGAGTTCCCTTGGTATGGGTTAACGACTACCATGACGCCTTCTTGATTGGATTCATTATTTTTCTCTTTCCTATATTAATTTCAAAGCCGACTCGGTGGGAATGCTCGATGCAGTTATTCTAGCACTTATTTTAGATCTCTTATATCGCTACTTGTCAAAACAATATCATCCGCACACCACATATGTGGATGAAATAAAATCCATTCATTCTAATGCCCTTCTTTTCTCATCTTATAATCTGGAAGAGATTTTCCAATACTAGAGTAAATTATGTCCGAGACATACTGTCTCCACGACTAATTCCTTATATCGTAATTCTACCCTCGTGCAGACATTTGTAGAAGCAACATTTGTTCGCTCATCTTCAACATTTTAGCAATTATTCTGTCCTCTCCGGGTGCTTTTCTAACTTTAATCGGTTTCAGGGCAGCTCTTACGTCTTCTTTATATGCTATATCCGGCAGTTCTTCTGAGCTTACGCTGAAGACAGGTTTAGTCTGGGTCGTCTCTGGCCTGTGGAATTTCATAGCATATACTTTCTGGTAGAATCCCTTGATGACTTCTATGACCTCCGTTTTTTTAGTCACCACTCTTCGTTCTGTATTTTCAATCAATGGAAAATAACACGTAGTATTTTGAAAAAACGACTCGTATTTAACCGTTTCGATGTTTCTCTCCATCAACAAAATGAACCAGATATAGTTAAGCGAGCCTCACCCAGTATTTATTAGTTGTTGCTTCTTATTCTTCTTGGAGTACCGTATAGGACGACCGAGCTCCGTGGCTTAGTGCGTAGCACGTCCACTTAGCATTCGGGAGGTCGTGGGTTCGATTCCTGCGGCCGCCTTCCTTGATTCAGGTTTTTAGGTGGTTTTCCTGAGTCAACAGAGTACCTTCTCTGAGGGGAATGCCGGGGAATGCCACCCCTACTTTCTCTCACCCATCCCGAGTTTCCCGTTCTTGGTTGAAGAGGAACGGAAGGTCCCTATAGCAGCCCGCCCCCAGTTGGGGGAATTGAAATAACCTTTACCTTTGTTTTTTATCGGACGTTGTCGTAAGGGCCAAGGTGACATTTTTAAATCGTACTTAATCATCTTATGTTCTTGGTTAATATGTTCCCTGCGGTGGTTTCCCGCTGCTTGAAAGCTGGTCATAAATAAAAAAGTGCGATTTCGGTCATTATCGAGGTATTATAATCCATAATTTGCTCTCATATCATCATGGATGTTTACAACGCATAAACCTGCAACTGTAATCAGACCTCTAAACTTTCAATTTTTAGGCCGAAAGAACAACAGATTAAACGGCGATCGAGACTAGAGTAAGTTACAAATTTTCCCCGTTTAGTGCTTTTGGAATGTCAAACTTCAAAGTTTTTAAAAAATTGATGAAATTACGCAGTATGTCGAAAACTTCTGTAGCTTTGAAGTTAGTATTAATGAGGATTAATTTTCTCCTTCTGTGTTTTAATGCTCCAAAAGAACACGAAGGAACTAATTCCGTATTTGACGTTGACACAGTAAATATTTTTCATTTACCAATAGCTCTCATATTTTAAAATTGTCCTGTAATATATAAGATATGATCAAAAATTATATTCATATAGTATGGTTATGAAGTAGTTCCTACATACATATATACTTAAGTGTCAAACTTGATATTTGATTTTTAAGTGACTTATAGGTGCATTCATAAATTAGGAACTATTCCAAAGCCATACTGGATGAAAATAATTTTTGATCATACCATAGACTGCTAGAATATCAAATTTTATATATTCGTTAAATAATTCTCCATCATAGAACTGTAAATAAACGTCGTGCCCGTTAGTGCAAGTTCGCGTGCCCAGATATTTTTATTTGTTTAGCAATGTTTATCATGATTTCTAATCTATTTTACTATTCTCATGATCGTTTAAAGTGTTAAACCATTTGAATTATGTAAGTCTGCTTATGCGTTTCCTTGAATGATTATTTTGTTTACTAACGTACGTAATGGAAGCAAAAGATAAATTAGATTTTGAAATGATTACTTTGGCAGATTCCATTCTCCTCTTGCATATCAGGAGTTTAAAGAAACTGATAAATACAGGGCGAGCCTCCATTATATCGTTTATTTTTCAAACTCATGGAATTATCCAAATAGTCAAATAAGAATTATTTTAAAAACATTTTCATCATTTTAGAATTACTGCAGTCGTTTTATCCTTTTAAAACGTACCACCCATGTTTTTGATGCAGTGTTGTAAACAGTTTTTTTTCTTTTCGACTAAAGCTGTGGTGGTTTCACATAACAGTTCTTTTTAGAAGATCGCAAAAGCCTTACAGACCAATCTGGCTATCGCTAAACGTTTGTCATAATTGGTTTTACTGTATTTTTAGCGGTCTTCTACTTGTAATTAGATTTTGATAAATGTTTAGACAATATCAGGGTCTTTTATTCTTAGAAATACTCTTCTAGCTTTTTTCTAAAATGTTGTGTAAAAATATGTCAAACTGTAAAATGTGCATAGCAAAATTTAAAATGTCAGGTAATCATGCAGAAGAGTCAAAGAAACTTGATATAAAAATGTCAGTTAGCACTTCTATTTGAACACTCTTTTTATAATTGTTTTCATTAACACAATAATCATAGAAGGAAGGGGAAAGCTTTCGTCGCGATTGATATTGTTAGGGCGTTTGTAAATATCAATGGCTTCGCGAATCTTTCTGCTAAAGAAGAATTGGGATTTGCAGATGATGGAAGTTTCATCAAAAAGGATCTTATCGCCAGTATCACGCTGGTGTTCGGCGATGTCTGATGACGAAACGAGACCCGACTTGAGACAGCGCTGGTGCTCAGAGATGCGAGTTTTTATTGAACATCCTATTTCACCAATGTATACAGCATTACAAGAGCAAGGGACTCTATAAACACCTCTATAGGACATAGTGTTTAATTTATCTTTCAGTGAAGGAAGAACCTGTGAGATTTTATTCTGTTGTTTGAATACTGTTTTAATGTTTTGTTTTTGAAAAAGCTTTCCAACGCGATCGGTGACTTGGTGGATATAGGGAACAAAGACTATTGCTGCAGGAGGATCGGTTTTTGGAGGTTGGGTGGCCGTGGATGAAGACGGCGATTGATGGCAGACTGTATATCCTTAGCCAGTACTATAGATTTCCTTACTTACTCATTAGCTAAATACCTAACCACTATCCTCAGAAAGTTCACAGGTAAGTCTCCCTCGTATCTTCTCAATTCAGCCGATTTCGTTGAAAAATTCAATATGAACGATGGACCTGAGGATTTACTTTTGAGTTTCGATGTCACTTCCCTTTTTACTAAAGTTCCTATTCCCCATTCCATATTCATAATCCAACAGTGGTTATCAGAGCAAGGGGAGACGTCTTCAAGTCTTCTTCTTCTTCCGGTTCCGTCTCCTATCGGAGGTTGGAAATCATCACTGCATTTTTCACTTTATTAACAGCAGCTCTAAACAACTCGTTGAAACTACACCTGTACCACTCTCGTAGATTGCGTAGCCAGGAAGTTCTTCTTCGACCTACACTTCTTTTTCCTTTGATATTTCCTTGTATTATAATCCTCATTAACAAGTATTTTTCTCCCCTCATAATATGACCCAGATATACTAATTTTTTCCTTTTTATAGTTTTTATTATTTCACATTGCTTTCCCATTTTCAACAGTACTTCTCTATTAGTCACTCTTTCTGTCCATGTTATTCCTGTAACACCACATTTCGAAGGCTTCAATGTTTTTAATATTTTCCTGTTTTAAGGTCCATGCTTCCATTCCATACAAAAACGTGGAGAAAACATAACGTAACATACGAATTCTAAGATTTAAGTTGATATCTCTACAACATAGGAAACTTCTCATTTTAACAAACGCTTGTCTCGCTATTTCTATTCTTTCTTTAATTTCTCTATTTTGTTCGTTACGTTTCGGTGATCTATGCTCCTAGATATTTGTATGAAGCGACTCTTTCAATTTTTATATTAGAAATTGGCGTCAATGTTTTGATTTTTTGATACTACCATTAATTTCGTCTTCTTCTAATGTTTTCAAGTAGGTGCTGTAGATCTTTTAAATTATCTGCCACTAGAAGTGTATCGTCAGCGTAGCGTATATTATTGATGATTTCTCATTTATAGTTATTCCAGAATTTTGTTCTACTAAAGCTTCTTGGCCAATGACTTTGCTATATATATTAAATAGGAGTGGAGAAAGAACGCAACCTTGTCGAACGCCTGGCAAATTTCAATTTCTTCGGTTAATTCATTTTCGACCTTTACTTTCGCTGTTTGGTTCCAGTACAATTTGGTTATTACGTTAATATCTTGACTGTCAATGATTTTATTTTTGAGAATTTCGCATAGCTTTTCATGGCGAACTCTATCAAAAGCTTTTTCAAAATCGATGAAACATGCATATAGATCTTGATTTACATCTAAACATCTTTGCATCAGTACGCTTACACCAAACAGAGCCTCCCTTGTCCCTAGTCCATTTCTAAATCCTAGTTGTGTGGCACTTATGTCTTCATCAAGTTTTTTAAATATCCTTGTGTGGATGATTTTAAGAAAACTTTTTAACGTGTGACGCATCCATGCTATAGTCCTATATTCAGAACACTCTTTTGCATTGTTATTTTTTGGGAGTGTAACAAAAGTTGATAAAAGTCACTGTTTTGGAATAACACTTGTTCTATAGATTGTGTTAAAAAGGTTTACCATTATGTCAATTGTGTCGTTATCTACAAGTTTTAACAATTCCACTGGAACCTCGTCCGGTCCTACACACTTTCCCTTCTTTGTGCTTTTAATGGCGTATTCTACTTCACATTTTAAAATTCCCGGTCCTGTTTCCTCCGTTTCCATTTCGATTTCTGATCTGTCATCTTTAAAAAGTTCTATGTACTCGGTCCATCTCTACAGCTTCATTTATGTCAATAATTATTCTACCATTTTTATCTTTTAATGAGCTTGCTTGCTTTGATCTTTTAATACCTGTTATTTCCTTAATTTTTTTATGCATATTTCCTTACAGTTTTCTAATAACCATTTTTCTTTGGCTTCTTTAATTGTCTCTTTAATCATTCTATATTTAGTTCTTTGTACTCTTCTTCGTTTCTAGCTTTATAATTTCGTCTTTCTTCCATCAGATTGAGAATTTCATCTGTCATCCAATCTTTCTTTTTAACTCTCCTGGGAGATAATGTATCTTCTCCGGCTCCATGTATACAACCTACGATTTGGTAATTTAAACATTGTATTCATTATGGTTAGTTCTACGTTTTGACAAAATTCTATCAATCGTTCTCCTCGCTCGTTTCGCTGTCCCAATCCATATTCTCCTGTGCATCCTTCAGTTTTGGCCTTGCCAATTTTAGCATTAAAGTCACCCATAATTATGGTGACGTATTCTTTTTTAGTAGCTTTCAGAGTCTAATTGCTCATAAAAATCTTCAACTTCATCGTCTTGCTTGTCCGCTGTCGGTGCATACACTTGAATAATGTTGATTTTTCTTTTCTTGGAATGGAGTTGTATCGTTATAATTCTTTTTTTTTTTGTTAATTTTTCCGGACCAGCTTTATCTAGCTATACACAGAAAAGTTAACTGTTATTCACTGAAACTTTTCACTATATTGGCAGTGCGAGGTTAACTCCGGTGGAGACCCTCAATCACTAAGCTCTTCTTCTGTTGTTAGTAGATCCTGCGGTAACTTGCGTTTTAGTCGTCGGTGAATAGTCTTTTTTCCTAATGAATAGTGTACCGCACCTGAACACTCACTAAGTTTATTATTAAAGGTTTTTATGCACTTTTTAATAAAGACATCTACCGTTGGAATTTGTAGGTCTTGGTGTAATTGACTGTTCCGGACAAACCAAGGAGCGTTTGTTGCAATGCGCAAAACTTTGTTTTGGAACACTTGTATTTTTTTAATAGTTGATTTAGACGCGGCACCCCAAACCGGACAAGCGTAGGTTATTATCGGTCTCAATAAGGATTTGTAGATGAGTAAGGAGCAGGATAATTTGAGTGGTGTTTTGCGATTTAAGATAGGATACAGTTTGGATAATCTTACGTGGCATTCGTTTAACTTTTTGTTCACATGAAGTCTCCAAGTTAGACGTTTGTCAAGAAATACTCCTAAGTACTTAACACCTCCATCAGATGGATTCCAGTGTATAGGGTGGTTATTTATTGTTATGTTGCGCAATATAGTGTGGCGTCGCAAAGTAAATATTTTTGCTTCACATTTGGTATAATTAAGTTGTATGCACCATTTATTCAGCCAGCCATTTAGTACGTTTAGATTAGTTTGTAAATCATCTATCGCTGTATTGATGTTTTCGTTTTGAGTAATAATTGCAGTGTCGTCTGCATACATTGCAATGGCGGAGTTGTTAGGGTGAGGAATATCATGCATAAATACATTATAAAGTACAGGACCTAGGATTGAACCTTGTGGGATTCCAGCTGCAATAGGTGCAACAGCAGATAATGTGCTATTTATTCTCACTTGAAATTTTCTGTTATCTAAAAAGGATTTGATTATTAACAGCAGATAGTGAGGTAAGTTAAGATTTAACATTTTGTATATTAAGCCATCTATCCATACTGTGTCAAACGCCTTTGCTATGTCGAGGAATGCTACAACCGTGTGTTGCTTGTACTCAAAACCTCTTTCGATATTTTCGGTAATCCTTAAGAGTTGATGATTTGTCGAGTGATGTGATCTAAATCCGAACTGAAAAGCGGGAACTGCGTTTGAATGTTGTAGTTCATTGTTTAATCTATGTAGGATGGCTTTTTCAAGGATCTTAGATAAAACAGGCAGAAGGCTGATTGGTCTATAATTAGAAGGATGGTTGAGGGTTTTACCTGGTTTACGAAACATTAATATGTGTGCAAGTTTCCATGTGTCCGGAAAGTATCCTATTCTCAGCATTCATTGAAAACAGCGGTAATATAACAGATTGCTTTTTTCGGTAGTTGCTTCAGTATTTTATTTGTGATAAGGTCATGACCAGGTGCTTTTCTGTTAGGCAGTTTTGCAATGATCTTCGCTATTTCGATAGGGGAAATGTGATTTATTGTTCCAGGAGAATCGGGCAAATGATCTCTAACGTGGTTTGTTATACGTTGAGCGTTTTCGGAATTGTCGGTGATGATGGTCTTAAACACTTGCGTTAGATGGCCTGCAAATAATTCGCATTTTTCTTCGTCACTTGAATAAACGGCGTTGTTATACTTCAACGGAGAAATGGTGGGAGATTCTTGCAGAATACGTTTCGTTGCTCTCCATAAGGAGTGATCCGACGCTTTGAGTTCTTCTATATACCTGCTGTAGGAGTTTATTCGATAGGTATCCAGTTCGAATTTAACTCTGCGATTTAACTGATTTAGTAAACGCTTTACATCAGGCTGTCTTGTTCGCTGCCATTCCCTTCTGACCTGATTTTTATGTTTGATTAAGTTTGTTATATGTGCAGGAGTTTGTTGAAAGTTTGGCGGTTTGCGGTTGTTTTGTATGATTGTTGCTTCGTTGATACTAGTTTTTATTGCCGCCTGTAATTGGTCTACTGCAAAGTCTATTTCTGATCTTGTTTGCAAGCTAGTTGGGCATAGCATTTTATTGTCGAGCGACTCTTGAAATATTTCCCAGTTAACTACACCGTTAATAAGACGGGGTACTTTTTCAATTTTACAGGGTGTCTCCGAAAATGAGATTATAACTGGTAAATGATCGGAATTTAATTCGGTTAACACATTTTGGTATATAGGGTGAGTACAGTTTTTATGTAATATTATGTCTAGGATGTCGGGTTGATGGTCTTGACGATATGGAAAATGAGTTACTGAATCAGGGGCTGAAATTTGTATAGCATTTGTATTTGCATAGTTATATAGTCGTAGGCCGTCTTGATTGTCTACACGGCAACCCCATATTGTGTTCTTACAATTTAAGTCGCCTATTACATAAGTGGGTTCATTACCGGAAAACAAGTGTTGAAGATCCGCTTCCAAGATTCTTTTATTTGGTTGCTTGTATACACTAGCAATTTTTACTGCAACGTTATTATGTGTCTTCAGTTTTATTTCCATTACTTCAAGACTAGTTATATTTGGTGTTGGTAAGGGATATATTGATAAATTATTTTTTGCAATTATAGCAACACCTCCTGATGCGATCGGTGCTGGCCTATCGTTCTGAAAATGACATAACCTGGTATTTTGAATTTTTCGGTGTCGACTAAATGCGTTTCAGTGACGCATGCTATATCTATATTATGACTGTTTAAGAAATGTATAAAGACAGAGCGTTTATTTTTAATTCCATCGGCATTCCAGTTTGCTACTGTTAAGTTATTGATACGAAACTGATTATTTGCCATTGTTGAGAAGTGCAGGGAGCATAGATATTAGAGTGGTTTTAGTTTTATCTATATGTGGTGTTAAGATATCAATTATTGTTCTTATTAGTAGTGTTACGAGATCTGATGATTGTTCGTTTGGTGTTTCTTCTGAGTTTTGTGTATTAGCATTTGATTTTGAATTGGTTGCTACATGGGTTAAGGTGTCCGACCATTGTCTTTTAGGTTTAGGTAGGGTTGGGAAGTTTCTGTTATTGATTTCAACTGTCGTGTTAGTTGAGCGGATGTTTGTTTGATTATTGTTTATTTTTTGTGCTATAGATTGGTAATACGAGCATCCCCTATAATTGGCGGGGTGTTCACCACCACAATTTACGCATATTGGTTTATCAGTAGAATTTTTAGAGCACTGCGAGTAATGGTGGTTTTCCTTGCATTTAACTCATCGAGGAGTTAATTTACAGTAGTTCTTGGTATGTCCAAACAATTGGCACCTAGAACACTGTGGTACGTCTGGAGATTTTCTTCTGTGTTCTACTGTAATGATGCAATAGTTCAGTTTGTTTACTGAGAATATCTTTTTAGCGTCTGCATTGTTAGTCAATTCTACTGCACATAGTGGTATTGGGTACCTTTTTTTATTATATAATCGCGCTACTTTGACTATGGGAAGGTTTTCTTTTGCTAGCTCTGTTTTGATTTCTTCTTCGGTAAGAGAAATAGGTACACTGCGCAAAATAACAGACAGAGTTTTCTCGTCTGGTGTTTTGTAAGTGTGATATTTTAAATTATGTAAATTGTAGTACTTTGTTAAATTACGGAAATCTTTGATATCGGTTAGATTGATACGTAAAAAATTACCTCTGTTAACTGTACTGAATTCTTCAATTACGATAGCCTGGATGTCCTTTAGTACTTCTTGGTAGTTCCCAGCTTCATGTAGGAAGATCGGAGGAATTTTCTGTTTGTTGTCGTTCGCGGGCTGTTCTGCTTCTTGTTCATTTTGCTTATCTTGTTGTTTGTCTACATCCATTTGCGTGTTATCGTTTATGTCACATTTATTGCCTTGGTAGATTATTTTAGTTGTGGAGGGTGGTAGGTAAAATTTATTTGCGGAAATAAGTTGGGATGGGTCAAATATATATCTTTTATTAGGGTCATCAGAATTAGGAGACAAATTGCTACTGTCGCGTTTCTGAGCACTCATAGTTATAAGTGGGGTTTAAGGTCCCAGTGGGACCTTAATGCTGTAAATTTGAACACTATTAATAGTTTATTAATAAGTCCGACACTGTTAAAAATAAATATTAACGTAAAGGTTAAAGATAAGCGGTTTATGCACTTCCGATAGCGCGTCTAGAGACGATCGACCGACCGCGACCAAGGTTGACACGGAACTCCGTTATAATTCTGTCGGAATATGGGGTAAGACTTATTACCGATTGGTTCATTTCTTTTTTTACTATACTTCAAACACCGTATCTATGGGTTGTGTCATCATTGCCTGCATAGTAGATCGTGCCGTTTGTAGTTATACATTTTCCAGAATGTGGCCATTGTACATCACTGATACCAAGTATACTCAGCGTTAGTCTCTTCATTTCTGCTGTTACCTTTTCCTGGTGCATATAAGCTTTGTGTATTTCAGGTAGCAATAATTCTCATAGCTTTTATATTACTTTTTGATAATTTTACAACTTTGTTCATCAGTGTTCCCCCGGATATCCGATTGGGAAACTTATAGCTCAGGTATATTTAGTTTTGAACATTGTCATGATGATTTTTACTAAGGAACTCCATATGGACCTTTAATGCAGTGGTTTCCTCTTGACTTCTGCATTCTTATGCCGTTGAACATTTACATATTTCATCCGCCTTTAGAGGCTGAGTTCTCCACCTCAGGCCAAAACAGTGCCCTACCTCCACAATTCCTCCACCCGAAGCTGTTGATCGCGTAAGAGGGGAACCGCCTATACCGGGAGTTATTTCGGTGAGGGTGCAACTAGAACCACTGAACGTTGCCTCCAGTTTGCTCGGGTACCTACCTCGCGGTTGCCGAACCCGTACCACCAATAGGATTGCTGATCCCTGAGGGGACTCACCTGCCCTTATAGAAAAATGCCTCTCTTCCACTTATTTCCTATTTTAAGGTCAGTTCTTTAAACAAATCTCTGGTGCGGCCATGGGTTCTCCTCTTTCACCTGTCGTTGCCAATATATTCATGGAAGCTTTCGAAACCGTAGCTCTGGAATATTCAGAATTGAAACCCAGGGTTTGGTTCCGATACGTCGACGATACCTTTATTATTTGGCCACATGGTAATGACACGTTACCCGTCTTCTTAAATCATCTCAATAGTCAACATCCAGACATTAATTTTACCATGCAGATAGAAAGTAACGGCTCCCTTCCTTTCTTAGACGTACAGGTTTCTCGCCAACCCAGTGGCAAACTTGCTCATTCTGTATATCGCAAACCCACTCACACTGATCGCTGCATGCCGATTCCCACCATCATCCTACACAAAAACTTTCCGTTACCAATTCGCTTGTACACCGGGGTGTTTCCATATCCCAACCCGATAATATCCAGGCTGAATTAAACCACATTCGGAAAGCTCTTACAAACAACGGTTACCGTGCTAGGGATATACAGTCTGCGATCAATCGTCATCTTCATCCGCAGCCACCCAAACCTCCAAAAATCGATCCTCCTGCAGCAATAGTCTTTCTTCCCTATATCCACCAAGTCACCGATCGCGTTGGAAAATTTCTTCGAAAACAGTATTCCAACCCCCGAGCAAAATCTCACAGGTTCTTCCTTCACTCAAAGATAAATTAAACACTATATCCGCTAAAGGTGTTTATATAGTTCCTTGCTCTTGTAATGCTGTATACATTGGTAAAACAGGAGGTTCAGTAAAAACTCATCTCTGAGCACCAGCGCTGTCTCAAGTCGGGTCATCCCCATTCTTATTTAGCAGAAAGATTCGCGAAGCCATTGAGATTTACAAACACCCTAACAATCTCAATCTGGACGAAGGCCTTGCATCCCTTTCATCTATGTGGAAAGTGCTCATTCCTAAGCCCCGCCCACCGCCACTGAACCGCGACGGCGCTTGCCTATAAATTCTCGCCTTTCTTCTTCCGATCGTTATTCGAGTTTCGCCTCTGACGTGGTTCACACTTTGAGTTACCGTGCTTTTCTATCCCTTCCCTTGCAAAAGAGTTTCGCCTCTGGCGTGGTTAACACGTTCAGTTACCGTGCTCTTTTTGCTTTTTCCTCCCGATGAAGCCCCTTGCAAAAGTGGGCGAAACGTTGAGTACTTCGACCCCAATAATGACACGGTCCAATCCCGGAAGACGTTTTTAACTTAATGACAATGGCCGTGAAGGCCTCCGAAATCATCACAATAATCATCGTACCATAAGTGGCACCTCATGCTGCATGTCTTGGACTGGTAACTTTCACATCGCGCTTTAGTAATTAATTCTCGTGTAACTATCGTGCTATCTCGTTTTTATACTATCAGCTGGAAAAATTGCAAATAATTTTTTTTTAAATTGTGGTGTGACATTCGAAAAATGATTTCGATCTATATTCTGCACATACAAGTCGCTTGAAGATTGTTCTAGAAGCTTTAGTAGGGATGTTTTGACTTCATTTGGCCTTCGGTTGTAAAATAACACTGATGTTAAGTAAAACATAACTATTTATTCCACTCATATTTAGCATATTACAGAATACGCATAATGGCTATCTTGTTTTTCGCGTATTGGCATACATCATATGAAGGTGTCGACCCCAACCTAGTACTATTGTAAAACTTAATGATTGATGTTTTTTTATAAAAAAGATTTTGAGGGTTAAATATGTATAGTTGATAGTAGAAGTCAATTTTATGCTTCTTTGAAACATACGATGCAAGCGTCAGATGATTGCTAAAATAGAACAAAAAGGTTTAGGCTCACGAGATTTTATGTCCAACAATAATTGTAGTGGACTTTTCTTCTTTTTCTTCCGTAATGTTTCCATGATTGTAAATTTATTAGGATTACCTAACATGGTTTCCACCAAATCTACAGATTTTAATCAGTTGCCCATGGTCACATTACGATTGGATCCATGGACAGTCTTTGCCAATTCTTTCACATAGAAAATACCAAAAGAATCATTATTACTGTCTATTACACGACCAAGCTGTATTTACAACACAAAACAAGACCTTCAAGTGGGAATTAGGTAATTTGTTGACTTTACATGTTTAATAATTCCCTCCAGGCTGTGTCAAATCTGATGTGCGATTTTTTAAGCAAATACATTGCCCCAACACACATGTGTTAGTCCTATACAAGCTTACTTTCGCTAAGGGATTAATCGAGATAGTAGGGTGAGTTCGCTAAACGATATGTTGGGGCCAAAAAAGGGCTTAGAAATTGCGTTGTCATGGCGTTACGGATTCCGTGCTTAGCTTCCCATATGGCATATGCTCATCTAGAATCCGAAAGAGGGAACAAGCCATACCATGGGCCGATGTATGCGACAGAGCTCACCTTGAATGATATTGGGTACTTGCCTGCTAACTGCAGTACAATGCTTAACAGAACATGGAAATTGCAATAAAACATATGCGAGATACAAGCAAAACATCTGTTAAATAGGTATGTCAAATATAAAAAGAATTACAGTTACATACACAATGATGCTAGAAAACAACATAAGGGCCCTTGGGGGAGAGGGAGGCTACGTCGAATTTTAATCAGTTATTAGCAATAATTTGCCTTAAGGAGGGGCTACTACATTAATGAACCATGGTTGACGGGGGGGTGGAGGAGGGGGGCTAACGATTTCCTAAAGCTACGCGTAAAAGCCTTTATTCAAATAAGTCAAAAGTTAAACGTAACGCTAATAATCCAAAGTTTAGTATGACTGAAACACACTTGCACAAGGCGCGTAAAACGGCGGCTCAAAAATTATGTTCTTGTTTCGCCACCAAAACTGAACTGTCTTGGGCAGAGGATAGGAACATGCCCAAAAATAGAGATGAACTCCCGCAAGACACGAAGAAAACTACCTATACACCGTCAGCGGTCTGGCGGGCACCGTCCAGCTGCAAGCTACATTACGCTCACCCATATATCTAATGCTTACTATATTGCTAGCGGCTATGAGTGGGAAACTCACCGATGAAGTGAGACACACAACCAACTCTTCATGTATACGGTGAGCTGTGCGCAAGCGCGGCGGCGTCGTCCGCCCAATGGGGAAGTGGTCAAGTTTAAAATTCGCTTCTAAGGCGGAGTTCGAATAATTACGCATGCGCACGAGACGCGTTATACTCTAAGTGAGACTATGTCGGCGCCGTAATGTTTTCTGAAGTTTCCAGGCCCCTACCAGCAATATATGTGTATTATATATATGTCTTAATGGTTGTGGTACTGCGAAACTCGCCAACCCGCAGTAGGATAGCGTGGCGTTTTAAATCCTAAAACCCCTCAAACAATGGCGAATTCAAAACCTTACGGATTGACACCCCAGGTGGGTAGGAACAACAGTTCTAACTCCCACACCTTCAAAAAGAAGGTCTGCCTCAAGGATTCTGGGGGAGGCAAAAATTCGCTTATACATACCAAAACAACAAGAAGCTACCATTTTAAGCTGAACATTGCAACATACAACGCGAAAACACTCAGAACAGACGAACAACTGGAAGAATTAGAAAACGAACTGAAACATATCAAGTGGGACATACTGGGAATTTGTGAAACCAGAAGGAAGGGAGAAAACTGCACCATTCTCAAGTCGGGATGTACTCTTATCAAAGAAACTCAAATACAACATCAATCGGAGGAGTAGGAATCCTAATATCACCGAAACACCGAGATAAAATTATAGAATTTAAGGCAATATCGGATAGAGTAATTTTCGCTGTGTTAAAAATATCTGAAAGGTATCAGTTAAAAGTTATTCAGACATATGCGCCTACGCTAACTCACGCAGTGGAAGAAATAGACGAATTCTACGAAGACTTAACACTCGCCATGAAGAATAGCCCCACGCACTATACTATTATTTCAGGCGATTTTAACGCGAAAATTGGCCAGAGACAACAGGACGATGGAAATTTCATAGGCTCATTTGGATTGGGACAAAGAAACTGCAGAGGAGAAACACTTCTGAATTTTTTAAACGAACATCAATTTTATGCCATGAACACCTTCTTTTGCAAATCACCGCAACGCAAGTGGACGTGGGCAAGCCCAGACGGGCGTACGAAAAATGAGATAGATTATATCCTATCCAACAAAAAATACATAGTGGAAGACGTCTCCGTATTAATCGATTTTCCACGGGCAGCGACCATCGTCTAGTAAGAGCCAGAGTCAGTATCCACACTAAGGCAGAACGGCAAAAACTGATCGCATCTAAGCCTCAATTCTAACTATCTACGGCAACACTTATCACAATACAGGACCATCGTCGAAAGAAAACTGGAGGATATAAAAAATAAAAAAGACATACCTCTAGATGAATTAGTCCAACAGACCACCTCAACAATAATAAACAGTAGTAGACAAGTAACATCCAAACTACGTATAACAAACGATCCCAAAATATCAAGCGAGACACAAAAACTAATGGCACAAAGACGAAGACTCCAGAGGAACACTGATGAGTTCAGAGTAGTAACCAAAAACGTCACTAAATCTCTACGGAAGGACCTGAGAAATTATAATAGTTCGTTGGTACAACAATGCATAGAGGATAACTTCAATATGAGAGTACTAAAACATAAACGGTCCAAAGGAAATAAAAAAGTCTATCAACTTCGTGACTCTCACGGTAACATAATCTCCAAAAGAAACGAACTAATATCCGTAGTAGAAGATTACTACTCCAAATTATACTCCACAACAGTAACAGAAGAGACACCTCAACCACCCAGACCTATGGTTATCAACGTCAACTCAGAAGACATCCCAGAGGTAAGCTATGATGAAATAAAATTAGCCCTCTCACAATCAAAAAATAACAAAACCCCAGGAGAAGACGATATCACGACAGAGATGCTCAAATATGGTGGCCTAAATCTACTTGAATGTGTAAAAGTCATTCTAGATAAATGCATATCGGAAGCAAAAATACCGAAACTATGGGAAAATGCTAGTGTAATCCTGCTCCATAAAAAGGGCGACAACACCAAACTCGATAACTATCGCCCTATTAGTCTGCTTTCCCACTTCTACAAATTGCTAACTAAAATAATTACAAATAGAATTACAAATAAACTGGACTTTTATCAACCCCCAGAGCAGGCCGGATTTAGAGCCGGTTATAGTACAATAGACCATCTTGAAGCACTGCGAAGTGTAATTGAAAAAAGTGCTGAATATAAATTCTCATTACACCTTGCGTTTGTAGATTATGAGAAAGCGTTTGACTCAATAGAATGGAGCGCAGTGACGGAAGCTTTATATAGTGCAAGAGTAGACTCCAGGTACACAAATCTGCTCACACACATATATAAAACCGCTACATTGAGTGTCAAGCTGGAAAACAACGTCAACACCAAGAGAATTCCCCTAAATCGTGGAGTTAGACAGGGAGACACGATATCGCCAAAACTCTTCACTCTTGCCTTGGAGGACATCTTCAAGAAATTAAAATGGGACAGTCAGGGTATCAACGTAAATGGCAGAATGCTTAATCACCTGAGATATGCTGATGATATTGTCATCATAGCTGCAACGTCAGAGAAACTACGGGATATGCTCACACATCTACATCAAGAATCAATGAAGGTTGGCCTAAAGATGAATATTGCCAAAACGAAAATAATGAGCAATGAAGATACTCAAATTATTATTGAAGATCAAGCCATAGAAAACGTAACCGAGCATATCTATTTGGGACACACTATAAAACTTGGAAGGGACAACCAAACAGCCGAACTAACAAGGCGAATCAAATTAGGATGGGCCGCGTTTGGAAAACTATCTTATATTCTAAAAAGTAACATCCCGAACTGTTTAAAAAGTAAGGTCTACAATGCGTGCGTCCTACCAGTTTTAACATACGGTATTCAAACAATGACCTTGACTAAAAAGAGTATGTTAAAACTTCAAGTAGCTCAGAGATCAATGGAACGAGCAATGCTGGGTATCAACCTACGCGACAAGGTCAAAAACTCTGATATTCGAAAAAGATCTAAGGTTGGAGATATCGTCCAAGCCATACTAAAAGCAAAATGGTCCTGGGTAGGCCACGTGGCAAGACAGTCAGAGGAGCGATGGCCTATAAACATTATTACATGGAGACCCAGACTATCAAAACGCCCAGTTGGTCGGCCACCTAAAAGGTGGACAGATGACATACGACAAGCGGCAGGGAGACAGTGGATACGAGTTGCGCAAGATAGGACGGTATGGAAGCAAATGAGGGAGGCCTACATCCAGCAGTGGATACAAGATGGCTGATGATGATATATATGCGCTCACCATTGCGTCTAAAAGAACAGAGAGGGGCGGACTCACCCAAAAGATTGAAAATAAAATGGGTCTCGGCAGGTGGCTTCACGAAGGTAAAATAACTTAACATGTTGGTTCCTTTTCTTCTAAGAGAGGGACGGCATCAGTCATATACTCGTAAAACGGTAATTAAACTACAAGCATATGTTTTTACACAATCACAACTTCTGCGCGTTGCAGCGCC
The DNA here is from genome assembly GCA_940337035.1 of Agriotes lineatus. NCBI lineage: Eukaryota > Metazoa > Arthropoda > Insecta > Coleoptera > Elateridae > Agriotes > Agriotes lineatus. The sequence continues at coordinate 18,106,444 of OW679202.1, forward strand.
CGACAGGACCTAATTTACTTTAAAAAGCAATTAAGGCCTCACGATGTCCGCAGCCCTAAAACGATATTAAGAATGACAACGTTTATATAATAGTGACACACCAAATTAGGTAACCCTGCAGTAATGATGTGCTCCAGCTAGATGCAGTTGAGAACTAGGCTGATTTAACAGCGACAGAATTGTGAGTGTTTTAAATAACTCAATGACCGGAAGGCGCAACGTAGTCTCTACTTATGTAACTGGCGAATTCCGAAAAGAATCCCACCAGATTATTCTGGAGGTGTGCTTCACAATCAACGACTTACCTTGGCGTTCACGTCATCTGTAATACATGTTGAGCTCGAGATTGCTGATTCTAATCCCTTTCTGCAAATTACTTTACAGTAGAAAAGAAAGAACACTGTCGCTTTTAATTTTTCTAGCTTTCTTACTCACAAATAGCGTCAGTTTTACTCCTAGAATATCTATCTCCCAATAGGCCACCGTCTGCGTCATTTTCATAAATAAAATTTCTAGTTCTGCGTGCGTTAATGGTTGATTTCTTTTCTAATTGGACGCCATTTTGTTACTAATATGATTTTAAAAAGCAACAGATTTTCTCCAAAATCTCAAAATATTCTTATAAATAAAATTAAAAACATACGTTAACACTACCCCATCGTAAATATTACGAAGGAATACCGATAACACAAAGAAATTCATAATGCACAAACTTCACCTAACCGCTACACTACAGCTACTGGACACCAACTGAGGAAGAGTGATGGAAGGACTAAACAGTCACCTGAAAATTTCCGAAGTTCTCCGATTATTTCAATCTGACAGCTGTAATTTTGAGCGATAGTACTCGAAGCTTACGCTTTTTGTAAAAAATTTCGGTATAATTTAACTAGTACATATATACGAAGCGAGCTGAAGCACATTTGAATGTAGTCTGTTGTGATAGGTGACCAAGGAAACAACCAATCTAGTTTATTTTTTTGTCAAGATTTTACATATCACGTTTCATAAGTTGGTTACTACTGCATCACGTTATAAGCATTTTGTAAAACGAGCTTTACCCTATATTCTCTATCCAAACAGGATCAGCGAGAAACGTTGAAGCGACTGAATAGAAAAAATGGTGTCATCCTTTTGCAAGACAGCGCTCTCATTTTGTTAAGTTTGTAGAAGATCTAATTAAAAAAATCTGGTGTGATACACTCACACAACTTCCTTTTACAGTGATCTTATAATTAATCAAAAATTTCATTTTTAATTTTTAAAAATTTGTCAAAAATTTTCAAAAATTACAAATTCTACAAAAACGGTACAAAATAAAGCGTTAGTTGAAGAGACAGATTTTCTCTAGAATTTTAAGGTGAATTCGAAAATGTAATAATATACCGGGTGTTTTATTTAAAATAGGAGTTAATAAAAAAAATAGAAAAAAAAACAAAAGAAACCCACTTTAGAAGTATTCAACTGGAAAATCACCTATCTCACATCAATACACATTAAAAATGTCATAAAAATGTAAAGTTTAAAAAAAATCGTTAGAGCCGTTTTTAAAAAATCGAAAAAAACTGAAAAATTACAAGAGTAAACACCTACTTCCGGTTATGCGATTTTCTTCAAAAGCTTGCTGTCTCATCTACATAGTACACAAAACTTATATATGAAGTTTCAACGCCATACCTCTTTTAGTTTTTGAGATATTCTGTTCACAGACAGACACACAGACAGACAGACAGACAGACCAATGAAAAAAAATATGTTTTTTGGGATCAGGGGACTCGAAAACGTGAAGATCTATTGAAAACTCAATTTCGAATTTTTGGGGTGAATCCAATACTTCCTTTATTGTACAAGGAAGTAAAAATGTCTCGACTGCAGTTCGAACTTGGCTCCTTGTGACTTTCACGTGTTTTTAAAGCTACCAACATCTTCAAATTTCAATTCTTTGTTTACCATTGATAACATTCCTCGTTCTTGAGCGCGGCATTGTAGCCACTTACGGGCCCACACTTTTCTAAATTTTCGCTGTTTCTTATTACACAACACAGACCTAAACCTACTAACGAAAGCATAATGACTTGTTCTTCCATTTTTCAATAAGAATACATATGAACAATTAACAACTTGCGTCTTGAAGACAGACTATAACCTCACTAATAATAGCTATTCAAACAATTGCATAAAACAAGTTTGATGGTGTGACCACCAGTTTGATAGAATAAACCAAACATTGTTTTATGACGTCACGTAACGTGTTTGACAAACAAATTTGATGCAACAAAATAATCGTGTGATTTGTGCTTAACAACGAAAGCTGAAGATGTAAATGTTATCAGTCTTTACTGAAAACGAAACATATTTTCTAGAATGCTAATTCAAATTGCCCCTGAAATGCTGTAGATGTGTTATAACTTCATCGAGTTTCTGCCTCTTACCATTTTCTAATTATCCATGCATAGAATACTTAATTTGTACACCACAACTGACTTCTTTAAATAATTCAAGAACTACTTAATATATACATTTGGCATGATTGCAACACTTCAAAATAATCACTAAATAGTAGTAAAAATTAAAAGTGCCCCTCCATCAATGATTGCTTGGTTTTCTAAATTCTTAGATTTTTAAGCTTGATAACAAATTGAAAATGCATTAAGGAATGTATAAAAGAATACTTAAAAGCCGCGGAGTAACCAAAATGTCACCCTTTAAAATTTAACGGTCAATAACTTAACTAGTGAATATACGTCTGTAACTACTTCCGCAAAATTTTGATCACAAAAAACTATACAAGGTATTCCTTTGGTGCGTCACGACCAGTTAGTATGGTTCTCAACCATGTGCAAAAGTACACAGTCGTCTTGATTTTTGTTAAAAGCTTGATATATCAAAATCTCTTTGGAACAAAGTTCAACATGTGGGGGTCAAAATAGAGAGAATATGAGGCTCTGTTTATACCTGTAATGAAGTACAGGGAGCTTCGTTAAAAGAAGGAAAAATTAAATTTGAATATATTGATATTTAAACAAGTATTTTGAACACCCTGTATTAAAATATCCTGTATTTATTAAAGTTACATGACGTACGCATAAATTATAACAAATAAAATTAAATTGAGGGAAATATGACGCTAAGTAAAACCTTAATATTAACAAAAGATTACAAACGTTAATAAGTTGGAAGAAATTTTAAAAACACTTTGGCCATATTTTTGGGATACCCTGTTAAACTCAAAATAATTTTAAAATGTGACTCTTTTGACCCTATTACGCCATTAGGATCGCATTGATCGGATTAAATATAAAGGCATAAACGAAGACTGGAACATTATAAATGAGGATGGTTGGTTCATGGTTTATTTACTTGACACTGTAGTATCTTTTGCCCTTGACTTTCCACATCTTAAATACTATCCGTTTTTACCTATTTTTGTAAGCATTGCGGTTCGCGGTACTAGTTAACTTAATTACGTGCATTCTGGCTTTCTGGCGCCGTTAAAACAAAAACTACCACATTATCATTCGCTAATGACATGGGGATGCTCGTTCAGCTGCTTAAAGATCACATTTCAAACCCATTTAAACCTCATGTATGGGCGCAAATGTCACTGTTTTTCGTGTTTGTTTGCCGTTTCGTACACTTTTTAGGCTTCGCGTGAAAGATGGCCCGGCCTATTTTGAAAAATAATATTTAGGCATTTGTACGCTGGAAATGAACCAAGCTTATAATTACATCTGTACATGACATTGACCCTCGCGCTCAACACTGGGACGGAATAGCTATTATATTATCTCGGTCTCGTATTTTCCCTTGGTTTCGAGAGCCAGAGTGCTGTTCTCTGGTTCGGTTATCAATTGCTTCCTCTTAACATAAAGCATGTGTTGTTCTCTTATGGTGAATCGTGCTGCTGTAAAATGCTTCAGGCGGAGCTAAAAGTTAAAATACTGTAAATACGCGGCGAGATCCACCTACTGTTGGTTCACAACTTCGGTTATTTTTATATTAGATTGCTATTCCATATAAAGGTTAAACATTTTATAGGATACGAATTCCTCTTATTCGCACTCGAAAAACTATATTCCAACTAAATTTTACACCAGTTTTTTTGTTGTGTCAGATTAATTTTGAATCAAAGGTAACAATAAATAAGAAGCACAAACAGAATGTAAATTCAATACTTGCGATTTTGTTTATGAAACAAAATTCAAATCAAAACATTAGCGCTGACGAATTGACAGACCAGCTCAACATTAGTAAATACTGCCTTCATTTTAATATCAATTGTCACGTGGCTCTTGCAGTTTGTTGTTTTTCATTGATTACTTATCTTTCGTTAATACTTCTTCGAAATCACACTAGCAAACCTTTTATACTACTGTAAACAAAAACGTAATATAGTACATATACGCTCAATGCTGCCCTACTATGAGTTCTACTTAAAAATTTACAAGTTTATGTCAGAACACGAAAGCGGCTTTATTAAATATTAAGTTTTATATAGAAGTGTTTATATTTAAGGCAAATAATAAATAAATTTAAAAAAAAAAAAATTTTGTTACGTTTATAAATCTAGTGAGGGTGAGGCATTAATTTTTTGCAAAAAAATTTAAAAAACTTTTTCACCATTTTGTGAGATCCCTATGGACACAATGCAATGAAAACACCTTGTGCTCACAGGGATGGAGAACGAATAACTGCGAAAACAGACCACTTGGCTGAGTTTATTATCCGTGTCATTATCGGGATAATGCTGCACAGATAAGTAATGTTATGACATTATTTTGTGTTTATTGCGTAGGTATTTTATTAATAAGACCACCAAATCAAGAAGAAAGAAGAAAATTGATTAAAAGTTGAAAACGCAATCAGTGAATTTAAGAAGCCTACTGTTCACAGAAAAACTGGATTGGAAAGAAAATAGTATCTTGTGCAGCACCAAAAACGAAAGTTTCCAATCCATCGATGACCAAAGTGACCAATAAAACAAACATTTCTAAATCCACAATACAAAGAATGAAAGAAGATTTAATTTAAATAGTTTTAAAATTCAAAACGTACTCAAACAACCAGGGGAAAAATAAATAGTTTGCAAATCGCAAGATTGAAAACATTACGAACAGCATTTAACAAAATTTGTTTAATGCATTATGGATAATAAAACTTATTGTAAACGATATTTTAAACAACTAGCTTGCCAAGAATATTATATTACTAAGAATCGAGGAGTAATCTCTTTAAGAACTGTGTAACGTGATCAAATTTCTTATAGCTTGGCAAGCTACCCTAAAACCGGGTGACTTTGGACACTATTTTCGCGCAATATATTTTAAGGGTTTTTAGATAACATACCGAGCTTTTGCATTTAACTTTATAGTTATCTTAGCAACCAGTTGCACCGAGAGAGAAAACTATTTTTTAAACTTGGGTATCCCAAGCATTGATGATACTTGAGACAGTAATTTAAAAAGTAGTTAAAGCATGTTAAAAGAATATTGGGACTTGCCATATACTGGAAGAGACTTGGAACAATAACAAGGTTTTAAGAAGCTCAAAAAATTTTAAAAAAGCAAAAATCTCTAAACACAAAGTTATTATTAATCATAACGGGATTCAAACTAGGAACACTACTCATAGGAAACGATTAATAATAGCTAATATTATCTATGTACTCGTAATAGAACCTAATCAAATAACATTACTTATCGCTTAATTCACATCTCAAAAAACAAATGTTCCTCTACTATCCGAGGGGTTTGGCAACTTCTTATTAATTTGAGACAGTGGCGGCTGTCCCATAGGAGCTCAGGGGCGCTAGCCTCCCAGCCGTCAACAGCCATTAGAACAAAGTAACCATTCTATAATTGAAAATATATGTTATCATATATCCTTTCGTTATAATATAACAAGGTTTAAGTAATGAGATCCAGAGATCTCTATTCAATACCACTTAAGGAAATGTAAAAGAATACCCAAAAAGTGTGTCAACGTAACACGAGTCATGTGTCAACACACTCCCATGTAGCATACGCACCAAGCAGCTGCTGAGGGCGATTCGAAATGTGGCTCAAACTTATATGGGAATTACAGGCGAAAACGCTGTCGCTGCAGAATCAAGGTACAGCAGTTTCAATGTGATGCGAAGGCTAAAGATGATGCAGACGAGACCGTCGTTGAACTTGCGATCTTATGGTCATATTTACAAATACTGCGCTCCCGAAATTTAATGTGATTCAATAACAAATCTAGTGCAATCTTTGACATTGAAAATAAATGCCAGCGCTGCAAGCATGATCTTGCAACCTTGTGGGCCATGTCTGGACATAATATCGAATGCAGTAGGAGCGTGTTTATTTATATGTTGTTTCATGCAGTTTTATACAAAAATGGTTTAGAACACCATAACTAAGCATTCTCAACACCAATGTTAACAGCCTACCGTCAGCTGAAAAAGATTGAAATAAAAACGGTATTAAATTTCAAGCTGCAAAATAAAGTTGGAACTAGCAATTTTACAAGACATTTTTCTACGGACATTTACATGAAAAACAAATGGATTTGTAATGTGATGCATTACATGATATTTTTCCAATATCAAATAGCTAATTATTCGTTTTTTAAAACATATATACATTTTGTATTGCGTTTGAATACTTTTTGCATATGACGTTTCCTTTTCGATTATTAAAATTAAAAATCATCGCTATATTTAAATTAATCCATCGACACAATGTAGGGGAGTCATTAATTATTGTAATGCTTAGTTTAAAATAAAGAGCCCCCTAAATACAATTATCACGAGCCGCCAATGATTTGAGATTGGCAAACTGTGGCTATATATTCAACAATTGGAAAAATATAACATTTCAGGTGAGAGATAAATCTCATACATTTTACTTCATAGCACTTGCCTGGAATAGTGTTGCTGATTTGACAAACAAACTGTTTATTTATTTCTTTTCTTATTCTTTTTCTCTAACGAAAGTCAAATAAAACAAAATCTCCTACTCCTATTTCTTTTTCATTGTAGTTATCCTTCTGAGTTTTCTTATCAACTTGACCACGGCGATTAGACTCAATGTGCATAGTCAAATCGTCATTTTCTTCTTCAGGTTCGTTAGAGTTTGAATCTTAAACACTTTCGTGTTTAGGCTCAGGTTCTTTGGAGTGTGATTGATCTACTTCACGCAGATTTTCATCCAGTCTAGCTCTAGTTATAGAAGTTCCTGGAAGCACGTTATTCTTCTTTTTTATTATTTTAGCTTTTAGCTTTGTTTAACAATGGCTACGTGCGGTCTTCTTGGTTGCTACTTATCGACTCCTGAAAAACAGCACACCAATCTGCTCCGACCTGATCTAAATTTCTGTGAATATTTGTCTTTTTAAAACCTCCTTTCTATTTACTGGAACTAATCCACATTCTCTAAAACCTGATATGGTATTTTCTTTGAGATTTGTAATCGATTCTAAAACTATTCAGTTGTTCAGGAAATTGTGGTTTTGGCGTTGTTTCTGTGTTTTTTTCTTCCAATCCATTAAAGTGGTTAGCCAGGCTCGTTTGAAAGGGCGAAAAAGGGAAACGTCTAATGGCTGGGTCAGTTACACTTTTCTAGTACGGAATCGAAATGTGGCTAGCCAGGTTGTCGCCGATGATCACTTTGGGGCCATTCAGTTTTTGTAAATAGTCGAACGCAACTTTATTGAACCAGTTTTCAAAAAGGGTATTGTTAAACCAATCACTTGAGCTACAATTCTATACTGCACCTTTTGGGTAATTTTCAGTCCAACTACCATAAACGTGTTTAGATTTATAACCAACGTACACTGTAACACTGGTAGTAGTTCTCCACTTCCTGTTATTGCAAACATAACAGAATGGCTGCTTTTTATAGCATGAATGACCCCCTCAGTGTGTTTTGTACCCTTAAGACAATAACCTTTTCCTGGCCGGGATCATCACTAACGTTTGTTTCGGCATAATTGACAAATTTGAGGGTGTCACTTTTTAATTTTTTTTTCGATATTATCAAAATAGTCATTAATGACAGCTACTTACTTACTTGAGCACGAGATCTTTTCACGTTTTCACGTAACCTTAAAGTCAGTCTTTCTTTGTTTCTTTTCTGATAGTTATTCAACCACTGTCGACTTGGCAATTTATTTTTAAACCGATTCATTTGGACCCCGCTTAACAGGGCACCGCTTAACTAATCTTCTCACATCCATAGGAGTAAAAAGCATACGTCACTTGGCAGATATTAGTAACCCATTTACGATATGTTCGTCATCTATTTGTGTAAAACTGTAAACGGTGGATGTTGACTTTGGGATGCTGTACTGCTCAGCCGCGTTCCATCTACAACGGCAGTTACAGCCCTTTCTGAATCTTCTTCGTCGAAATCTTTATACTTCCTGGACCCACGCTTTATCTAATAGAAATTTGGAATATTTTTTTGCCAATGCAAGACCCCTACAAAATACATACTTCTTTTAAAAACGATGAAAGTGAGGTTATTGAGTCGCATATTTATGTTTGTACCATCTTCAGAAAGAATAGTGTTATCGGATTCTCATGATACAAAATTTGAAAAAATCATAAATAACCTTTCAATAATTCAACTTTTTAAGCCCTTTACAATTTTTTTGAGGTTAGAGTAAATATTAACAAAAAACCCGGCATCAAGATTTCTTCAGCTGATGCCTATTCTACAAGCGATTTTTTTACCAGTTCGTCTATTGCCTAGTAGATTGCTCAGGTGAGCGGATGGCTCCCCGAGCAAATGCTCGGCTTTCAGACGGTTTGCCCGGGTTTGAACCCCGGCGGACTCTAGAAGGATTTTAAAAATCGTAGGCTCCCCGGCTACCACGCCAGCACCTGTGGTAGTCGTTAACCCCTAAACAAGGGAACTCTTCCTCACTTTCGACTGCAAGGCTAGCCACCTACCCGGCCTAAGGGCAAAGAGGGCTCATAGAACAACTGTGTGGTTAAAACAGGACATTGGCGTATAACAAGAGGAGACTTACTAAAAATCACAATATACCAGTTATATTTTGCTCAGATTTTGGCAATAGTGCCGAATGGCATTAATGTTACACCAAGAGAGGCAAATCCACCACCTTGCCAAGAGTTACTGGAAGAGTATTCGATTATTTGAAAGAGAAACCTAAAGAAAACAAAAAATATCTACCTACCCAATTTTTTTTAAGAAATAACAAAACATATACAGTACATTTTGTAAAGGTAATTAGAGGTGCGAAATAAAACACGAAATGTACTATGGGCTACTAATACCTGATACAAATATTGAAAAGCCAAACAAGGAACAAAAAAGAACCACAGCAGAATTAAACTAGAAGCACTCGAAAATCCCACTGTAAGGCAAAAATATGAATATGTACAGAAATCCAAATATACTAGAAGAACAGGAAGCAAAAGCAGGAATCCGATGGGCCTTGTTGCGATACGTCTAACGTTGGGGGTTTCACTTCGATCCGAATTTCGCGATACACTGATTTAGAGTTCTACTTGAGAAATTAAAGACTTCAGTAGCTTAAAATATGTTTATTTACAATTTATTCGGAAGCGATCTATCCGCTACCGAGGTCAGTTAAGATCTGCCTTCACCAAAATTACCGCCTTTACAGGTAAACTTGTAAAAGCTATTTATATTATGGAAACCTGCAAATTGTTGCGGTCCCACGCAAAGAGGCACGTAAAAGCAATAATATTTACAATTCATGTCCGGCCCTTTTTCTGGAAGTACCTGTGACACTGTTCGGCACGTTTTCCCAGGACAAGTATTTTGCTAACTTCGTCCTTATACAAAATTACATTTGAGTTAGACACTAAGCTAAGATAATATATATTAATTACTAAAGTCCATTCTCAATATAGTCTAGAGTTTATCATGTTACGGTTAGGATCAGGGCCGTAGCTACCACCGGGGCAACCGGGGCAGTGCCCCGGGGCCCCCGAACATAGGGGCCCCCGAAGACGGAGGAAGTTTTTTACGAAATTGTCTTTAAAACGTTTTGAACTAAACTTAGCCTGTTTAAACGTTAAATACAGTTTTATATTAAACTCAATCTGAAGTAAATATGTGTTTTGTCTGTTTTAAATACAAATTCTTCTATCTTAACAGAAAAAAGACCAAATAGTAACCGTATTAAAAAAGTCTTACTAAATGAAAGTGATGTAGAGGTAAAGGGGAAGATAACATGGGGGCCCCATAATTATTTGTTGCCCCAGGGCCCCCAAACCTGTAGCTACAGCCCTGGTTAGGATTCCTAACAGTTGCCCCCCCGATAAAATGTCTGTTGGGGTTAAACACACTCGCGTTTGATCGCACACAAGACGCACTGTTTTACTAAGCAATACCAGCTGCATCTCGAGATTTATAGGTCTATATCAACTAAATCTAATTTAACTACCTTACATGAATAATTTTCAAGTATTCTGTCGTAGTCGTCAGTAAACTCTCTCTGCTAAATTAATTACACAAAATAACGTGACAAAGAATCAACATTGGAACACTTTTTCCCTGGCTTGTAAACTACAGTAAAATTTAGGGTTTGCAATATTAATGACCAACGCAAAAGTCTACCGTTTTTGTTACTCATTTGATTTAGCCACTTGAGTGGGCAATGATCGGTTTCGACCGTGAAATGGCTTAAAAATAAATATGGCTTTAATTTCCCCACAGCCCAAATTAAAGCTGCACACTCTAGCTCACTCGCGCTATATGCTTGTTCTCTGTCAGTCAACTTTTTGCTCAAGTATAGCACCGGATGTTCTTCGCCTTTTTCATTTCGTTGCGAAAGTGTAACACCCATCCCTCTCTTAGAACAATCAGTTTGTACGATAAACTCGCTGTTAAAGTCAGGTGCCCTTAGAACCTTACCGCTCATTAACTCGTTTTTCAGCCGTTGAAATGACGTTTCCTTCTGTTCATCCCATTCCACTCTGGTTTTTGCATTTTTGCGCAACGCATCTGTGAGTGGGCTCGCAATATCTGCATACGTTGGAATATAATGGTGATAGTACCCTGTTATTCCCAGGAATGCTCTTATGTCACGTTTCGTCTCAGGTCGCTGAAAATTTTGAATAGCCGCTACTTTCGCCTCAGATGGCTTCCTGTAACCTTGGCCAATTTTGTGTCCTAAGTACACAACCTCGGCTTTTCCCCATTCACATTTCCTCGCCTTGATTGTTAATCCTGCTTTATGCATAACATTAAATACTTGGCTCAGGTGTTCTAGATGCTCCTCCCAGCTATTTGAATGTACCGCGACGTCGTCCAAAAATGGTTCAGCAAACTCACCCATTCCTTCGAGGATGGTATCCATCAACCTCTGAAATGAAAATGGTGCCGATTGCAAGCCGAACGCTAAGGTCACTGGCTCAAACACTCCTCGATGTGTGATAAAAGCGGCGTATTTACTAGCCCTTTCTGTCATTCCTATCTGCCAATAGGCCCTAACCACATCAATTAGACTGAGGTACTTTGCCTTGCTGCATCTCTCCACACATGCTTCTATATTTGGAACTGGGTGCTGTTGCGGCACTGTAATTGCATTTAGGGCTCGGTAATCAATCACAGGTCGTGGTTCTTTTCCCTCTGCCTCTACAATTATCATAGGTGACGAATATGCACTGTTACTGGGCCGTATTACTCCTAATTCCAACATTTTGTCGATTTCTTGGTCGATAATTTCCCGCACTCGCTTCGAATGAGAATACGCCCGTGTCCTTATAATCTTCTCTTCTTTTAGCGCGATGTCATGTTCGATCAGATGAGTTCGCCCTGGCCGATCAGAAAATAATCCTGGAAATTCGTTTATTAACTCCTCCAACTCTTTCCTTTGGACTCCGGTCAGTTGTCCTACTCCTTTCGCTTGATCAATCACTTCAGAAGCACTTAGCATTTTTGAGTGGTCAATTTCCAAGTCAGGAATTTCGATATCAATTCTATCTTCCCCTGATTGAATTAGATTGATCGCGACCACTTCTGCTTGCGCATAATATGGTTTTAATAAATTCACATGAACTAAATTTTGCCGTCGTTTGCCGGAAGGTTCTTTAATAATGTAATTCGTTTCTGATATTTTTCTAACGATTTCCTTTGGCCCTGTCCACTGCATTTGTAACTTGTTTGTCCTCGCTTGTTGATAAAGCAATACTTTGTCGCCAATATTGTAATTTACCATCTTCGCATTCCGGTCGTAGTAAATTTTCGACCTGTTTTGCGCCTCCAACATTGCGATTTCTGCAATGTCCTGCATTCGCTTTAACCTCTCCAACAGGTTTAAAACATAAACGACCACTGGTTCATTGGTTTCTTTACCAATCCACAAATCCTTTATTAAATTTAGTGGTGAACGAATTTGTCTCCCATACACCAGTTCTGCTGGGCTAAACCCATGCGCTGCGTGTGGAGCACACCTCAAGGCGAACAACGCTTGATCTACATATGTGTCCCATTCGTTCCCATGCTCGTAACACAAGGCTCTCAAGATTCGCTTATAGACTCCATGGAATCTTTCTACCGCATTTGATTGTGGGTGATAAGCTGAACTGTGAATAATTCTTATACCACACCTATCGAAAAACTCAGATGTCAGATTACTTGTGAACACGGTCCCTAAATCCATCTGAATCTCCGCCGGAAAACCAACTCTAGAAAAAATATTTAATAATCCATTCACCACCGACTCCGAATCTGCCACCTTCAATGGGATTGCATCAGGGAACTTCGTGGCGCTGCAAATTAACGTTAACAGATAACGATTTCCCTTCTCTGTTTTGGTTAATGGTCCCACGATGTCAACATTCACTCGCTTGTAAGGCTCTGTGATTATAGGAACTTGGCACATGGGTGCCTTCTTTCGGTCCGTCGATTTCCCAACTCGCATACAGACGTCGCAATTTTTCACCTTTGCCTTGACGTCTCGGCTTAACTGGTTCCACCAATAGTGTTGTTTTATGCGGTTGATCGTTTTATTCCTTCCAAGATGCCCCATCCACATATTGTCGTGTGCAATCTCTAGCAATTTCTTTTGTAATTGCTTTGGCACTATCACCTGTTCATAGCTCCGCCCAAGTTTATCCGTGAATCTTCGGTGTAAAATTCCACTTGCGATATAAAATTTTGCTCCATTAATTTCTTTCTTAGAGTCCGCCATGTCGAAATACTCTTTTAGTTTCGAATCCTCCAATTGTAGTTTCCGTAAATTTGTTGG
>OW679202.1:18119776-18377179 GCA_940337035.1 Agriotes lineatus
ACAAGCCTCCTCATCTGCAAAGTATCACTTTCATGCCTTGTAATGTAATATACTATTTACCTCTAAAATTAAGCACGCTATAAAAATCACAGACGAAAGACCGGTACATACCAAGTCATATAGATACCCATTCGTGCACAAACAAGAAGTGCAACGGCAAATTCAAGAAATGTTAGCAAAAGGAATCATCAGGCCATCTTATATCCCGTGGTCGTCTTATATTTGGATAGTCCCGAAAAAAAATAGAAGCATCGGGAAAACACAAATTGAGACTAGTCGTGGACTATCCCAAAATTAACGAAAAAACAATTGACGATAGGTATTCCCTTCCTAATATTAACTATATTCTGGATAAATTAGGTAGAGCTCAATATTTTAGCACGCTTGATTTATCTAACTGCAGCATATTTCTTACAGTAATTACGGTCCTTGTCCGCATTATTTAGGATTTCTTCTGTCTACCTTATGGCAGCACGTCAAATTAAATTGTACGAGAAAAAACTGCTATACCAGATCTTTACACGGTGCTGTAACGCGAAGCTCAACAGGAGAAAACATTTCCCTTTTAAGGGCAGGGTATACCCTCAATTTTGAAGAGAGAAAACAATTTTTTATTCATTATCTAAATATCCTAACTAGTGTAACACCACTTAAAAAACATTATTTTCTCTTGCAAACTATTAAAATAAAATATTAATGCTGCAATTTAATTAGATTAGGAAATAGCTTTTCATACATTAACACGGTTAGTTTTGATTCGAATTAGTTTTTGTTTTAACCTGTATATTAAGTACAAATTACTCTAGGGTATGACAAAATTGTGCAACTTAATATGTATTACAAAGCCATCTTTAATCGATTTTTATATTTTAATTAAACAAAATTGCTAATACTATAATTCTCACACATCCCTGGTTCCTCTTATTTTTAGTTATACCCTAGATTAAATGATACTACATGCGCTCGTATTTTCAAAAATGCTCTGCTTTAGTTAATAAAGTCAAAAATAAGAGAAATCGATTATGAAGTAGCACCCAAAATATTAATAGAAAAAGAGGTACCTTGAAAAAAGAGATGGACTAAGATGGGTTTACCTCAGGCATTGCCATTACGAATGGGTCGACATAATCTTCTCAGGTAGAAAGTTGATAATCAGTTTCTTGGTCAAAATAAAATCCTAAAATTTTAGTGGACCACATTTTTGCCAGGGTAGCTGGCCCATCAGATCTGAGAAATGAGCAACCTACATTTTGGGGTCGCCATGGATACCCAAATACAAAAAAAAACTATCGGAACTTTCACTTCAAACTTATAATTTTGTAGGACGCCAGATTTAATTACACCCGGGAAAAATGTGATGATTTTTACTCAAATTTGTTGCTTGGACATTTGGACTAGGTCATTAGTATGATCTTCTTTGGTAGAGAGTTAATGAGTAATGTCTTTAGCAAAATAAGTAAACAGTTTCAACAGAAATGGAGGAATAACTAATAATTAGTCAATAATAACAAGAATTTCAACAAATAGGTGCTTCAGTGTTCACTGTTGGTCTTGGTAATGCCTAATAGAACTATCTGTCATACCGTGGACATTTTTCAGTGCGTTTTAATTTGTTTCGTGCTTGAGGACATTTTTTTATATAAGTTGTTTGTTGATTATTGTTGGTGTGATTCTTTTAACTGCTGCTTTTACTTTTTATTTTGGACAAAATGCGAACTACGTACATAGTGAGAAAGCGGGGGAGGGCTTCAAATGCACAACGACAACGAAGAACGCGGGAAGAAGTGATTTTTTCCATTAAAAACTCTGACAACATACCAGAAGATGCACACGTTCCTTATTTTCAAAAGTAAGTTTGTACATATTATGTGAATACTCTGTTTTTTACTTTCCTATAGCACCACAAACCACTTAAAAAAGGTGGTTTTTGTGGTCCGTGTGTATACATGTGTGTATGTATGTATTGTATGTGGTCAAGAGATCTCCAAAACGGCTGGTCCTATTCTACGAAATGTTAAATTTAGAGTTATATTAAAAATTCATAGGTAAAACCAGTTTTTTACAGGGCTAAACGCTCTACATTTTCTTTTGTTTATTTATTTACCAAAGTCGATTGTGAGGCTTTTAGAAATTTTTGAAAATTTCGAGTTTGATGACCGATTAGGCTATTACACATACTTTTGATAGTAAATACATATTATGAAAGTTAGTCATTGTAAAGCTATTTTTACGGGCATTTAGACTATAGAATAAAATATAATAGATTGTTCACTGAAAATCGAAAATTAGTGTCACTCTTCCGGTATAACCGGAAGTGATCCAAACTCACTCTCTACATATTTATATCCGGCTTAAGTTTAAGAAAGTCTAGGCGGTCATTTTTTCGTTTATGATTCTAGTGTGCTGTGGTGTTGCTTCTTTTTCGGCGTTTAAGCTTTGTTTAGGTAATTTTTTTAATTAATTGCAATTTTTCCGATTATAGCCTTCCAGACGAAGATTTGCCGGATTTAGAGATAGAAGCAGATACAACATCTAATACCAGCGTAAACAGTCTCACCGGAAATCGTATCCTTGACATAAACTTTTTTTTGTTGGAAATGAAAAAAAAATCTTATCATGACAACAAATGCACTATGGGAAAAATGCATTTCATCAAAGAAACCAGGAAAGGAATTTCGTCGACGTTATTCTACCATTGTAATATTTGCGAAAAGACCGTGTGTATAGCATTGCAACCTCCAACAAGTACGGTAAATAATTTATTGGTTTGGGGAGCAACATCCGTTGGAATTGGATATTCACAATCTCAAGAGTTATTTTCTGTAATGAACCTGCCAATGATATCTGGAAAGTATTACAGAAAATTAGAAACGGAGGTTGGAAAAGTGTGGGAGTCACAACTTCAATTGCAAATGTGCAAAGCAGCAGAAGAAGAACGGCAGCTTGCAATAGAAAGGGGTGATGTCGAAAATGGAGTACCTTTTATAAGTGTAGTGGTCGATGGAGGGTGGGCGAACCGTTCGTAAAGACACAGTTATTCGTCGCTTTCAGGAGTTGCATGTATTATAGGACTGCGAACAAAAAAATTATTATTTATAGGTGTAAGAAATAAATTTTGCTGTATCTGCACTGCTGCAGAAAACAAGAAAACGATACCTCGACCTCATCAATGCTTTAAAAATTATAGCTGCTCCTCGAGCAGTATGGAGCAAGATATAATTGTTCAGGGTTTTAATGAAAGCGAAAGCAGTACAATCTTCGATATAAATATGTAATTTCTGATGGCGATTCCAGTGTGTATACGCGGATTTTAGAAAACGTTAGCTATGGTAGATACGTTCTGAAACTTGAGTGTGCGAATCATGTAACCCGAGCGTTTACCTCTCATTTATACAAACTTGCAGCAAATACAAAATATGCAATATCAGTGCGACGTATTATAAAATCTAACTTACCAAGGCTTAGTATAGCAGTACGATCGGCTATATCTAAATCTCAACAATCTTCTACGAAGGAACTTTTGGGGACCATTCGAACTGCAATGAGCAATGCCGAAGAAAAACCAACGAGCAGGAAAACTTCATTCCGCTTTTAGGTACCAGTCCGGTATTAAAAGAAATATACAAAATTATAGATTTTGTTGTAAGAAAAGCAAACCGATTAACCCGAAATGTCACAACAAATTAAGCAGAGAGGTTCATGTCTATGGTTGCAAAATTTTCAGGTGGAAAACGAATTAATTATATTCAACGAGGATCTTTCCAACGACGGTGTTATGGTGCTGCTTTATCTTTTAATTCAGGGCCATCTTGGCATAGGCAATGCCTATTAAAAAATTATCAGCTGATAATTTCTGCAGTTTAAGAGAGAAAAAATGTATATACGCACGCTCTACACAAAAGAAAAAGAATAGAAGAAAAGTAATGACTGATAATGACGCAAAATACTACGGCCCTGATTCAGCTAAGCCAGATTTCACGGAAGACGAATTGGAATCTGAAAAATTAAAAATTTTAGACCATCTGAAAAGTGAAGACGCCACTGCAATCGAAAAACTTACAATAGGACAACATGATAACTTAAAATGGCACGAGGCTCGTCGAAATCGACTTACAGCATCTAGCTTTCGCCGAATTTGTTTACGAAGAGCTACTACATCTTGTCATGCATTGGTGTGAACGCTGTTATATAGTTCACGAAACACAACTCGCGCAATAGTCTATGGTCGTATTAATGAAAAAAATCCTCTTTATTTATATGAACAAAAAACTAATTCAGAAGTTGTAACGTGTGGATTGTTTATTTCGAACGATTTTCCTTATTTAGGTGCATCCCCCGATGGACTTATTGATAAAGATGGACTGGTAGAAGTAAAATGCTTATATTCGATTCGAGATAAAAGAAATCCTGAAGCAGTTCAAGACAATGGTAAAATGTATGTTAAACTAGGAAATGGGAAATTATGCCTAAAGGAAAATCATATGTATTACTTTCAAATACAGGAACAACTTAATATTTTAGAAAGGGCATACTGTGATTTAGCTTTGTACACCGACGTTGATCTCCAGATAATCCGAATTGTAAGGAATGAAGATTTTTGGGAAAACAAAATGATACCAAAGTTAACAGACTTCTTTATGAACTGTGTTTTGTCGGAATTAGCCGATCCTCGCCTTCCTACAGGTATGAAAGTGCGTGATTCAATTTCTATTATTAATGCACAAAATAAAAAAACCAACAAATAAATGGAAATTTTTATTTGTATGTAATTATATCTTTTATGTTACTCTTTAATAAATAAAAGTATATTTTTAAACTATTTTTTTTCTTTGTGTTAAATACAATTTTATTCATAACAATTAATTATAAAAAGTATGTTTTAAAGCAAGTGTTAATAGTGATTAGCTACTTATTAGCTAAATCTACAAAATACCTAGGGGCGAGGCTATTAAGAGGTTACACAATAGCGGTCAGTAATGATGCTGAGTAATAATGCTCCTAAGGTGCTGCTGCGTTGGTTTTTGTGCTACGTGTTTATTAACGTAAAAATTATTGCAAATAGAAAATGTTGTGTGTGTTGCCTATATCCAAAGTTCTCAATGTTAGAGATTTCAGACGGGTATCACATCCCCTTAAGCACTTCTTGAAACGAATACCCTAGTGATTACATGAGACAGTTGTTTGCACTTAAAGATGACATTAGTGACGTATGTAAAAATGACAAGTTGATAATTAAATGCGGCTTACGTTTATATTAACAAGTTACTTGTACAGCTAGTTTTGAAAGACATACATTTTTCATGAATTTGCAGTTTGATTAATGAGGGAAAAGCTCGAGTTAATCAAGCAAATGAATGAAACAGGTGACTTTCAAAACGTATTGTACACGTAGGTTTTTTCCTGCAACCCGAAAGTGAAAAAGAATCTCAATAATTGACGATTTTGCTGACATTACATGATTTTGCTGTAACTCAAGAATTCGGCAACCCGAAAAACAGTGTTGCGCTCTACAATTGCAATATATAAATATTTTAAAATAAAATCATTAAAAAAAGTCAAAATAGTGAAAAAGTGGTAGGGTAAAGTATACAGTCGTTGGACACCGAGAGTTGTTGGACGCCAGTAGGTAAAACTGCGAAAATAACCAAACTGTTTGTAATTTCTCTGTTATTATGAATACAAACCATTCTACTGGTATCTACTGTTTACTCAAAATACATACACCAGATGGCGTGGCTATCTGTTGAAATTTAAGGTCACTAAATCACGTTAGCTACGCTAACACAGGTAGGGAAACACCATATGACAGGTTCAAAAAACGAGTTTGTCAATGTCAAATTTACCATAGGCGCTACTAGTAAGGGCATAAATATTTTTTCTTATTATTAATATATCCTTCGAATGAGATACCACAATCCTTTCTCTAGGTTGTAAGTTAGGCAGATGATCGTTTTTAACCGCAATTTAAAATGTGTTTCGTCTACTGACCCTGAAACTTGAAGATCTGGAGAAATATCATAGGTACTTTTTCACGAGAGAGAGCGAGGATACGGAAGCTCTAACCTTCCGCCTTGCAGGCCAAGCTCCTTCATGGGGTGTTAGTGCCTCACCATTATTTTACTTTTTCACGATTACAGATCATTTACCTTAATTATGACCTGAAGAGATGATTGTAATCTCGGATTCCCTAGTTCTCCCGACGAATTTTGTCAAAACGTATGTATATTTAATAGCATTATGGTTTTCATTTGCTTCGTTAAAGGTTACCTGAACAACATCATAAAAGGGTATACGCTGTTTCAAGTCCCTGAAGGTAATTTAAACTGCAATATTTAGCAATACCTTTTAATGAATAACTTATTGCAAATTAAGGACCAGGAAATAGCATAAAACGGCAGAAGTGGTTGAAAGAAATAAATAGACCACTAGACGACATGCATCATTTACGTGTATGTGAGGTACCGAAGTATTGGAATGTAGCGAGCGGTACAAAATATTCCCTAAAGCTTTATATTTGTGATAATTAATTTTTTTAAGGTGGAAAACGTTTACAAATAGTTCTTTATGTAATATTTATTTATTGCGTTCACGTTAGGTACACAAACTTCAATTTATTTCTGTTATAACCTATAAACTGATTGGGTACGCCACTGACAAAAACGAGTTTGGTTGACATAAATATCGCCGAGTTTCCCTACCTGTGTTAGCGTAGCTAACGTGATTTAGTGACCTTATTGAAATTACAGTGCCTTTATATAGACAGTGGCGACAATGGGGTGTCCTATTTTTGATTGGCTGCCTAGATCACGTGGTTTTAGCCGCCATGTTTATGCTAAATCACATGTGATTCGTGTTATACTTTTGGCAGTACTGAAGTGTATTGTCAGTCTATGTCAAATTCGAGGTTAGCAGGTTCGGTTTTGCGTCAGTTTTGACACAAACTGACGCAAATCTTAACCTGCAAATCTCAAATGTTTTCAGTACTGCCAAACGTAAAACACGTATCACAGTCGACTCTGATCACGGATTTAAATAAACACCCGTTAGAAATTTGCATAAATATGGCGGCGGGGGTGTGGCTTAGTTGTATTGTCGCCACTGTCTATATAAAGGCACTGTATTGAAATATTTGGTAGTGTCAAGATGTTACCAACATGTGCGGTTCTTCATTTGCAATTGTGCTATACTGAAATTTAGTGTATGGTTCCCAAATTTGAGTTGTACTTAGGTAAGGTTTTTATTAAAATAGACTTTAAGTTGCTATATAACTGAAGTATGGATATCAGTCTTGACTATACTGTTGAGTTTTCCCGCTCCAAATTCTCATTTTGAGGTTAAACCGGTGTCGAATGACTGTGATAGCAATTAAATGATTTTTAGTCATTGGACCAATAACTGTAACATACAAAATTCATTTAATGTATACTTTTTTGTATCATTTGTTTGAAAGGTCCAGTTACTGTATATTTTATTTAAATATATTACATTTTGGATGTTTCTTTACAGTTATTGTCCACGTGTCCAATAACTGCCCTTGTAGTGTCCAATAACTAAAATCAGTTTAGAACAAACAATTAAAATTATTTCTTGGATTGCATGAGCTCGAAAATGAGTAAGCAAAACTATACAAAAGAGTCTTTGGAGGGCTGCTGTTGTTGAAATACAACAGAACGAAGGGAAAAATTTGCGAGGTACTGCCAAAAAATACGGTGATCCTAAGTTGACTCTACTTTTTAAATTGAAACACCCAGGACACACAGATACGTATGGTCCTCGCCCTATACTGACTACGGAAGAAGAAAACATGCTTAGTACATGGGAGCTAGCAAGAAAAGGGTTCCCAAGAAAGAAGAAAGACCTTCAGTCTAGCATACAATCATTTTTGAATCAACATCCACGTGCTAATTCCTTTAAAAGTAACCGCCCGGGTGATGGTTGGGTAAGAGCCTTTTTAAAATGACATCCCAAAATAGTACAGCGAACAAGTGAAGCAGTTACGTCAGCTAGTTCGTGTGTAAGTGAACCAGACATTAGAAAATGGTTCAAAGAGATTCAGGAATATATAGAAACGAAGCAGTTACAAGAAGTGATTCAAAACCCCGACAGAGTGTTTAACGGTGATGACACTGCTTTTAAAATATGCCCCACAACCGGAAAAGTGTATACTGTTGAGCGTGGTAGATCAAAACAAAACGTGACAGTAATGTTTACTTTTCTGCAAGTGGTATGATTTGTCCCCCTTTAATAATATACGCATACCAGAGGATTCCAGAAAGGGTAGCCTTAAGCGTACCAACAGGATGGGGAATTGCTAAAAGCGATAATGGATGCATGACATCTGAAGTCTTCTTTGAATTTTTGCAAACGTTTTTCATCCCTACTTAATTCAAGAAATTATTGAATTGCCAGTAATATACTTTCTCGACGGGCACAAAACCCATTTAACATATGACGTAAGTAAGCTGTGCTCTGAGTTGAAAATCGACATAATTGCGTTATATCCAAATGCAAAGCGGATATTACAGCCTGTCGATGTGGCAGTATTTCGATCTTGACAAACTTGACAAAAAGCTGTTAGAGAATGGTGTAGCGAACACGTAAATGAAGTTGTAACAAAAATTACATTTGCACCTATCCTAGAAAACGTAATGAAGTCGTTTTCTAAACCAGAAACATTGATTAACGGCTTCAAAGCTTGTGGGTTGTATCCTTTCAATGCCGATAATATAGATTTTTCAAAATGTCTAGGTAAACGGCAGCTTCCGATGCAAACTGTTTCTACAACCATATCTACTACATCTGCTTTATCGTATCGCGCATTTGTTAAAATTGTTGGAAAAGAAAAGCTAGATTTGTTTGAAAATATAGACGCTGATACAAAGCCTGAAAATTATAATGAAGATTTTTGTAGTTTCTATTAAGATTTGGAAATGTTTTAAAGAAAAATCAAAGCAAGAGGAAGAAAGAAAAGTCGCAATGACAACGATGTTAAGGAATCTGAACCAGAGATGAATGAATCGCTTAATGAAAACCAACAGATTTAGAAAATATAACAAAAGAAATATTACAACCTTCCTGCAGTGGTATCAATAATTGTCAGAATGAATCTAAAAATAGAATTCAAACTGTTTTGGAAAAGGAGCCGAATGTTCAAAATATCAATAAAATTACGCCCGATATCAGTCCTGCTTTTAAGATAATAAATAATTCTGAGCTTGGAAATTATCTGGTTTGGCCTAAAACTCCAGAACGTAAAGGTAAGCGTGAAACAGAACCCTTTCCGTATGCAGTAACATCCGATAAGTATAAACTGTTGTTCAAATTAAAAAAACGAACCAAACCTTAAAGCTGAGGAAGATAAGATAGAAAAAAAAAACGAGAACAAACAAAAGTGTCGAGTGAGAAAATCAATGCAGCTAATAGTGGTAATGGTAAATCGATAAAAGTGACCTGCATTAATAAAATACAGGCTGTGCAGATAAATCTGTTTGCAAAACAGTCTGAAACTAAGAAATCTAAATCTACAAATTTCTGTGCAATTTGCACAATTTGAGCGTTCAGTCTGTGATGAGTGTAAAAATTTACCATAAAAATAGCATTCCAAAGCAACACCAAATCCACATTCCGATAGATGCTGATATTGATGAATTCTTGTGTCATAGTTGCTACAAGGAGTGTAATAATTCAGATGAAATGAGTGAGGAAAGTCAAAGCGCTATCGATAACCTGTACGAAAATTATAAAGCTTTTTACAAAAATTACTAATTAGTTGAATTGGTTTGTAGTAGGTTATAGGTACGTTGAAATACTTACATACCATTCATATTTATTTTTGTCCGTATACGGTTGGCTGTAATGCATATTGATGTAGTTTATGCTATAGAAATTAATTAAATTTTAAATAACATTAGTTTTTTAAGCGATTTATAGTTAATTCAAGGTTTGATTTTTTAACTGTCCAATGACTATGGTTTACCCTACTTCAATACGGTGTTTTGCCAAAAAAACGAATAATGTGATCACTATACAAAATAGTAATCTACGATACAAGTGCGTAAAGCTAGGATTTAGTTACGAGTGCGACAGAGTTACAACGCGAGTGAGCGAGCGCTTTAAGCCCCGCGAGTGACTAAATATGTTTTACGCATGTTTATAGTCAAATATTTTATTTGCGATAGAATCTAGAAACCACGGTAAATATAAAAAATATAATGTAAATTCAGATTAGTAGCAACCGATCGTCATTTTGCGTGGTTAAAAATTTTAAAACCGTTGCTACTGACAACGGGGTAAATGTTGAAAGTTGTGTTAGACATAACCTACACAAATTGTCGGCTCATGGGCTGTATCGAGGTTAATAAACACGCTATTTGTATTTTGCACATTTATTATAATTTAATTCGAGTGATATCTGATACACCGTAAAATTTGTTTTTGTATATGTAGGTATATTCATGTGGCGAATGCCAAGATTTGGTGCCATTTTCGGGGGTTAGTGCACACATGTGCTTCAATGGTGCATCACAAATTTTCGTTGACGACAACGATACTCTGCGATTACATAAATATATTAATATGCATATCTATAGTATTATTAATTAAAGGTCCTGGTGGCATCTGACCCCAAAATAGTCACAACTGGGACTAAATCGGAAGGAACCGATGACGACGATCATGATTCAGAGCAAGTAAATGAAATAATAATAATGGAAGTACACAACAGGCCAGCCTTGTGGGACTCCCAATTTCTGCACGGACTTGATGTGGAAGCAGATTTAAGAAAAAATAAAAGGTAACATTGCTTTATTTATAAATAAATGCATTATACAGTTATACAAAAGATAATAAACATATTACAGATTTATCTCTAGAAGACGTTGCTAAACCATGGAAAAGTCTTCGTGGCCGGTTTATGAAAGTGCGGAGCATCAAGAATAAATATGTTCCAACTGGCAGTGAAGCGCAATATTTAAAACTGCCCCAGTTTAAACACTATGAAGTGATGACATTTTTAGATGATATCGTGGACTACCGAAGGTTTGCTTGCACACATCCTTTATCTAATAGACGTGTCTGTCTGGGACGCTGTTTCAGCAGCCAAACCGTAAGAGATAGAGAAAAAAGTTATTAAAGTTATATGTTTGGAATGGTCATGTCAGGTCAGGAATCGAATTTCAGTCACGTGACACTTCCGGTTTTCGGATCACAAAAAGACCGTTTTTCAAATAGAACGCGTATTAAATAAAAACTGTTTCGACCGCCAAACGTAGCTGCGACCCTCTGCGCCTTAAATCCTCGATCGGTTAGGCAACCACTTTGACACCTTCCAGGTCTGGGTGGTTGCCTAACCGATCGAGGTTTGAAGGCGCGTTAAATGAGACATTTGTCTCACTGGACTGCTAGTTTTAATATAATTCATATGCTAATGACATAGTAGTAATTTTTAAGTAGTTGTATGTACATAATATTTATTTTAGAACTTCAATCAGTTTGGGGACTTCCAGCAGTCCATCTCCATCCGACAGCGAAGCTGTCGGTAGAAGTGAATGTCCAAAAACTAAAAATGAGGCATTACAATTAAAATATTTAAGGACAGCATAACTAATATATAATATAATGTTTTAGAACGACCACCAACATGAAAACTTGAAGATGAACCTTGAAAAGGAAACCTGAGCCACCAACTTTCTAAAACCTGACGAAGTAAATGGTTTTTGGACAAGATTAGCGAGAAGTTTGAGGCGCTTATCTCTAAGAAGTCGAGCCCCTTTAGAGATCAAGATTTTGGAACTGATTTATAATGTAGAACACGAAGATGAATTATAATAAACGTTTGAAGGAGTTAATCTTGATATCTATTGGAAAGCCCTTTCCCGTTGCCATTCTACAGCTCTTTCATTGTTAAAATATTCTGTAAATGCATTTCTCATGTGTACAGCAGTTTGGGAATAAATGTTACTTCAACTTCTTCAAACGGCTTCTAATGAACTTGCTTGTGTTTGTAAAACGGCAGTATTGCAATGCCGTCCTTCAGTTGCAAATTGTTGAGGTTCTCTTCGCATTAGCCAGTTATGAAGGCAAATTGATGCCTTAATTATAGATTCTACAGTAGTCAATGATGCCATTATAGGGGTTCTAGTAATTCTGAATCTTGCAACCCAGATACCAAAAGTGTTTTCTATTATCCTAGGCGCCCGACTTTATCTATAATGAAATATGCGTTGTTTGTTGTTTAGATGACTTCGTGGGAAGGGGCGCATTATGTATGTAGTAAGTGAAAATGCTTCGTCTGCCACTATAGCATAGGGCAAAGGTTCTCGTTCATGTGAAATTTATGCAGCTTCTGGAATATGAAGCAAATTATTCTCGAACGTTTTCCATTTCTGAATTTTTGAAAATTCTTCCATCACTGTGCCTTCCTGCCCTCCGACATCAACTATTGTGAAACAATCATTTACATCACAAAGTGCCATTACAATCAAGTTGTGAGTGCCTTTGTAATTATAAGTATTGTGATCCTGAAGGTGGGATTGCCTAAAATTATAGTAACTTTAAATAAAATTCATCATTTTTTATTTGCTACTTGTTTTAACCTGAATAACTACAGGTTTTCCATCCAATGCACCTATGCAATTTGGTAAATTCCACTGCTTATTAAAATCATTTGCTATTTGCAACCAGGACTCCTCGGAATGCGTTATAAATACCTCTGATTTCAAAACTACACAGTAAAAAATATTTTGCTAATTTTACTAAACTGTAAAGCGTAAATTTGCTTTAGTTACATTTAATATATTATTATGATACACATAGGTCACTTATTAAACAAAAATTAAAAGAAATAAATTTGGAAGATTAATACAATAAAATTTAGAAAATTTTTAATAAGGTTGTTGGTTAAGTTGAATTGAGTAATAGAAATAAAATTTGAGACAATTTATAATTAATTTTCGTAAGTTATAGCAATTGAGTATTCAATCAGGGTGGTGAAAGTTAATGTGAAAGATAAGATAATGTTATCATGTGAGAAATATGCTTACTACTACAATATAGCATGTAGTAGGTAAAACTCAGAACATTTAATTTTAAAAAAGATTGCATTAATAATTGTAACTAGCATACTTTTAATTTTTTTTTAAGATAGTGATAATATCAAACTCATAAAATGTAGCCACATTTTTGGACAAACTAATTTTGTATTAAAAAAACTGGAAATTTAGCCTTTATTTGTATAAATAATTTGGTTGAATACAAATTAAAAGGTTTTTAACAAATCTGCGAGGTGAAATTAAGTGAAAATATAATTATAAAATGATACAAGTGTGCAGTCATTGAAAAGATAATGGAATATGGTTTAATTAGATGCATGTAAGAAGAATAAAATAATATTTAATTAGAATTTGATGATTTACTACATACAAGGAATAAGTTATACCAATTACTGGATTTGGTGATTATACGGAGGAGGGATCAATCATTTGAAGGGAGTTTCCAGTGTAGCTGATTGATTTGGGTTGGTTACTACAAGGTAGGCGCTGAGGACAATGGGAAATTAGTTTGGATACCATCTGTTAGTGGAAACTTACCAGGAGGCTGTTCGATTGACGGTAACCCGCAGGAGCCTGGAGTTTGCACGTGTTCGAGTTGGTTGGAGGAGTATCGAGGATCGGCTGTTAATGAGCTTAGCTGTGAACGTCAGGAGCAGTGGTATTAAATGTGAATAACAGTGAAATAAGAGAAAATCAGGTTGGTTTTTAATTAGTCCTATACAAGCATATTGAATAAATGACAATTAAATACGTGAAATAAATATAACACAGTACTTACTTTAGTGAATTGAGTCTTTGATTAGTGAGTAGAAAGAATATTTGTCATTTTGATTTGTTTATTGTTTGATAGTTATTTAAAGTCAAACTGACATTTAGTAGCAGTCAATAGTTGAAAATTCATATAAAATTAGAATATCAAAGAACATATAACTAGATTAACGACCCACACCCCATTGAGAGTCTCAAATTGCATTAAGTAATATTAAAGTAAATAACTATAGGATTTAAATGTAGAGAGGTGCAACCATTCCAATATATTATGAGTAACATTAACAACTCCTATATTTGTTAAAGAATTGAATAGTAACTCTTATGTTATTTGTTGCAAAATTTAATTTATTGTAACTACGCCAAGCAGCAAATTTCAGAACTAATTATATTAAAATGAAGAAACTATATTACATAAGAAACGTTGGAAATTAAAACTGAGTTATTTGGTTACTGTTACTACAACCCTAACTAAAACTGCATTATATTGTTCTATAATTAACTATAGTTTAAGTTCTATTTAAATGGCAAGAAGTTCAATTTAAAATAAAAGTTGCAGTTCATAGGAGCCATTTTAGTTAAATTTGCTGAATTACATAAAGTCTGTTCACGAAACTCCTGGGCTGTCAAATTGTAATAATTATATTTAAGTTGGCAGCAAATTTAAATTTTTGTTGGTAACTTTCTACTTTCACATTTGGAAACACTGCAAAATTTTGAAACTTCCAAATTTCAAAATTTGATTTATTTGTCAAAGTGACATTTCAATTCATAATTGTCTCTATCAACGAAGAATATTTTTTAAAATGCACCAAACACCAACTTTGAGAAATTATAAGGCCACTGATTAACACCACCAACAAAAAATATGTTGTTGATGCGTTTCTATCCCAACATGGGCATGCCGTTCTTAGACTGCCTCCTTACCAGTGCCAGCATAATCCCATAGAGTTAGCATGGGCATTTGCGAAAAACTATTACAACAAGTATATACAATCCCAACCTTCATCCAAAGATAATGTTCACACGTTATGGCGTATAGCTCTCAGTAATTTTACAGAGCAAATGTGGTAGAACACTAGTGCTCATTGTGAAACACTTATTAAAAATGACTGGATAAAATACATGGGCACTTGCAGTGTGGCGGATATTCCTCCAGTCATAATATCGTTAACCGAATCTGATACTGATGAGTCCGACATGGAATTCTCTTCAGATTCTGAAAAAACTGACTGATTGTGGAAATATAAAAGTATCCGCTATAAATTTCTTATTCTCTCTCTTTTTCTGTAGCACTACATCCCTAGGTGCGTTTTGGATTAAAATTCAATACTTACATTTCCAATTTGTAATTTTGTTTAATAATATTTTTCTACTTTCGACATAAAACATATATGTAATGGTATAAAACCATCGAACATAACCTATCTTTATTTATCACTAGTTTAGTCACTAGATTTGAAGTACATTCCATAAAAAAGTTACTATTATAAGTACACTCAAGAAATTTTAAACAATTATTTTTGACAGCCCAGGAGTTTCGTGAACAGAGTTTCGACAGCTACCGAATACGAAAATCGCCTTTTGAGCAGTCTGCCTTGGGCTTTTGTTTTATGCGAATTTTGTGCAGCGGCTTAGTTGCAACAGTTTGTGATAAAATGGTAAGTACTTGAATTCATTTATGTTCGTTTATAGTCTTATTTCATTTTATAAAAGTTAATGCATTAAAGTGCATATCACTTGATTACTAATCAGTATGCATGCCGAAAATATATCTAACTAAAATTTCACACAAACGCATGTAAAATGGGATCATTAACGCCCAGCGCTGTCTACATCCCGCTGGGATGTTTTGTTCTTATCTTTGGGCGTATTTTAACGAAACACAGAGTTGACAGAGTAGGCTTCTGGTTAATATAGCAAGCTTGGAATAGACGTCATCCCTTGTATTTCTACTATGCAGTGGTCAAGACAATGGCGCCAAATGGCGGGAACTTTAGATCTTGCAGTGTACTAATAAATGACCGCAATTTTGAACCCACATTTCTCGCCTGTTTTGATCAACGGGAAAACCAAATGAACGAAAACCACGTCTTGAATGGTTAGTGCAGTTTAAATATGCACATCCTGGCATTTTCGAACCATGTAACCTCAACCTTTTAGCTGATAAGCTGTGACGTTTTCTCTGTCTAATCGTGACGATTTTGGCACGAATTCAGTGTCAGTCGGCACGAAAATGGCGGTTATTGAGATGATCTATACTTTCAAGCTTGCTATATTTACGGACCTTGCAGGCTCCGCCGGTTGGTTTCGTTTTAAGTGAAACACGATTTGACCTTGATCTGGTATGGGGAGGGTCCATAGATTGTATAATACGTCCCGCTTTACCATATATATATCTATGCGCGTTACTAATAGTACCAAAAAACCGAAACCCCAGTTTAGGCTACAAATTCCAAGAATCAGTATTCCCAGGATCCCTGTGTTCTTGGTACCAGTACAAATTTCATATTTAGTATACAGGGTCTCCAACATGTCTTCTGCTTTGATTTTCTTATAATTATGTCTATATCATTTTATTGCTGTCTTCAATCAGTTCAGATTTTTTGCATTCGACTGGTAAAAACTAAAGTGAATTAATACACTTGTAATATGTCAAAAAAAATCAAAAAGAGGACATTGTGTAGTCTACTGGACTACTTATGAATTTTCAAAATTTAAATTGTAGATAGCTGAATTTATTCCGGATGCTCTAGATGCTAACGTTCGTCAAAATTTTGTTCAAGCATCTCCTCCAATGTATCATATCCGTTTTAACTATAAAGACAGACTGGAGTGGGCGACATTGTTCTCGCTAGAATACGATAATATAAAGACCACAGGTTTGTATTAATGAAAATTCATAGCATGATTATCAGCTTATATAAATTTCATTAGGCATCGAAAAATATTAAGACGTTCACGATTACATTACATTACATTATTTATTAAATGTTATCTACTGGTAGTCTGCCCAACCACCATTTCAGTTTATTTCTGACCGTATATATGTATAGGCACGTTGTTATTTGATGGATTATTTAAGTATTTTAATTTTAGCGTACCAGACATTTCCTGAAGTTCTTGGGCAAGATATAGAATTTTATGAATAATAAGACATAACTTTATTGAATCCTTTTTAAATTTTTCACCCACAGGAGTCATTTTAAAATACTAACTGTACTAGATCGCATTTATGATTTAGGTGTGTTAAATTTAATTATTATTAGTTAGTAGTTATAAAATCTGCATCTTATTAATGCAAGCATTCGATATTATTAAGTATATGTTATTAAATTCAGGGATATCATCATTACCTGGACCATCATCAGGGTCACCCGCACTGTCATCATCACACTTTTTAACTTACAAGCCTATACAAGGGGTACCAGTAGTTGTAGTACTGATACTATAAGTAATCTCTCTGTTAGTTCCAACACATCTATAATTTTTATGATGCTGATGATGAGTGTTTACATCCTTGCCGCCTCCCTAAGAAAAGCTAAAAACTGTTGCTGTAAATTATTACAAAATAACAGATGGATAAGTCAATGTCTGTAATCTACTACCACATTCTTTAACTGTCGTATAACATGGTGAACAAAATATATTTCTATATTTTTACTCCCCTTGTTTTGTTTGTTTAATATTAAGTCTTGGTATGTAAAATTTTGAAAAATATTTAATAAATTGCAAAATTAATTTTTAGCTAAAGTTGAAAAAATTCGGCGTTTTCTGGCCTTGAGATTATTCAGTTAGCTAAATATAACACATTGTAAAAAAATCTCATTGAAATCTTACCGAATTTCCGAAAAATAGCACTTTTCAGATTTTTGCAATTTCGAAAAACTATATTTTCAAAATAAGTAAAATCACTCGGTATATATGATAGGCGGTAAATAGCTTTTTGGACAAGTGCAAATTATTGACGTGTAAAGTTTTTTTGAAAAATAAAAATACAAATTTTTCCCATATTATGCCGACTTTTTGGAAGACCCTGTATACTGCCCCATCAGGCGGAAGAGAAATTCTATCTTTCTATAAAGAGCACAAAACATTGGACGACTCAAATAGAAAGAACCTCGTTAACATAACAGTTCAACATATATTCCAATATATGCCACCAGAGTTTTCTCCCTTCTCTTGAAACAAAACTGATTATGCTAGAACTATAACAAATTTATTTCCAAACTAGAAGATCCAAACTCCGGAATCGGGTTTTGTAAGCTAATCAGTGCAATTTTTAAATAAAAATTTGAGCAATTTTTTAGGAAGCGTTTTATGATCACTTAACAAAAAAGGGCTGGATATCTACCAGAATTCGAAATTGGGCACGTGACAAAACCGATTTAAAAGTAACACATGATAAGGATTCTAATCAAAACAATAGCGAGAAGGAAAACCATGACTCTATGGAAGATGCTATTTCATTTTTGAAATTTGCTACACCAGATCAACGTGATGATATTTATTTAAAAAAACCGAAAAAATATTTAACATAAGAAATAGGAAGCGCCAAAATCTAGCTACATTAGTTTCTCGTTTTCTTGATACAGGCGGATTGGTATAATTTTCTCATTATATTTATGTCGATGTAGTGTTTTTTACATTTCGTATTTCGTACTGTTTTAGACTGCAGTAGAATTTCATCGTATGTAGCCCACAACTGCCGACAACTCATTTCTAGATACATTCCCAAAGTATGTTACCGCTATACGAAATGTGTACATGGTCACAGTAACAAAACCGGATCCAACATTAGTACGAGATTCAGTGGACAGTGGCGATGGTAAGAAGCCGTGTTTACAAATGCAATCTAATCCTGCAAATATGTAATACATTGTAACATTAGAAATTATCGTCTGGACAAATATGTAATATTAAGAGTTAATATTGTAGGCAACAGAATTATTTCAATTTGAAAATGGATAAGCGGTATATTGGTAAAAAATCCCGATAAAAACATTTGAAAATAAGTACCTACGTATACCAAAATTATTTGTTTCAATAACGTCAGTATTCGGTATACCTACATTATATATATATATATATATTTCGGGATATACTCTGTGTTTACAACATATTTACAATGATAACACCATGCATATACACTAAGCATATTCTACAGCTACCAGCTATCTACCCGATTCCCGCGCGCCAAGCCTCCCTGTTCCATGCCTGATCCTCTTCTAGATTTCTACTTGCCATTGCCTGTCTGATTCCCTCGTTCCAGGAGCGTCGTGGCCTTCCACGTTTTCTTTTTCCTGGTGGTTGCCACTGGAATATCTTCTTGGGTAGTCTATCCTCTGGCATTCTCAGTAAATGTCCAACCACTTGAGGCTCGTTTCTCACTCTCTCGATGATTGTTTCATTGGCTTCCATTCGGTTTCGGATTTCTATATTAGGGACATGTTCCATTCTGGATACTCCGGCGCTCCTGCGCAGGTAATCATTTCAACAGCTGTCAGTCTTCTTTTTATATCAGCATTCATACTCCACACTTCACAGCCGTAGGAGAGCACTGATTCAACCATTGTTTGTCCTATCTTTTTTTGTTTTTTATGGATATGTTTTTATCCCACCAAAGGGGATTTAAAGCTCCAATGATTTTCCTACTTTGTTGGATTCTATTTTTTATTTCAAAAGTTCCTAATCCGTCTTTATTAATTTGGGCACCCAGATATTTGAATTGATCCACTTGTTTTACTTGTACGACATCATTTATCATTATCTCAAATTTGACTTCCGAATTGGCTACTAGGTACTCAGTTTTTTGTAGACTTACTTGCAATCCCCATTTTTTATATCATTGTACAACCTTTTTATCATAAATTCAAGATCGTACGCGTCCTGTGCTAACACCACCTACATTATACTGTAACGAATTTTGGTCCCGATCATTCCGGAGCGTCCTTGAGCCCGTCCAGGTGCGAACTGATGACTCACAAACTTCGAGTAACGACCTTCAGCCGCCGGAAGCGGTGACATCACCGTCTGCTGGGTCATCGTTCCCGAGTGTTCCACAGGGTGACTCATCGACGGATCGCCGGATTTGCCAGCAACTTCTAAATTCTAGAAAGATTTTGTGTCTGGGTATAAAGTGGACCGACGGACCGAACGTGATTCATTGTGGCCGCAGTAGTCGTATAGTTCATATCATAAATAAATGTTATAAAATAAATATCGCTCGGTTTACCTAACTATTGTTAGTATTTAGTTATTGTTAATTATTAATTCTGTGTAAATAAATATTTAGTGGACATTTGTCGTAAATAAATTCCGAACCCTAGTTAAAACGTTAAATCGTTACAATTGGTGTCAGGTGTGGGGTATTGTTTAATATAAATAAATAATAGTGTTGTGTTATAAATAATTAGTGTAAGTGCATCATGGCTACGAAAAAATTGATGGAATTAAAAGTAGACGAGTTAAGAAGGGAGCTAGAAGAACGAGATGAAGATTCTACTGGAAAGAAATCAAACCTGCAGGAACGTCTTCGTGGAATCCTTTTAGGAGATGGTCAACATCCAGAGACTTTCGTGTTCAATGTCCAGGTTGATGTGCAGCAACTAATGGGAAAATTGGAATCGAAATTGATGGAAAATTCTGGTAGTTTGGAATCTAAATTGCTAGAAAATTCTGAACTCTGAAAGATGAAATGCTCGAGAATGCTAGAACAATGGAAACTAAATTAGTGGAATGTGTAGAATCGAAATTGATGGAAAATTCTAGTAGTTTGGAGTCTAAATTGCTAGAAAATTCTAGAATCCTGAAGGATGAAATGGTAGAGAATTCTAGAAAATTGAGGGAAGAATTAATGAAAACATCTGGGAGCATTAGAATCCAAGATGCAGGAAACTTGTAGAATATTCGACGGGAAACTTGAAGAATTGGAATGTAAGATGAGAGCTCTAGAAAATGTAGACAAATCTTCTAGTGAGTTTGTAACACCGACGTTTCAAGAATCAAAAGTATTAGTCCCTGGACGTCAAGAGGTACCAACCTACGATGGGAAATCTCCCTTGGAAGAGTATCTAACATTGTTCGAGACGTTGTCCATGGTTTATGGTTGGACTACCAGTGTAAAAGCGTCCATGCTCAGTACATCTCTACGTGGGGATGCTTTGAGGGTGTTACAAACAATACCAAAGGAAGAGAGGCTGAATTTCACACAATTAGTCGCTCGCCTAGAGATGAGATATGGACAGAAACATATGGAACAAGTATATCGTTCTCAACTAAGAAACAGATTTCAAAAACCGAATGAGACCCTCCAGGATTTTGAAGCAGATATCGTGCACTTAGTACGGATCTCTTATCCGGAAGCGGGGGACGATATATGTGAGAGCCTTGCTATAGAACGGTTCATTGATGGGTTGCGAGACGTCGAGACACAGCAAGCTATTAAGCTTGCTAGGCCTAAAACCATTAGAGATGCTCTGACACAAGCTCTCGAATACGAGGCTGTTAAACAGTCAATCAAGGGACAAGCTCGTATTCGAGCAATGGAGAGCGCTGACAATGAAAGTGACAACCATTCCATTGAGGATATTGTCCAGCTGGTTTTGAAGGCACTCGATAGAAGATCCAGAAGAATGCAAAAGCTGGCGGAAAACTAAAGCGGGTTGGTGAGAAGGGGCAGACATCAACCCGTGGTACTGAAGCCCCCGGGACAGTCGTCCAGATAGCAACTGCCGAGGACCATGCTGGAAGTGTCTTCGTGGATGGCAAGATCAACGGGCGAGCATACCGGATGCTACTTGATACTGGAGCTACGAAGACAATAGCGAAGGCTAACATCTTTAAATCCAAGCAAGACGTTGTAGCAACGCAATGGCGACTTCGAACTGCTACAGGCGACTGGGCGAAGGTCCACGGGGAGATGCGCGCCCAGATCACCATTGGAAATGCCACCTTCAAACATCAAATTATAGTGGCGGATATAGAAGAAGACATCATACTTGGAATGGACATCATGAAAAAGCATGGTTTCAAATTAGATCTGCAAGCCGGTGTGTTGGAAGTTGCTAATGAGGAACTGGTGCTTCAAAATAAAAAGGACGTTAGAGTGCGTGTGATTTTGGCAGGAGATGTGACGGTTCCCGTGCGTAGTGAGATGCTGGTAAACGGAAGAACGGACGAAGATGGGTGTATGTGGTCTGGACAAGTGACAATCTTAGAACCAGAATATAGTGATAGAGGAACAGGACCTGGTGTGTTAGTTGCGAAAACTGTTGTTAAGACTAATTCTAAGATACCAGTACGTCTGATGAACATCAACCACTACCCGGTAACTCTCAAGGAAGGTACGGTCTTGGGCTGCTGCTCATCGGTGTCATCCATCGTGCATCCATCCCAGAATATAGAGACTTCTTCTGTTGCACCGTGTGAACAGCTGGATAATTTGATTGCTACTGCAAGTCAAGGATTGTTGCCGGAACAAAAGGCGAGGGTGAAAGAGCTAATAAAACGATACTCTGACGTCTTCGAATGGAAGAATAGCGCCAAAGGAAGGACTAATAACGTCCAACATAAAATTGATACGGGCGAATCAAAACCTATTCGCCAAGCACCTAGAAGGTTACCTTTGGCCAAATACCAAGAAGCTGAGCAAATCATTAGCGAAATGAAACGAGATGGAGTGATTGAAGAATCCAACAGCCCATGGGCTTCACCTGTGGTATTGGTGAAGAAGAAAGATGGTTCCACCCGATTTTGCGTTGATTATCGACAGTTGAACAATGTTACGAAGAAGGACAGTTACCCGTTACCACGGATTGACGATACCTTGGATACACTTGCGGGATCAAAAATCTTTTCAACTTTGGATTTGAAGAGTGGATATTGGCAAGTGGAAATGGAGAAGAAGGATCGTGAGAAAACTGCATTCACTGTAGGATCAGGGTTATGGCAGTTTACAGTAATGCCTTTTGGCCTATGTAATGCCCCGGCTACGTTTGAACGTTTAATGGAATCCGTATTGAAAGGGTTGTCTTGGAGAACTTGCCTGGTATATCTGGATGATATAATTGTGGTCGGAAAAACGTTCGAAGACCATGTGAAGAATTTGGAGGAAGTTTTCCAAAGGTTGAGGAGTGCCAACCTGAAGTTAAGTCCAAAGAAGTGTAACTTGTTCAGAAAAGAAGTCAATTACTTGGGTCATGTTGTGTCTGGAGGAGGAGTGGCCGCTGATCCAGAGAAGATCAGAGCTGTCAAAGAATGGCGAATACCTAAAGACAAGCATGATGTGAGAAGTTTCCTCGGGCTTTGCACATATTATAGAAGATATGTGATGGGTTTTGCAAACATCGCAAAACCACTAATACGATTGACCGAAGAAAGCCGAAAATTTGACTGGGACCATGATTGTCAAAATGCTTTTGAACAGCTTAAAGAAGCCTTAATAAGTGCTCCAGTGCTGAGCTATCCCTTGCCAGAAGGCAAGTTCATTCTCAATACCGATGCGAGTAACGTTGGCATTGGCGGAGTGTTATCCCAAGAACAAGATGGCCAAGAAAAGGTCATTGGGTATTTTAGTAAGGTGTTGTCGAAGCCAGAAAGAAATTACTGTGTGACCAGAAAGGAGCTGCTAGCAGTGGTCAAAAGTGTCGAGCATTACTACAAGTACCTCTATGGAAGAAGATTCCTCATAAGGACGGACCATGCGGCATTGAAGTGGCTTCTGCAGTTCAAGAATCCAGAAGGACAGGTGGCCAGATGGATTGAGAGACTGCAGGAATATGACTTAGAAATTGAACACAGAGCCGGAACTAGTCATCGCAATGCTGATGCATTATCAAGAAGACCTTGCCCTTTGGAGTGCACCCACTGCAGTCGTGTGGAGGACAAGTGTGGACACGTACTACGAACAACTGTTATAGACGATCAATGGCAGCTTGAAGACCTTGACACGGATCAAAATGAAGATTCAGAATTAGGCCATTTGATGAAGTGGATAAGTCGTGGTTCCAGACCAACTTGGGAAGAAGTATGTCCGCAGTCAACCAATTTGAAAACGTACTGGGCGCAATGGAAATCAATCAGGATGGATGATGGACTTTTAAAGCGTGTCCTGGAAAATGAAGATGGTACACATCAAAGGTTGCAGCTATTGGTCCCAAGAAGAAGGGTGCCTGAAGTGTTGAAGCAGCTGCATGATGGTGTGTCGGGTGGACACTTGGGCGTCAAGAAAACGCTGGAAAAGGTACGCCAAAGATTCTATTGGGTGAATTGCAAAGAGGACGTGAAAGAATGGTGTCGAAAATGTACCACATGTGCTGCAAGCAATGGACCCCATAAGAAAAGGAAAGCTCCTATGCGCCAGTATAACGTAGGAAGCCCCTTCGAGAGAATAGCGATAGACATATCCGGTCCGTTTCCATTAACAGATGACGGTAACAAATATATCCTGGTGGCCATGGACTACTTCAGTAAATGGGTTGAAGCATATGCACTTCCAAACCAGGAAGCTTCGACAGTCGCTGAAGTATTGGTGAAGGAGTTCATCAGTCGATTTGGGGTGCCCATGGAATTTCATTCCGATCAGGGAAGAAATTTTGAATCTGCCATTTTCCAGAACATGTGTACACTGCTTGGAATACGAAAAACTAGAACAACTGCTTTGCATCCGCAGTCTGACGGAATGGTAGAAAGAATGAACAGGACAGTTGGGAAGTACTTGTCAAAGGTTGTTTCTAATCACCAAAGGGACTGGGACCAGTATATCCATCTGTTCTTGCTGGCGTACCGCTCTTCAGTACATGAAACCACTGGACAGACGCCTGCAAATGTTCTTTTTGGAAGAGAAATTCGATTGCCATGTGACCTTAAATTCGGCTGCAAACCTGGCGAGGAAATAGTCGGCGATGATTATGTAAGCAATCTACGCCGAAAGATGGCCGAAATACACAATCAAGTTCGTTCGAACATCCAAGAGGCTAGCAACCGAATGAAGGAAAACTACGACATCAAGGCAGAGGAAGGCGGCTACCAGGATGGAGATTTAGTGTGGCTCTACAATCCCCAACGAAGTCAAGGCTATTCCCCAAAGTTGCAGAGATCCTGGGATGGACCGTATGAAGTGATGAAACGCATCAACGACCTTATTTATCGCATAAGGAAGGTTCCAAGTGGGAAGCCAAGGGTGGTGCATTTCAATCGATTAGCTCCATACGCAGAAAGTAGCTCACA
The DNA here is from genome assembly GCA_940337035.1 of Agriotes lineatus. Lineage (NCBI taxonomy): Eukaryota > Metazoa > Arthropoda > Insecta > Coleoptera > Elateridae > Agriotes > Agriotes lineatus. Next base: position 18,144,823 of record OW679202.1, read on the forward strand.
AGAGGAGGTCCATAGATGTAGTGTTGAGTCAGGGGATCTAACGTTCGAAGAGTTTATGAAGAAATTTGCGACAGGCAAGAGGGTGAACTACGATGTCATCGAAGAAGTGCAAAAAGACTTGTTCTCGGTGCCAAAAGAATATTCGTTGGCTCACTGTGTGGCTAAGGACTTCAAAATGTCAAGAGGAATTGCTGTGGTCTTCCGAGACAAGTTCGGCAAGATGGAGGAGCTTCGAAAACAACAACCGTATGTGGGAGGTGTCGCGCAGCTGAGACGCCAAGGGCGACTTATCAATTACATGGTTACAAAAGAAGCTTCCCATCATAAGCCTACTTACGAAGCCTTATGGAACTGCCTCCTTGTTCTTCGGGAGGAACTGCTTCTTGAAAACATAACGAAGCTGGCAATCCCAAAGGTAGGCTGTGGAATGGATGGATTGAATTGGAGAGTCATTCGAAGCATGATTGAAGTGATTTTCCAACATGCTGGTATAAGCATCTTGGTCTGTGGCTACAATCCATGGAAGCCGCAAAACAACCAGAAAACAGTGGACTGTCATTTTTACATGGTTTCAAAGTGCAACAAAGGAGCGACCTGTAGATTCCTTCATGACCCCAGCAAAACCATTAGGAAGTTTCGGGACGAAACAGTCTTAAGGAAGGGGCAGTGTAACGAATTTGGGTCCCGATCATTCCGGAGCGTCCTTGAGCCCGTCCAGGTGCGAACTGATGACTCACAAACTTCGAGTAACGACCTTCAGCCGCCGGAAGCGGTGACATCACCGTCTGCTGGGTCATCGTTCCCGAGTGTTCCACAGGGTGACTCATCGACGGATCGCCGGGATTTGCCAGCAACTTCTAAATTCTAGAAAGATTTTGTGTCTGGGTATAAAGTGGACCGACGAACCGAACGTGATTCATTGTGGCCGCAGTAGTCGTATAGTTCATGTCATAAATAAATGTTATAAAATAAATATCGCTCGGTTTACCTAACTATTGTTAGTATTTAGTTATTGTTAATAAACGGGGCTGCGCGCGCTATTGCGCGGTCTATTCTATTCAATTTACCACCATTTTTAGGCTTATTACGTTGGGCCATTCCAAGGGGGTTCAATGGGCTCCGCTCCTCTCCAAGGGGCCCCTTGGTGGTCCGTCCCTCTCCAAGGGGGCCTTCGCGGCTCCAGGGGTTTTGCCCTTCTCTAAAGGAACCCTCGGGGCTCCAGGGGTTTCACCCCTCTCTAAGGGGGCCTTCGGGGTTTCGAGAACTCCGCCCCTCTCGAAAGGGGCCCTTGGGACTCCGCTTCTCTTCAAGGGGGGCCTCGGGACTTCTCCCCTCTCCAAGGGGGCCCCGGGACTTCGCCCTTCTCCAAGGGAGCCATCGGGGCTCCGCCCCTTTCCAAGGAGCCCTTGGGACTCCGCTTCTCTTCAAGGGGGCCCTCGGGACTTCGCCCCTTTCCAAGGGGGCCCTTGGAACTCCGCCCCTCTCCAAGGGGGCCCTCGGGACTCGGCCCCTCTCCAAGGGGGCGCTTGGGGCTTCGCCTTTCTCCAAGGGGGCCCTTGGCGCTCGGCACCTCTCCAAGGGGCCCCGGGACTTCGCCCTTCTCCAAGGGCGCCATCGGGGCTCCGCCCCCCTCCAAGGGGCCCTTGGGACTCCGCTTCTCTTCAAGGGGGCCCTCGGGACTTCGCCCCTTTCCAAGGGGGCCCTTGGGACTCCGCCCCTCTCCAAGGGGGCCTCGGGACTCCGCTTCTCTTCAAGGGGCGCTCGGGGCTTCGCCCCTCTCCAAGGGGGCCCTTGGCGCTCGGCACCTCTCCAAGGGGGTCCCGGGACTTCGTTCTTCCCCAAGGGAGCCATCGGGGCTCCGCCCCTCTCCAAGGGGCCCTTGAGACTTCGCTTCTCTTCAAGGGGGCCCTCGGGACTTCGCCCCTTTCCAAGGGGGCCCTTGGGACTCCGCCCCTCTCCAAGGGGGCCCTCGGGACTCGGCCCCTCTCCAAGGGGGCGCTCGGGGCTTCGCCCCTCTCCAAGGGGGCCCCGGGACTTCGCCCTTCTCCAAGGGAGCCATCGGGGCTCCGCCCCTCTCCAAGGGCCCCTTGGGACTCCGCTTCTCTTCAAGGGGGCCTTCGGGACTTCTCCCCTCTCTAATGGGGCCCTTGGCGCTCGGCACCTCTCCAAGGGGGCCCCCGGGACTTCGCCCTTTTCCAAGGGAGCCATCGGGGCTCCGCTCCTCTCCAGTGGGACACTCGGGGCTCCTCCCCGGTCGCGAAATCGAGGCGACGGTGAGATGCATGTAAACACAAATGGGGGACATCGCGTCTGCAATTGTGGTGACACACACGTTTGGATCGTTCTCCTTTATTTATATGATTATTAATTCTGTGTAAATAAATATTTAGTGGACATTTGTCGTAAATAAATTCCGAACCCTAGTTAAAACGTTAAAATCGTTACAGTATGATCTGTAAGTTGTGGGCATTTATATCTGCAGTTGTGTTAGCTCTCATGGTGACTTAGAGTTTGATATCACTGTATGAGAATGTGTAATTGGTAAAATTTACAGACAGACAGATAGACAGACATACAGTTAAACAGTCAGGCAGACAGTATAATACATAATAAAAAAAATTGGTATAACTTCACTTTATAAACTGCCGCCATACGTGACATCAGATTTTCTAGTTGACTAAATGAATACATTAGAGGTTACTGTACCACTGCTAATGAAATTCTAGTAGGAGATATGAATATAGATATTTTAGACGACAGAAATGACAATTCCCAAAATTATCTTGATCTACTAAGCCGTTTTGGTTTCACCTCTTGTATTAATCGACCAACCATGGAAGAGAAAACTTGTATTGATCACATCTTTGTGAAGAACAATATAAAAAAAGGATCTTTTTTGCCATTGGTATTAAAATCTAAAATAACTGATCATGACCCAACTTTTATACAATTAAAGTTTAATGAAAATGTAACTCAAGAAAAAGAAAAATTGATCGAAACAAAATTAATTAAAATAGTTAATCATACAAAATTACTCAGTAGGCTTAAAGCGTATGATTGGCAACATATTATCACTAAAAATATCGATCAATCGATTGATTCACTGGTTAAGATAATACAAGAGGAAATTCAACTTTGCAGTTTTACTAAAATTAGAAATTCCAAATGTCAAAAAATGAAGCCTTGGATTAGCAGCGGTATAGTAAATTCTATAAATACTAGAGACAGGTTATATCGTCAGATGTTGCTAAACCCTGGTAATGATATTATAAAAAATTCTAATTTCCAATACAAAAATTCAATTAATAAATTAATTCAGAAAGCAAAATCGCAGTATTACCAGACAAAAATAGGTACTGACAAGAATAACCTGAAAAAATTGAGGTCGTTAGCAAAAGAATCATTAAATATAGACAGTCATATGTTGGTGACGAGAATCGACTACGTCAAGAGTTTACTAAATATTTCGTTAATGTCAGTAAGGAATTAGCAGAAACCATTCCCATTGACCAAAATGCAACTGACCTTATGATTAATGGGGTACGTGAGAATGTAAATTCTTTTTTCTGAAGTCCTACAGATCCTGTCGAGGTTGCAAATGTAATAAAAAACTAAAAGTAAATAAAGCGCCTGGTGTTGACGATATAACCGCCGAGTCACTAAAAATAATTTCTGATTGTATAAACGCCCCGTTAAGTGAAATTTTCAATAACTGTTTTTCTCAAGGTTATTTTCCAAATTCTTTTAAACTTGCACTTATAATACATGTACATAAAGGTGGTGCACCTGACCTGGTCAGCAATTATCGCCCAATATCGCTGGTATCGAATCTTGCAAAAATTCTTGAAAATTTAATTAAAGTCAGATTAGTAGCTTTTTTGAACCAATTAAAAATCAAGAAAACAGTTTGGATTTACCCAAACAAGAAGTACCGCTGATGCAATATCGCTATTAAGTACTACAATATATTCTGCACTTGATGAATCAAAGTTTTTCCTTGCCGTATTCCTTGACCTTGCCAAAGCCTTTGACACTGTGAATCACGGTATACTACTTAGGAAGTTGGAGAGGTGTGGTATTAGGGGAACCCCACTAAAGCTGTTTAAAAGTTATTTGACAAATAGAAAGCAGATAGTTAAATTAGAGAATAGCAAAAGTCAACCTGAACTTATATCTTGTGGTGTACCCCAAGGTACCATACTTGGCCCGATTCTATTTTTGGTGTATATCAATGACCTTTTGGAAAATACAAAATTGTGTGGTTCAATAATATCTTATGCGGATGATACACTGCTAATCATTGAAGGAAATAATTGGAATGAGAGGTCAGGGAAGCGGCACAGCGGGACCTACGTACTGTCAAGAATTGGGTTCCGGGCAATTCACCGAAAACAGTTCACCGAAAACAATTTACCGAAAACAGTTCACCGAAAAACAATTTACCGAAAGAACAATTCACCGAAAGAACAATTCACCGAAAGAACAGTTCACCTAAAATCCCTTATATTATATAAATATACCTAAAATTTTAGATATGTTATATATTATTTTGATACTTTTGTAAAGAATATCCTTCTAACATATATTGGTGTAAACTTCCCTTCACACTTTATCAAGGCTTAGGACTTGCAGCAAATGCTGGCGTGTTTAAAAGTTTTTTTTTGTTTTTTTGTTTTTATAGTTTTTTTTTGTTTTTTTGTTTTTATAGTTTTTTTTTGTTTTTTTGTTTTTATGAAGTTTGTTCAATCAATATCAATATCCCAAATTGTGGGCTATACCGCGTAAGAATTCATTCAAATTTACAATATTGTACTCTTCAACAATTCTTAATATCCTTTCGGCACAGTCCCTGTACTTCTTGCGGGCAAGCGGGGGTTCGATTCCTGCAACATATTGCTCAACTTGGAGTTCGTGTAAACTTTGCTCCCTCTGGATGGCTAGTAATACAACTTAATGACAATAATCTACTTTCTAATGAAAAGTAAATGTGAAGCAATTAGGGAAATATGTTTGGAATCCTCTTTTAGTGATTTAAACTTTCAGTAATACAACTTAATCTACTTTTATAATATAAAGTAATACGAGTTAATGATAATTACTAATGGCCCTCATTAACTTGAACGATTAGTTTTTAACGACCTTATAAGGTTTCTAAATTTTTGTGTGTCGAAAACATATCAAGAATTGTTGGAGACTACAATAACGACAACATACCTTAGAAAAATGGATTTTAGGTGAATTGTTCTTTCGGTGAATTGTTCCTTCGGTAAATTGTTTTTCGGTGAACTGTTTTCGGTAAAATGTTTTCGGTAAACTGTTTTCGGTGAATTGCCCTAGATCCATTTCAATTGGCTGAATTCTAACATTTTGTCTCTTAACGCTACAAAAAGTGCATTTACAACCTTCTCTATACACGAAAACAAACAACCAAATTTTACATACCTACTAATACATGAAAGAGGATGCATCGGGGAGGATTGTACTTGCAGTATAAAAATAAATAAATCGTCATCAGTGAAGTATTTGGGGGTAATTGTTGACCAGTTCATGAGGTGGGATAAACACACTGTTAATGCGTGCAAAAAATTGAGAAAAACTTTGTATATATTCAAAATAAATTAAACAAATTTTGACTACGAAGCAACTGCTTTCGCTTTATTATGGGTTGGTGCAGTCAATAATTCCGTATGGAATTATAAGTTGGGGTGGGACAGCTAGTTACTATAGAAGGAGAATTCAAATAGTGCAGAATATGATTTTAAAAACGACTTTACATAAACCTCGATTGTATCCCACTGAGAAATTATATCGTGAATCAAATGTCCTTTCTCTAACGCAATTACATTATCTAGAAATCTTAAAACATATTAAAAAATTTCCTAGTTCTATTCCCACACATCAACACCAGTATTATACTAGAAATAGAAATTATGTTGTCCCACATCGATAAAAAAAAAGCACTGGTCAGAGGTCTTGCACGTACTACATACCCCATACGTACAACTTTTTTCAAACATTTATACTGAATCGTAATATTGCGCTACATGACAGAAATTTTCTCAAAATATCTAAACTATTTGTAAAGAGCACGATTCAAGTGGGTTAATAATAATAAGATTGCTATATCATTTTTTTTTACTCTCTACTGTAGCACAGAAGATTATGAAAGTGTGAGTGTGTGTGTCGCCATTTTTATCAGGCAAAATACTTAGAAATAATATGCATCTAATCTAATACACCAACCCTTGAGCTGAATGTGCACTTTATGGGCTGGATCCGCTTCATGGGGCGGGTGCGACATATACATATACATTCAGTAAAAATAAACATAAAATATATTATTTTCTACTATTATTTTTCGAGAATATCAATTTCATAAATATTTTGCTAAGACACACACAGTTGTTCTACAGCTTGTGGCACAAAAAGAAAAACCAACTATTTGTAGTAATACACATAGAAATACCTACCTCTTTTCTTCACTCTCCACGTTAAGCATTTTAGAATGTAATTTGTTTTTGTTTCTTTAGGAAACTAATATTTTCTTAAGAAAATTGTTAGGAATAACGTATAATTAATTAGTAGATTTATCGTAGATAATTGCATAAATGATACATACAGTTTTTTTCTCACTGGTATATATGTATATGGGCTTAATAAAGAGAGATTATTATTATTATTATTATTATTAATTCATCGTGGGAACCGGAAATGGCCGAGGCCAATGTCCCCGCCCCCCGGCTAGGCCAATGACCTTGACCTCATGCTAGACCAATGACCTTGACCTCAGGCTAGAAAAAGTTCAAGGTCAAAAGTGAGCCAGAACACCCCTACGTTCACCACTAAAAGCCTATCAAATAAACGGACGAGGGAATCACAGTACATACATTTAAAATGATAAATAGTGTGATTGGAAATATATTTCTGGATGTCATTAATTTATCATTAAAAAAAAGATGTATTTCCTGAAGATTGGAAAAAATCAACAATTGTTCCGGTACAAAAATTAAAACAGTTTACGAAAAAGTTTTTGAAATTGTAGTCAAGGAACAGGTTCTAAATTATTGCAATAAAAATAATATTATTACAGTGCATCAATCTGGTTTTAGAGAAAATCATTCATCAAACAGAAAATGTTGGATGATAGATATTCTGTGGCAGAAACTGTAAATTAAAAATTGTGTTTGTTAAAACTTAAACGTCTGGGTTTTAACGGCACTGTGTTACAATAGTTTTCTTCGTATCTACAAAATAGAAGTCAAGTGGTTAGGGTAGGAGCAAGCATATCAAATGTACTTATAAATGAACATGGAATTCCACAGGGTAATGTGTTAGAAGTTATTTTATTCGTGCTATTTATAAACGACTTAGAATTACATATTCAATATTGTAAACTTTATTTATTTTCAGATGATTGTATGTTATCTATTAGTGGTAAAAACTTGGACTATATGATAAACTTATTAAATGAAGATTTAAAATATATATCAGATTGGTTATGTGCATGTAAATTAACACAAAACATCGATAAAACAAAATTTATAATACTCGGCAATAGAGCACTCTTAAACGTAAGTTAAGTAATAAGGTGATCCCTAAAGTAAATTTAGATTCACAAACAATCGTACAAGTTAAAGAAATTAAATATCTCGGATTTGTTATTGATGTTATGTTGTCTTTTAAGAAGCACGTAAATTACTTACTAAAAAATGCAGAAAAGGTCAATTATATAAACAGAACAACAAAGTATTTAAGTAATTTTAGCAAACTGAAAATTTACAAATCCATTATTGCACTAAATTTCGAATATTGCTCTTCACTTTTATTCACTTTATGTGACTGTGATATACAAAAACTGCAGAAAATACAAAATCGATCAATGAGGGCAATTTTAAAATGTAATTGGCACGCTCCTGTTTGAGATATGTTAAACTCTTTAGAATTAATGAGTGTTAAACAAAGAATAGCTTGCAATACTCTTGTTTTCATACATAAGGTTTTCAGCGGTGAATTGTCAAATTACTTACAAACTAATATTAAATATGTCACCGACATACATGACCATTTTACCAGAAACTGTAATAATTTATATATGGAAACTTTTAAAAATAACAGCTTGTATAAATCTTATATAGGAAAAGGATTTACATTATATAACAACCTACCACCAATATAAAGAGTATTGAAAATGTATCACAATTAGGATGATTTGTGGAAAATTTGTATTTTTCCAATGGTAACTTATAAATGTTAATTATTCTCGAATTTGATTGCGTATAGAAATTTCTTATTTATTATTTAATCAAAATTTAGTTTGGTTTTTGTACACTGTACTCAAATAGTTTAAGCTAATAAAGTTCATTTATTATAACTATTATTTAACGGTTTCTTGATTTTTCCTTTAGACATGTTACGAAATCTTCTGAGTTTACGTTAGCTGCTGTGAGAAGAATATATCGCCTTTTATTTTTGTTTCTACTGTTATTTATATTTATATAAAAAAGTTCTGCTGTTGTTTTTATGTTTTTTGAGTTTTTTATTTGTCTTATTTCGATATCCTTGTTTAGTTTCCTAATATTTCTTTTGTTTCGGTGTCGTCTTGTTCCCTTCATATTCATGTTACCTACTGTTTTTTGTTTTATTTTCATTGCATTGTACATTTCTTTGCCGCATTATATTAAACATAATTGGGGGAGCTCTCGAAAGCAGACTCAGAAGATATTATAGCCGATTTATAGACGTGGGCATTCACGTGTGGATAATATCAATACTATACGTATTATTACAGAGCAATCCCTTGAACACCAGTCGCTACAATGATTGTTTATTGATTATAAGAGAGCGTTCGAGTCTGTTAGTAAGGATTGCGTTTAAATTGCACTTAGAAACAGGGATTTTTTTATATTGTAAATTTTTCTCCTTGTACTCTTCTTTCCGATATTCCTAAAATGTTCTATTTAATCAATTCTTATCTATTTTCTAGTTCATTCATTCTCTCTTCTAGCATTGTATGCACCTGTGTATAGTTTCACTGACAACCTGCATTAACCCACATATTATTAGCACCGCTTACGTACGCGTAGAACATTCGAGCGCCGTTTTCATTTCGTCCTATTTTACCGGCTCTCAGCCTATACTAGGAGAAAGAAGAAGAATATCTACTCTCTTCCAATCTGGACAGCATGGAAGATTAAAGGCAATTTTCACTCGCTCTGACATCTTGTCATCCAATTAAAATGTTTTATTTTCTTAAATAAATTTATCAATTTAGATATGTACCTAAAGCGCGCTTCTCCTCCTTTTGTTAGATTTCAGGTTTTCGGAACAAAACGAGACAATAGTTTTTCCTTGCAGAACAAGCATTTATTTTACAAAATCGGGTCAAATCTCGATCTTTTTGTGATGTATGGCAACCCTTTTCGGTGACACTCATTAGATTACGTCGGAGACTCTAGATCAACCTTAAACCACCAAGCTTTTTACCACAAACCACACGATATCATTACTATTGTTATTATTATTGCTTGTATATTATTTGTGAGGATATTTTTCATATTTTCCACCTTCATTACTCTCGGTACTTCTACACATACTTTGAAATATTATTCTTAGGTAAGGTAAGGTATATTATCACGTTTTCGTCTTTTCTACTTAAATAATTTCAAAACACCAAAACCTTTTCTTGCTATCGACACACATCACTAGTTTGAGATATCAGCCGCCCTAAGGCATATCTGGGGTATTCGTTCCAAATAATGTCATCAACGTTTGCTATATTGATTTCTCTATCTGGTATGGTATTATACAGCTAATTGCTGTCTTACTCATTATTCTTAAATATTCCATGTATCCTCTGTTAACTTTTCTCTTGCGTTCTTCATATATTGTTCGACTCTCCTAATGCCGTTCCATATGTTTCTGCTTTTACAATTAATTGGTTTGTTCTGCCAGACATTTTAAACACCCTGTTGCTCTCTTACTTTGTTAATCAACATCAAGTTTTAATAAGGCTTGCCATAATCTTATTCATAAAGTGAAATAATACTCCTTCACCTCTTCACCTATATCCCATATTTTGTATTAGTACTGCAGAATAAAGTATTGAGAATATCTTTATCTAAATGATCCATGGTACATAACCAATCAACAACTTCACAAAGAATTGGGAATGTTAACAATAGAAGAATATGTAAAGCAACTTACTACAAAGTTTTATGCTAACCTTAGCAATTGCCCAGGTATAGAACAATACAACTTAGGAGGAAAATGCATTCATGTAAGGTTAGAAAGAAAATTGCCACAAGACATTTACTCGCTGAATAGTGAACATAAGTAAACAATCTCTGTATCAACCCACAATGTATTTATTGCAAACTTATGAGTTGTTATGTTATATTCTTCTTGTTAGTGTTAGTTATTTATATATCAAACGATAAAACCATGTATACAAACATAGTTTGTTGAAGTGGTTTATGTTTCTGCCTTATATTAAAATGTTTCGAACAGTCCGCTCAATATACAGTGGTGGGCAAAAGTGTGAAAACCCTTATATATCTCATATATTCTTGAAGATATTTCTATGAAATATAGTTATAGTACACATATAGTATTCGTTATTTTAAATAAATTGGAAGTATCCCTATTGTAATATGACTTCCAGTTTAACCGGAAGTTACACATAACTTATTTTTTTTAAATAGCACACCTTGTACATTTTTGAGTATTCGGATAGAGAATTTGATTGTGAATTCAAGAATATCTAGTTTTTTACATTTATTGAGCTTTTCCATCAACACATTGATCCATATCGATAAATTATTGCCCTTGCACTAGCCTTGCGAAACAAAAACAAAATCATAATAAAAAACAATTGTATCTGTCAAATAATGCAATTTAAAGTTTGTGCAATTTGTTTGCGTTCAAAGTTGCTTTGACTCATTAATTTCGTTGTTATTTTTACGATTTACGTTTTTAATGCAGTTAACAATTTATTTTTTTAATATATTGATGGAAAATCTCAATAAATGTATGAAACTATATGTTTTTGAATTCGAAATCAAATGCTTTATCCTAGTACTGAAAAATATACAGAATGTCCCATTTAAAACAATTAAGTTATGTGCAACTTTCGGTTAAACCGGAAGTCATGTTACAATAAGGATTCTTCTATTCTACTTAGCATAACGAATACTATACATGCACTAAATTTCATAGAAATCTCTTCAAGATTATAGGAGATATATAGGTGTTTCCATACCCGCCCACCGCTGTATAGCTATAATTACACTGGTTTACAAATTTGCGTTTGTTGGTTTGAATTTCAATAGGTTCTACTGCGTAAATATGTTGGTGTGATTTCAAATATGACTTAGATTTGTATCACATCCAGATACATGATAGTTGACGAGATAAAAAGTATTGTTTTTTACGAAGATATATAACTTATTGTATTTAATAATTACGAATTGTTGGAATTATATTTTCATATATCAAAACTACGAAATATTAACAAATATTAACCAACATTTTAAAACATTCTGCTGCAGTGAACGATACCAACCAATCTAACTAAAGATATGTCTAATTACAATCCTCATTTATAAACACTATAAGCACTCCATTTCACCAAAATTATTGTACAATAAACATCGATACATCATTTATGACACTCCCACGGGTCCTTCTGTGCGACTCTCCCGTCGTTGCTAGACAGCTCAACGGAGTTCTCTGCATATAACTCCACAGCCTTCGAATAGTAGTTTTTTTTTCAAATTGACAATTGCCACAATTGACATTTCACAATGCTCGAGCTACTGCGCCTTCAATGCAACCTCGTTTGTGCACACATCTCGCAAATGATGCGACCAAATACAAAAAAGCTGTATGCTGCTGCAAATAACGACAACTGATCTTCCAGTCTTTCTAAAGCATTCACTTGCACCACCCACGGTTCAATACATATGGAAACACTGTTATTAATTATAACAGTATAACTGATATCGTTTAATCTCGAACGAAGGTTAGTTTTCGCAAAATACTCTGCAGCATGTACAATCTGTCTGTTTGCCTGCAAACTTGCACAGCCTTCTTCTGCTTTCGTCGTTTGCAGCAACCAGTTCCTCGGCCTGATTTCGGTGTTTATTCACGTCCATGACGTACGCTGGCCAGACACATGCACCAACTGCTTCTGCACCATTTTTTCCCTTTAAATGTGCATTCACGTGTAAATATGCATAGCCTTCTTCTGGCAAATTTATTTATTTTTCCGTTGCATGTTTTACACTTTTATTTCTCAGCCACTTTTGCAGTTGCAACCGCAACCTCCTCTTGCTGCCCATGTGCCTCCATGACTTACGCTGGTTCGGTACGTGCAGCAAACCCTTGTGCTCGGTTTCATGTCGACTTCGCACATCCGCAGTTGCGAACATACTTAAGTATTTTTAAGTTTGGTAACACAAATAACTGCATATCACTGGAAGACATTGCCGGGACAGTCAGTTTTATTCGGCTGATTCCGCCTACTTTTTAGATCAACAAAGCTTTCACGCTTCCATGTGTTTATATTATTATTATTATTTATTGAAGGTAGGCGGCAGTGCCGATACAATTTTCCTCATACATACATATAGTGTGCAGAGTATAAAGTTTAAAACAAAATTAAAATTAATGGGTTAAGTACAAAACAAACATAATTAATAAAATTAACAAAATTACTTCCCCAGAAAATTACATATAAAAAGAAGAAAATCAACAATAAGTTAATAAAATTTACAAAATTATTACGAAATCAAATAGGATAATTATAAAAAATACAAAAGTTTTTTGCTTATAATTATTATACTTTTTCATGCATATGTTTTCCGTTTTTCTCTCTTTCCAATTTTAATCTCTGAAGTAGAAGGATACGCTAGATAAACGACCCAGACTAGCGCAACCAGTGGCAGCGTATGTGCAGTGTTGTGTTCCATTATTTGTTATTGTTACTTTTTATTATTGTTGCGCTTTATTGCTATTTTCTTATTGTTGTTATTTATTGTTATTAGTATTTGAAGGATTATTTATTGAAAAGATCCTGGAGGTTTTGTAGCTAAATATAATCCTGCTACTTTTACCTGGGATTATATTAGCTTTCCTACCTGACCTCCCTTCCTACCTTTTCTTTGGGGGGGGGGGGGGCAGTAATGTTGGGGATCCTAGTAGCCTTATTGCTGCTAAGGCTACCACACCCCAACATAAATAAACAAGCCAATAAAATATCTTGAAGCTTCACCACGTATTTTGATTCCGTGTTCCAAATTATAGTGTTATCTTCCATTAATCAAGAAATTACTTATGTATAACCACATATTACGTAATACCCTTATAGTATCTAGGTAATATTTTGTTAATGAATTGTGAAATATCTTTACTTGATAGAAACAAAGGGACTTCAATTTAGTAATCAGTAAACATGTATCGAGAGATCCAAAAAAACCTGTTCCTCAGCGGGCTGTGGAAATTCAACGTATGAATAATATGTTGGTGACACTGTACGTCAATGTCAAATTCGAGATCATCAGGTTAGGTTTTCCGTCAGTTTTGACACAAAATGACGCAAATCCTAACCTGCTAACCTCGAATTTGACATTGACGTACAGTGTCACCAACATATTATTCATACGTTGAATTTCCACAGCCCGCTGAGGAACAGGTTTTTTTGGATCTCTCGATATAAATAACTGGCACATATTTTAACGCAATCCCCAGATACAGTGTAAAGCAGTGTTATTTTTGTCATTATTATAATGGATATATCTCACTCTTGTGGTATTACACATACACATAGTTCAATATAGTTGTTGTTGGCAGAGACTTTCTTTCTCTCAGTTCCTGGCCGCCATATTTTATCAATTATGTATAATCGTTGCCCTTTTCTAGTCCACTCCTAGGCGTAAACTTCCCCTAGTCTTTTCCATTCCTCTTTATTTTGTTCAAGTCGATGCCATTGTTTGTCTGTTTTGAACTTTATACCGTCTACCCACCGAGTTTATGGTCTTCTTATACTTATTTTGTATGGTCTTGCCCTCCATTGCATTATTCGCGTTGTCCATCTTGTTTTATCTTATCTGGTCATATACCCGGCCCAACTCCACTTTGCATTTGCTATTCGTTCCATAACTTTGTGGACCTTGGTTCTTTCGCATATTTCCCCATTGCATATGCCCTCTTTAAGCTCACTCCCGGTATGATTCATTCAATTGCCCTATGTGTTATTCTTAGTTTATTGGCTAATTTTATGGTGAAACTCATCGTTTCCAGCCCATAAGTTATTACTGGGAGAATGCAGGCATTACAAGCTGTCTTTCTGAGGTTAATTGAAATTTCTCGGTTATTTATTACATAGCTTAGGTTTTCTTTAGCTGACCAAGTCAATCACTCTCTTCGATTTATTTCGGCCGTTCATTGTCCGTTTTCTTTTTCTTTTGTTCAATGTTAAAAACAATTGACTCAATTGTTATCGTTTTTGTTTTGTGTATTTGAGATCAATGTAACGACTATTTATATTAATGCATCTGCTTTCCCATTCCAGTTTTTTGATTAAGTATTTTATAATAATCAATGTAAACAATTTAGGAGAAATTGTATCTCCCTGGCGAACTCCTCTCTTTATCTGTATTTTGTCTATCTTAAAACATTCTTTGAGTTTGGTTAATATATATATGTTCAAGGAGTTTTCTATGCTTCCAGTCGCTTCTAGCATTGCCCCCCTCCCCCATGGAAAATCGCCCATAACTGTTGTTAGCATTCCTAAGTGTTCACTCTTTAGTTTTCCTAATTATATTCCAATATTGTAGCGCTACAAGAGTATATTTGAGGGCTCGCTGGCTAGCTGCAGAGAAGACGACGTTCGGTTCTTTAAATGATGTAATTTCCCAATAACATGAGCACCAGCAAGTTTTTCAAGTACAACAAATAGACTCCGATAGATCAAAAACTCATAAACTCCCAATACATCGCATCATTCAATTACATAACATCTGAAATATGGAAGGCAGCAGTAATGAACTTAGACACTGAAAGATACAAGTATGTGCATTAGATTTATTAAACAAAGTTGCATATAATAACCAGTACAGAAATATTATTATAAATTGTTATAGTTCACGAAGACCTGCAGAGGTGATGCTCTAAACGCAAACTAGGCTGTCCTAGTGTTGTTGTGATTGCCGAAACGCTTAAGGCCTCGCGTGACGTTTGTAGTAAAGTGCTTTAACAAGCAACCGAAGTCGTTGGTAATCGTGTACCATGAAATTGAAGTATTTCACCTCATAGGTGACCCTCAAACCCCAGACAGAAGTCAGTTTATTGAAATTACGTTATTACAATTTTAATACATCCACCATGTATAATTACAGCCGAATCAGCCAATACGACAAGGAAATTCAGTGTTCTTAAACCCGTCCGAAGACCAAAAATGTGTCGAATTCTCTATCCTGTATACCAGCAAAGCTTCCTCACATAATAATACACCAAATTTGAAGCTACAAGCTAAACTTGGAGCACAAATACACAGAATTCTGCCGCAAAAAGGACGCTACATTTTTCTGCGAAACAACGAAATAACAAAATCCTTGTTATCAAACAGCTGTTTCGATAGCCGACACAAAATAAAGCTCAAGTTAATTACGCTCTTGACACTTAACATTATCGAATCGAAGGCTCTGTTGTAGTCTATGAAGGCTAGATGGACAGGCACAGTATATTCATTACATTTCTTTACCGAAGTGCGTAGAGTTTGCAGATGGTCGAAGGAGATTCGGGAGATCAGTAACTGTCGAATTTTTCAGTTAGTCTATTAGTTATTATATTAGTTACCAGTGCGTATGGGTGTGGTAGTAAGCTGATTGATCGATAGTTTCTATTACTTTATACAGGGTGTCGTGCGACATGGCGGCCATAGCTGAAGTGTGCCGAGGTTATTTTAAGCCAAAAATGTTTTAGGAACGTATATCCAAAGCTCATTCGTAACAAAAATACAAGCATTTTGAATTTTAAAAGTACTGATTGTTAATTTCGCGAAAATAAAATTATGTTTGCTATGAATGGTTGCTTTTTTCCTTATCCTGTTTTAACATTAGTTACAAATTTAGTATTGTTTATGTTAAAACCAGCTCTACTCTGAAAAGAGCTTATTGCTGAGATTATGGATGCTGCAGCAACCATTAGTGCTGACATGAAATTCTTACAACAAACTCTTCTTCAATTGTAAGGAGAGCTCAACTGTGTACACAAGAATTAGGTGGACATTTTGAACATTTACTGCAGTAATAGGTCTTCAAATCTTAAAATTCAATGACAACAGAGCTGCCTGTGAGATTAAATTAATTTTTTAATATGAACGTTTGAACGTTTAAAAAATAGTATTGCTTTGGTATGATTCCTCATGATTCACCATTCTTATCATCCGTGTAAAAATATAATTTTTGATTTACTTTCTCTTGAGGTTTCGCTCTTTTTGTTGATTTTTAATAAAATATTTGTTCGACTTTTCGGCGATTTGTTTTCGCCCTTTCTAAGTTTTTTTTTAAATAAAACGGTTTTTAATTTTGATAAATAGAACATTTAAACATTTTGACTTTTTACTATAATATTAAAATTTAGCAACATGTAACAGTAACAGTAAATTATAACAGCAAAAAAAGTTTATCTTAAACAAGGCAACATATCTTGCAAGTAAGGTTATTTTGTAATTATATTCACGTACTTTTTCATACATACAAGTTGAAATATTTTAATCTTTCTTTTAGTTTCTTAGTGCAAATCGATAGAAAATATCAACTTTATTGCATGTACGAAAATGCTATTTATTGTAGGCGGCGAACAGCCCTTTAGTTAGAATATTTCAATTTATAGCACCTTTTAGGCTGACATTATTTGTTCTCTAGGTATATCCTCATATCCTACCACCAATACTACAGTCAATTGTATTCTGCAACATCCATTTGGCTGCAGCTGCTTTTCTGTTGGGGATTCGCATTCATAATACTGGTGAGTTGCACATTTCGGTCAGAATTCGAGGTTTTAAAGCAGCCCTTCATGACATTTTTGTACAATAAGAGGGCTCGGCTATAGCGGTGATTGTCAACCACTGGATTTCCATCCAACATTAATTCTTGTTTCTTGCAATTTTTAATGTGCACTTCATTCTTCTGATAAACAAAATTTTAGTTGAAATTGAATTTATTAAAGATTTAAAAATATACATAAACATACATACGCTATTAAAAATTAACGGCAAATATTTTAATATCAGCGATGTAACAAATGTATTTTACAATTATTTCGTTATCTAGAGCTCATGCTATTAATGCAGTCTTATAATAAAGATAACAATAATAATAATGAACTTTATGTTTGCTAAAAAAAGGTTTTATTAAAAGCAAATGGCAGTAATTTAGTGTTTGTTAATTTTTTGCGGATAAGTTTTATTTAGATCATTTAAATAATAAGAGCATTGCTGATATTATTTTTAGCATTGTGATGTACTAAATTATAGTCTGTATAATATATTATTAATCATTAGTCAATCACAGCGAGGACCAACCATCCTCTTTATTGAAATAATTGTTTGTTATTAAATTAGCAGTTCCTCCAATACGTAGATTATTTTCCGTTTACATTTCTTCATTACATAGTATTGAAAAACTGTGGGAATCGATTTATATTGCTGCGGCTGGTTTATTATTATCTAAATTTTTTATAAATATCTTTAGTTAAGATATCTGCGGCATCTTATGTACTTACCTAAATTTCTCCTAAATCCAAATTGCTCTTCTGAAAAAAAAATATTTTCAAGATATTTTAATTTTTTTTTTGCTGTATTTCATATAAAATATATGAGACGGTAGTTAGAAATTATTAGGCTAGTTTAAGGTGATTTGGACAAATACTTGTTTCAAAATGTACAAAATGTGGGATACTATGTGATCAGATTTCGTATATCAGCAATTATTTTAGCAATTGCATTTTTATCTCACTTTCATCTGCAATACGCAGATTGTTGTTTTATATCAAAACGTATTAGTTGTTGCATCATCTTATTAATTCAAGATTTTATTTGCTAAATAATCCGCTGCATTTGTTCTAAATTTATTAACTACTTCTTTTCTATTAATTATTTGATTGTTATCAGTTGTTCCTGTCGTAATTCTAACAGCAGTAAATAAAAAGATTTATAAACGTTTCGCTTTAGGCTACATGGTAAAAAAATTAAATAAAAGCAATTTAGTACAGCACGTTCTATTAAGGCACACTGGTATAACGACTACTGTCAATTACTCCATAAACATCATTTTTCATATAAGTCACTTCCTAACTTTTAACTACGTTTAAATAAATGTCTGCTATGAACCTTTTCCTAACAGATTATTTTATCTCCAGTTACCTCCATTGTTGGGACTGTGGGGACAGCTGGGACTGAATCCATCCACCTTTTCATGTACAATTCTGAACAAAGACGGCAAATCGCCTAAGAAGGCAATTTTTTTGTTCGGCTTCGTTCTACCCTGCGTCGTAATAATCGCTTCTTATTCATGCATTTACTGGAGGGTTAGACGGTCAAGACTGAAACTCAAATCTCACGAGTAAGTATCTCGCTATACCTGCAATAGTTTTGCTAAGCAAATATTTTAATCGACGATGTGGTAATTTATTGATAGATAAATGTGTAAACTGCCTTATCGATCCAACTATTTGCACAGTGAACTATCATTCGAAAGTATACGGTGTACCTGTTTAATATTCATAGAATATGTATAGTAACATAAGCCATGGAAGCTTATACTGCCAATGTAAATGACAGATAATGCATTTTAAATAAATCACGGCGTCGAGTGTCAATAAATTGAATTTCTTTTAATGGTTAACAAGCCATAGAAGAATAAAAATGGGGCCAGCCTAAAAATGTTGCCGTCCGCCCCCCAATTTGTTTTTTTTGCTGTCCATATGCAAAGTGATTTCTAAGAATTAACCGTGTAAAATAAATGTTCTATAAAAATGTATTTATAAAGTCATGAAATTGATATTATCACATTTTTATTAGTATTTATGCTGTTTTGTAATTTTATTTCCTATACCTAAATAAATAATTTATTTTTTCAAAAATTCTATAAGAAAATACAAGCTTGTTATTTTAGTACCTATTTGACGCTTTATTTAAAGAACTTATTTTTATAAAAACATACCTATATCACTTCCGATTTACTAACTACGCTCCATCTTTGTTCAGAAATTTATCATTGGCTTATAGGACCAATAAAGTTGATCTTTTACAGATAAATATCCTTTTTTGACAACTAAATCGACTTGAAACAGTGCAAAGCTACGCTAAATGTAAGGAATGTGGGGGGGGGGGATTAATTAACGAAATATTTAATATATCAAAAATATCAGTTACTTACATGCATTATGCATTGTTATTACAATCTGTGGAAAAGTTTTGTTCGAGAATTATAAACCTTCTCAGTCTACTTAATGCATTTGATTTATACACTATAGGTTACATGGACGACATGATCATTAGGGTAGAGCGAAAATTTTTTTTTTTTAGAAATCAAGAAATGGTTAGTGCGCAATAGCTGTCTATTGTGACTAGAAATGTCATGGCAAAAGCTACTTTTTTCCGATATGTTTTTGAGGTGCCCCAGGTGCTTTAAAATTAGATAACTTTATTCAGATTTGTAATCAGAATTACGAATAGCTGTGAGTGAAGATGTGCGATATATTAGAGCAAATATCGAATTCTAATGACTCATTCTTGAATAATGAACTAGAACCGCATCAAGCTGCGACGTTTACATCGAATTCGTCTTCTGATACTGATGATGATGATTATGCAAATCCGCTTCTCTTCCAATTTTTTCAAAAGTATGCTACCGAACAGAAGTTTCAGACAGATCTGTAGCATCTGCTGTACTAGAAAATTTCAAAATAACACATCAAAAGTCATAGACCGAAGTAAAGTGCGACGTGCAAGAAAGCGAAAGCGAAGTGATTTGTAAAACATAGTGAAATCGTTTTGAAGGGCTTGTACTTTAATGGGCGGAAAGATAAGACTGTTGCGCGGGAGTTTTTTAGAGAGGGAACATATCATAGGAAAACGGGTAGACGGGCAGAACCCGGCTCAAAATATATCGGACATGTGACACCAGCTTCAGGATCAGCGTTAAACATTAAAAAACAGATTGTGACATTTTTAAACGAAAAGACTGTTTTTTCTAAATTAGTTCCTGTCGGATGTGATGGTACGGTCGTAAACACTGGAGCCAGAAATGGGGTAATTAAATTGATCGAAAATTTTGTTGATCGCCCACTAAGACATTTATTGTAGCATTTAGACGGCCACACAACTGGACCTTATGGATTTTCAGGACATATTGCAAAATCCCTAGAAAAATGTGAGCAGCTGCTTCTAGAGAACTTTTCTATAATAGAATGTGAAAACTTACCTAATATTGACCTTGGAGTTTTAAGTACGGACCAAACGTATTTATGGGATATATGTGTCACGCTGTGTCATCTGGAATATGTTCTGAAAGCTTATCTCAAAGAGACCCTGGCAAACTCTCGCATGCTCGCTGGCTAACAACAGCAATCATGATTTTAAGACAAAAAGTGTATTCGATAATCTGCAAACTCTAACCGAATTTGTAGTGAAAGTTTATGCACCAATATGGTTTACAATAAAATTTAAACCATCATGCAAAGATGGTCCACGTCATTCATTAAACATGATAAAATGGTTAAGACTTTTCAGGATCACGTTAAAAAAATAATTGATCCAGTGATTCAAAGAAATGGTTTTGCGGGCATCCTGATAACATTTTAGTTTCAATAGTAACAGACGATAGTAAAAGGATTAGAGAACTGGGTTTTCGTCGTCTCCTGAAAATCCAACATGGGAAAAAGGACGGTGGAATACGCGAGATCAAAATACTCCTTATACATTTTCAAGCTAACAGCTTTACGAGCCTTATAGATTGGCAGGCATGTAAACTAACAGAACCACCGATGCTTGCTATTCTTTCAGAAGAAGATATAAAAAATACTATTGAGGATCCTTCTGTATTAGAAGTCATAAAGTTTTCTTGTCACATACAAGTCGTAGAGAGGTGTATCAGACTGGTAACTGAAGCATCGACGTTAGTGTGTGGGGAAAATAGCAGGGATGGTTTCAGAAAATCCAGAATAGAGTCAAGAGAGCAAATACCACATTTTGAAACAAAACGTGATTATTCTGTAAAACAGGCCTTAAAAATTGTATCATTGGGGTAGGGTATAGGGGGTAGAAGGGGAGGTAGAACTCTAAAAGCAGTCACCTCCATTCAGTGAGTTCTGGGTTAGTCCTTTTTTAACAAATATATGGGGATATATATTTTGAATAAATGTAAATATATATTTCAACTCCCCTTGGGGCACCTCAAGATGTGATTCTACAAAGTCCAGCTTTTGGGAACATTTGAGTAACTATAAAAGGCAACTATTTCTCACTAGCGCGAAGCGATAGGTATCAGAAAAATAATATTTTAGCTCGCTTTTCGCTCCACCCTAATGATCATCTTGCTTAATAGGAATTATAAATACGTGCTATGCAACATAATGCAAACAGTGCTTAAACTAACTGAACAATAGTGTGTGGAACATTCCCTATCGATAGACACCGATAAAACAGAGATGGTTGTGTTCACAACAAAGAGGAAAGTAGAGGTCCTCAGGGCACCACCATTTTTCCAAGTACGCTTAATCTTTTCAGATGAAGTTAAATATCTACATGTTACCTTTGACAAAAAGCTGAATTGAAAAAGCAGGTATGGTCGTTTGGCAATATCGCCAAGCGATGGCCAGACTATGGCAACCTTTACCAAGGACTGTCTTGTGGCTGTAAGCTGCCGTACCAGTACCCTGCTATGAAGCGCAAGTCTAATGGCCAGAATTAGAGAAGTTGCCACGGCAACCAAATTCTTTCAGGTTGAGCGATTAGCGTGTCTGAGCTCTGAGTATTGCGGGTGCTATACGTTTCACCCTAACTGCAGTTTTGATGACTCTGGATCTCTAGCCACTAGATCTTTATGTGGAGAAGGTGGCACTAAGGGTGGCTCTCAGGCTGCGGGTGAAAAGATTATGGATAGAGGCATTGGTGGGAGACATCAGAATATTTTGATGGATGTATCTAAAACACCAGAATCTTCAATAACGCATAGCGTTATATAAATACACCACCGTTTTTCAAACAGTGATAATAACTGTCATGCAAGGTGTAAACGCAATGCTGGAGCGTAGAATTCAGAATACGGCATTAGGACAGCTAGTGACAGTAGAACTATCTTATTGGCCCTGAAAAACCACAAAGCTTTTTCTGGAGTGGTACTTTAGAGCCACTGCACTATGGAGACAGCAGTAAAAAATAATGCTGTAGAAGTTGTTTGGATAAAAGGACGTGCACGAAATTAATATAACAAATAAGCCGATGACCTGGCAAAGCAAGGATTGGAACAACATTTTTGGGGTACCAAACCAGTAATTTCGCCTTTGTTGACTTTGCTCTACACCATAATTAGTCAAGAAGGCCACAATCGCCATTGCGCTAGATTAGTCAATTATGGATAATGCGACCACTCAAGGGTTGTTATTACAATACTCTCGCGAAGAATGACAAAGTAAACTATGACTGGTCATACTTCGAAATACTCTTTGGGCATTGTAGTCTCAACAAACACAAGTATAGGATGGGGCTAGTTGACAACATAACCTGTGTAGGGTGCAGCTTTCAGGACAAGACGACAGAGCACATCTTGTGTGAATGCCCTGCACAAGCTTCGATGAGAAGATCCATACTGGGGAATTTCTGACTTAACACAATTGGGATCCGTAACATCCCTTTGGCTAGTATCCTCAAGTTCACTGAAAAAGTGGAATGGCTGGAATGTCAATTGCTTTAATGTTGTAAATACGTCTATTATATAAATATTGGGTATATGTGTTGTTATGGAATATGTACCTGTATAAATGTATTCTTCTTGGATTCCAAGTTAAGTGTGCACCATTCTTAATTTTGTTATTATTGGAGCTACAATTTTGGTTAGATAAGTAAACTAGTAGTATTTTTTACGTAAACTATGATAGTGAAAGCAGAAAAACAATTGAGCAACATTATTTCCAATTAGTCTCTTAAGTAGCATTTTTTAAGAGGAATTATTTATTATTTTATTATTGAAAGACTAGTACTGAGGTGTAAGCACCTATTAAGCACGAAATACAAATACAAATGCCCCCACCTGTGAAGTAAATAATTACAGAAAAAAAATAGTTATGCTTACAAATTACACATGTTTACATATAGAGTGCAGAAGATAAATGTGGTAATCCCAAAATAAAAGAAAATACAATTATTTCAAGAGAAATTCAATTTTCAATAGAAAATAAAGTTAAATGCAGGTACATTAGACACAAACACAGTAATTTCTTGTTAACTATGCAGAATTTCTGTTCAAGCGATTTTTAAATGCACTCACAGAGCTTGCACAAAACAACACTTTCAGATAGGGCATTCCATTGTTCAAACATCTGTTTATGATGAAGTGAAGCCAGTGAGACGTTTTGAACTGCTCCTTGCATAGCTTAAAACGATGACCACGCAGACGACCATAATCGTTGAGATGGACCATGGGTGACATGGATGGAAAAAGGTTATGCATAAAACGAAAAATTTAAATTAAATCCCCTCTGGTTCTTCGTTTTTCTAAAGTAGGTATGTTTAGTTTTGCCTGTTATTCTTCGTACGGTAAGTTCTGAAGACTAAGAGGCCAGCGAGTGGCTGCTCTTTATACTTTTCTCAACAGCTGTATATCTTTAACTAGCCAAGGAGACCATACCTACTGATGCTGAAAACTCCAATATCGGACGTACATAAGTGGTATACAGTTTAACAGCTACCTTTTCAACTATGCTGGTCACAATGTCAGACGAAGTTAAAGTGGATGTTACAATAACTTTCATATCTAGTTAGGAATTAGCATTGGCAACCTTAGAATTTTCTATAAAATAAGGAAGACGAGGATTCTTTTTACTTACGTATAGCACAGAACATTTTTTAGTGTTTATAGGCACTAACCAGTCAGAGATATAGGTATTGTTAAAGTTCTAAGTGTGATGTAATATTACCAAAGATTTTTGTAACGTCTGCATATATAGATATTTTGCTTTGCAGTAAGCTAGGAAGATCTGCTACATAAATAAAAAACAAGATTGGTCCTAAGACAGACCCTTGTGGTACACTGCTAGCTGTTTTTAAAGAGTTAGGTAAATCACTAGCAATTCTAACATAGAATGTTTTGTTTGTGAGAAACAGTAAATTAACTCAAAATTACATTACTCAATTGTTTTTCTGTTTTTACTATTGCAATCTAAGTAAAAAATACTACAAGTTTGCTAATTTAACTAAAATTTTAGCATAAATAATAATAATAAAGTTATACTTAGATAGTATGAGGATTGTTCAATAGAAACACGTGTGGATCGTGTAGGCATGAATTGATCATTATGGCACTGCAATGCAGTTACTGAAATCGTTTATTGACTTATTAGTGAGGTGTCGGTCAAATTTGTTTACGATTACTTCTTTAAGTACATTTTTATAGAGCTTGGAAATGTTGTTTGGTATAGAAAATCCATCCAAATAATATGCGTACTGCTGAAGGACGTCAGCTACTAGAAATCCTTGAGAAAAGGAAAGCTGTCGATGGTGACTAGTTGTTCTCACATGGCGGTTGTTTATTGGTGCAGAAAATTTCAACAAGAAAGAGAATTGACTTAAAGACTTGGCTCGTCCAGGGCATATTTGAGTTGCAATTTCAGATGAAAGTGTGTGGCGTTTGGAAACTGCTTTATGTACAACTACATGCATTAAAATCAGATAACTGTCAGAAAAGATGAGCATCAATCTAGGAAGTGTTCATTTCATTATTCACACCCTTATCACAAATTTCATGTCTTGGGTCCATTGAAACAATCACTAAAGGGGCTGAAATGCAGACGGCCATTAGAGAATAACTTCCTCAACAGCAGCAAGATTTTACCAACAGAGAATCTGGAGACCAGTACAACAGTGGGACTCATATCTTAATGTTAATAGAATTTTTTTTAAAATTGAGTTAATAGAAATTACGCTACAGCTTCTAAACATGTTTCTATTGAACAATCTCCGTATTTATTTTGCATTTGACAGAAATCTTAAAATATTCATAAATCTGCTAGTTTCTGCATAGAGACAGTAAACTTTTGTTAAGATACATTTTGCTTATCTATTTTTATTTTAAAAAAGCAGTGAAAATTGTTATTGACTGTAATTGCCTTAAATAAGGAAAACGTTAAAACCTTGTAACCTATTGCTATAGTACATTCTATGCTGTCACCTATAGTAGTATCATGAACATTTTCCGATTTCTGCTTAACGGATGCTTGAAATGGTATTAATCAGATGTAAGTAATTAATCACTATGCTACGTTGATATTATTGTATCAGTATCATTAGTGCATTTAAAATTACACTATCCATATAAAAATGTTAATTTCAACAGTTTCCTATTTATAACAGTGTGTCAACATCATTATGATGCTATAGTACAGCAATATTGATTTTAATGGTTTCTAAACAAAGAAAACTACCAATATATTGGTATTAATACATCAAAAACATATTAACTATTCTACAATAACAAGAGCCCGTAATTTCATGAACATATAGTCAGTTATTTATTAGTTTCTTTAAAACATGAGTAGTATTATCACTTTTTGTTACAGAGCCAATGGTTTAAAAGAATGCAGAAGAAGCAACCGGGAAAAAGAAGACAATCGATTAACAAAATTGATGCTTCTAATATTCATATGTTTTCTTTTTTGCTTTCTTCCACTGATGCTTATGAATGTCTTTGACGATGAAGTCCGCTACCCAACTCTTCATGTGATTGCATCAATTTTTGCGTGGGCGTCCAGTGTAATAAATCCTTTCATCTATGCAGCCAGCAATCGACAATATCGTACAGCTTATTCGAAACTCCTGAATATTGTTAAGACAAGTATTGTGTTTTCTGACTCTCGACAATTATCTGGAAATTCGTTAAAGAACTGCACCACAGATAACAAATTTGGACATTCGTCAAACTTAAAACCTACAAACACAGGGCTTGCATGAAATATCAGGTCAAAAGAGTAAATTCAAATTGATATTTTTCAGTTAACCAGAAGATTAAGGAGCACATTCCTTTTATTTTTAGACATAGATATTAAATAATGAAAACATGTATATAGTGGTTTCTTTCTAAATAGCTGGACTTACACAAAATATAGAAATTAATATTTTCAATGATGATGAAATTGTAATATAATACTCAAATATTAATGATAAGACTAACTAGTAGGTATTCATGAAACATAGTAAACAATATTTTTCGACCAATAGTCATTTACAACTTTCGGAAATGTTAAAAAGAGCAATGCCGCTCTTCTTTAGAATCGCTGCATAAAGTTAGAACAGCTTCTTCTACTTAACATTTAATTCAGAGTTTTCTGACTTTCTTGCGCTTCCAAAATGAAACTGTGCAAATTGTAACTATAGATCTTGCTGTTTTGGATTGAAACACTGTAGAGATTTTGCCAAATTTAGTATAGGTATGTACTAATCCACTTTAATGCCATATTTAGAAAGACTGATAAATAATTACTTCTAATTATTTTATAGAAGATTTTTTCTGTTATTTAATGCCAAATAATTTATTGCAAACTGAAATATGCAACAAATATTTTCGAATTTGCTGATTGTTTCTGAATTTTAATTTAGAAAATTTATTCTATAATTAAAGTAAAATATTTTATTCCAAAACCACCTGACAAAAAAGGCTTAATCATAACATTTCCATATTATAAATTGTGTCTTATGCTATTTTTATAGCGATCCATTGCTATACCGGATGCTGACTTGCGTGACGCACTATAGGAATTTGCATAGTAAATTTGTTATGTTCAATTGTTTGGTCCCCTAATTATTTTAGAGCTAAAGTATACATACATTTTTTGTAGAGAAAAAAATACTGCCATTCATACTTTTGCTAACAATTTTCTATTTTCCGGAACCAAAAGAATGCAGAAAATGAAAACAGTAGTGATGGGCTTATTCGAATGAAAAATAACCGGTTAGCCGGTTATTGAAATAACCTCTGTAACTCGGTTTTCGTTCCAAGTATTCGAATGAAAAATAACCTCATCGTGATACCTACTACGTGCCGTATATCAGCGACCTGCGAGTGATCGAAATTCTGTAAATAATACGTCATTCAAACTCATAACCATAAGCAAGGCAGATTTTACTGATTGACCAGAAGCTCGCGGCTGCTTGTTGATGTTATTAACACATTTGAGACTCCCAGTCGACCAGTTAAATTTATGAGAACGTTCCTATTAAAGATAACGTTCTGCTGACTATGAGATTTGCCGAAGGTTGGTATTAATTTATAACGGCCTAAATTTTTGCTTCAAAACGCGGTTGATTATGCCTAATAAGGGATAAACAAAAAGCGAAATAAGATTTTCTTATATCGTAACAGATTTATATTTAATTTTTAATAACGGAGCACCCATCCGTCGTCATATGATATGAATGTGGGACAAGAAGTGGATTTCGATGTTTAAAATTTTAAGTGTGCGTCCTTAGAACCGCGGCAGGCTGAACGTAGATAAATTATGGATTCTAAAATATACCAGTATGATGTGCAAGCGAAAAGGGAAGGGTGGCTAATAGAGAATTTTAGGAACTAAAAATAGATTTAATAGACACTTTGTATACGCATATTTATAATTTCTTTATGATTAGTATTGATATAGCTAGTCTCAATGGTTTAAACTCCTTAGAAATCAAATAAAAATCATTTATACAATTATTATAATTAACGATTAACTGAGTTCCTCTGCTATCTGCAAGTTACGATGTCGATGCAGATGACGGTGAACCGATGTCGATGCAGATGACGGTGAACCGCCAACCGGCAAACCGGCTGACTTAATCGAAACGAATCGAGAGCCAAAATTTATTCGAATGATTATTCAAATAATCATTCGGTTATTAATATCATTCGAATGCAAATAATTTGGTTATGAAAATTGTCCGGTTATGCCCATCACTGGAAAATAGCATTTTTTACCAAAATCAGTGATGCATGGAATTATCGAAACAAGCCAATAAACAACGCGAGTGCGTGTGGAGCGATCATCCATCTGAAACCAAATCTTTTGGTTTCTAGTAACGTTGACCACCGCCAGTGCTACTTCCTATTCCAACGATTGCAAAAAGTATATTTCCTAATATTTGTCTAATCCTTTGATTCTCAGTCACTGCCATCAAAAGATTGAATATATTGTCGTTTTCCTTGTTTTGGTGTAGGTTCTGAACCTCATTAATGCACCTACAATTTAATAACGTGCCTGTTGCTTTAAACTTAATGTATCAGTCTATTAATGGTTGTACTTGTACTGTTTGGAATTTGTCGATACGGATATTTTACAATAAACTATTAGCTTACTTAGAACGTCCACCATAAAACCATTTTTGTTAGGTATGTTCAAGGTCCAGGTACCTTAGACACATTAAGCAGAACAAAATTAATAATAAATTATTATAAACATCAAACATCAATGAAAAACGACACATATTGGTTGTTTAGGTAATTCCAAGACATGACGGAGCTTTGAAAATTGAATTTTCGTTTTCATTGATTTATCCTATTCCGAAAAATGGAAAATTCTTAACATTAGTATGAATGGACGCAGTATTTTTTCTCTATAAAAAATGTATTTACAATTTAGCTCTAAAATAATTAGGTGAAAAAATAATTGAATATAAAGAATTTACTATGCAAATCTCTATGGCGCTTCACGCAAGTCAGCAGCCGGTATGTTAAGTTATTGAAACCAGAGACTGCCATTCATAAAGATTAAATTTAACAAAATTTGCAGGTGGTTGATAGTTGTGATATTAATATTTATTATGAGTAACACTTCAGCATTCGAAGTGTATTATATTTATTATTCTAAAGCTAGCAATAGGTGTTTCTATTTTTATGTTTACTAGGGTGTCATAGAACATTTTTTATGTATTTCAATTATAAAAGTTTAAATAAATGTTTTATATCTGATACTGACTTTTCTTACAAGTTCACTGATGTTTTTAGAACTTTTTTGTTGCTAAATTCATGCAGGGAATGAATAAAATTACAAAAAGGTATATATTATTAGGTAGGTAACTACATAATATGGACTGATGAACCTCTTTTATGTGCCAGTTGACTTTATGCATGATTGTAGATTTTTTAAATTCTAGCTAATTGTAAATTGGGTTGCATAGCAGAAACAGCATCAGTATTTAAGTTAAGAAAATTCTAGAAGGTTTGTTTGCTTATATGAATTCTAACTAATCAGTTCTTAACCCTCCAGTGGTTGTGCGGAGGGCTATTGTCCTCCAAAGGTTTTAAAAATTTCGCCAATTTTTTCAAGCCTAAGTTGCATTAATGCGGCTCTCAGTACCTCCCTAAAACATTCTAAATATCAATATTTCATACAATGGACGAAATTGGCTGCTTACTCTTTCCAAAAATCCAGCTTATTTGGGCCTGCCGGCCTGGATGACAATTGCATCCGTGCAACCACTCGCGTTACATTCGCATATATATAACAAAATGTTTTTTGTAATTTTTCATTTGTTATATGTTTACTTCCGATCACGTTAATACATTTACATTAATTTATTTTAATTTTATGACTGCATTTTACGTTGGTAGAAATTTGTGTTATTTTCTATGAAAAATAGCAGCTTAAGCAAAAATACTTAATTATTACACAGAGTTTCTGCTGTTGATAGCTGCATATTTTTTGTTACAAAATATGAAGGACAGAATGGTTTCTTGCTATGCCATAAGGAAACAGAAATAATCGATATATATTTATTTAAAAACAGTAATTCCCTAGTCTAGACGTATTTTATATGCTAAGAATTTACAGTGCGTTATCTCATCGAAGATTATTTATAAAATGTACGTGAAAAATTACATTGATTAGAGATTGTTTATGGTATTAGTTTATATAAAATTGTAAAAAGCGTTACTGCAATGGGCTGCATTATCTAAAAGCCCTGTAAGAGTATGACCAATCGTAAACTTAATAACACAGACCTGCATATTGGAACTTTTGATTCTCTCCCTTGGATTTTATAGCTGTTTATGGTGTATTTGGGGCTGCTGATTACAAATATGAACACAGTTTGTTTCCATCACTTCAAGATTTTCAAAACAGGATAGGTATGTGAAAAATAAGCGAAAATGGGGATATGCAGATACTAAAAGTGGCATAATGAAACAAGTAAGCAAGATATATTTATGAAAAAAATTTATTATAAATCTTTTCACATTTACAAACATAGAAACGTGCTACAAACTTTTGTGAAATCTTTTCTGTTTTTCTTCAAAGCTGTTATTGTGTGATTTTCGTTTGTCCCTTATTTGGCACATCACGTTTCAGTATCCAGCAGTACTCTGCCATCATGGTCGTATTCCACTTTCCCTGATATCTTTGTTCAATTTCCTTTATATCTTGGTGGAATCTTTCACCCTATTCTTCAATCACGGCTCCTAAGTTATCGGGGAAGTAGCTTGTGCGAATGAAGGAAGTGAAGTTTTAAATTCATGAGGCAACCCAATTTTTGGAAATTCTTAAGCATATTATTAACTATTTCTTCGTAATTTGGAATTTTTTTGTTTCCTAGAAAATTAGTAATAATCTCTTAAGATATCCATGTTCCCAGTTCTATGTCGTTTAGTTTTTTGTCAAATTTCTTATGCTTCATTAATTTTCTTATATAGCCGCTAACAAAAATTCCTTCCTCCAATTTAGCTTCTGACAAAATTGGAATATTTCGTGTAAATATTTGAAACTTTCTCCTTATTTATCACGTCTTAACAATTGCTTCATAATACCGAGTTTTACATGTAAAAGGGACAATAAAACTTTTTCAGGTGGTACCAAATTCTCTCAAATTATATTTTTATTTACTGGTTTCAGGTTAGTTCTAGCAGGCCAGTTTTTCTTGTACAGTGTTGCTCTCTGTTTCTGCTGACCCACTCACTTAAAAAGCACGGGTACTTTGTATAACCACTTTGCGGTCCCAGTAATAAAGTAAGAACTTTTAAATCTCCACACACATTCCATCCATGCTGCTCGTAGTTGATTTTAGTTAAAACATTTTCCAAATTTGTGGTTGTTCTCTTTCAAACCTACAAAATGAGCAATTGGCAAGGAAGCATATTTATTACCATTATGAGGTACGGCTACTTTTAAGCTTCGCTTAGAAGAGTCAATGAAAAGTTCCACTCATTCACATCATATTCAATGTTATACATTCTCAGTAAGCTCGAAATAGCTTTACAATAGACCAGATCTCCTACCTCAAAAAAAATTGTATGAAATCCTTCTCTCTATTGCGTGCCATACCAAGAAAATGAAGTGCCAAGAGAAAGTAACTTCTTCTCAAGGGCGTAGCCAGGGGTAGGCAGGGATGGGCATTTGCCCACCACTAAAAATTTAAAGAGCAAAAGACGTTGATTTATAATCAGTTTTACAATTCATATTCTACAAGATATTCGAAAACTGAACTATAATAGGTTATACTTCTAATTTTAATTAAAAACAAATGAGAAAAAAAGAACTCGTACGATCCAATCCATTACATACTATATCTTCGAGCTCTACAGGTTGCAACAGGAAGGTTATTTAGTTCTGGGAGAAGTGCAGCTCGTGATGTAAATGTCAGTCTCAAAAAATGTGTGCAATGAACTGAACAATGTGATGGCTGCAAATGATTTTAAACAATGTCCGTGGCAATAGCGTGGTTTGCAAATAATGAGAAAATAATAAATAAAAATACTGTTATTTTGAAAAAACAAAATTCAATGAGTGCCAATTAATGAATGTATATGATGTGCTTGCATGACAATATTCATGGCACAGTAGCAAAACCTTCACTCGCATTTTTCCCTTAATCAATATATCTGGAATAATCTAGCTGTAGTCGAAAATGCACAATAATGCTGAATGCCAGCATTTGTTTCACTTCCAATATTTCAGTGTGTATGTGCATGTTCTGTTCTGAAGAAAGAGTTGGAAAACAAACATGATATTTAAAAACTTAAAAAAATACCGAAAGCTTTTTGGAATACCTGCCATAATTTCAGTAATTCTAACAATCAAGCAGAAGTGTGTACAATCCCTGGCAGAATAAAAACTTAGAAAAGAAAAACTGCAAGAGTTAGAACTAGCAGAAGTAAAATAAAATAGGCTTTTTTCCTAATTAAAATATGCTTTGCACATTTCTTTGGTTCAACCGTGTACAACATGCACCATTGAAAGGTCCTTTAGTGCTTAGCGTAGAGTGAAAATCTGGTTGTGGTCAACAATATCAGAAAAGCACTTTATTAGACTATATATGTTGAGTGTACACAGAAAGATAATACTGGAAAGAAGTGGGGAACTAAAAGATAAAGTCTTAAAAAAGTTTGCGAAAACTTAAGTTAATTTATATTATAATTTTTTGCTAATTGTAAAAAAGTAAACAACAATAATATGTAATAATAATAGTTAATTGTGTATATAAATTTTTGCCCCCCTCTAACTGGAACCCTGGCTACGCCCTTGCGTTCTTCTCCTGTAATCTCGAACAAATGAACTGCATCTTTTGGGAGTCTTAAATCTCTTGTTAAGTCATTCAGTTCTGACTGGGGGAAATAACTGTGAATCGTCAATCGATCCTTCAAAAAACAGGTTCTTTGTTGTCTTCGTCTTCAACATCAGACTTTGAATGTCCCATATAGGTTGTGTCCATATATGAAAGAGATGGCTAAGCAGTGTCTGAATCGCAGAGCACAGGGTGTGTTACTGATTGGACGTTTGGATAGAGGATTTCATTTTAGCTTTGGAATTGTAACATTGCAGCAGCAAAAGTAACAGTCTTTTATGGGGTTTCGGGGTTCTCTCCCTTCCAGGGGCTTTACTATATTAAAGTAGTTTTTCTTGCCTTTTGACCGGAGTTCTAGAACGCATGTGGAAGTCTGGTACTTCGTAAATGTCTATCTAATTAAGTTTAATTGATCCATCAGAATATGGTCAATACGCGTTTGGGGTCTAGCAACAAATTTAAGAAGGCCAAAATTGTCATCAAGCCTGCTTTCTATAGAATATACAGAGAAAAAATAAAAATCGAAATAATGGAGAAACCTGACGTGATGAAATTCTTTCGCAATTTTTCCCGTAATCAATACCCAAAAATCTATTGAAATCACTAATCAAATCTTAGGGAGAGAATTCGTTGCAGGTCTGTGTAATTTAGTTCAAAAGCGTTCCTTTAAAGCGCCAATTTAAACACGGATAAATTGTGCCGCATCCTATAATTCACTTACGCGTTTGTTACCTTAAAAAATACCGTATGCATTTTTTTACTTTGTACACAAATATTTACCATTCTTGTTCAGTGCACGCCCAAAACTTACGTTTAAAATTATCTTTTAGAAAATAATTATTTTCGTATTTTTTTCCCGTGGATGACACCATAATTTTTTTAACAGCAACCCTATTTTTTGTAACTGGAATGAATTGACGTGTTGCTAAACAATTTTATGGTTATAGTATCACGACAGTGGTTGTCGATCCTTTTTTTGTAAGAATAACACAATTTAAGTATGAGATACATTGACGTAGGTTAAAATAAAGGCGACAATAAAATAAACACGATGTAAATAATTAGAGTTACAATTTGGTAAAAAATAATGAAAATTATTCTTTAATATCTTAACAAACGTGCCACCTTCCTTCCGGATCATTCGAGAACGACCTCGGTGATTAATGAGCGCGACACGTTAGCATTGCTGGAATAATCGAGTGATATCGCCAAACTTCCAGAAGGAATCATTCGGCAATATATAAATAAGCGTAGCAGGAAAAAACAGGGAGTCGGAATCTAGCTTTGAAGTGCGCGAAGCTTGTTATATAAATCATTCGTGTTTAAGTCGTATGTAAATAAATAAAGTGTATTTGTTGTTAGAAATAGTTCGTGTTAGTGTATAAATAATTTGTGTTCCGCATTAAGTGTTTTTGTAAATCGTTAAATTAAATTTCTGTAAATAAATGCTTAAAACAAGAAGCGGCGTATAATTTTTAATAGCCCAGAAGATAAATCGTAACATTTGGCGTCAGGTGTCGGAGTTTTGTACCAGGGGCTATAAAAAAAAAGTATTGGACATACATTAAATAAACTAATTGACTAACAAGTACCGATAAACGACAGTCAGATAATAAATTTAAGTGTGTGTTGTGCATGCCTGTGACGAGATCCCAAATGATCAAGATGGAGGCCCAATTAAGCCAACTTTTCTAGCTGATGCAAGTTGGGCAGGACAAGGCAGAAAAGGCGCTGGAAGAATTGAAAGCCAGCCAAAAGCAGACAGAAAAGGCGCAGGAAGTACTTAAGGAAAAGCTGAAAGCCGCGCAAGAGGATCTTAAAGATGAACTTATTTATTTTATTTATGTATTTATTTTTTATTTAATTCGCACTCAGCCAACAGCCGTTAGGCCAATTATAGGCGTCGCTGTGCAGTTATGAGGACTTCCAACCCCACTAACGACTGTCATGATGTTGTATGACCGCCGGGACCAACTTTTTTCCGTAATAGCCGTACCACGAGGCGCCGAGAGATGCAGCCGTGGAACTCCCATCCAAGTTCTGACCAGAGACAGCGTTGCTTAACTCTGCTGATCGAACGTGGACGCTTGTTCAAGCTACACCACTCGGGACTTAAGGAAGAGCTGAAAGCCGCGCAAAAAAAAGTAGTCCAAAAACTTGAGGAAGAACTGAAAGCGAGCCATGATGAGTTGTCAGAGGAGATCAGAGATATTCAGGAGGAAATGGAGAGAAAGGTAACCAGATTTCAAGGTGACGTACTGGAGCTGCAGGAACAAGTTACCAAGTTACTAAGTGGCCAAGGCCAACCAACTCCCTCTGAATCTGCTGGCTTCTCTCCTCTTCTTGCGGTAAATCAGCTTTCCTTATCCCGAGTTGTTACCTCTCAGGTTGCTCCTTCCCAAGATACTGCCCCAGTGAGGCCCGCAACATCTGGCTTGCATATGAAATTGCCCTCTTATTATGGGAAAACGCCATGGTCAACATACCTGAAGCAATTTGAAGCCAGAGCCGTCGCTAATGGTTGGGGAATGGCAGACAAAGCGACCGCATTGATTCTGACATTGCGAGGGGATGCCCTGAATATTCTACAAATGGTTCCAGAAAATCAGCAGAAGGACTTCCAGCAATTCCAGCAATCGTCTGGATCGGCGTTATGGCGATAGTCATCTTCAGCATGTGCATTGTGCCCAGTTGAAGAACCGAATTTAGAAGTCGGGGGAGACTCTGTAAGAACTTGAGGCCGACGTTGCTCGATTGGTTCGGCTTGCGTATCCATGGGCGCCGGAGGACTTCCTGGAGCAGCTAGCCGTCCAAACATTCATAGATGGAATGAAAGACGCCGATACTCAGCAAGCGGTACGTTTAGGGCGCCATAGGACACTGGGAGAGGCCTTAGCCCATGCGTTGGAAGTTAAAGCGGCAAGGAGTTCCTCCAGAGGACACGGTTGTGTCCGCGGTGTCGCTACGACAGAAATGACGCCTGAATCCATGGAGGACATGTTGCGACTACTCATAAAGCAGGAGACGAGGAAGAAGGGACCCCGTTGCTGGAGCTGCGGAGAGATGGGTCATCTTAGGGTTCGCTGTCCGAAGAAAGGAGCCCGAGCTTCTGACAAGCCGGCGGAAAACTAATACGGGTCGACAAGAAGGGGCGAGAGTCGACTCGTGATTGCCACGCCCCGGAGATTTCCATCCATGTGTCGTGCGTACAACGCCAGCCTGATAGCCTTTTCATTGATGGGAGAATAAATGGAAGAGTTCGGTCTCTGCTGTTGGATACTGGAACGACGAAGTCCATCGCCAGGTCTAACGTAATATGGGACGAGGGTCAGCTGCTGCCCACCAGGACACGCTTTCTCACTGCCACGGGAGGCGCAGTGACCACACATGGGGAAATTGGGTATCAAACCCTCAAGCATCCTGATTGCTGACATTGCGGACGAGATCATCCTGGGAATGGATGTTATGAATAAGTGTGAGTTCACTTTAGACCTGGCACGCGGCGTGTTGCACGTGGGTGGGGAGGAGCTTTCCCTACACCCAAAAGAAGAGATCGCAGTACGAGTGGTATTGGCGGAAGATATTACTTTGCTGGGACGAACCGAGGGGGTCGTGGATGCATACCTGGATGGCGATCTCCGGGGCAACGTAGTGCGCATGATTGAACCCGATTATGACAAGGAGCTCACTCATGGTATCCTGGTTAGGAAGACGTTGGTAAAGACTGAGCTTAGGGTCCCAGTAAGTATGATGAACGTCAACAGAGAACCGGCAACCGTCAAGAGAAACACAATCCTGGGAAGGTGCACACCGGTCTCCGCCGTTGTCAGAACGATTACTAGTGACAGCGGCAGCAAGGCGAAGGGCTGCCCAAAGGCATTCATTAACACCATGATGTCTACTTGCAAGGGCATGAGCCAACGGAAGAAGATCGAAGATCTGGTGGCCCGGTACCAAGACATCTTCGAGTGCGGAGATCATCCCAGCGGCCGTACCGACGTAGTTAAACATAAACTTAATACGGGGGATGCTCAACCGATACGCCAACATCCAAAAAGGTTGCCCCTCGCCAAACGGGAAGAAGCTGAGAAGATTGTCCAGGACATGCGAAATCAAGGGATCATCGAACCGTCCAGCAGCCCGTGGGCCTCTCCTGAGGTTCTTGTCAAGAAGAAGGATGGCTCAACGAGGTTCTGTGTTGACTACCGCCAGCTGCATCATGTGACCAAGAAAGACAGCTACCCTCTGCCACGAATCGATGATACCCTGGACACGCTCTCCGGTTCTCAATGGTTCTCGACGCTAGACTTAAGAGCGGTTATTGGCAACTCGAAATGGAACCTGCGGACAAGGAGAAGACTGCATTTACTATCGGAACTGGTCTCTGGCAGTTCTCCGTCATGCCGTTCGGTTTGTGCAATGCCTCCGCCACGTTTGAGAGGCTGATGGACACCGTCCTGAAAGGTATATCTTGGCAGACCTGCCTGATATACTTGGACGACATCATAGTGGTGGGTAGTCCTTCAACGAGCATCTGAAAAACCTGGAGGAACTGTTCGGTAGACTGCGAGGTGCCAACCTGCGATTAGGTCCAAAGAAGTGCCACATCTTCCAGAAGGGGGTAAAGTACTCGGGGTACGTCGTACCCGCCAGGGAGTAGCAGTAGATCCGAGTAAGGTGAAGGCAGTGCAGGATTGGCCGATCCCGAAAGATAAGCATGAACTGCGAAGCTTCCTGGTCCTCTGTACTTACTACCGACGGTTTGTACTGGGCTTTGCAAACATTGCAAAACCGTTAACCCGTCTAACGGAAGAGGGACGACAGTTTGAATGGAGTGCTGAGTGCGCGGAGGCCTTCGAGACGCTTAAGACTGCCTTAACCAGTTCACCTGTGCTTTGCTATCCACGCCAGGAGGGCCAGTTTATCCTCGATACTGACGCTAGCAATGTCGGAATAGGTGGTGTTTTGTCCCAGGTCCAAGATGGACAAGAGAAAATTCTGGCATATTTCAGCAAGGTCCTGTCCAAGCCAGAGCAAAATTATTGCGTAACCAGGAGGGAGCTTCTGGCAGTCGTCAAGTCCGAGGATTTTTTATAAATACCTGTATGGCAGAAGATTCTTGCTGAGGATCGACCATGCTGCTCTAATATGGCTACTGCAGTTCAAGAACCCTGAAGGACAGGTGGCTAGGTGGATCGAGCGCCTACAAGAGTAAGACTTTGAAATAAATCATCGACCTGACACAGCCCACCGCAACGCCGATGCTTTATCCAGGAGGCTCAGCCCTGCGGCCTGCGGCCACTGTTCGAAGCAGGAGAGTCGTGCGGTACCCATCAATCTTACCACTGTAGTCGACGACTCGTGGGGGCTAGACAAGTTGCAGAACAGCCAGGAGAACGACTCTGACTTAGGCACGGTTATAGCCTGGAAGCGAGATGGCCGTCGACCTACCTGGCAGGAGGTCTTCGCCACCAACCCAACGGTGAAGACCTATTGGGCGCAATGGGACTCCTTGCAGCTGGACAACAACGTCCTGACCAGAATCTTGGAAGACGAGGACGGTAGTGCAACGAGGTCACAATTGATGGTTCCAAGGAGTAGAGTGGCCGAGGTTCTGCGCCACCTGCATGATGGCTCCTCTGGGGGACACTTTGAATTGAAGAAGACGTTGCAGAAGGTCCGAGAAAGGTTCTACTGGGCAAGCTGCAAAGATGACGTCCGAGAGTGGTGCCGCAGGTGCGAAGCCTGCGCTACAGGAAACGGACCGGTTGGAAGACGTAGAGCTCCGATGCGGCAGTACAACGTCGGTAGTCCGTTCGAGAGCATAGCCATTGACATCGCTGGACCATTCCTCGAAACCTAATCGGGAAATAAATACATCCTGGTGTGCATGGACTACTTCACCAAGTGGCCCGAAGCGTACGCCCTTCCGAATCAAGAGGCCGGTACTGTCGCTGATGTTCTGGTGAAGGAGTGCTTCAGCCGTTTTGGAGTCCCCCTGGAGTTACATTCCAACCAGGGCCGGAATTTCGAGTCTGGACTGTTCCAGAATGTTTGCAAGCTACTGGCGATATACAAGACCCGGACCACTGCCCTCCATCCTCAATCGGACGGCATGGTGGAAAGGATGAACCGAACCATGGAGAAGCATCTGTCCAAGGTGGTTTCCGAGCATCAGCGTGACTGGGACCAGTGTTACGCTTATTTTGTGGTTTTCCGCGTGCAATACTAGAATTAGCAAAACAGATTTATTTCGTGCATATATGAAATACAATTCCTCCGACTTTAGGCAACCCTATTCGCACTTCTAAAACTGAGGCATCGAAACCCTTTGGACGTGCTGGTAATTGTTGGTGTTTTATATTACCCCGTTCGTATCGCCTTTTGCGCGGATTTGATGGTACCTTCTTTGCTGAGCACATGTCGCAATCCTTCAGGCTGCTTACGATCGTAGGGTTAGTGATCGTCAACTGCTGCTCCTAGCACCTTCGTATAGCTGTGGTTTTCTATTTCAGCCTGCTTATGGCCTGGTTATCGCTTGTTGCCTGGTAACCGTTATTACTGCTTGTTTGCTGCCGTTGTGTATTTGTGATTTGGCTTTTCCCTCGTAACCTGTGGACGATCACATGTTACCTGGATCTTCCTTAACGAGCTGTCGTAATACAAACCTACTGAGGAAGCCTCTGTTAGTCACAGTCTCTCCCCCGCTAAACCCGGAGTTTGGGCGAGAACTTCTCCAGCTCCGTTTGAACCCCGCACTGAGCCCCTGCCCGAGAGGTTAGCCCCAGCTGTTTGACGAAGCCTACAGAAGCTGCCTCCTCCTGCTGGTCGCCCCACGTGCCAGAAACACAAGCTGGCCATGGGCTAATGTTCCTACGAGGTTATCAAGGTTAAAAGAGGAATCGTTAGCTATGTACTATTTTGCATGTTCGTGTTAGAGATTCTGATTTTTGCTGTGTTGCACATTTTATAGGTGCATTTAGTAATGTTGAATAGCTGCGTTCATTACGCTTTGAATGTAAATGAGAGTACTCACCTGCTCGCTTAGAGATTCACTTTCACAGCACGTTTGATTTCATTTACTGTTTTGCTTCCAGTATTAGTTTCACGATATCTGTCAAGTTGCTCCGTGGTTTGTTTTAAGGAACTACGTGTGGCTCCGTCGCAGCCCACGGGATTATTACGAATTTGAACTCATTTTGTTGTTCGACGATTTTGTTACTTTAAATCAGGGCGTGAAGCGTTAGCAAGCATGCTGTCTATTTTTAACACCTACTATATTATGCCTTTCCTCTAGGGCGTACAGAACCGCGTAAGATCTCACTCTATATGGTATATCCCGCCAATTAGAAAAGTTGAGCTGCATTTATTCGGGTTAAAGCTAGCGTCGTGGGCCTTTAGCTAGCAACCGCTTATCGTTTGCGACGTTGTCACCCTTATTAAGGGATCTCTGCTTCACAGAGGGTTGCACATTAAATCAGACATTTAGGTGAATCGTCTTTATTACTTTATTGGTTACGTGTTTAGATCTGCTTCACAAATCACGTTATTTAAGCTTGACAATTGTGTTTGCAAAATTCATGCTTTAATTAATTACATTTCATACCCTGATTATCTGGCTACGCGCTCAGGGAGTGAGTATTTGGTAAATCCTTATGCGGCAATTGTAACTTGTGATATATTTATGATATTTGTGTGTGCAATTAACAGCTAAATGTTGGTATAACATGTATGCAGCATTTTTTAACGTGTTATATTTATTACTATTTTATTGTATTGGTCTTGGCATGTGAAACTATAATTGGGCATACTGCTGCAAGCACTATAGAACCTCTTGTTATAATAAAATTTGTTATCAGCTTGATTTTAGTGGTGTCATTTTATTGCTTTTGTAAGCTTGGTGTATCCCAACCTTGGGGGAGGTTCGACCCAAAGATTTATTCTTCGTCGAGAACCTGGCGTCCTATCCAAGAGATTGGAAGCCCTACCTCCCGGCGAGTTAGCCGTCTTAGGCCGATATTTACCAGCTGACAAAATACCCAGTACACCTTTCGTCAACAGGTAAGGCCCACCCTTGCTCCTTTTTATCGTCACAAAAGGAACTTGACGCCCAACGTCTGGGGCTTGACGTGACAACGTCGATTAGTAGTGTACCTAGATTGGTTATGGCTCAAAATGTGTCACTTCGCAGGTCTGCGCGGGGTTTTTGCGCAGGTTTGTCAAGGTCGTTGGCCTATCCGGGGTCAAGGTCGCTGGCCTAGCCGGGGGTTAAGGTCACGGGCCTAGTCGGGGTCAAGGTCATGGGTCTAGCCGGAGTCATTGACCTCACCTAGGTCACGTGCCATTTCCGATTCCCACGATAAATTTTTGGGGCTAAAAGTGTAATTTTGAAATTTTACAAGATTTTCACGATGAATTTTGGGGGCTAAATGTTTAATTTTATTTCTACGCTTATCAAAAAATATTTCCTCAGGCCCAAGCGGATGTGACTTATCGTCTGGGAATGCAAAACTTGTTGAGACTTGTAGATGCAGGATGTCTACCAATTGAACAATGACGTACATTGTTTGAGAAATCTGCACGATTGCAAAAAATAATGTAACAATAAAGTCTTTGTTGTCTGGACGAATTTTTGCTGACCTCCATTATCAGATAAACAGGATGTTATTGTCTAGAGCTTCAGACTTGTCCAGACATGTTTGAGAAATGTGCAAGACTGGTAAAAATTGAACAATGGAACCCATTGTTTGAGAAAAACTGCACAACCGCTAAATTGAATGGATCCTTTGTTCGGAAATTTTTTGTTGATGTATAAAATTATTACAAATATATTATGCGTCACTGACCAACCTGGAATATTCCTGTAACCAATTTTATAAGCACAATGGTGTAATAAAACAACAATGTAAATATACTTGTATTTATTTTGTATAAAACGTACATGTATAAAATTATTACAACTATATATATTATACATCAGCTAATTATTGTGCTACGGATGTTGTCATCTCTGTCTGGACGATCTCCTTGAAGACAAGTTTCGTGCTGCTCCCGCACTTGCTACCCGAGATGATATAGTAGCGACGTTCTCCTAATTGTTGTAGGTCTGCGTCTGTTAGGGAATCGTAGCGTGTTGGGAGAATGAATCTAAAGTTGTCCAATTCTACCGCCACTTTATTGCCTTATTTAGTCGGACACCGATACACATTTATTATTCGATATTTTTCGTCAATCTTCAAATCTCGTACATTTCCCCACTCTTTAACCTCATTTAAGTTGCAAAGTTTCTGGTTGAAATGTGCCATGTTTTTGGAAAGAGGGCGTACAGGAGAATGATAGAAATACTACAGCACATCAGGTTTATATAGCACCGATGAAAATTAAGTGTTGAGTCATCACAACATGTGGTAATTTAGGCAATATTTTTAGCATCAATCCAGCTATTGTGCTGATTTGAAAATCCAAGCCATTTTACAAATACCTTGTTACGTTTTCGTTTTATTACGCGTTCAACGAAATGTATGTCTGGATATTTAACTTTTTGAAGTTCAAGATCGTAGAAACATTCTTGAATAGACCGATTGGAAGCATCTTTTAGTAGATAGGTAATAGGATTAGTTAATTTAACTGGATCTATTGTGAATATTTCATTAGTCCAGTTGGGCGTATATCCTTTATCGAATATTGTTCGATATTTGCTAATTCGCACAGGATCGCCAACCTTAAATTTTACATTACTTAAATCTGTCATTTTTATATGATTATAGGCTTGATTGAGAATTTTCTTCTCATTACTCTTATTCACATCAACCGGTCTTTTACCAATTGTACTATGTTTTTTGTGATTGTAGGTGTGACTGACTTGAGATAATAGAGAAAGCCATTTGTATAAACCTTGCAAGCTAAACATCTTCCACATAATAGATTTAAGTGTACGATTTACTCTTTCAACGACACATGCTTTTTTTGAGCTAAATGTTGAGAAATGGTTAATTTGCAATTTATTCATTAGTGTTTGAAAATATTTATTGAAAAACTCTTTACCCTTGTCTGCAAGTTCTTCGGAATTCTACCGCTTTCAGATAGTATTTTTTCAGTTGCACTAGCAACTTTCTTGGAGGTTTTGGTTTTGATAGGCTCTAGCCAAACATATTTTGAAAATACATCTATAATTACTAAAATATATCGATAAACTTTATTTACTTTCGAGTATGGTATCATTTCTACTAAATCGGCCTGATGAAGATCATCCAATCCTTTTACTATTACACGACGCCTTCGAAAATTTATTCGTGCAGGCTTATGCAGCCCATCTACTATTTGAACCTTAATCGAACTGTTTGTGAGACAGTTTCACTAACTGAAGGTTTAAGCGAAGGTTTAGTTAGTTTTAGAGAAAAGTAAAGTTGATCAATTTCAGCTTGAATGTCTGGAATAATTTCATTTGCTATTTCTATATTTGTACTAGCAGAGTTTTGATGTTCGGAAAGTCGGTAAATAATCTTATTAAGTTTTTTGTTAAGGAGAGTCTTGTTGACAGCACCCTCTTCAAATAGAGATTGTTCAAGATTGGCTAATCGTCTATGTTGGAGATTAAAATATTCATAGTCATCGTAAAAGTGTAGATTTCTGTGCTGAATGTGACGACCGAACTTATCTCTCGACATTGTCGAACTGACTTTATTCAATGATTCCCGCCTCTTTTAACTCTTCTATTATACTAACAATTTCATTTCTATGATTTGTGTGACCGGATGCTTGAGAGGCATACAGTAACTTTAATCGATCGACTAACTCATTTGGATCATCCCAGTAAACATAATCCATCGGTTTATTGCTAACTTGTTTATACATTTGTTGTATACTTTTACCAGAACGCTTTTTAGCTCTTAATGATATCGATGATGACGAGGGTGGTGATGATGAGTCAGATTTTATACATTTCTTGTATTTCGTTTGGTTGAAACCTACCTTCTGCACATTTTTATCAAACTTTCTATGTGCAGCACTTGTTCTGTTTATATCACTATAATTTGCTCTATCTGTCGACGTTGGAGTTCTTTGAGGATCGTTTTTAAATAGTAATTCGTACAAACCAGGTGTACCTTCATAGCGAACATTTTTTACAATTATATCTGAGCCCTTTATATCTAGCTCATCTCCACCAAAATAAAATTGGTTTTTATCAAAATCATATACCTCCCTAGATTTGATATTTCTATAAGATAATTGCTTACATATTTCCTAGGAAGTTGATCATACTGTTCTAAGAAAGAACCTATAGCTTGCGGTTC
Organism: Agriotes lineatus; assembly: GCA_940337035.1. NCBI lineage: Eukaryota > Metazoa > Arthropoda > Insecta > Coleoptera > Elateridae > Agriotes > Agriotes lineatus. The sequence goes on from OW679202.1 coordinate 18,188,923, forward strand.
TATGCTGGTAGACGGCTGAAATTTGTTTGCTATAGTCGTATTAGAATCGGCGGATTCACACAAATTTTCATCAGCCGGTTTTGGTGTAAATAATTCTAGTTTTGAAGATCCTCCATCTCTTTTTATTTATCACTTTTTCAACACTTTGCATTTGTTCGGTAACAGGTTTAAAAAATTTATCGAGGAGCTGTTGTTCCACCAACTTATCCTCCTTAAGAGCTCGAACTTTCTGTCTTATAATATTTTTAGTTTTAATAAGTTCTGTCGCTACATTCGTTTTCATTATCGGTGCAAGTATGTAAACGGTAGACAGCTAGACAGGTAGACAGGTAGACAGCTAGACAGGTAGACAGCTAGACAGATAGACATGTAAACAGCTAGACAGGTAGACAAGTAGACAGCTAGACATGTAGACAGCTAGACAGGTAGACAGGTAGACAGCTAGACAGGTAGACAGATAGACAGATAGACAGGTAAACAGGTAGACAGCCAGCTAGACAGTTAGACAGACTGACAGATTCAAACTAGTTCACACGTCAACAGCTTTCTATCAAATAATAGACATCAGAATTGTTAAATGTATATATACGAATCAAATTCATAACGATAGCGCCCATTATTTAAATCACTATCTTTGCCTATTACCAAAAATCCGTGTTTATGACTATTCCAGCAATATGCGCACATTTCTTTAAATTGTTCGTAAGTCATGTCGGTATTAACATGATCTCGGTAGACCTTCTGTAAATTCATATCGTCCTGCTTAAACAGCACCAGCATGTTAGCATTATCGCGAATAAGATGTTTAGGAATACATGCATATGTTGGGCAAAGATAGAAACAGTCTATATTTTTATGTCGACCCATGCTAAAATATTCTCTCATAACGTCCTGTTTGTCGCAAGCAATGTCATCAAAAATAAAAATGCTTTTAGATTTAGCTTGTGGTGGTACAATGTTCACACCATCGCTGTATGTATAGTAACCAACCTCAGGAATTGATTGAAACAACTTACTTAGATATTCAAACTTTGATTGAAACAGCGATTTTGAATATATATAAACATTTTCGAATCGTACTCCATTAGCACCTATTAGCGAAATAATGATGTTTGTTTTACCACTATTCGATGGGCTTATAATGAGGCATCGTATTGTGGAAGGTAACAGCAAGCCATGTCTTCTGCTTAGAGATGCAGTATGATTATCATGATTTTTTATTGGCAAACTATTTTTTAGTTTAACTACCCTCATGACGTCTACTTGGAAACTGCTATGCATATCTATATATATTAAGGTTCTAATCGATCAGTTCTCAGTTCTATAAAATGGTTCGACGTCGAAACAGTAAACCAGTCCATCGCCGACGAGGTGCTGGTGTACTCAATACGCTCATTAATAAATTGCCTTTCGAATTGCACATACCAGGATATCAATATTGCGGGCCTGGCACAAAACTTAAGAAAAGAATCGCACTAGGGGATCCCGGAATTAACAAATTAGATCAAGCGTGTCGTGAGCACGATTTGGCTTATGCAAAACATTCTGATAATATGGAGGAACGACATAAAGCTGACAGAATGTTAGCTAAAAATGCTATTGGACGTATTAGAGCTTCAGTCGCTAGCTTAGGTGAACGTGTCTCGGCTGCAGGAATAGCTGCAGCTATGAAGACAAAAGTAAAAATGGGGATGGGAGCTAAAAAGAAAACTGGTAAAAAGAGAAAGAGGACACCTTGTTCCGGAGATACGCTTACTTTCAATCAGGTAGTGAAAAAAGCACGAACTGAATTAGGAGGAGGACGACTGCTGCGAGACTTAAGCGATGCTACAAATATTGCTGTTAAGACAATTAATAAAATAAAGAGAAACACGGTTATTAAAACTCCTCGAGTAATACGTGTGCCAAAAACAGGAGGAATGTTACCCTTGATTCCAATCTTTGCAGAACTTAGCGCGTTAGGAGCTCTTAGCGGTGGAGCTGCAAGAATTGCAAAGGTGGTTAAAGATGCCCAGTCGGCAAAAAAACAATTAGCAGAGTCTGAAAGACATCATAAAACGATGGAAGCAATAGCTTTAGGTAAAGGGTTATATCTAAAACCTTATAAAAAAGGATACGGATTGTTTACGACAAAAAACTTGTAATGCAGCTGCCAAACCGAGCCTTGTCAAATATCGATTTACAATCATACTCTAAACGTTTAAAAATGTCTAACTTTCGGGGCATTTTTATGAGAGATAATTTACCAAAGCAGGTTCGAAATATAGAATGCGGTATTGTAAATTTGGATGATAAAACCAATCTTGGTACACATTGGGTGGCTTACATAAAACGGGGGAAAGACGCAATTTACTTTGGCAGTTTTGGAAACTTACAACCTCCAATAGAAATTGTGAAATATTTGACAAGTGGCAAAATGGGAGCTGTCATCCTATTAAATATAATCACAAGGTATTTCAAACGCATGGTTCTATAAATTGCGAGCATTTATGTTTGCAATTTTTGCACGACGTCATGTGTTAGCTTCCTACCAGTTTACTGCGAGAAAATACCTGTCCAGATTTGTCAAGACTTGTAGGTGTGGGGGGATGACGTCATCGTCTGAGGATGTACTTATAGTATGGAAAGTCTGAGTTGTACACATTCGCATTATGAAGCAGCAACGATACTATAAATATCAAATGCAGTTCAACCGCTGAACTGAAAATCTAGAGAGATTGAAAAGAGATATTGATATATATTGCAAATTAAAAGCTATTTCAAAGGAACCTTTTTGTTTGAAATTAAGCGAGCGGCAGCCAGATCTGAACTTGTTAATAACCCAGTTTAAATATAAATTGGTGTTGTATGACAAAGATCGTCAGGAGTAAAAACAACAGCAAGCAGGTTCACTTTTACCCGATTGTCGAAATTCGTCATTTTATAAAGAAAGAAGAAGAGGAGGATGATGAACTTCCATACAATTACTGGCAGTTGTGCGCACTCGACAGGATGAGGTTTAAGAATAGAATAGATAAAATGTCTCTATTGTTAGAACCTATCTTAAATAAACAATTGCAATGTATACTGAATAAGCATGTAAAAAGGAAGATAAAACGTATAATAAAAGTTGTTTTATTTCCAGTAAGAGTCTAATATTAAACATGTCCTGGACGTTTACCTTGTCTGGAAATGAATCTGTTCTCACAGATCAGTATCCATCCATACATCTGGATCCGGAATCTGAATACGTTATAGGATTAATCAGTTTTGAAGCTTATAATACTATACCTAATATTGATTCAAATAATAATAAATTTCATTATACTGATATTGATGGTAAACAAGCTGTAATTGAAATACCTCACGGTTCATATGAAGTTGCCGATATAAGTCGATATATTAGACATGAACTGGGTTTAGGTGTAACAAAGTCTAAGTCACCCTCTCCTCAAGCGGGTAGTGCTAATGATGTACTAGAAAAAAATATTGTGCAGCACCAAGCAGAACCTGTGCTACGTATTAAGCTTAATAATAACACGCTCAGGAGTGAAATTAAATCATGCTTAGCAATCGATTTTACTGCTAAAGATAGTATTGGACAGTTATTAGGTTTCAAACCTAAGAAATTGAAAGCTTATGGTAGATATATTTCCAATAATCTTGTAGATATATTTGAAGTTAATACTATATGTATTGATTGCAATATCGGAACTGGTACTTATCACAACAGCAATGCTGTACACAGAGTTCGTCAATTTTTCCCTACAGATCCGCCAGGATTTAAGATTGTAGAACATCCCTCTAACGTTATATATCTACCAATCAATACGAGAATTATTGATAACATTGTCATAAAGGGTGTTTTTTTAGAAGGATACAACTTTAAATTGAAATAAAACACAGAAAGATGTTTTTAATATTCATGAAATTGGCTGTATTTGAAAGATAATTTTATGATAATTATGTTTGAATATGATTTCGGGCATGTGACCGCCGCGATTGGCGTATACATGACGTAATCTGAAGGTCCAATTTTCAGACACGTTTTTCGCAGTAAATCAGGCTGTATTTCATTTCAGCAATAACGCGTCGAATTTTGGCTTTCAAGTGCTTAATTGTTTCCGGTTTATCGGCATAGACATGCGACTTTACAGATCCACGAAATGGATTTTTAACTGGCCACCTCTTTATTGCGATTTGACGCCATTAGATTATTTTCTTTGAGGATATGTAAAGTCCCATGTCTACGTTGATAAACCGGAAACAATTGAGCACTTGGAAGCCAACATTCGACGCGTTATTGCCGAAATACAGCCTGATTTACTGCGAAGAGTGTGTGAAAATTGGACCTACAGATTACGTCATGTACACGCCAGCCGCGGCCGTCACATGTCCGAAATCATATTCAAACATAATTGTCATAAAATTATCTTTCAAATAAAGCCAATTTCATGGATATTAAAAACATCTTTCTGTGTTTTATTTCAATTTGAAGTTGTAGCCCTTTAAAAAAAACACCCTTTAGAAATACTGGATCAAAACGGTAAATTGGTCAATTTCTGAGGAGAAACCATCACTGTAAGGTTGTATCTCAAGAAACAAAATGGTGGTTAGATACAACTCTCAGCAGCAACAGCAGTTGCAGCAAACATATATTAGAGATGATCAGTTTGTTTCGAACATTAGTAGGCTGCCTGCAGTCGATAGATTAACATCTGGCAATAAACTGTTTCTAAAATCGTTAGGTTTGAAGCTAACTGCTAGAAATGACGGCGAGGGGAAAATCAAAAAGAAAAAACATTTGGACTGTTATTAAATTAAATTTTACTGTTAATATTCGAAACATTTTAATACTCTGTAATATTAAGAGCGCTTGTTTTGCATCAAATAAAAATGACGACTTCTGAAATACTAAACGTTACTGAAACAGCTTTTCAAGATAACTCGATTGTCTATGCGGAGAAACATACTCATCAGTCATATTCTTCTACATTTAATAATAACGATGAAATACGAATATCTATTTTACATCAAGACGTGTACACTTTACCGTGCAACAGTGTTATATGTTTCGAAGGTAAATTGTTAAAAGATGCAGATAGTAAAGCTACTGCAACGGGATCATTTGCAAGTTTAGGCATATCTCATCTACTAGATGAAATTAGATATGAACTTAATGGTGTGGTGGTTGATCGTGTAAGAAATGTCGGTATAACTGCAACTATGAAAGCCTACGTGTCATATAATTCGACTCAAAGTATTCGTTTGGAGAACGCAGGTTGGACGCCTACCAAAACTTCTATTGACGGATTGGTCTATTCAAAAGGTAATTTTCAGATATTTATCCCCTGCGAAACGTTGATGGGAGTTTTTGAAGACTTTAGAAAAATTTTACTAAACGTTCGACAAGAATTAGTACTTATTAGAAGCAATCAAGATTTAAATGCTGTTATTAATACGGTCGATGAAAAACTTAAAGTAGAATTAACAAAAGTGTATTGGAGAGTACCACACATTTCGGTGGCCGATGTAAATCTTTTAAAATTATTAAAATACGTTGAGCAAAGTAGTCAGTTGGAAATCAATTTTAGAAGTTGGGAATTGCACGAGTATCCTGCATTACAACAGACAAAACGACATACTTGGGCAATAAAAAATGTTAGTCAAGTAAAAACTCTACGTCACATTATTGTAGGTTTCCAAACAGATCGAAAAAATAAAACTGTTAAAAATATGGCCCAATTTGATTCTTGTGATTTAAGAAATATTACACTTTATCTCAATTCCGAAAGATATCCCTATGCTAATTTAAATCTGGAATTTGCCAGCAATCGATATGCGCAACTGCATGAAATGTTTGCAGGTTTTCAATCATCCCATTTATTATTTAAAGAAACCCAACTCAGTACTATTAGGCAGCTGTATATACAAGTCATGGCAGTCTTTACATTCAAACACCAAAATATATTACAAAATCCTACGCATGACTACAATACCCGAACTAAAACTAATTGGAATGTCATACTACCTATAACTTCTAAGACGACCTCGCAAAAACATGCAAGTTACTTATGCTCCAAATTATATAACTCGATCCCCATAAATATCAAACATTGTCAATCTATAAATACTTTCAAATTAAAGATAAAATTATGGATCAAAAATCAACCTTCTGCGTTTTATGATCAATTAATTACTACTACAATATGAAACTACTGTATTCATTTGTCTCGCTATATTTCACCATTTTTACTTACACGTAATATTAGTAAGATATATTATTATTACTTATTATAAAATTGCTATCCTCTGTGCCACACACAAGCCGTCGGCTCATGTGGCCAAGAAAGTTGTAATTATATTTTATTGTCCTTTTTTTGTATGAGTACAATAAATAAATAAAAATCTTACTACGAACATGACAATCAGCCTGTTCTTACGCCTGCACAATTCAAAAGTATAGCTCCACTAGTCGTAATAAATTGTTCTAGACAAAATGAATCATTAAAAGGCGATGCTGTAGATATTCGACTTGAATTCGAAACCAATACTGATATACCGAAAAACACTTCAGCTTACGCATTGATTTTATTCGATTGAAAAGTGAAATATAATCTTTTTATCAGTGACATAAAAATAGTTAGCTAGATACTAGTTCGACTAGTTGCAGATTGATTGTTCTTTCGACAACATTAGCGATGAAATTTATAGATATTTAAGGTTTTCAATATAAAAATAGCAACTTTATTTGCAAAGAAATAGCTGTATATGATAGTGATACAAATATTACAATCCACCGGATAGTAGAACCGCCGATACCGTACGAACACCTTTCAAATTCTCTAAAAGATCAAGTGATTTGGCTTACAACTAATTTGCACGGCTTAGAATGGAGCAATAATCATCATCATGACACAATATTCTACGAAAAATTGTCTCTGTACATAGGAGAGGTCATACAAAGCGGTGATTTCATATTTCTCAAAGAGTTAAATAAAAGAAGATGGAATGTAAAATTTGTCGATTTACCAGCTTGCCCAAATATAAAACAATTAAAGACCTTGTATAATTATATTAATTTTTGTTCTCATCATATTGGTAGAAGGTTTCAATGTGCCATACAAAATGTTCACATTTTGCACAAGTGGTATAATGAAAACCATTAATCGCAGTTATCGCATCTGCTGTCTACTTGTTCAGATATGTTCAGACCTGTCCAGACCTGTTATAGCTTACGCAAGCACTTCCTGCAGCTTGTTTAAGGTAGGGGAGAATATTCCATATAAGAATACTAATCATATCATAGAAATATTAGTTGTACGATAACAATGATGTCGAAAGCCTTTACCGAAGACTGCTTCTCAAATCATAGTTGGGGTCTTGAGTCGTGGGCTGTCGATCCGTGGAGCCAGGAGGAGGAGGAGGAGGAGGTTATACTCTGGAGTGAGACTGAAGAAAATATGGAGTCTCTTCCTCCACCTCCTCCAATGGGACAACCGCACTTCTGGTCGTCTAACATAACAAAGGTGGAGGGCTGCAGCTGTATAAATTGTGCCAACATTCAGGAGTGGTTAAACCCAACACAAAATTTTGAGGGGTGCACACCAACACCACTGCAGCAACCTGAACTGGAACAGGTGTCACCACCATCACCCCCGTCACCACCTCCTTCGTTTCAAGCAACATATAGTTTTACACTTCCTGAACCAACACTGCCTCTAGATTTAAATCCCATAAAGATAGAAATTAAGTTAGGTAATAAACTTATACATGTAATTATTAAAGATTAAAATAAAAGAACTTTTATTTTTAATATGTGTTTTATTTCGTTAATATATACATCGTATTTACCCATAAGCAAAGCAGAACTTGACAAGGAGAGGGGGGAATATATATAAGCTTAAATATATGCTTTATTTAATTATTATACACACATCCTATTTATACATCAGGGAAACAGAACTTAACAATGTGTAAGTATCGATATAGTCTTGAGGTGTTGCTGAAGGCCAGGGACCGGGACATGGACCGCTTCTCCAACCAACGGCTTCACCATTTTGAGCTTTTCTGATATTTTCCTCAAGCCATTTAAAAATATCTGTGTGGTGGCGAACAACGCAAGGCTGAAATATATAAGTTATATGGTTAGTATTTAAATATTCGAACACGTCTTCTATAAACTTGCTGTGAGCATAATAAGCAGCCTCAAAGACTGCATCGTGAAGAAAATATAGATATTGCTGTTGCTCGTCAGTTGCAAATTCGATTCGAGAGCCAGATGATATTGTTTCAATAAGAAAATGCTGCTCGTGGGAATGACTAAATTAAGATCTGTTTCAGTATTAATTTTCAACTCTGTTCTTCTTACTTCGTTAATAATTTCCCTAATAACATTAAAGGCAGCTAACATAGTTTTTAAAATTTCATTTACGATACCGATTTCAACACTTTTAAAGTGCGAAGCCCAAATAAGAGTTTTGCTAGGTATAGCAATACCAATTTTCTGTAATATAAACTTCAAAGTTTGCAAGTCGTTACGCCCTATAGCATTACGTAAATGGAAATTATAGATTTCTTTATTTTTAACATACAGATCTTTGTTCAACCACAGTATATTTGAATATGACGGTAACATTTTGCAGACTGAGATATCTTATAATTTTATCTTTGTCTTTATAGCAGATGCTCCTCTCTCCAACTGCGAGAAATGACATCATCGCTCGAAGCGTGAGAGAGGGAGAGCTGGTGTTTATAATGTGCTTGGTAGGCAGTAGCCCCAAGGCAAAGTGTCAGTATACATACAGTTTACTGTTCTTTTATCATCATGTGGGTCTAAAGCCTTTTTTCTTTGTTTTAAAGAAAATGCGTTGTGAGTTTTTGATCTAATTGTTCTCTGATCGCAGAGACTGTTTCGTTATTAAACAGGCAGTCTTTGTAATTGTCAAATGTAATTCTATTCAAAGCAGCTCTGGTAATACCTTTAGCTTTCTTTGAAATTTTAAATTCTCCATTCTTAGCATCCTCTAATGTTTTGAAAGCATACAATTTTGCACGTAGACCAACAAATTCGGTAATTATTTTACCACTCATTTCGTCTTTTATTAGACCTATTACTTTTTTATTAACTTGTGGAAGGTTATATGAATTGTTCATAACATAATCGCGCATAATCGCTTGTATCAAATTTGTGAATATCTTCTCGTATAAAATCGTATATATTTGAAAGGGTAAAGTGATATATGAAACTATCAGTGTCTGTGTACAACAGTTTTGCTTGGTTACCCATCTTCTGTTTAATATATTTATAATGAAAATCGTAAATTAAATTTTTTTAAATATCTAGGATTGAAAATCCAACATATATTAGCTTATTAAAAACTATTTCCAACTGATTTAGTTCTATAAGTACCAAGCCTTTATCTAAAATAGTACAGCTGTGAAAATTTTGTTTTGATATGTATGCACTGGCTCCGTACCTACCTTCCCATTTAGAAATTAATTTTATTGTGTATTTTCTAACATTTTCCATAGTTTTCCCAAATACAGCATTATTCATAAGTTTATAAAAAAAATTTCAAAATTATTTTTGGCGGCTTGTCTTAATTTTGTATTTAACTCTATGTACGGTTTAAGCCAAGCTGATTGCTTAAATTTTAATATTCTATGAATTTTTACAATTTTCAGCCCTAAACTTACAGCTTGCTGCAGATTGCGGTAATGTATTACGTAGTTTCCTTTTTTAAATAATGTGGTTGTCAATTTTGATTGTTCAGATGTTGGCGGTGTATAATGGTCAGGACATAGAGGCAAATCTTTGTGAAGTTCAAATAAATGTTGAGGATATTCTAAATCGACTTCATAAATATAGCCTGTTTCAGAATTTTCCGGAGTATTTAAATGATCAATATTAGGAATATCTAAATCATTTACCCATTCAAAACCACCATACGGTAGATATTCAGACATCCCGGCTCCGTACATGTTATTAATATCTAAATACAGGTTATATGATTCAAGATCGGCTTCTACAAATTTTTCACCCATATATCGATTATTAGCTTTAGCGTATCGATTCGAACACTGTGATAACCCTCCTCTAATACTCCTCTCTATGAATAACAGTTGATCTACATCCGTCAGCAGCTCAAGTTTAGTAGTATTTAACATTGCTTGAAATGCCAATCCTGGTGCTGTGTAAAAATGTAGAGCATCCAATCCATACGTTTTTATACAATTTTCTCTGAAATTTTCAAACACATCAGCTAAGAGTAGAACATCAACAGTAAGATACATATCAGCATACTGGCCTAGAGTTTGCATATTAAATGTGTTCCAAACACGCAGTGCATGCTCATAATTTTCATCTGAAATAGCTGTTCCATGCAGCTGACTAAAAAATTATGTTTTGTCAGAAAGACTTTTATCATTCAACTTTTCAAAATTGTTTAGGTAGTCGTATGGAAAGATACCTTTACGTAGTAATAATTCAAATTCTTCTTCGCTCTTGCAAAATTTGCGTGTAATAGTTTTTAAATTGTTCGGTAAATTTAATGACAATTGTTCTAAACTGCTAGCCATAAATCGAAACGAGTCTAAAAATCTAAAATCAATATTTGTACCATCCACATGCTTTGTAAATGATATACATTTTTCCTTATTTATAAGCAACAATTTAATATCTCCCATAATCAGTTTTGCTAATGGTTTTATAATAAAATGTGCATCATAACCGCTGAGATTATGAAAGAGAACTGGAACATACTGTGCATCTTTATAGTTAAGATTACAGTGTTGATGAGCACTACCTTTATACTCACCTGTCTGATGATTGTGATCACGTACACGCACGTCTTTATCGGTGAAAGGTTGTTTACAAATGTACCAGCATACCTATTTTCGAAACGATTCGTTTTCCTGCTGGCTAATATTCATAGGCTGTATATTTAGTAATATATTATTTACTTGATACGTTATAGATTGTAATTCTTTTACAAACCATTCCATACAGTCGGCACCACGATATATATTACATCGAGATAAACTATCGTCATATGAACATTTTAAATAATATGCAATACTAAATGGAACATGTTTTTGATAAATCCCCGCATTTTCGGAAACAACATTCTGTTCTTTCTATAAAACACACTTCACGTCTGCGTAGATTGAAAATGGTACTTTTTTCTGATATTTATAGTGTTTAAATTCTATTGTTGTACCTTCTTCAGGCATTGTAATTTTAGTTTCATTTACACTATTACAATTCCTAATGTGATTTAAATATGATTCTTTAGTTACAAAATGATTTAAAGAAGTATCGCATACTAAAGTCTGAGATTTTTTCTTATGCATCTGATTTGTAACCAATCTAGATAAGTTTCTTATCCAACAGAAATGAAACTGCCCCTCATCGTTAGATATCATTAATAAATGTATAGCATCTTTATTAATTTGAGTATTTTTACTAATATATATGGATAGTACTGCATTTTTACCAAATTTTCTAGCGTATAAACATTTATACGTAAATCATTCATGGTTTCAAATTTTGATATATCTTTTAATTTTATTGGAAATTCTAGTCCCGAGTACTATAAAACTTCACTGAAATGTGGATATGAAGATACTCTATCAGAATTCCCATTTTCAGGATGTAGTGCTGATACTACCGACCACAAAAAACAATATTCATCATTTTTTACGTTAATCACGGCCTTTTTATTTTTAATATCTTGAGGTAACTCAATATATCTACCTATTTTTAATGGCGGGTAATGATTTAAATTTACTTTTAAATGTAATATTTCAAGCAAACTCCAACCTGAATCACGTTCTTGAAAATCTTCTAATTTCGTCAACAGCTTATTCTCAACATTAGTTTCATACCACTGTTTTAAATTAGTACCAGAATCAATTTTTTTATTTTTAGTAGCAAACGTTTTTAAATCTATCTCACCACTAGTAAGTTTTATAAAATATGCACTAAATATTACATTAGCTTTAAGCATTAAGTTATTTTTAATAATTTGTTTTACTTCTATTGAGAAACTTCTGTATGCTTTTGCAAGAAATTCTTGAGGTTCCTTGTAACCTAAATTTATAATCATACCTGATCTTATTCTACTATTGAAACACGATTCTACATCTTCCCATACTAGCTTGCTCTTTTGCTGCTGCTGACCACTCCCTACATTCTTTGCTAATTTTGGTTTTAAATTCCTTAATAATTGCCGTTGCCCCTTTAATAAACTTAAATTTGCCCCTAGCCTGAATGGATTTTCATTTTTAAAACTGTGCTTACGGATAAACCGACTAACAATTAAAATGGTTTTATTTACATGTTTAAACAATGTCTGAGCCCCATCACTATATTTTACAATCCCTATCGCGTCTTTGATTGTTTTTATTGAATTCAAACTTAATTCGGTAACGCTATCTATTGCAGACATGTTCGCGTGCGTGCAGTTGTAATACTAACTCTTGCAGGCAGCCGAGCCGGTCTATTTAGTCATCGTCGCAGCTGATAATTGAGGCCATTAACTGCGTCAGCAAAAATTTCCGAACAAAGGCTCCATTCAATTTAGCGGCCGTTCCGATTTTTCTCAAACAATGGGTTTTATTGTTCAATTTTTACCAGTCTTGCACATTTCTCAAACATGTCTGGACAAGTCTGAAGCTCTAGACAATAGCATCCTGTTTATCTGATAATGGAGGTCAGCAAAAATTCTTCCAGACAACAGACTTTATTGTTCCAATGATTTTTTGCAATAATGCAGATTTCTCAAACATTCGACGTCATTGTTCAATTGGTAGACAATAACATCCTGTTAGACTCCCACATCTGCAAGTCTCAACATGTTTGCATTTTCAGACGATGACTCACATCCTGTTGAGCCTGGGAACATTTTGATAAGCGTAAAAATCTTGTAAAATTTCAAAATTACACTCTTAGCCCCAAAAATTCATCGTGGGAGCCGGATCCCGGCTAGGCCCGTGACCTTGTCCCCCGGCTAAGCCCGCGACCTTGACCCTGGCTTGGCCAACAACCTTGACAAACCTGCGCAAAAACCCCGCGCAGACCTGCGCAGAAAACCTGCGCAGTGACTTATTTTGAGCCAGAACCCGCCTACGTACACTACTTCGTTTGTTAGGCGGTTTTGGTTCTATAGTGCATTGCCAATGTGTTAAGGTTTATTGATTTTAGGTGTTGTTTAATAGCAGGTTATTTGTAAATATAGGATTGGGTACTGTAAATTTAGGATTGGTTATTGTATGCTAATTACAGGTTTTGCTTGGGCTAGATATAAGTTTAATTTAGATATAATTTCCTCTGGATCATCTTGTCATTTTGGTTTGTCAAGATGGTATTTCGGTTAGATGTTAATCGTCTGCTCGTCGATGAGCTCGACTATGAGCTTCGAGTTAGAGACATTGCCATTCAGGGCAATGTCCAAGATAAACGTAAATTACTCCGTGCCCGTATGAAGATAGATCTTCTTATGAATGTCACTTTTACTCCCGTATCTCTGGACGCTACTGAAGAACTCGCGGTCTGCGAAGACAAACTCTCTATTCTAGCTGCCGAAATCGACAGTTGCACTTCGAGGAAGCTGGACAATGATGCTTAACGCTTAGGTACTCGCCTTCTTCATGTACAAGGTCGCTTAGGTCATATTACAGCAGAGCCAGATTCAGCATCTAGGTTAGAGGCACTGAAGGAAGGATGCGATCAATTACTCGCTGCCTTGGAAGCGAAGCTTCAGCTTCACGCTGATACTCAAGCTCGTGATGCGACAGTTGCACCGAGTGATTCAAGCTCGGAGGATGGTTCAGTAGGTTTGCCTCCGGAAACTCAAATTCGCCCCCATAGCTCTGTTGCCACTACGCCTCAGGAAGACGCTGCCTTGCCTATTCGTTCGACTGCTAGCTCGGTTACGTGGAGTCACTTTTTGTTCACTTCTCAGTTCTCTGCCCCTCAGTCTATTCCTAGTAGCTCAGCCATGCAGCCTGGCATGTATTTAGATTATCCACACTTTGCTGATGCCGTCAATCGACGTTCTTCTGCTGCTGAAGAGGTCAATCATTCTGCATCGTATAGACACACTTCAACTGCCAATTATCATTAATAAATGGAGAATCACCTTTGATGGAGGAAATGGTTTGACTAGCTTCCTAGAAGAGATCGAAGAAACTCGCGTAGCCCGGAATGTGTCCAAGGACCAACTCTTTGCTGCTGATATTGAATTGTTCACTGACAACGCCCGCATTTGGCTGCGCTCAATTCGCAATACCATTCGTTCATGAAATGAATTGGTCATCGCTTTGAAAGCCCCTTTTCTGCCTTGTGATTACGAAATCAGCCTATGGGATGAGATCCGTAGCAGGACTCAAGGACCCGACGAGCCCGTGACTGTGTGAGCGTATAAAAATTATGCGTAGGAACTTACAGCCTTACCTACAAGCTCAGTTGGCTCTCTACTCCCCAACGAGTATCTCTCAGCTTAGACAACTTGGAAAACTGATTGAGAATGCTAAGGTGCGATCTTCAAGATTCAAGAACCCATCTCCGCCTTACCAGACCCTCGAATCTGACCTGGCTTATCATAAGCCCCGTTTTGGAGCAAAAGCTGCTGCTATCGAAGAGACAAGTTCCACTTCGACTGCTGCTGCGAAAGAACAAGTCTTCAATGTCACAGCTGCTCGACCCTATGGTGTGTGCTGGAACTGCGGAAAGCCCAATCATCCCGTAGCCCAGTGCCCATCGCCGCGCAAGTTGAAATGTTATCGCTGCGGTAAATCCGACGTCACAATCCGTACCTGCCCTTCCTGTTCGGGAAACGGGAACGGAAAGCGTTAAGAAGCCGATTAACGTCTTCATCAGTCGCTACTTCTGAGGCCGATATAATAATAATAATAATAATAATAATAATAAATTGTCTTTATTTTCCCCATACAGACATTGTAAAATTTAAAAATATAGAAAATTAAAACAAGAAAAACAAAATAGCTTAATAAGTATATTAATATATAAACTAAGATAACAAAATTTATGCATAGTGTACCGTATTAGGGAAAATCGCTAGGCGAAGTTCAACAAATGCTGCTCTTCCACTTAACCTAGTTGTTCATAAATAAATTTCACTAGGATTTCCACGTAGTTGAGTCCAACACATGTAAAAGTTTGTTACTATAATAAGATATGAAGGCTAATCAGGTACATATAAAAAGGAAAATTATGGAAAAACTATTATTGCGACTGTAAGGTGAACAGAAACCGTTTGTACCGTTGTTTAAAGGTTTTGATGCTCAAAGCACTATATTATTTGGGAATTTTATTGTAAATTAAGCGTATTTGGTATTTAAAAGCAGATTTAAAATTTTCAGTATTGTGCCTTGGAGTTGTCAGCAGACCCCTAGACCGAACATTGACATTGTGAACGTCGGATCTATAAGTAATTTTCCTAGACAAATATTTTGGGTACCCTGTACTAATGATTTTATTAAACAAGCTAGCAGAATGGTGTAAACGCCTATTGTGCATGTTTAACCAGTTCACATCATTGAGTTTGTGAGAAATTCTCATGTATTTGCGTATGCCGAATATGAACCTAAGGCAGGAATTTTGCACCCGTTGTAGTCTATTTTTATCCACTACACTTAAACAAGGTCCATATACAACATCACGAAAACTCAAACGAGATAGTACAAGTGATTCGCATAGCATAGCTTTAATTTCAGTAGCTAGTAAATGCCTGTGAGGGAACAAAACTTTTAAACTTGCATAAGCAGATTTAAGTAATTTGGATACATGTTGTGTAAAATTTAATTCATTATCAATTGTAAGACCAAGATTATTAATTGTGTCAACTAGTTCAACTGGACTACCATCGACCACAATAGAAATGTCAGGTAGGAGTGATTGTTTTAAGTACTTTGGTCCATATAAAGTTGCAGTAGTTTTAGAAGCATTGATAATTAGTGAGTGTTCATAAGACTGATTGACAATATTTACAAGGTCTTCATTAAGACGTTGGCAGCCAAGCTGTACTTCACTAGGCTTAAAAGATATATAAATTTGGGTGTCATCAGCGTATTGATGGCATCTACAAAATTTCAGAACTTTACTCAAATTTAACGTGTAAATAGTATACAACAATGGCCCTAATATGGAACCTTGCGGTACACCTGCTTTTATCGGCAATGCTGTTGACATATCATCAGCAACTTTAACAATTTGAGTTCTATTACCAAGATAGTTTGAAAAAGTCTTATTGGCACTGACTCAAAGCCTATGTATTTTAAGATAGACAAAAGCGTGGTGTGATTAAGCGTGTCAAACGCTTTACTGTAGTCCAGGCACACAAGCAAAGTTAATTCATGCTGATCAGTGTTATTTAGAATATCATCAGTGATGTCCAGCAACGACGTGGAGCAGCTGTGACTCGGTCGAAAACCGGACTGTATGCCAGGTAATACATTATTATTTTCAAGATAATTCCTAATCTGATCACTTACCACTCTTTCCAGAATCTTGGAAGCTGTTGATAAGATGCTGATGGGGCGAAGTTGTTTTAAATCTTCAGGTGCTTTAACTTTTGGCACCGGTGTTACGATCGCCTTTTTCCAAATTTCAGGAAATACTCCTTCTAATAAACAACAGTTTACAATATGGCAAAAAAACGGTATTACGTGCGGGCAACAGAGTTTAATTATGTTTACGTTTAAACCATCTGCCCCAGTAGCATTTGTTTTGATCGCTTTGATAGCATTGTACACCACAACCTCATCAACTTGCTTAAAATTGAAACTACTGTCGCAGAATTTGTTATTACTATAAAAATCCAAAACTTTTAAATTATCGTTACTAGTTTGCGGAACAGAATTGACAAAGAAATTGTTTATTTCATCAGGATTTCTAAGTGACATTGGAATTTCGGTTTTCGGTTTAGCATGTATGTTAAATGTATTTAATTTTTTCCACAGTTCTTTGCCTCCTTTATTTTTCAGTTCATACTGAACAAATGCTTTTTTCTCATTTTTGACAGCTAAATTAGTATAGTTACGAAGTTGTCTATAATAGACTGTCCTTTTGGAAAATATTTTTAAAAATTGCACCAATATATGCAAATGGTCCAGTTCATTTGTTGGGCAGTATATAAAAATAAATGTTTATTTGTCCCGTATGCGTTCCTATACAATTCATCCGATTGCAATGAAAATTTGGTGAACAACCATTTTACAATGGAGGGCACTGGGGTCAAGATATTTCAATAAATTGTATTTATGGTTCGATTTGGCTCATATTCAGAATCTATGTTAGTTACGTGGAAAGAAATATGTTTACAAAAAATGGATCTGGTAGGTGGTGCTAGAGTCGAGATATTTACGAAAATGTGTATTTATGGTCTGGTTTGGCTCATATTTACAAGATGTGTGTACATAAACAAATTATTTTTGGACAGAACAACGTTTGCCGGGTCAGCTAGTACTTAATACATTTTATCTACTTTGATATCACAATATGGTTATTATAACACCGAAAACGGTGCTACAATGGAGTCCATTATAACACTGTTTTTGCATTGTTATTTTCATATGAAAAACATCAAAACAACCTTCTTTGTACCAGACAACTGACAGATTGTCACATTTATGAAATGTTTTTGATGATTTTTTTATGCACAGTAGATAAAATAGTATATTATACTCGTTTAATAAGAGGTGTTGTAGCACTCGTTCCATTGGAACACTCGTGCTACAATACGCCCTCTTGTTAAACTAGTATAATAATATACTATTTGAAAATCTTAATAAAATCGAAAAAGCTGATTTTAGACCTTTTTACGTTGTAATGTAGGTACCACCAGAAGTCACACGGTCGACTTAAAAACATTCATTTCTCGGAAGATTAACTAAATCACAAACGCCTTTTTACAAAACGGTAATCAGTGGCGTAGCTACCGGGGTTCCTCGGGTTCCGCGGAACCAGGGCCCGCGCGTTTTGGGGGCCCGCGTTTCTTATAAGTTTTATAAAAATAATCGCATTTTATTCTTTATTCTGAGGGGATTCCATGATTAAGAATGAAAAAATCCATTTTGAGCATAGTTTTGAAATGTTATATATTTGTAGTCGTTTCGAAATGTGATACCGTGAGCGTTGGTGTGGAAAGCCGTATATTTTGATAATTAAGCACGTTTCATGAAAGCCTATAAAGTATAGGCCCAATAATTCGGGGAATTACTCAGAAAAAGAGGTAATAAACAGGTTTAGCTGTTGTCGAAATATTTAGTAGTTTTAACTTCCTGATTTAGTTTGGAAAAAATTGTGCTTAGTACGGATCGTGTTAGTTTTTCATTAGTATTACTTTTTAATTCAATTTAGAAATGAACACAAAAAAATATAGCCATAAATCAGGTGCTATAAATCGGAAAGAAAGAACGGAAAAACAAGAGAAAATAAAAAAACTTATAAAAATTGGTCAGATATTTAAAAAACAACCAGATGAATCTCCGAGCTCAAGCAGTAAGTCATTTCATTTATATAGAATTAAGTTATTCAAGTATTCAATTTTAGAGAGCACAAGTTTAGACGAGGCAAATAGTGGAGATTTTAGTAATCCTCAAACTGAATCTGAACCTCAGCCGTCAACTTCAGCTGAATTAAACTGTAAGATAAGCATTTTATAAAAACTCATTCTAAATTCTCAAATTGGATATCATTTTCGTAGACGTCGAAGAAAATAAAACGGATGATGGTCAATTGTATGTGACTGATAAAGGTAACTTTCCTTCGGAATTAACACTTACGCAAAAGCGATTTCTAATTGATAACGGACCTTGTCAGCCACCTGGACCTTATCCACGCGATGCAAATTCCAGAAGCTTCTCCGATTTTTATTATACAAAAACAACAAAAGCAGGACTAAACACTCGAAGACTGTGGATTTGTTACTCCCAACGTTTAAATTATTGTTATTGTCAACCCTGTTGGTTATTTTCAAAAAAGAATCATTCTTTAATTACCGGCTTTAACGATTGGATCCATTTGCAGCGCACAATTGTCAGACATGAGGAAGATCCTGAACATAACACGTGTTGTGCATTATTTGATAAATGGCGCTTAAATAAAACAATTGAATATAAACAAGAAGCACTACTCCGAACGCAAATTTCATTTTGGTCACAAATTCTAGAACGTATAATTAAAGTTTCTTTAATGTTAGCTACCTGTAACATGCCTTTAGAAGGCATGATGAAAACATTGATTCAAGTCAAAATCCTGGTCTGTTTCTTTCTGTTATTAAATTAATTTCTAATTATGATCCTGTTTTGAAAGAACTATTAGAAAGTAAAACTAAAAATTCTATTACATATCTAAGTCCTGACATACAAAATGAAATAAGAGATATGCTAGGCAATGCTACTAAGCTTCAAATTATAGAACGAGTAAAATCAGCACCCTTTTTTCTATTATAACTGACACGACGCAGGACATTTCAAAAATTGATCAGTTAAGTCAAGTGGTTCGCTACGTTTTAATCATTTACGAAAATTATATACCTGTTAGAGTATCAATTGAGGAATCATTGTTGGGATTTATTGCTGTTGTTGACCAAACCGCAGCAGTTCTAACTAACCAAATAATTGATGCAATAAGCAGCAATGGCCACTCAATCAAACAACTTCGTGGGCAAAGCTATGATGAAGCTGCCAATATGAGTTTCATTTATAATGGAGTTCAAGCAAAAATCTTGCAAAAAGCTCCTAACGCTCCTTATGTGCATTGTGTGGCACACAATTTAAACTTGGTTCTCAACGATTCTGTGAAAAATGTTAACGAAATCAGAAACTTTTATGATGTAGTAGAACAAATTTATGTGTTTTTGGCCATAGCATCAAAAGGTGGGCTTTACTTTTGGCCACAGAATAATAATAACCAGAAGGATATCTTCTACAAAACCGCATTGATGTCGACGCCGACAACGGGTGACCTCGAACCTTTGTATTCCATGGGCTCTCCCCAAAGCCGCTACCTACACTGGCCGTTTCGGGGTAGAATTTCAGGGTAGAAACGTCTCAAGGCTATGCGGGGCCGGCGGTCAGGTAATACGAGATATCCTTCTGGTTATTATTATTCTGTGTTTTGGCTATAAGTGATAATCCTTGCCGCATCACTCTAAAATAATTAACACCAACACGTTGGTCTTCCAGACATGATGCGTTGTTAGCTTTGCGTTTTAAATATACGGATATACTTAAAGCTCTATCTAAATTAATATTAACATCAGAAACTTCAACTGAAATTACTGAAGCCAAATCTTTAAAAAGTAAATTAGAGAAATTTGAGACTGTTTTTCTGATTGTATTACAATCAAAGTGATTGCTTACATTTGACACTGTATCTAAATCATTACAAAATAAACAACACAATATTGAAAAAGCAAAAAAAAATTGATGATGCGTTTGAAAATGTCAAAACAATGAGACATCAGTTTAATGAGATAAAAGTTGAAGCAGTTGATTTAGCAAAGAAATGGGGTGTTAAAACCGAATTTGAAAATAAACGCATATCACGGCCGAAGCGGTATTTCGACGAATATTATAACCACTATAGATTTGAAACCAATAAAGATGTGTTTAGAATTAATGTTTTTAATGAAACTTTAGATATAGTCATAAATCAATTGAATAATAGATCAAGTGGTATTAAAGATGTATATAAAAACTTACAAGTGTTATTGCCAGCGACATTGCAAAATACATCTGATGACGAATTATTTGAAATGAGCAACATATTGTATCAAAAATATAGTGACGATATATTAGAGAATTTTTCCATTCAACTATTACAATTCCGGACACGCTTTCGTGAAGAATTAAGTACTATACATTCAATTGCAGATTTAACTAATTTTATATTAATTCAAAATTTGTCTTCTTGTAGTAGTTACTCAGAAATTTTAAATGCATGTTTGCTATTTTTGACAATTCCCGTTAGTGTAGCCACTGCGGAACGCGCTTTTTCTAAACTCAAGTTAATAAAAACATATTTAAGAAATACTATGAACCAAAGCAGACTATCATCGCTATTGATGCTTTCAATAGAAAATGAAACAGCTAATAAATTAAACGTCACTGAGTTAATTCAAAAATTTGCAAGTGCTAAAGTTCGCAAAAAAGTTTGTACTTAATAGTTTTCAATGTATGTGCGTATGTCGGTATGTGTGGTACTTATATGTTTTGTTATTTTGAATGTATGCTTAAAGTATGTTAGTTACAAATAGCATTAGAGTCTGTTATGTTATATTTATATGCTTAAAGCTTGATTTATTACATAAAATATATATATTGTACAAAACATTACATTTTACATTTTGTTCATTTAATGTTGAATATATATACAATTTGCAGTGTTTTGTAAACTTTGTAAAAAAAGGCC
This sequence comes from Agriotes lineatus, assembly GCA_940337035.1. Lineage (NCBI taxonomy): Eukaryota > Metazoa > Arthropoda > Insecta > Coleoptera > Elateridae > Agriotes > Agriotes lineatus. Next base: position 18,210,344 of record OW679202.1, read on the forward strand.
CGGATATTATTCGGAACCCAGGCCCGTTATAGTGTAGCTACGCCACTGACGGTAATCATAAGTAGAGACCGGATTTGTAAACATAATAACATCAATAATAATAATAATAATAATTTATTGACTGCAATAATACCATTTACAAAAAGATAAAGTAATTAAATACAAGAAACCAGTAGAGCAGATAAATATACAAGTTAGTAAACATACATTAAATAGGAAAAATATAGATACATAATTATACTACATTGAATATGCTACATAGCATCCAAATAATATCTTAAAACTTAAAATATACATTAACGTAAATGGATTGGCACATAGTTATTACTTAACTAGAAATTAAGAAATTTCTTTACCTCTTTTATAAAGGCCGAAAGAGATATATCTAACATATTAAAATCGTTACCTGACGTATTTACTACTTCAGTAAATAAAAACACTCAACATCGAAAGTCAATACATATGCTCAAAATAGGCAATATAGTCATTATTTCATTATAATCATTTTAAAGTCTTCAATTGGTAAAGTTCACGACCGATGTTCTCACTTGTCAAAGTAAAAACATTATTTGTTCGCCATTAGTTTTTGTAGTAGGTATGACGAATTACACATTTTTGAAAAGCGATAAACATTTAACAGTCAACTATGAGTCCCACAAGAGAAAATGAAGTTGGCGATTGTAACTCAACTACAATAACAGTTTTCAAAAATCTGTACACACCATTAGACACCTATTAAAAAAGTGCATTAAGAATGTACAGATTAAATTGGACTTCCTCTTAAAATAAACGACTTATTTAAAAAATCAAAAAGTTAAAAATTCACTTTTTTCGCTACAGCGCCTGAACTACGTTGAAAATCCAAAGTTTATTTATGGAGTTTGGTACAACTTTCCCTGAGGAGCGTTTCATCCCATTTAACCAAATCTCTATCTGTTGTAATAAGGGAGATCCCCATATTGAGAATGAGTCTGTGGACACATTGTATAATTATAGTTAACTTTAATAATATAGAGATTATGGTCGCGATTGAGTGAGAGGTTGCTGCAAAAATTGCAAATTAGTAAAAATGGTCGAGCCCCAAAGTAACACTTCGGCAGATTGTGCTGATATAATAATAATAATTAATCGTCGACAGACCCCACATAAATGTTAATTCTGTTTCCCTTATTTTTGATCCGGGGATTTTTTCCCGGTGATTTTTATCTGTTTTTTTCCAGAGCTTTTTCCGGTTTTTTTGTCCGGGGCGTTTTTTTTGTCCTAGATTCGTACATTTCGTATATTATTCAAAACCACTTCGTATTTTTTTTTTCGACTTTGGTCTTGTGCGATGTTTATATTCACCATTACGTGAATCAGGCTGCGTATCCTCTACACCTAGTCGGCCTACCCCTAGAGATACATGTACATGTACCTCACTCTGTAGAAAATGTAAAATATTTCATAAAAATGTCATTTTTGGTTACAAATTAAAATAAAATAAAGTTTAAAGCAGCCTGTTGTATGATATGCTATCATACTTATAAATTCGATTTATTGGAGTAGCACTGATCTCGGTGGAGGGGAAGGAGAAGGACAAAATTATAAATTGAGTTTAGGGCAGCAATAGTAATCTTTGCACAAAGGCAGCCAAATTTCTAGGGACACCCCTGCACCTGAATATGAAATCCCCGTGTATCGCTTCAGGTAATTTCACTTGAAAGCCCTGAGTTGCTGTACTGAATGTTTGCAAGTCCGCATCTGGAAAATCATTATCACAATTCCCCCACCAGCCGAAGCGAGTAAGACAGATAAGCCAACACGAGTGTCGTTGATGGAAATAGAGAAAGCATATAGTATAGTCGTGACGCACGCAGTAGCACGAGCAGCACCACCGTGCTGAGGAAACGGAAACTATACAATCGTTTTCGTGCGTTTGATACGTAGTTATTTAGTTAGGAGTTATTTGAAAATATTTCGTTTTGAAATAATGTGGCCGTAGGAGCGTCTAATCAGCAGGCAGGTACAATCGATAGCTGTAAAATGCGTTTCCTGTTTAGGGTCGCCATGTTTGCACGCGGAGTGTCCGTTGTTGTTGCTCCCGCTAGTTGCTATTCGCCGCTCGTAAGGTCGTTAGTGCAGTGATGCCGCTTTTTGAGTGAAACGACGGACTTCCACAGGACCTTGTTTATAACAATCACTACGTGCGAGTTGTTACTAATTTATTTCTTTCATTGTATGAATAAGAGTAGACATTCGTTACGAGATTGAATCATGTCCATTTCGCCAGAATATCGCCGTAACTCTCCCGAATACAGGGAAAGAACGAGATCTCGCTCCAGATCGCCGCATTATAGGAGGCACAATGGCCACAGATCACCGTCTTATCACAACATACGAAAATCATGTGAGTACGACACTTTTACCTGCATTTTCTAAATTAATATAAAGTACTGAACTTGATCGGTATGGGTAAATAATTACATAATTAAAATTTAGTATTGTCAGTAGTTGTCGCAGTCCTAACTATAGGAATCATGTTTTTGTCTGTTTTAAGATTGTAGCCACACATTACGTCACATGGCGAAAAATAACTCGGAATCTCAGTAGCCGAAGTATTTTGCATATCGCAATGTCAAAAACGCTAAAAACTACCAACTTACCTACCTTGCATTTGTATAATTTTTGTAAAATATGGGATGTTTGCTCCTTATCCTGAGGGTGATGTATTACCCTACTATATTAACTATAGACTAGCATAAAAATTAGTTTGTAACATCATTGAAAAGTTATTGTAGTAATTATTTTTATGGTATACATACAGGATTGTTACAAGAGGTGAGATGGACTAAATTTTTTTGAATTTTATTTTAAGGTTCTGGGATTCGGTCCTGCTTTTTTGAAAAGAATTTTAAGAATATTTTGAGTTTTTGAAAAACAAGTAGGTCTTGACAGGGAAGTGAAAACTATATTATTTTCAGGTAAACTACCCTTTGTGTTCATTATACGGCAAAATTTTATTAAGAAAAGTTGTTCATAATGATGAATTATGGCTCTATACAAAATTTTAGAAAGATCTGTCGACTTAGAAAAACCCGTTATTTTTTAGAAAATTGTATTTTATTTACAGGTAAACTACCCTTTTTGTTCATGAACCGGAAAAATTATATTAAGAAAAGTTGTTCACAATTAGAAATTATGGCCCTATACAAAATTTCAGAAAGATCTGTCGATTTAGATGAAACCGTTGTTTTTTAGATTAACAAATTGCATTTATTTATTAAAACTGACGGTTTAATCTAAGTCAACAGATCTTTCTGAAATTTTGAATAGGGCCTTAATTTCTCATTCTGAACAACTTTTCTTAATATAATTTTTCCGGTTCATGAACAAAAAGGGTAGTTTACCTGAAAATAAAATACCATTTTCTAAAAAATAACGGGATTTTTTAAGTCTACAGATCTTTCTAAAATAGAGCCATAATTCATCATTATGAACAACTTTTATTAATAAAATTTTGCCGTATCATGAACAAAAAGGGTAGGTTTTCACTTCTCTGTCAAGGCCTACTTGTTTTTCAAAAACTGAAAATATTCTTAAAATTCTTTTCAAACCAAGCAGGACCGAATCCCAGAAACTTAAAATAAAATTCAAAAATTTTTAGTTCTTACCTCTTGTAACATCAATCCTGGGACACACTGTATATTTAAAATACGGATTTGTATAGGTCTTTGCATAATTTAATATGTAGGTATTGTAAAGTTCCTGTGTTGAGATTAAATCATGCTCGATTTTTTTTATAAAGAAATCTTCAGGATGTCCCCGGATTGAGTTTAGAAGAGGGAAACTTTTAATTTTTATTTTTTTTAGTAAAGAATCATTATTTATAAGTTAAGGGTTCGATTTTTATAAAAATCACAGTGCATGGAAACATTTCAAATTGTATATACGGGATGTTTAGAAATTAAGAAAATAGAAAAATCGCTAAAGAAAGAAGTATGTATCTTTAATTTTGACCTTGGAGGAAAATGGTATCAGAAAAAGTTGTTTGTAATGAAAGAATACGTCGAAATACAGAATGTCAGCGTCGTACCAGCAACTTGTATTTTTTTAAATTACGCAATGTAAAAATCGGAATGTACATATTAACAAATCAAATATGTGGAGATGGGTAAATGACAGTGAGATGATAGTTTCTTAAAAACTTTATTTTGGTTTTTAAGACTTATTAATATTGTAGTTTTAATTACATTTGTTCAGTTCTTTTATTAAAAACTTAATTTTCATTTATTTTATTTTTTCACTTTAAAACCACGCATTAATATTATAGTCTTAACTGAAACGAAGAATTCTGTAACTAAAACGAATATTAGTACAGGTAGTCTTCAAATTAAAAAAAACAAAAAGAAGCAACATTTTTAATAAACTAACTGAACAAATCTGTAATTAAAACTATAATGTTAGTGCAAAGTTTAAAAAAGGACAATACTAAAAAGGAGTAATTTAAATGACCACCAAAATAATTTTTGGCCAGCAACTTTTTGTGGCAAATGTAATTATTGACCACTAAAATAATACTTGGGCGCGCCACAAATAATAAATGAGCACCCGAATGCTATTGCTATTACCAGAAATATATTTGCCGACCACCAAAAATATATCTTAAACACCAACAAAATGAATCTTTATCACCAGAAATATTAAATAAGTGCCAAATCTAGTAAAAGAACACCAGAAATAAGAAATGAGCTGCTAAAATAAATTTTAACATCCAGTATTATTAAGCATTCTCGACACCCCCACGGGTAAAAGAGGAACCGGATTTTGTATGTATGTATTATTAAGCAAACTTTAAAATGAAATCGAAAACACAATAATTAAGTATCACTAATACCTTTATTACTTATTAATAATTCACATAAGTTTACTTTTAATTCGTGGAAAAACAGCTGGTCAAATATTTCTGGTTCTAAATGTTTTTTTTTATATATATATTTCGATGTTAAAGTGGTATCCATTATGAATAATTTGGGGCTAAGATATTATTTTTGGCGACAAAGGAAAAATACTTCCAATCAATATTGCTTTGGTACTCAGTTAAATACTACCCTATATAAAATACATGTAAAATAAGCATGCAATATCCTAAAAATGTAAGCGTATACATAACTACACACCGTTAAACACTAAAAAGGGAATGTAACACATTTGTAACAAAATAAATAATATACGTATGTTATTTGATTACTATTAAATGTTAATGGTTGTCATTAGTGTAGCCTATTTAAAAACAAATGTACATGACGTTTGTAGATCGCTAGACTTCGTTAATAATAGAGATATTGAAAAAAATAATTTTTATTTTCAATGGCAGAAAATAACCTACAAATTTCCGTAAACCAATATACACCATATCCTCTCCTTTTTTTAATTTTTACGTAGTGATACATGTCTTTGGTGTTTTAAATGGTACACCCTGTATATTTTTAATCATAATATTTGAAATCAGCGCCAAAAGTGCTTTATGGTAGATAGCATGCTTAAACTAAAATTTTGAAACTCGTTATATTTAAAAAAAATCTGTAAATGGGTTTACACCGAACTTCTTTCGGACGAATTAGATCAATTTGAAAATTTAAAAAAATGTATCCCGCTGGGGTTTGAAACCGCCGCATCTGCATAGCGATCAGTCCAACTGCGCCATCAAGCTTTATTGAAATAAGTGCGGCGCGCGGCTCTCTTGAACAGAACGGTCTTGTTGTTGAAATGTTTTTACTCTTTTGTGACATTATCCTGTATCGGTTGAGTCTTATTTTCGGAAATGTAAAGCCGATGTAAAGCCTGACCTATATGAAAATGATTACTTCCTTCTATTTCAATATTAACACAAAAATAAACAAAATTTTATTATTTTAAGGTGTTCACCCTGCATATATTGGTCTGAAATGTTCACGGTTTCATTCCAGGTATATATATATTTACCCCAAGTAGCCCGGTCTCCCCATGACTTCGAAAAATCACTAACAATGAAATAAGAAATGGAAAACAAATTCCACTTGGCTCTAAAAATTTTTTCGAATTATCCCACCGAACTTACAAAACAAATTATATTATTTTTAAATTACAACAAGCTATTGATAACGTAAACACCGGATAATGAAAACATCGCGCTAATGTAAACACAAAATTTATACTATAGGATCAAATAGAACGCCCGATAACGTAAACAACCTGTACAGTTCGATAACGTTGGATAACGTAAACAGTTCTTGGTGACGCCGACGGTTAGTCGCCGATTAATGTAGGGGATTCCCCTCTGCGACACAGCTGAGTCGATCGGATGGGTGTTTATGATGCATTTGCATGTCATTTTAGTCATTGTTGAACATAGGCGCTAATTTATGCAGAATAAAATAGCAGCTTATATTTCTTCTCATTAAAAATGTATTACTTTTCACTGTCGTTGTATGTTTTGCTTTTTATTGTGTTATTAAACGTTTCTTTTAATAATGCGTTTATTAATAAAATCACGCTCGCTAATGTAAACATTTCGACCATGTGAACATACTTGGTTTGAATTAGTTCACTTATCGCACGTCTGCTGTATGTGTTGACGTAGTTTTCACGTTTTAAAAGCTACTTTTAAACGAAATAGCGAATATGGAACATCGTTCGAGAGCTCGTTTATTGTAGTTTTTAACTGTTTAATTAAACTTGTATTGTTCCATTTTAAAAAATATAGTTTTCAATTCTTTTAGTACGTGTGGTGTCATAGTTCGGTCATGAGGAATTTTTAGAACCAAGTGGAGTTTGTGATTTTTCATGTCATTGCCTACTTAGGTAAATATTTTTTTTAAATAGCGAGTTTAAAATTTTTAGTTTAAGTATGCTATCATGAAGCATTTTTAGCGCCGATTTCAAATATCTAAAAATATACGGAGTGTTTCATTTAAAAAAAACGTCAAAATAGGAGGCCATGGTTTAAATTGGTCTACGGCAATTTGTAGGTTGTTTACTGTCATTAAAATTAAAATAGTTTTTTTATAGCTCTATTATTAACAAAGCTACGGGCTGTCTAGCGTTTTACAAACACCCTGTGTGCATACACATTTTTTTGCTTTCATTATTTCAAGTCTTATTTCTGAATGTGGAGTTTCTTAATTGGGCAATTATGTGAACTTGTGAGCACAACCATTACTTTAGACTTGACATATTGCAGCTTGTTGTGTTAACTTAAATCTAAGAAAAAACCCGAACAAACAATCTGCATAAGCTGCCGAAGTATTACTTGCGGGCTCGAACATTTTTACTAATTTGCAATTTTTGCAGCAACCGTTCATTCAATCGCGACCAACCTAAAATTAAAGTATGTATCAGTACAGTTGTAAAAAGTTTTTTTTTCACCATTGAAATACAAGTACATAATTACTAGAGTTAAATTACAACACTATTTTCTTTTCACTTGATAATAATTATTTATTTAATAATAAACTAACAGGACGGGCATACGCCCAGTAATACTGCCAGTGACTCCGTATATATTATTTAATAAAATAACAAAAGAAAATAATAAAAGCAATATAAAAGAGAATACAAAATAATATAATAATATATTGGTCAGGATAACCAGATATCAAAGTAATTCCCCCATTTTACTTGTTAATTATATAAATATTGATGACAGTAATTTTTAAAAACAGTTTTAAATGTTATGCAAGACATTAAATATATTAGCATCAGAATCTGCAATTAACCTGTTAGTACATGATTATCCTCACAATAGGAGAGTACTTGCGGAGGTTCGTTCGGTAAGATGGTACGTGCAGTATGTCATGAAGCCTTTTTCTGTAAGCCGAAACCCTTGTCAAGGGTGGGACAGTCAATGCGGTTATTTAATAGTTTAAATATAAATAATACATCCATAATTTCTTGGCGATAACAAAGTGCAATGACTTGAAATTCTTGTCTCAGACACTGGACTCTCAGGATACCGGCCGTGTTTTCTATAGTAAATAAATGTGAGATTTTGTTTTGGTACGTCTTCACGCCAGAGTCCAAAATTCGAGATTCATACTCAAGTTTTGTCTTAGCATTATAGAGTAAGTCAGTAGCAGCAATAGATTGAAAATGGAACGTATTCCTCATCTAAAAACAAAGGCTTTTCAGTGAGCAGGACACTACATAGTTATATAAAACTTTCAACTCAATATAGGGGCAAAAATTACACCCAAATCCTTATCCGGGACTACTTACGCAAATTGTTATCATTTATAGTATATTTTGATGTGATTGGAATTTTATTTAAGGTATATGTAACATATACATATTTACATTTATATACGTTAAAATACAGTTTATTTTGAGTACTCCATTGTACTATGGAATTAATATCCTGTTGAAATAGTTCGACATCGTTGATGCCAGTTATTTCCTTATAGATTTAAAGGTCGTTAGCAAATAGAAATTCATGCCAGTGCTCCAGAAAGGAACACAAATCATTAATAAAAATTTGAAACAACAGAGGTCCCAAATTTCTACCATGAGGCACTCCAAAAGGAATTAAGATAATAATTTGAGTTGCAGCTCTTGAAATTGCCTGATAAATATCTGTTTTCTAAATGGGATTTTAAAAGGAAAATTAAATTTCCATATAAGTCGCAGTTCCAGAGCTTACACAACAAAATATTATGATCAACCTTGTCAAACGCATTTACAAAGTCGGTATATACTGCATCCACCTGTCGACCTTGATCCAAAACACCGCTCACAAAATCAACCAATGTAATTAAATTTGTGTCAGTTTAGCGCTTTTAGAAGAAACCATACTGTTTTTTTGACAATGATAGTGGGATGCTTAACACTCGGCTTAACATAATGGAAAATTTCCGTATATCATTTTTTTTTCGAATATTTTAGCTGGTGAAGATATTGAAATTGCCCTATAATTCTCAATGGCTGACTTACTACTTGCCCTATGCACTGGTGTAACTCTAGCTATTTGAAATTTATCAGGAAAAGTTTTTATTTTAAAACATGTATTAATGTGCCTACTGACTTGGGCATTTTAGCGCGCACGAACGTCTTGCGCGAAAAATTGCGCTAGCTTTAATCAGTACCAGCCACTGAACTATATTATTAAATATTTAATAATACAGTTCAGTGGTACCAGCCCGAATTTGCGTGAGTGCACGCTGCAACACGCACGAACACAATCCATCGCTTATCGGTTTCTAAGATTTCATCAAATAACACGTGTGCCAATGTTGCCAACGCTATTACTATAGTAACAGATTTATTACTTCTTACTCGCGCCTATTACGCTATTACTTTTAAAGCAAAATTTATTACATTTTGCAATTTCTATTACTATTTTATTACGTTTCTATTAAATTTATTTTTTTATGTAGGAACAAAATCTGTAGGTAATAGTTTTTAGTTAAACGTTAACAGATTGTAGGAATTTATGTTGTTTTTTATAATAAAGGGTCAATTTAACACTATTATCTTGTACTATTTTTTGAACGAGGCTCGGTATGGGGCAATGGCAGGCTAGTAAACTTTTGAAAAATGTGTCGGTTCTTGTGTAAAGTAAATAGTCATCGCTATTATATGGTCAATTTTTTTTATACGAAATGCAGGTAAAGCGTTGCCACTTCATAGAATTGTGTTGGTACATACGTTTCTGGTTATTATATTTGCAGTGAGGTTAGGTTTCATGTTGACTGGTTGATATCTTAATTATTTTAAATTGTAGTATTGTTTGTTATAAACTGAATATTTTCTCAGTCCTAATATAAAATCAGTTTTCAATAATAGGCACAACTAAAATTTAAAATAATTAAATGTCAACCACTCAACATGAAACCTAACTTCACTGCAAATCACTCTAGTGATAATGCTTGTTGCCAATTGTTATCTTAGAATTTCGCTATTTGCATTTCTATATAAAAAATAGGCTATATAACTTTCCATAGTTCGTCTACAGACGTTAAAGACCGAGTTCAAAAGTTAATGCTAACATAAAAAACTGATGATTTTGACGGATTTGAGTATAATTTAAATTATTATTAGTTTATTACCCAAACTCCCAAATCTATTACTATATTTTTAAATTTCTATTACGGAAAAAGATCAAGAGTTGGCAACACTGATGTGTGCTCAGTTTGGACGAGTTTAAGCAACGTTGTGTATCATTATTATATATACAAAAATACGAATCGACCATGGAATGGAGCAATGAATTGGTTCTACAATTAATTGATGAATATGAAAAACATCCCATATTATTATGGGATGCTCAACATCAATTTCACTTTCATAGAAACAATAAAGTAGATGCATGGGATATGATTGGGAATAATTTGAAATTGGAAGTTTGTGATCTATGAAGTGAAACAAAAAATGAATAGTCACCATCGATCGTTTGGATTTTTTTATTTTTTTTTAATAATACAGTCAATTACAATAAATGCTGCACTTGCAACTGTTATATTTATTTGAGACATTTCTCCTCGTCACATCACACACATAACAGCACAAGTTATTAACGCACACTAGAGCATATATTTGCGCGCACAAACAAAAACCTATCGGGAGGGGATATTTGCAAGCGCAAATAGAACCTATTGTGTACATTTTTAAATTTTCGCGAACGAACGTGTGTGCGCGCAACCCATTCGTGCGCGTAAAAATGCTCAAGTCAGTACCCAGTACCCAGCTTTAAACATTATTTTAAGTGGGTTTTGTAATAATTCCCAACAGGCTTTATATATAAATCAGGGTGTCTAACGACCGGGAATTCCTGGAAAACCGGGAATTTGAAAGTGCCCTTGAAAATGCGGGAAATATGCGGGAATTTCTTAGGCAACCGGGAATTTTTTTATCAAAGGGAATTTGCAGTAATTTTACAACAACAAGCGAAATTTCCGTACAAATTTTCGGATTATCCGGAATAATTGCAAAAATGTACGGGACGCGCGAAGACAGGTCGTTGTTGTTGTTTTTTTTTTAATGAATACCGGAAAAAGTATCCGGGAATCCTAATAAAATGACCGGGAATTATACGGGAATTTTGAATGCCATATCTGCTAGACAACCTGTAAAGGAACGTATGTCATCTGGTCCAGCATATTTCTTAAGTTTTAAGTTGTGCAACTGCAACTTCTTCAGAAGTAATCCTTCCTAAAAAGTAAAGCTGGGTACTGACATGACCATTTTTACGCACACGAACGACTTGCGTGCACACGTTCGTTCGCGAAAATTTAAAAATGTACACAATAGGTTTTGTTTGTGCGCACAAATATCCGCTCCAGATAGGTTTTTGTTTGTACGCGCAAATATCCGCTCCAGTGTGCATTAATAACTAGTGCTGAATGTGTGTGATGTGGCGAGGAGAAATTTCTCAAATAAATATAACAGTTGCAAATGAGCATTTATTGTAATGCACTGTACAAGGTCCGACAGAATGAAGTATCCATTTTGTATTAAGTTTTTTTTGTTAATGGCTAAATGTTTATTAAAAAATCAAACAAAAGGTTCTTAAGGATATATTATTATCGATATGCATATTCCACGAAAGCAATGGATCCATGCACACCCTTAGGAATTTTATGCTATTAGGATCTGTAAAACCATTTATTTTTCGTTGAGAGAAGACCATGACCTGTTTTTTCTGCCGGTTTAGGATCAGATCATTTGCAGTAAACCAAATTGATAAATCATTTTGTACTGCTTTTATCTCATTAAGTTAAACGCTTATATTAGAATTTGACTTTATTGCCGTAGTGTCATCTGCAAACAGTGTTATGCCGGCTTTTGGTGAGCCATTGTGCAGATCGTTGATGAAAATTAAAAATAACACGGGACCTAATATTGAGCCGTGCGGGACTCGCTGAAGGATATTTTCCACAGTGGATTTGAGGTCATTACAGCATGTAAACTGCTTTCGGTTATCTAGGTATGAACTAATCATATTCAAGCTTTCCTCCTGGAAACCGTGATATCACAATTTATTGTTTAATTAACAGCTAAGTGATGTTTGGTTAAACAAATAACAGAGAATTTATTAGCATAGCTGTTTATGAAAATATATAAATCATCAATTTTATTACGAATTGACTATGCATTGTATGCAAAAACCGATATGGTACGGCTTACAGGTTCTAGATGAAGCACGGTGAAAATTGGAACTAATGTTAGAATCTAGTAATTTCAAAGTTTTGTATTGGTAACACTTTTGACATCTATCATATTGACATTAAATTGTTACTCTTATTTAAGCTAAACGACACAATAAATCGGAGGCGTACTCAACATTGTGGTATGGCGTATTTCAAAACAGAATTAACAACACACACAAAAATAGCGACAATAGCAATAACAAAATAACAGAATTAACAAAATCAACAGCAACAGCAATTTTCACACTTTAAAACACAGATAATCTGTCATATGACGTTAGTCATTGCGCAAACGAAATCCCTCTACCCATCAAGAAGCCCTAAATCACTTTCAACACCTTGTTTTTTATATAACAATACTGGACACTCATCACCTAGATTTTTCATATCTTCAACCCACAATTTTGCGCTTATTGCATTGTTATGGTGGCGTTTTGTACTATAATCTCTACGAAAATCTCTTGCGATATCGTGCAAGTCTTTCTTCTTTAAAAGTAGGATTCGTTGTGATTCTTATTTCGTCAAGCCAGCATCACGAATATCATTTAATATGTGCTCAAAAGTTACACCTTGTTTTAATTTGCCTAGAACACATAAAAGTTTGCATTTCAAATTGTACATTATAAATATCTGAAAATACCTGCAATTTGAGTTCTTATTTCTTTGCTTAAAAAATTACGACCAATATCCTGAAAATGATCTACTAAATGGGTCATCCAAAACTTCACCGAAACAGGTTCCTCGCCGCTTTTAATCAAAACTTCAATCCTTGAAGGATCTGCTTTCCCAATTTTATTTGTTCCAATACTTTTTATATGTCTTAAACCATTCCCTTTTTGTACGTAGTCATAGGAGCGATGACAGTTGTAATACTGTTTCTTACTGCCATCAGCTAGCAATTTAGATGAAGTGTGAAGTATATACGGACAAAGTGCGTCCTTCAATTTGGTCTTTCCACTGGTGAAATGCTAGAAAGCATGTATCATGAATGACTGTATTATATCAAATTATATTAATGACGTATCTGAAGAAGATTCACACTCCAATTCAGTATACTCAATTTCCACTTTATGTACACTTGACAAATGGTTTCGCAGGTCAGCATAATTTCTGAAATATCCAGAACAATTTCCGAGTGGGCATTTAATTCTGAAATTTTGGGTATTATCTCCATGGACTTGCTGTCGATGACGAATTAAATTAGATTTATTGACAAACTGTTTACCACATATATCACAAATTTCCTCAACAACTTTGGGTGTAACAGGGTCTTTATTGTGCTTTCTTCTTATACGAGCGTATAGATTTTTCTTCTGGGTAAATTTAGTATTACATCTTCGTCCATGATTTGAGATTAATTAATAAATGTAAATTCGAAACTTCAACCACACTTGTAAACATCAACGGCGAAGATCGGTTTACGTCACCGCAGTATAGATGTCACTCGCAGCCAAGATCAGTTCTGCCGCGTGACGCTCGTTTAAAACTGGCTTCGATGGCAGCGTTCAATAAGCAGATATGAAATCTCTTTATTAATAACCAAAATGGACTCTCCTTTGAAGCTGTGTCAATAGTTTTAAAAAACACAAGTAATAGGCATAATAAGTAATTGTTTTCTGTGATAATATCGCTATTAAAAGTTCCGGGAAGTTTGTTTACAAAAACCGGAAAATAGAAACTGTTGATTTCAACCATGGTACTTTTGATCGTGTAAATACGACCTGTAGTGTTGTGCATTATGTAATAGGTATGGTTGATCTGAATAAACGTTACTAAAATATTTAGCAAAGATGGTAACAACTTCCTCATTGGGTAGATATTCTGATTATTGTGTTGTTAAGTTACTGTCGTATTAGTATCTTTATGAATATTTTTAATATAATTCCAAAATTAATTTATATTTACACTGATACTATTCTCAGCTGAATTGATATAATAATTTCTAGCTATTGTAATTGTAGATTTAAGTTTTCGTTTTATACGTTTAAATTCTTGAAATCAGATGTATTTTTCAATCGACGATGAAAACGTTTACGTTTGAATTTATAAATTATATTGTTGGCGAACCACATTGGATATTTATTTTTGTTGCTCGGATTATATTTGATTGTGGGCACTGCTCTATCCAAAATATTGTAGAAAATATAATACAATTTTTCAACCGCTTCATTAACATCTTCCACAAATCCAGAATGTTCCAATCTGCATTTTTTTAGAGAATCATATCAGAACTAATATTAACAGAGCAGGGTACAGCACATCAATTGGTACCAATGCATCAATCCAACTGGTGCACTACATTTAATTCAGAAGTACTCAAAACCAAAGCTATAGTTTTATTTCCAAGTTTTTTTATGTTATTGTAAAACTTTAAATTGTAAAGGTTTAAAAATTCCAATAGATTTTTTGCTGACTACCACTCACAAGATTATATTAACAACCATTAGGCCCTGGACACACGGGGATTCCGCATGCGAGATGCAGTATGCGGGATACAGAATCTCGGTCTGTTCAGTCGCGGCGACTGTATCTCAGACGCAGGCCTTCAGTCACTTGCGAGAACAGTCCAGTGTCGTGCTGTTATGGACCTAGCATTGCTGTTATTTGTTTTTGTCGAATTAGTCTGGATGTGCTGTATTCAAAGACAGGGATTGGGCTCTACTAAGCTAACAAAATTTTTAATTATCAAATAATGTACGCTTTATGATCGTTGTATAGTAACGAACGCACTGATTATTCGATTTAAATACAAGTTAAAAAAAATCTGCTACTCCTATGATATAATATCGCATGTTCTGGCTCACAAAAGTATGCGCGTTCCTGAACACACGTGGATTCTGTATGCAAGATTCCGGTATCCCAGATACAGAAAATACACGCGTTCAGATGGAGCTGTTCACACGGCATTCAGCGACACATTGGGATGCAGGATTTCGTTATCTGTTCTATTCGGCCACCGGCGACCAATTCTGTATCTCGGATACCGATTTACCATTGGTGCATATGTAGCCGTTCAGACACGCCTACTTTTGTGAGCCAGAACAGACGATATCATATCATAGGCGTAGCAGATTTTCTTCATCTATTTAAATCGAATAAGCAGGGCGTTCGTTACTATACAAAGATCATGGAGCGTACATTATTTTACAATGAAAAATTTATTAGCTTAGCAGAGCCCAATCTCTGTCTTTGAATACAGCACATACAGACTGATTCGACAGAAATAAAAGAACAGCAATGCTAGGGCCATAACAGCACGGCACTGCAAGTGACTGAAGGCTGCGTCTCAGATACAGTCTAACAGATCGAGATTCTGTATCCCGCATACTGTATCTCGCATACGGAATCCCCGTGTGTCCAAGGGCCTTACAGTCACGTACTATTATCAGATTACTGTTAAAAACATTCTTAATTAATATGTTCGATCAGAGCATATTACTCGAAATAGTCATGTAATGTAGATTTAGGAACAAAATACGTTGTGCTTACATAATAGTTGATCCAAAAAAGAAAATTATTTTATTGTTTAGGTGTCAAGTTTGCACCTCTTATCAAATAATGCATAACTGTAAAATGTGTTGCCTAATGAGCTTCAGCTAGAGGTTTACGTTGTTATTAGATCCTAGGTATAGGAGTCATTGGTAGTCGTTGTGGTATTTAATATAACTATATTTCAGGCTTCTTGGCCCTTCTTCAGTACATTTTAAAAATTATATAACATCTGTAATAAAATAATTAACATTAGTGATGAGATTCGGTTAGTGAACTTTAGATTATTTTATTAGTTAATTTACTCACCTATTTTATATAAGATTTTAATTACTACTACAGAAATAGTTGAGAAAATTAACTAATAAAATTATCTAAAGTTCACTAACCTAATCTCATCACTGATGTTAATTATTTTATTACAGATGTTATATAATTTTTAAAATGTACCGAAGAAGGGGCAGAAGGACCAAGAAGCCTGAAATATATTTATATTGAATACCACAACGACTACCAATGACTCCTATACCTAGGATCTAATAACAACGTAAACCTCTAGCTGAAGCTCCTTCGGCAACACATTTTACAAATTAACAGCTACTTTTTATTAAATTCATAACTGTAAATATTGGAATCAAGCCACGTTTCATTCAGCACAATACAATCAAAATCCTCTACTGCAAGTTGCAAAGGTATTAGTTTTAGTTCGAATACCTCTAACATTCTGATAGTATCGGATAGTATAAACTGAATTTCTCTAATTTCATTCAATGCCTGCAAATATTAGTTATATAAACGATTAGAATTAGAATATAAGAAATTACAATAAACACTCTTTCCTTAATAATCCATTTATTTAGTTCAGCTAGTAAAATACACATTTAACAACATAATAATATCACATAAATATACTATAACATTAATTTACAATATTTCTTATTCCAAATTGAAATTTATTTAAACTAGTTTTGTATGTCATGGTAGTTACTTATATTCGTTTACACCATTATAAAGGACTGAATTTTGAGTTACTGTTGTTGTTTCTTTTCGAAATAAATATTATCTTTATTTCTGTTGTTATAATCATGTACATCCTTATTGATCTTTAAAATAATATTTAAATATTGAGGCATCACACCATTCACAATTTTATAAATAAAAATTAATACATTGCGTCGTAACATGTTCTTTATATGTATCCAAACCTAATTTATTAAGCGTATTCTCAGTAGATGTGTATTTATTAGTGATCGGCCGATACGGATTTTTTTTGCCGATACCGATAATCGGCCGATACCCGATATTTTAGTTGCCGATACCGATATAATATCGGCATCGGCACTACATTTTTAAAAGGTCTGTAATTATTTAATATACGTTGATATAAGTAAAAATGGTCAACTCCGTATCGATGCGGACGTGACATGAACCAACTTCGGTAATTCCCCGACAGTGTCGTGGTGATACCCATTTTACAGAAACACAAAAAAGAGAGTGTATTGTTTCATTGTTTGCGCCAGTGCCAGTGTTGCCAACTTAGTAGATTTTCTACTAAATCTGGTAGAATGAAACACGTATTTAGTGGACTAATTTTCAATCTGGTAGATAGTAGAAAATCTGGTAGATTACACACATTTTTTAGTGAATTTCTGGTATTTTTCTTCAATTTTATAAACTAGTAGTCAAAAGCAACACTATTGAAGCATGGCTAGCTTCATTAATACCCGCTGACGCGTAGCGGAAACAGATAAAGCTGGCTATAATTCAAGGAAGTATAATAGCATTTTGCAAGAAAAAAAATCTGGTTCAAATACATAATAAATGGGGGATTTTTTTAAGTTATCTGCTCGTAATTAGGGGAAAACCATGTAAAAATAGCTTATAAAAGAGTTCTCTCACAAATCTTATGTCACTTGCACTTGACATTTTGTTGATGACACTTTTAACGAATTCAATATTTGTGTTAAAAAGTGGATTAAAGCAGCATAATTGGAAATCTACATCTTTAACAGCACCTGTATGTTTGTGTTGTAATGTTTGTTTCTTATTTTTAATAAAAATAGGAAATAAATATTTTAAATGTTAATGTTATTTTTTTTACTTTTGTTTATCTGTGCTGTTGTGAAGTTGTGAATAAAATATTATTCTGGCAAAAAAATATTATTATTAGTGGAATTCTGGTAGCTTTTATTTGACCTTATGGTGGAAACCGATTCTCAACTGTTGGCAACACTGGCCAGTGCACAGTGCTGCTGCAGTTGCTGCTCAGATAACGATTGTGTCGTGCGGTATTATAATCTTTTGGGATTAAAATAAAAATACGATGGGAGAAAATAGCGAAAATAAGTTTTTACATACAAATAATTAATAAAATGGTTGATCTTAAATTTGCCGATATATATCGGCAAAATTTCGCCGATACCGATTATCGGCAAAATTTTCCGATATTGCCGATACACCGATATTTATATCGGTATCGGCCGATCACTAGTATTTATTACAATTTAGTATTGGGTGGTAATAAACAGGTATTTTAATGTATTCTTCACGCTGAAAAAATACTAAATGATCGATAAAAAAATCTACGTTAACTTAATTGGAAATGCTTGGTATTTTAACAAAATCTACAATATAAAATATATTATTTCTACAGTAAGTTCTGCTCAATATTTTATTTAAATATGTACCCTAAAAAACGAAATGCTCGATAACTGAAGTTTACTATTCATTCGTTTTTTTATGGTATTGTATTACTAAAATCTTAGTAATGTAATGCGTTTTAAGGGTTTGATTTGCACGCCAAGTGCAGCATAACCTAGAAAAACTAAATGAGCGTGTGTGCGTATCATCTCACGGAGCTCTGAGGATTAGGCTGAAAACACACGAAGCGGTTCACGCCGAGTCGGCAGCCGCCTGCGATAAAACACACGAGTCGGCGCCGAATCGGCAGCCGATTCGACGGCCGCCTGCGATAAAACACACGAGTCGTCGAAAAAGTCGCCGCGATGAACATAACGATGACATGTTGCTAGTATTCCTATTGAAGACAATGGATTCGTTTTCGTTTTATTTTATTTGCATAATCAACATGCTGCATACCCCATATGGCTGGTCTTGCCTGGATTTCCATTATTAATTTTTCGGTTTCGATATTGGAACACATATTTACCACTAAAATTAAATTAGTACATATATAACCTTCAAAACAAATGATCAGTCAGATACTACTCATCCATGTAAAATATTTTCATATATGCAAAGATATTTGACAACCGCGCCTGATACTCACCGCTTTGAAACCGCTTGTCGTGTGTACAGTCATAAGATAGCACAGGCTTGAGGGTACGCTCGAAGCTATAAGAAAACCGTGCTCGGCACTTGTTCTGCATAAGCGTACGGTCGGCGTACGCGCTACATGATGCAGTGTTTTGTCCGCTTTAAATACATAGAATCATGTGCAGAGTCGGCTGCTGACTCGGCGTGAACCGCTTCGTATGTTTTCAGCCTTAGTGGTTAGCACGTCTGCTTCACATTCGAGAGGCCGTGGGTTCGATTCCCGTGGCTGTCTGTTCTGATTTAGGTTTTTAGTCGACAGAGTACCTTCTCTGAGGCTAATTTCGGGGCAGTACTTCTCCACCTTTTCGGGCCTGTCT
Source organism: Agriotes lineatus (assembly GCA_940337035.1). Lineage (NCBI taxonomy): Eukaryota > Metazoa > Arthropoda > Insecta > Coleoptera > Elateridae > Agriotes > Agriotes lineatus. The sequence goes on from OW679202.1 coordinate 18,229,644, forward strand.
TACATTCTCCACCCCTTCTTTCTCGAGCTCATTCTGAAATTCCCATTATTGGCTGAAGAGGGACGCAAGGTCCCTATAGCGGTCCTTCTCCAGTTGGGAGAATTTAAATTACTTTGAACCTTTACCTTTACCTGTGCGTATCAATGCATGTTATATATGAGTGATCTGCAATTTTATTGTTAGTTTATCACGTTAGAACTGACTTTAAGTATGAGTCACGGTGAGATTCTTCAGTACAGTTCATCTGAGGAAAGTGAAAGTGGCGTATGTGAGAAGAATGCGCCAAAGAAATGAAGTAAGAAGTTGGATAAGAAGTGGAAAAGAGAACAAGTGTTCAATAGCAAAAGCCTTAGGCCCCTTTCAGACGAAACGACTTTTCGCCGTGCGCCGTATACGGCACAGTGCCGTGCATTCCAAAGATGCGCCGTAGAGCACACGACTTTTCGCCGTGAACATGACGGCGTATTATAGGCCGTGAGGTATCAGGGTGTTTGTATATCGCTAGACAGCTTGTAACTTCATTAATAATAGATATTGAAAAAACTTTTTTCTTGTTTTAAATGCCAGTATGCAGCCTCATAAATCAGTTTAAGGAATGGCTTCCTATTTTTGCGACACGACTTTGGTTTTTCTAATGGAACACCCCGTATATTGATAAATATTTGAAATCAGCGTAAAAATACTTTGACAGATGCTCAAACAAAAATTTTAGAACTCATTGTTTTTTAAAACAAACAAAAAATTAGTGCAAGTAGGCCATGACTTACACAAAATTATTAAACATCGAACAAAGAAAGCAAAAGAAACTCCACTTGGCTCCAAATATTCCTTATGGTCGAATTATCGCATCAAACGCACTAAAACCATTTAAAACTTTGTTTTTTAAATGGAACAATATGAGTTTCATTAAACAGTTGAAAACTACAACAAAAAACTTTCCAACGATGATCCATATTCGCCATTTCATTTCGCCTTTAAAAAAATATTTTATTTTAAATATAATGCTAACATAATTATTTCATTTAAAAAACATAGTTTTCAATTGTTTTAGTACGTGTGCTGCGATAATTCGTCGATGAGGAAATCCAGGTAAACTTTCTTTTGCATTTCTTGTTCGATTGTTAGTGATTTTGGGTGTCATGGACTAATTTGGGCATTTTTTTAAAACAAAATAATTACTTTCCAAATTTTATTTTAAGCATACTACCACAGCACTGATTTAAAATATTTAAAAATGTACAGGGTGTTCCATTAAAAATACCAAAGTCGTGTATCGGTACGCAAAAATAAAAGGTCATGGTTTAAATTGGATTACAATTTGTAGGCTACGTACTGGTATTTAAAACAAAACGAAGTTTTTTCAATATCCCTATTATGAACGATGTTACGATTTATAAACACCCCGTATGTAGGCTTCTAATGGTATCTCACTTTCCAGTATTGTGTAATAGATGACTGATAATGACTCGATCACATTAGAATGTTAATAGCAACATTCGAATAAAGTGCAAGAACACCTCATTAGACGAAATACCAATATGAGAGACGCCATCTCACCGGCGGAAAGTCGTTCCGTCTGAAAGGCTCCATATCCCACAATGTATATCAAGACGCCGTGTACGGCACGGCGCCGTGTCCGAGCTTGATAAACGCCGTGGTGTTCACGGCGGCCGTGTATGGCGTAAGTCGTGGCCGTCTCGTATGAAAGGCTCCATATGAATCAATAGTCTTCAAAATGCACGGCACTGTGCCGTACACGGCGCACGGCGAAAAGTCGTTTCGTCTGAAAGGGGCCTTAGCTCTCAAATCAGTCAAAGACGAAGGTATTTGGAGATTTTTTGCATAAAAATTTTGATACAAATGGAAACATTACTGTTTGGTATCATTACACTAAAGTCAAATATCGCTGAGAGTAATGTGCCTCTGATGTATAATTATTTTATTATCCGGCCAATACTGAAGATGTATTGTTTTAGCAATCGGAATTGCTTCATACTTGCGGCAGTATAGTATCCAAAGCAACCGTTAAAATGAGCCAACATACTAAAACGGAGATTAAGACCCTGTTCTAATACGACCCAAAAGTTAAACCAAACAAAATTTTAGAACTTTTAGCAATACACTTGTATGCTACGTTATTACCATGAAACTTTATATTATTACTTTTTTCTTCATTTTTGAATATCTACTTGATTTAAGTGTTGTTTCGCTGTTTATGTGTTACCTATCAGATTTTATGACGGTTGTTTTTCAAGTACTTGTGCTGTGCTGTATTTTATCAAGTTATGTACTTTTTACTAAAAATATTCTTTCTGAGTATTAACATTTACCTGGATGAACTCATTGTCTTTAATGAAAGGCAAGTAAAAAAAGCCAAGCAAAAGAAAGCAAGTAAATTTCATACCGAGCATTGATTGTAATTATCGTACGTATGTGTTGTCTATTATTATTTGCACAATGGTTTGAATTTGTACCGAGCATCATTATTTTGTATCGAGCGTCTATTATGTTTATTGAATGTACCTATTTTAATAGGTATTTGAATTTTATACCGAGTGTTCGTCATCATTGTCGAGCGTCTAGTAGTTTCATGGAGCATTTATTTTCTTAGGATGCATATCAATTTTATACCGAGCACTCGATGCACTTATCGAGCGTTTAGTATTTTTATCGAACATTTATTTTCTAGTCATGCATTTAGACAAAATATTGGGAAAATATGACTTGCAGTAGGAATAAAATACCGAGCATTTAATTTGTTTCCTTTAGTATTACGCGCATTGCTCTATTTTGTAAAATTTTGTAGCTTATTCATATCATTGTTATTGCATTATACAGTGTGTCCATTTAGTACACCGGTCTTTGATTGCTCTTTTAGTAATTTTCCGCTAAAAAGTTTGATTGGGGTTTCCCTAATGGGGTTGAAAGAGGCGAATTTTAAAATTATTTTGACATATACACGGTGTCCCCAAAAGTTTGGCTCAAAAAGTATGCATTTTTTAAATGGAACACCCCGCTATCTCTTCATGGCTATTCAAGTCCCTATAAGTTCTACGTTCAATTCTAACTTTCCTTTTAAATTGATTTTATCGTTTTCAACGTGTGAACGTTTTAGTACTTTTTTGTCAGTATCAAGCTTTCATCTAAAACGCGACATTCCCCCCACTTTTGAATATTTCCTCCCTGAAATTAAGGGGAGTCGTGTCATCTAGGATACAAAAATATTAGTTTCATAAAAACGGGATATTTTAATCCCGTGTGTTCAAAATTCTAGTTCAAATTTCATTATCTTCAACCTTTATTTTGTCAGTTGTTTTAAACGGAACGCCCTATATTTATTACAACAATAAATACAGCCTTAAATTTCTTTTATTTTGACCACAATACTTAAGCTAAAAGTGTGAAGCATCTTATTTTTTTAAATTAAAAAGAATAGTTAACGTAGGCCACGACTTATGCCAAATTACTAACAATCGAACCAGAAATGCAAACCAAACTCCACTTGGCTCTAAAAATGTCTCGTGGCCGAAATATCGCATAATTACAATAAAAGAGCTTTCTAGCGATGTACAATATTCGCCATTTTGTTTAAAAGTAGCTTTGAAAAAAATTAAAACGTAAAATATGGGAAGAAGAAGCGTGGGACGACCAAGGACAAGATGGAGAGAAGATATTACAAAAGTAGCAGGTTCACAATGAATTAGGAAAGCTCAAATACGAGAAGAATGGAAGAGTCTTGAGGAGGCATATATTCAGTATTGGAATGGATGAAACATGCTGAGAGAGAAGAAGAAAGAAAATATGATTCAAAAATAATTGTTTCATTAAAAAAACATCGTTTCCAATTATTTTAGTACGTGTGGTGCGATAATTCGGTCATCAGAAACTTTTAGAGCAAAGTGGAATTTCTTTTGCATATCTTGTTTGATTGTTAGTGGTTTTGCATCTCTCATGGCCTACTTTAGGTAAATATATATAGTTTTTAATTTGAAGAAATAATGAGTTGTGTATCACTATGCAAAAATAGAAGACCGTGATTTAAATTGGTTTATGACAGTTTATAGGCTGCATACTGTCATTTAGTGGTGTAAAAAAGGCGTTTTTTAAAAATCGAATACAAAATCTAAACAAAAACACAAAAAACGGTTTTCTTTGTTTTTGTTTTGTTTTTTATTCATTTTTGTAATTGGCGGCACGTTTTGGTAGGTATGGTTGGCGGCAGGTAAGCAAACGACAAAATTTAAACTTGTGTTGATTTTACCTGCACTTTAAAGTTCAAGAAAACTACAGCAGAGACTAGACAAATGTTTAATAAACAAAAGTAACATTTTATACCTACTGCCTACTCGTATTACGTATTACTCATAGAACAGCAAAACGTATGCATGCGTCTATGCGAGCACCCTCGCCCCACCCCCACTGTTGGAAGTTGTTTTAAGCTGGACCCAGCTCTGAAACTGTCGAACTGATCGACGGATCGAGTTACGTTAGCGATTCATCAGACAGTGACATGGGCGACGTAAACTGCATTGATACTGGCTCCGAGTCAGACGGAGTCAGATGAGGAGTCAGCCATGTCTGTTAGCGAGTAATTTCTGCATTATTATAATTTTTATATCCACTTTGGCTATGAAACGTAATGCATTATTTTTCTTTAGAAATATTTGTTTTATTTGTTATTATAAATTATATCATTCACTTTACGTATCAAATGTATTATTTTTATTTAGAAATATTTGTTTTTTGTTTTTCCAAAGAATGTTACTTGTTGTTATTCACTACACTTTAATTCTAAAAAAACGTATTTTAAAAAACCCAGACCGCTTGGTTTTTTTTACAAAAAACAGGTTTTTAAAAAAACGAACGATTTTTTTTTGGTTGCATCACTACTGTCATTTAAAACAAAACAAAAATTTTCCTATATTTGTATTATTAACGAAGTTACGAGCTGTCTAGCGATTTACAAACACCCTGTATAATGCTCAATTTCTTATTTATTTGAATTACACCTCTTGCATTAAAACACACCACTAAACTTCACTTCACTGTTCTGTAATTGCTATTGTTCTTCGTCCACATTCCACTTATTTTTCTGTTTCTCTGTCTGCTTCTGAAACACTAAACAATTTGTCAAAAGTCGCATAGTTGAGGATTCTCATCTTTGACTAAACGTCACTGTGTTATTGTTCATAGTATACCGGGTGACAATGACATCAGGGCCATGTCTCTATCTTCTTTGCTTGTCAACGGATTTGAATGAAACTTGTTGCAAGGATAATAAACATAATTTTGAATTGAGAGACAAATACAATCAAAATGGCCGACCTCTGGTTTCACCGGAAATGTCATTAACTTTGATTTTTTAAATGGGTTGTTCTGTATATTTTGTTTTTCGGAATCTACGATTCAAATTACATACGGCGGTGTTGCCAAATGTGCTTAGGTATTTCTCCAAAATATTTTAAAAATTTATTAATTTTTTTTTTTCGGTTTTATATAAAGATAAAGTGGTGTATGATGCATATCGTTAGATTGGTAATTGAATTTTCTATCTAATCGCACGATGGCCCTTGGTAGGTGCCATTTAAAAAACTGACTTTCTCAAAACACACGTTTAGCAAATTTTATTCCTTCATGAACGATTTTTTATTGATAAAATTAATAAAGTATGTATTATTATGGGTTACTAGAGTCATTTAGAACACATTTTCTCCAATCACAGCCATCTATGAGAACAAATAAAATAAAAAAAAGAAGTTTTTGTTTGGAAAAATTAAAATTTAGCAAAAATGTCGTATGTAATTGCAGCTGTGCATTCCAAAAATCTTAAAATATATAGGGCGATCCATTTAACAAATCAAAGTTAATGGCACTTCCGGTGAAGACAAAGAATATGCAGCAATTGTCCCTTTCTTTTTATTGTGCTGCATAGTGTTGTCACATAGAAATGTGTGGACAAAGTACAGTTTACCAATGTAAACATTTCTACTTCAGCTATTTGACTTAACTAAGAGTTTGTGTCCGTGATTTGTGCAGGTGAGTCTTTTGAGTGAGAGCTAGGTATCCTAGCCACTAGACAGTACCGGATGGTTCGTAGTTGCTGTGGCTGTTATTAACTCCCCAACAGTTTGTGTGTGCTTGGGAGACATTATAATTATTGTGACATTATTTTCATTATTTATGCAATCTTAAGTTTTATATTAACTTGTCAAGGCAAATGCACAGTTGCCTGAAAATTATGTTTTCTGAGAAAAAACCTAGGATACACTTGAAGAATATTCTAAAATTATGCTTAATTGAAAATACTTGAGCATCTTAATTTAATATTTCTAAAAAAAATTCTGTGTAAAATGTAGTACACATAACCTTCCAGCTGATAAACTGGCATATCGATCATTAAATCGCAACACGCTTTAATATGATATTAAAATTTAACTGCTCCTATAATTTTATCACCCCAATAGATAATTTGAAGTAAAATAAGTTTCTTGACTTTAAGTCGCTATAATTAAACAGAAAATCTGGAAACCTCAGGCATAGATAGAATAAACAGTTACCAAATGTTAGAATATTAAAATATTTAACTGATCCTAGCCAAATGTTGAATACATATTGCGTAAAAAATAAATCTGTTACATTATTATTTGTAATAACATATTTATTTGTAATAAGTTTATGTGAAGATGTAAACTAAGTACATACAATTAAATTTAAAAAAAGTTTCCGGTACCGGGAGAATCGAACCCAAGTCTCCTTGGTGAATGCCAGCTATCTGAGCCACTAGACTATAGCAGATTATACCTCTGGCTCCTCAACAAGCTGTATACTACGGAGATGCATGATATTTAAACCAAAATACATCTACTGGCTGAAATTTTATCACTAAAATTAGTTCAAGAATAAATTATTATTCAAATATTAATACATCGAAAATTAGGTGACCACTTTTTAATAGCTTTCTTAATAATTATAAATTGTGGAATGAATAAAATTGAATTGGTTTTTGAAATGTGAATTAGCTTTTCCAAAATTGTTGATGTATTTTTGTTTCTATATGTGGACTAGGACACAGTTCTCAACAAGGTGCGATGAATTTTAACTTGTTTTAATTCTATTTTAAGAAAAATTTCAAACAACAATGGCGTATAAATATAAATCTATTTAAGATACATTGTAGCCATTTTCGGTCATGTCACTTTCTAAGATGATATATTCTTTCTAAAATGTGTAGCTTTCATTCTTTGACAATACGTTACTTAATTTTCCATTTACATTTTTTCCTATGTACCCCGCACATCGATGCAGCTATTTGGAAATTATCTACAATTTCAATAGCCTCTACCAAAGGGTATGTCCCATAAGTTTTGGCACAAATTTCAGCGTTTCGAAAGTAATCATAAATAACAAAGTAGCAACTTTAGCGTTGGAAACAAAACCACCTCAGTATCATGTCTTTCTAATGACAGTTGAAATTTTGAATAGTTGCCGAAATTAGAGCTTCGAAAAAGTGTTTTAAATTTAGTTGGATAAATGTCCAAGGCTGATATTGTTGACTACTAGTGTTCTGCACCCAAATTGGGCGCGAAATAATTCATTTAATGCAATTTGTACAAGAGCGATCCATTTTGTGTGTCGAGTTAATTTTAAGGTTAAAAAATTCACATAAAAAAAGTCACTTATAAAAATTTTAAAACCCTACTACTGGCTTACACTTGCGTCGCCCTGGGTCGATTGACACCAAAATCAGCCAATTCGGCCCACGGGTTCGCTCTCAAAGTGGCGTCAAGCAAGCAAGCAAGCAAGCAAGCAATGAAAATTATTATGTCGGATTTGACAATCAAAAGTATTTTGCGTAGAAAAATCAAAATATTTTGCGTAGGACCATTTATCATGCCATTTCTAATTCTGAGCAATGAATACCATGTCTGAACCTCCTGATAAGTGGAAGACCCAGGGTTTTGACCCAACCTATAGTGAACCGATTAATCCGGAGTTTCAACAATAGGGCTGCTGTATCAGTAAGAAAACTGTCACGGCAGTTGGGTGTTTCCAAAAGTGCGCTTTTGAGAGAACTCTCTAGAAATGGTGAAACATACCGTAAGGGAATCAAAAAATGTCCAAAATATACTGCAAACCAGTTGGCCCGCATACCAAGGTACTGTCATGCATTAAGGGGCATCCATTTTGCAAACAACAAAATCATCATAATGGACAACGAAAAATATTTTACTCTATGTAATTTTGAAATGAAAGGAAAGAATTTTTCAATAACGACAATATCGAGGACTGTTCAGACAATGTAAAATATAAGGAAACAACCAAATTTACTGATGAAATTTTAGTTTCATGTGTGCTTTTCAATGGAGGCATTTCCAGAACTTATGTGGGTCGAGTAAGGGGCAAGACCCTGGATAGTCAACGCTATATTCAAAATTGTCTGACTAAACTTTCTAATTTTATTCATAAGCATCATGTTGAAGTCGAAATAATGTTTTGACCGGATTTATCATCTTGCCATTATGACGGAACAACACAGAACTGGCTTAACACTCACAATATACCATTTATACCCAGGAATGATAATCCCCCGATATATCGGCAAAAATGAATTTCCTTTCAATATTTAATATTTATTATAAGAAATGAACAATATAATGTAAACAAACAATGTCGAGTATAAAATATAACTACTATTTAATATTGAAAACTCAATTTTTGTAAATTATTATGTAAAAATATTAGGCTCTCGATCAAGTGTCGCTGGAATACACGGCATCAGCAAAAAACAAAACGTAATGGTTCAGGGTAAGGTCATTTCAATTCCCTCAACTGGGGGCGGGCTGCTATAGGGGTCTTGCGTTTTTCTTCAGCCGATAACGGGAATTTCAGGATGGGTGGAAAATGGAGGAGAAGCCAGGAAAGGTGGAGAAGTACAGCCGCTACATTCGCTTCAGAGAAGGTACTCTATTGACTCAGGAAAACCACCTAAAAACCTGAATCAAAGCAGACGGACACGGGAGTCGTATCCACGACTTCCCGAATGCTAAGCAGACGTGGTAACCACTAGTCCACAGAGCTCGGTCCATTAGCAAAAACAGTCGACCAGGCGATGCCATTTCAAAGTCTTGCATCATCAGAAATTGTTAACAATACAGTCAGACCTCGCCATTCGCGGGGGTTACGTTCCAGAAGAATGCCGCGAAGCGCAAAACCGCGATGCGCAAGTAAACACATAAATGATAAAAAAGAGGTTACGTTAAATAAACTATTTATTTATACTATGCAACTTCAAAAAATTCAAAAATACATAAACGTGCGTATACAAACTAAAATTCCATACGTAACATAACACTTGAATCTAGAGCTCGAATGTCCATTTATTTATTCAAGTTATAATTTTACAATTTATTTCAGGTCCGATTTGGTAATAAGAGATTCAAAGGAATAGGCTCGATAAGTGTGTTTACAAGTTCATGATAAATAATGTTATTTAGGTGTTCATGACATAAACCGCATATGTCTGCTTTATTTACTTACGTCTTATGAAGGTCACTAACCTGTTAAAATAAACAAAAGCTCATCAAAACGTTGGCGCTTATGACATATGTATTATTCATTAGTAAACAAATTTGTATGTGCTTTTGTTTATTTTAACATCAAATTAAAGTTGACGTCAGATTAGTGGCCTTCATAAGACCGGCCGTTAGCGTGTCAAAGTTGAAACAGTTAAGGGAGCAAAAAGGTGCCCCGCATAAAAACAAATCAGCAAACCGCAAAGCCGCGAACAACGAAGTCTGGCTGTACTAACTAACAGATCACAAGTAAAAATGATTGTGTTAAACTGCGTTATTTAAACGAAATGACAAGACACCTGCATAAACAAACCTAAAAGCATGAGTTCCTATTTAGGGGATTACCCCTCCCGAATCCAGCAAGCAGCGGCGCACACGTGCATGCATGTAGCCCAAAAATTAGTGGGAGAGAGCAATGAGGTATCGGCCAAAAAAACCCGTATCGGTTGATCCCTACTCGTGAGTTGAATTTAAAATATAGTTCGGTACGAAAAATTTTGAAAGAAAATGGTCAACGATTATAAACTTTACAACTTAGAACACTTGTCCGATCAACAGAGAAAATTGGATAGGTATAAATGAACCGATACAGTGGGCGCCTAAATCACCGGACTTGACCCCACTAGACTTCTTCTTGTGGGGAACTTTGAAAAATAAAGTTAACAGAACACCATCTATTAACATGGAACATTTAAAAGAAAAAATCAGAAATGATTGCGATGAACTATCTACAGAAATGTTACGTAAGCCTTCATACTTTGTTTCTTTCTGTGGTAATAGTAGTAGCATATTTTGTGTTTTTTAATGTTAAATTAATAACTAATACTATTTAAAAGTAATAATTAATAATGTTTAATTATTGACAGATGCCACTTTGCTATTTGTTTCCAAAGGCTACTTATTTAAATCGTGACAATTGCGAATTTTTGATAATACTTTTTTTTAACAAATTTGCTTATAATTTTTGAACGGAAGAAGATAGCAAATTTTTTTCTCCACAAAACGTGTTCAGAAAAATTAGATCTTCTTAAATATGCCAAAATATAGTTATGTTTCCGGGAAAAAAATTATACTTTTTTTTAACAAATTTGCTTATAATTTTTGAACGGAAGAAGATAGCAAATTTTTTTCTCCACAAAACGTGTTTAGAAAAATTAGCTCTTCTTAAATATGCCAAAATATAGTTATGTTTCCGGGAAAAAAAAAATCTATGACGTCATTACTTCAGTTTCCAAATACGGAAAAATATGCAAATTTGGCTTAAAATGATGCAAATTTGGCTTAAAATGGAACTTATTCAATCCCATTTAAGAACTTCTTTTCAGATTTTTTCTATGGTTTTTCCTTATAATGGAGCTGGGACATCGAGTTTCGCTCACCCTGTACATTATTTTTTGCTTACTGGTTTGTGTTTATTGGATACTGGACAGTTTTAAATTTGACAATAAACTAACTTGAAGGAAGTTACTTCCTTTAAAAAGTGTTAAAACGAACGTACATAATTGGTGTTATATTTAAATTCCTGTTTTAATATTGAATATGTTTGTATGAGCGCAAACAATAGCAGGTTGAGATTAGCGACTGAGTCAAGTATAACAGTGTGACTCAAAGTATGGTCATTATTTCATTAAATTAAATGGGTGTATAATTAACCTTGGTAGAAGTATATTGCACAAACAATTAAATATTTACGGGGAAAATGCATTAGGATCTGGTATATAGGTGCAACACTATGGATACTAGTGATATTTATGTTTTAATAAAAAAATGAAGGCGACTAGATCAACACACTAGAAACTGCCATTAGTGCTTTTTTTATATAAATCCTTAATAGCAGGCCTGCAGTTCGAGATTTTATCGCAACTGGCTTGTGCCAAAGCTATATAGCGTATTATTGCAGCTACCCTTTTCACTGCTCTATGCGCGATGCAGTTGATAAATTATCTCTCCGAGAGCAAGGAAATGGTTATTGTACAGTTTATATTATTGAATTAAAAAATTCGTGCTTTGTTTAAGATTTAAAATGAGAAGAATAATGAAAAATAAGTACAAAAAATATTTTTCAGAATAAAAAAATACTGGTTACAAATAAATTATATGCCCAGGCATTGGTTTCATATATTAAAGAACTTTTTAATCAGTCTAAAATGGATCTGCATAAATGTTCTGCACAGATCTACGATGGTGCAACCTTAACGAGTGGCTGCTTAAAAGGTGTTCAAACAGTGTTTAGACGTGGAGTTCTTCGAGCAATGTACGAGGGAAAGTTAGTAATTAGGTCCCAAAAGGCTGTTAAAAAAATAGTCGGAGAAATGCTTAGCCGAAAACAAGTTTTATTTTTTAACAAAGGCTCCACCTACATTAATACGCTTATCCCATCGCTTTATCAATGCCCCAATACCTGCTGCATTGAAGTATTTGAGCTGATGTCTCAGCCACATGCGCTCCTCACGTTCAACATCATTATCACCTGCGAAACATTTGCCGCCACGTTGTTTTTTAGTGGACCAAACAGATGGTAGTCACTGGGGGCTAGGAAACATTTCCTTATGGATATCATTTGCAGGAAGTCCTTTGCCCAGATAAAACGGACACGGACACGTTGCTCTTTCACAGTACGTACACTTTTCCAGTACAGTCGCCATTTTAACACTGCCTGCACACACATGTTATTGGAACACGGCAACTGTTACTTGACTATCATTAAGCTCCATTGTGCTGCCACCTCTTCAATACATAACAAATTTATAAATGTTCAGTGGCAACTGAATCCTTAAAAAATGTAGTTGAATTGAGTAGGGATCAACCGATACCTACCGATAAATCGGTATCGGCCATATCGGCCGGATTAGGCATATATCGGTATCGGTCATATCGGTCTTCGTTTTTGCCGATATATCGGCAAAAATGAATTTCCTTTCAATATTTAATGTTTTAATATTTATTATAAGAAATGAACAATATAATGTAAACAATGTGGATATGTAAACATATTAGGCTTTCGTCCCTTTCTGGTGTAAGCCTATTCCTGGTGGCTTCATATACATTTCCCGCCTCCTGAAAACAATCGCTCGCTTGCCACGCTTCCTGCGGGAGAAGATAGGTAAGTATATTTCCACCCGTTTATAAAGGTGAGGGTACATTTTTTTCTTAGAAACCCGCCATGCAAAAGGACTATCACCTATATCAATCACAGGTAATGCTTTGTAGGAGCTGATTTCATCATCGAGTTGTGGTTGAAAAGTACTTGAACTGAAAGGAAGTTTTACGAATTCATCATACTGTTTCCAAAATAATTTATGTGCATTTGTTGTTTCTGATGTCTACATCCTTTTGTTTAATGTTGCTAATGGTATATTATCCTCATTTTCGTCATCATCGATAATGATCATATCGTTATCTATAACTCTCAGTTTGGGTTGTATGATGTGCTGTTTTCATTGCTTCTGCTTCATGTACTTTTAGTTGTACGATAAGATATTTATGTTGATCGTCTTCGAAAAACCAGTTTTTAAAGCGCGGGTCAAGATACGTCGCAAAAAGGAGATGATTCTTGGAAAACATATTAGTATCAGTGAAACGTCGTGCTAAATTATTTTTCAGCTCTTCAGGACAATCCACAATCTATACCATAAAATCGGTGGTCTCTTTCTTTGTATGTTTGTTCGCTATCTCCTCTGAAGATACTGGACCAATTAAATTGTATGATAGCTTAAAATGTTGCTAATTTTTAGACTTAGATCATAGGCCGGTTTTTATTTTCAAAAAAGTACGAAAAAGTAAAGTGAAATTAAATTATAAATCCCTTAATGTTCGTATACCATTATAGTAGCGTCTTATTCAACGAAGCGTTCTTGGTTCAGTGGTAGAATGCTCGCCTGCCACGGGGTGGCCCGGGTTCGATTCCTGGCAGATGCATCCTTTTCTTAATTTATATTAATGAATCTCTCTTAAACAAATTAATAGCCAAAAAATAGTGGGAGAGAGCAATGAGAATATATCGGCGTATCGGCCTTGATTATATTGGTATCGGCCAAAAAACTCGTATCGGTCGATGCCTAGAATTAAGAGCTATTTTTGTATCAAAAGCAAAAAGTGCGTGTTTATGGCACGCGACATGAATTGTTGTAGTTATGAAACAAAGCCAAGTTGGACCACATTGCAAATGATATAAACACACTTTTTGCTCGTATTACATACAAAATTCAAAATGTTGATATTATTTAAGGCAGTCAGTGGCCTTGTTGAACATGATAAACAATAACAAATGGTTTTAAAAATAAACAAAGCGTATACAACTGTTTTGGCGTGGGGTGTTAATTAAATACCCATCAATTTATCAAAAAGCAGCGTCTTCCAAAAAAATAATGGAGATTCTGTTAAGGTGAAGTAAGATAATCGGCTTATAAGTAATTCAGCAAGAGAAAATTTTATTATGCGATACATAAATTAGGATCCAGCATACAGGCGGTAACCAGTTGACCTTGTATAATGGCTTTGGACAAGTGCAGTAACGAGTGGCTACTGGCTAAGCGTATCCATATTTCATATACTTGCATTAGAAGCCCCGCAATAAATGAGAATCTTATCCACAAAATAATGAAGTTTTTCATTTACATATGTGAGTTCCAGAAAATGAGCGAACATTCCTGCTCTTGTTCTGGATTTCCTGAATCTTAAAATGATTGCGTGCATACAATTAAATGTGACTTGTAAAATTTTGGGAAAATCCAACTTTTTCTTTCTAGTATTTTTCGGGCACGGTTCCTAGTCCTAATTCTGTAGACAGCAGTTGCAGAGTAGGTCATTTGCGCACCGTGGTCAGGAAAGGTTCAGGTAGTTACGTCAGCCTTGTTGCAGAACATTTTCGCGCCAGCTGAATCACACTCAATCTTGTTATACTATAATACGGTCCTTTAGAAATCTACTATTTATAAAGAAACAATATTAATAAGCAACCCAGATAGAATATCCCAAACAAGCATTCAGAGTAAAATTGTAGAGGAATGCACTTTTAGCAACAAGTACCGATGTACAGGGGGTGCCATTTTTGATAGAGTTAAGGCTGGTGTTGGAAATAAAGAACAGCCCACAATTGCTCCTCTCTTTTTATTGTGCTGTAGGGTGCTATCTACAAAAGTATGGTCAAAGTAGAGTTTTCCAATGTAAACATTTCTACCTCAGCTATACAACTTAACTAAGTGGTTATTTATCTGCTGAGCAGGTTCTATTTACGTCGAATGCATGCACAGACGGCAGATGTTTTGGCAGGTGCAAATATAAAAAATTACAGGACTTGAAAACTTCCATAAATCTGGTAACATTTTTAACTCACATCAGGTGCCAGGTATCCATCCTAGCCACTAGACCAATTCGGATGTTGCTAATGCTGTTACAAATATTTCATTAATGCAAATGAAAAGCTAATTATACAGATAAAAATTAAAAATGACCAATTTAAAACAGTATTCTGCTACTGGGAATCGAACCCAAGCATACTGGGTGAGAACCAAATATTCTAACCCTAGACCATACCAGATAGTTAAAATTGGTCGTTGCTGTGGCTGTTGTTACCTTCCTTTGTGTTCGGAGGCATTATAATTATTGTATTGACAAAATTTTCATTAATTATGCAATCTTAAGTTAAAATTATACTAAATTGAAAACACTTGGACATCTTAATTCAATTTTTCAGCCGATAAACTAGCATACCGCTGTGATTTGATATTGACATTTAACTGCTCATATAATTTCATGGTACGAACTAGGTATGTCGTACCCAGTCTAAAATCAAACCCAGGTACCCGAAAACACTACCCGGGTACCATTGGGTACCAGACGAATTTACATTTTGTCGTATTATGAAAATATTTCCATACAGGCGATTTTTTTATGACATTGTTTTCTTATTTGGTTTTACTTTTGTAGTTTCAGACAATGTTCAAGCTCTATGCTCTACGCATTTTAACGCCTCGAGTTTTTAAACTCAACTAAATTGAAATAGTACCTCCTTGCCAATTCAAACTGCAAGTCATCTGTTACTCGTAAATATTTTCACACTTCCAAGTGCTATCAAATTCGAGTACATTACTTTTTATCCGAAATTGGTAGCAGCATCAACATCACACAGAGGATATTTATGTTACTTTAACGTTTAACCCATACTGACGCGATTTAATGGTACTATTGAATATTTCCATGAAGCGGATTTATTGGCTTATATGAAACAAGAATCAACAGTATGTAGTATAGGATGGGTTGATTCTTGTTATTACTGCATTGTTGTGTTTTTCTAGAGCTTATGCCTATTGTTTTTAAGTTTTTATCATCTTCGAAAAAGGATAACCTTCTGGACATTACATAATTTACTAGTCGGGTACCCGGGTAGACTATTGCCCGGGTACCTGCCGACATCCCTAGTACCAACAGACAATTTGAAGTAAAATAAGCTTGTTGGCCTTTAAGTCACTATAATTAAACATAAAATCTGTGAAATGTCAGGCATAGATAGAATAAACAGGGACCAAATGTTCAAGATATAAAATTTTATCAAACAAGAAACCTCCTTATTTATACAATAAGATTACCTTTAGAACTGATGTTCAAAAATTTCTACCAGATTTAGGGGCCAAATTTCACCACCTTTCCATATATCAACCTTATTCGAGCGGTCATTTTCGTTTCAGATATATGCAATGTATAACAGTTTAGCTTCTAATTTTAAAGTCTACAGTTAGCAATTATTTAAATCAAAATTGCATTTAGACCTTTTCAAGGAACAGTAACTTTTTTACCTAGCTGCCCACAACTTAATGCCATCTTTTTTTGTTTTTCTTGTTTGGATAGCAGCATATCTTTTCAACGTTAAATCTTTTCACCATTACATTTATCGCCGTCACAGGATAACTTTAGTTTTTCTAAGGTTTGCTTTAGGGTTAGGAATTCATTGTGTGTAGGTAATTTTGTTTTTTTTTCAAAGTTTAAATGGTAGATAGAGCAGTAGTAGGGCTAACCAAAACTGAATCTCACCTTGTGGTTGATGTGCTTTTGCAATCAATTGGTTTTTTTTTGTACTCGTGTATTTGCTTCTTGTATGAGCATATCAATAAAGTTTATTATTATTATTAAAATATTTAACTAGTTCTAGCCAAAAGTTGAATCTGTAATAAGTTAAGCAGGGAAGTACATAATACATAGTACAAAATAAATTTGTTACATTATTATTTGTAAAAATAACATATTTATTTGTAATAAGTGTATGTGAAGATATAAACTACAATTAAATGTTCAGTTATAATAAATATATCTAGGAATTATTATTTTCCCGGAAAAATGTTTGAGCAAAAGATTGTTGCTTTGGTAAACTTCCGAGGCAAATGAAATGATCAAAATCCCAAGCGACAGCAAGGGATTTTGTCATTACATTTGCCGAGGAAGGTTACCTATAAGCAAAACAATGTTGATTTCAAATTTCACATGCAAAATAATGAGACCGAGATATATTCGATCAAACTATTTCCCAAATGAGATGACACAGAAAATAATACGACTCGTTTTGATGACACTTCAAAAAATGTAAACTGTCAAACAATTGACATTTTTTCTAATGGTAACTATGGAAATGTATTCGTGCTAGTTAAATAATCCCAAGGGACCTTTTTTGCCGCTTTAGTTCTTAACGTGATTGCTTGAAATTTGAAAATTGGATATCAAATGGTTGGTCTATTTGAGGGAAATAGTCAGAAAAAGATGTTCCCCATCTAGTTATTACTGATTTTTTTTTAAATTTGATGCAACTGATTGATTGCCGTGGACCGTCAAATATGGATGCTTGTAAAATTTTCTGGGGCACTTATGCCCATTGTATGTTATTCAAAGCTAGCTAAGTTCACAACCTGACGTCTGTCTTACAATGCCTGAACTGTATGTGCGTTATTTGTGTGGAAATTTATCAGGTGTCTACAAAACCAACACGAATCTTCTTTTTAGAAAATGCTTATTCTCAAAAAGTAAACAGCAGAAATAGCTCAATGAGCTTTTAAATGAAACATCAAATATCGTATCTTCTTGTCTCTGGTTTACATTTTCTGTTTTATATTTTGCACAAGTAAATTTTGCTGTTGAATGGCCGAAATACAAATGGTATTTGGCTACCAAGTCTACAACGCAAGTGACTCTTTTAACCATTTATAAAATAGCTTACGATAACCAGCATACATTTATCTTTAAAATGATGTCTCGTTTAAGTTCGTATGATACTTATAACATGATAATAAGTGTTTTCTAAGTAGCAATGCTTCCATATTCTTTCAACATAAGCCAAACACCAACCTTAAATGGGCATCTTTTTTATTATTACAGCCAGAAGATAGCGTGTACGTTATGGGATCAACTTTATTTTTAATGCACATCTTAGTTGACTTTGACACCGTCAAACAACATATGTGTGTTATCTTTTAAAATATACAGTGTGGTAAAAAAAACTAGCGGATTATCTGTGCGCTACGTTGTAGGCTTTCACCAACGAATAGGACATTTCAATATCAATTTAAATTGTTCAGTTCAAATACAAAGTATTCTATTTATATGCCAAATATTTCAAGTTTCCTTTTATAACAGATACAAAGAAAATGTTACCATTAGATCTTGCAACAGTACGAAAGAATTCTATTGCACTTTATCCATGTTTCATAGCAACAGCCTAGTACATGGTATATTTACTTAAACAACACATTTTTACTAAAGAAGTAAATTTTATTTTACTGATTCTAAGAGAATGGAGCTGAGTATTCGAAAACTATTTCTAGCATATAATAACTCTGTGCACCCTCAGGAAGAGAACAGTGATGATATAATTTGCTAGTTTTCACCTGTCTGTATATATTGGATCATAGTTAACTTTAGTAACATAGATATTATAGCATTTTTTCTAATTTAATGCATATCCAGTAAAACTGTGTAGTATTTACAGTTTCGTTGTTTTATAATATATTAAGGTGTCAAAAATTTTAAATATTTTGATTCGCAACAAGTAGATGGCTCTGGCGTCAATTATTCTCTATGCAATGTAAGCGGCAAAGAGAGTCTAGTTCATACCCTGTTTTGCAGCCTTGCTACTTTGGAAGTAGTTTTGAGCGGTGATGATTCTTACAGCGGAAAAATTATTAATTTGTTATCAAAGCAAAATCGTAGTTTAAAGTTTAAGCAGAAATTTAGAGAATTATCTAGAGCAAGCAGAGCTGATTGCAAGACTAGAAAAAACATTTAACAATTTTAAAAAATGACATCAATATTATTATTTTAATACCGATTTTTCCCTAGAATTTAGATTTTTGACAAGGGAGTTTTTCACTAAACAAAAAGACAACTAATTTCCTCCGTTTAGCTTTGATTTGCATCAATGGTACCATACAAAAGTAAAAATGACAACTTGATGTTGCACGTTAAAGTGAGGCGATTTTGGTTTACATATTTAAGTATTATAATACAATGACAATTCGGTATTTTTTTCATAAAGATTGTAAAATATTGTTGATTCAGGGTTAAACAGAAGTTCAATAAAATTTGCAGAAAGTTATAAAGTTGATTGTTTCAGCAGAACAAGAGTGTCAAGTTTTATCTAAAATGCAGGAAACAGACTTAACATTATAATTATAACACACTATAATAAGAAGAAGCCGTGTAGCACAGTTGAGAAAGCGCTAGGCGTGCATTAAGCAAGTCCCCATTCACAGTGGGGCACCAAATTAAGTGTGCTCTACTCAGAACCACAGACCTAAGAGATAAAGTAACAAGGTCAACACATCACCAAGACACACACTTCATACAATGGTTGCTGTGCAAGCACAAAAGGCGCGCTCCAACTCTGTAACTCGAATCCGGGGCACCAGCCTCTACACCGCAAGGTAAATGAGGTTACAGATAATACATACACAATATAATAATAAGTAATCCCATAGTAATTCTATGACTAAACATGGATACATCAACAGGTTTTGAACTTTTGTTACAAATTCAGAACAATAAATTATAAATGTTAGCAATGATAATTTTAATTGATTAAAAAAAAATTGATTTAACACTTTCATTTTTTTATTTTTAAATTATGTTGAGTCCTGGCATTAACTATTTCCTCATAATCTTTACATTTTAAGTTTCGTGGCACATGCTTAATTATTTATCAATACAGACAATATGCAACCTTTATAAAATGTGTTTAGGCATGGCAGCATTTTGTTACGCCACAACTTTGTCACATTGGATTTCTTCAATAAAGAGATCTTCCAGAGTTGTGAAAACAATAAAGTAGCACATTTTTCTTCGACATATATAATAATAATAATAATAATAATATGTCTTTATTTTTCCCAACAACAAATATAAACAAATAACACATGAGAAAAATTAATCAATAATTATCAGTGGGAAAAACCCCAAGGTGAAGTTCAGATGCGTAACAAGCTACCATCTGCTCTTCCACTTAAACCTTGCAATAATGGAAATAAAATACTATAATTACATGAGTGTAATATTACTAAAAAAAAAAAAACGATAAGCACTATAACTAAAAATAGTAATCGTATACGTTGTCGCTGATTATGGGCAGGTTTTGAATATTTATACACAACATAAATGACATAAATAATAAATTAGAAAGAAGTAGATGTATACTGACTTCCGAAAAGATATAAATACATACATTTTTTAAAGGCAAGAGAGTTAAGGGATTTGTATGCATTAGGAATAGAGTTGTATAATTTGTATATATTAAATGAAAAGGATCTCTGAAACAGTGCAGTCCTGTGGAAGGGTGGAGTAATGAGTCCCTTGTTTCTAATATTTAAATTGTGGACATCAGTTCTGAAAGATATTCGTCTATATAAATACGGTGGACGCTTAAGGTGCGTATCAAAATGTGATACAAAGAAACGCAACGGACCCGATCGGTCATTTGGCGGTTTTTCGCCGTGACATCAAAGAAATGCAACGACACGGAGTGAAATCAGTATAGACGGCACGTTGTTATCATCGCATTGCATGTTCATTCCTGTCGCAGACTTGCACCAAGCTGGTAATCAAATTTGTAGTGACAGGTAGTTGTTTGCTTATTACGGCCATATTTTTGCACAAATGGTCTGCAGTAAAGAGAAAACCTTATGGTTTATAGAAATTTACCGTAAAAAGGACCTGATTTGGAACCCGAAACATCCAGATCATTATAATAAATTACGAAAGGAGGATGCCTGGGCGGATATTTCAAAAGAAATGAACCAGTCTGTAAACATATGCAAGAAGAAGATGGAATATCTTCTGCCTGCCCTAAGAAGAGAAAGAAGAGCAGAAACTCAAAAGCAGTTGGGTGCATTCTTGTAAAATTTTTGTACTATCCAACTACAGGCTGAAAATTCAAGTAGGCCAATAAACTTGAACAACTGTACACTTCCCTGCTTGTATACAGTTTTGTCATCCACCAACGCGGAGGTTTTTGTTTATTTCAATATAGATTGAATAAAAATATACAAAGCAGCTGTTATTTGCAAAGACATCATGTGGTCGCTGCATGAACAGTACTTACTACTACTCCGTATCGTAATAGCGTATCCTCTGTTTTTTACATAAACGCAACGATGATACAAAGAAAAAATTCAGTACGTATACGTTGCACGTATCGTATCTTGATACGCGACGGTGATACGTTACGTGAATACGCAACAAATGGATACGCGCCTTTAGACGTAACTATTTTATGAAATAGGAATGCGGTTTGAAGCATAAAGCGATTTCTCATGTTAAGTCACTTTAGTACCTGAAGTTTGTATGATACATGATCGTATTTACGCAAACCGAAGATAAAACGAATACAGGAATTTTGCACTTTTTGAATTCGAGTTTGGTCACTGCTGTCAAGGGAAGGACTATAAACAGGGGAACAATATGAAAATTGTGACAGAATTAATGTATTACACAGGTTTGTTTTTATATTTTTGGGTAAGTAATTCCTATGAGGATACAAAACTTTCAATTTCGCAAAAGCACGCTGTATATAAGAATTGATTTGTCCTTTAAATCTGAAGCTGTTATCCATAATTAGACCTAGATTTTTACTTTGAGTGGCAAGAGCAATTTTTTCACTGTTTACATACAAATCAATTAAATCATGTGCTCTTGAAACATCGTTTTTGTTACCAAATAGAAGTGCAGTAGTTTTACTAGAATTCAGTATTAAACAATGACTACGGGATATATTACTAAGTTGATGTAAATCATTATTAATAAGTGCAAGAGCTTGATGCAGGTTTTCAAATTTAAAGGAATAGCGAATCTGAGTGTCATCAGCATACATATCTAAATCACAATGTTTTACACATTTGACAATTTGAGATGAATAAATAATAAAGAGTAGGGGGGCCAAGAATGGACCCTTGCGGAACACCAAAAGACAAAGTTAGCGGATTTGAAATATTATGCGAAATTTTAACGGATTGGCTTCTGTTTGTTAAATAGTTATTTATAAATTTGACTGCATCAGGAGCTAAGCCTATATAATGAAGTATAGATAGTAAAAGAGAATGACTTATCGTATCAAACGCTTTACTAAAATCTAGTAAGATTAGGATAGTCATTTTCCCCGAATCAGTTGCCCTTAAAATATCGTCGGTGACATTTAACAAGGTAGATGTGCAACTATGATCAGATCTAAATCCAGACTGGCATTCCGGAATTAATCCGTATGCTAGTAAGTGTTCACGTAATTGAGCATTCATGATTGAGTTGACCCTGCACCTAAAATAATACTATTTATCTTAATCATGTGCTGTTATTAGAATTGCGACCATTATCCTCTTCCAACTCAATTATATACCTGGGAATAATACACATGATCCCTTTTCAAATGAAGGTTTCCATCTTTTTCTAAGAAGAAACTTTTCACTTCCTTTGTTGCTTCTTCCAAAGTTAATTTTTTTCGGACCACAGATGGTACGCACTTGACTTCAACAAGTGCTTCCTCGCTTATTATACCTGCAAATGATATGGCATAAGAAAGGTTCTCAAATTATTTGAAAAAACATACCATCAGGACTGGCTGCTAAAAATCCTAGTTTAGGTCAATATATAAACCACTGTGATACCAGTCAACTTCTTCAGCTGCATGAACTTCTCTATAGCTATCTTTTCGTTAGCCTTGCCAAACTGCATATCCAGGGTGTAGAATGAGGTAGGATATAAGACCTTCTTAACAGAATTATGGCACAGGGTAAAAGGACGTCTTTTAATGACTTTTTGACGCTGTTAATCTGTCTTTCCTTTCAGCTTAGAGAGCATTTCCAAACTGGCCAACGGTGGCAATGGCAATTTTATCTTGTTGCTCTACTAAGATCTAATAAATAGTAACAAGTTGCATACTTTATGTACTTAACGGATATAAATATTGCTAAGTATATTACGTAATAGTTATTGTACCTGAAAAGATTTCAACTTTCTTTCACACTCCCTTTCCAATTCTTCCCTTTCCAGTTCTACGTCATGTGCTTGTAGACCATAATATTCATCAGCAGGGGCACATTTATTAAAAGTTTCTGCAATCGGTTCCTTGTTGATTGGTAAATAACCTCCTGGCTTGTCTTAACGCGGTTTGCCGTTTTTGGCGTTGTATATATTTTTTGGTAATTTTTCCTGGACTGTACAGGGTTATTCATTATAAATTACCCACCCCTTATCATCGTTATTATTGTCTATAGAAAAAAAAGTTTTAAATAAAAGTTATGTGGTTATAACTGAATTTTGTTAATATGCTATCAAAAGTACAGTGGCGTACAGGTTTAAGGGGATACAAAAAGTTATATATTTTTTTAAATGGAACACCCTGTATATTATTAAATTTTTGGAATGATCTTTCTTTCCTGATTTCAAAAATATACCATATGTTACCCCTACCTTATACAGTTTTTGAGTTATTAAACGTCGAATATTCTTATTTATTATTATTTTGTATAGTATAACAAGTAAATATTTGGACTTTTTCTTCCTCACTGTAAACCATTTTGATTATTTCATTAAATAAATGTCACTTATCAAACATTAGTTGTCATTTTCATAGCTTACTTTAATAATGTTAACTTTTCCATATTTACAGTAACTACTTTAACTAAGATATTCGACGGTTAATAACTCAAAAACGGTATAAGGTAGGGGTAACATATGGTATATTTTTGAAATCAGGAAAGAAAGATCATTCCAAAAATTTAATAATATACAGGGTGTTCCATTTAAAAAATATATTACTTTTTTGTATCCCCTTAAACCTGTACGCCACTGTACTTTTGATAGCATTTAAACAAAATTCAGTCATAACCACACAACTTTGATTTAAAACTTTTTTTTCTATAGACAATAATAACGATGATAAGGGGTGGGTAATTTATAATGAATAACCCTGTACTCTGAAAATTATGTGAGAATGTAAACTATTAAACAAAGAAAGAAATAGTTACAAAATCGTTTTACCATGGTTTTACATGCCACTCAATGCCAGAATTATATCTGAGTCAAGCTAGATGACATCGATTGTCAAAAGATCCTCTTGATATAAAATTGTATCTTTTGTCGCAGTTAAAACGGCATACAATGTTCATATAATTTTCGGAATGTTTATTTGTTTCGTTTTGTATCAACCGAGGACCTTTTTTGATCAAATTATCTAGTGATGATGTAATGTGGTGCCACAAACTACAATCTTTTAAATATTCTGTATGATCAATGTCGTTTTGGTCGTTTTTGCAGTACTATTCCTTGCAATCTTGTGACAGCCAAAAAAGTAGTAAGGACTGTTTTCAAGTTCTTGTTTTAGTTCTTCTATGTTCTGATGATCTTCTTTATTATGAGATATTGCCCCTTTCACAGGAGCCTCAAGACTTAATGTTTTTGATGTTCAAAAATTTTCTAGCTGTATATGGCAAATTTGTGTTATCCATGAGTTTCTACAATACTTACCTTGTCATAATGTTTGATAACGTGATTTGTTCATTCCAGTTTTTTAATTTTCCTTCCATATAAAACTTTTTCTCTTAGTTTGGCACACACTTGAATCGCCATCCCCAATAAATTCCTTGTATCTTAAATTATGTATGCCTTCACTCAAACGAAAACAAGGATATCAACTTCCATGGAGGTTGAGCTTTTGCCCCAATTTTTAAAACAAATATGTTCTGGTACATCTGTGTGTTTAGTCGAAGCTCGTGCACACACGGAACAGTATTGGTTTCAAACGCCCATGAATAAAGTTTTTTGATGTAATAACCAATTATTGCAGCCTGCAAATATGCATAAAAATAATGTTTTAGCAGTATGTGGGTGTTAGGAATTAAATAAACTTACAACTCCAGAATTTGCATTAAAATTTTGTCCGTAACTTCTTTTACTACAACCGCCATCTAAAAGCACATTTATTCATGGAACACCGTCTGCATCAACTTGTCCTTGTTTTATACTTCATCTCTTTCTTGCATTGCTGCCTTCTCCATATCAAGCCACAAGTAATCTTTCCAGACCTATAGTAATTATATATTGTTATATAAGTATTAATAAGTGTTTAAAAATGTTGATGTATATACGGAGCTATCAAAAAGAATCACGTTTGAAGTAGGCGCTGGAAATTTTGCTGTATGTCTTTACTTCATTCATTCATTACAGAATTCATACCTTTCTAATGACATAAAATAGTGAAACTAAAGTAAGTTAGGACATATTTGATGAACAAAATTCCAAAATCTACTCATCTACTCAGAATCGGATTCTTTTCGATTACTCTGTATTATATTATTGAATATTGCTAAGATCGCCTTCAATCTTTTGAAATTTGGATCGAGTCGACATTTAATTTGAATAATAACTCATCAGTGTGACCATAAATGCTTCTGGTTGTTAAAGTACCCCAAACAATAGCTTCATTTATACTAAGTTTGTGTTTTGGATTACTGGTTTCTATTTTGTAAGTTCGATGACAAAAGTCATATTCAAAGCACAAAGTGCTGTCAAGGCCACCATGGATTTCTTTTGTCAAATATAGTTTTCCGAACGTGAATATTTTAGCGTGTTCAAGCTGAAAATCAATTGCCCAATTCAAAATGTAATCTAAATCGACAAATCTGTTCTTTCTGAGGGAAGTATCTTTTTTGATTACCAGCTCTTCATTCATAACTAAAAAGTGGTGTGGTCATATTTTATGTTTTTATGAGTATGGCCAATTGCTTTATTTCTTCTAGAAGTGAAAGTAGGCACTGAAAGTTTACTTACCTCTCATATTGTTCAGGCAACATAAATGTAATATAATTGTTCTTAAAAAAATGTTTACCTAAAAGTTTAGTGCCAGCTGGAATATTATTTTCCACTAGTGATCGGCCGATACGGATTTTTTTTGCCGATACCGATAATCGGCCGATACCGATATTTTAGTTGCCGATACCGATATAATATCGGTATCGGCACTACATTTTTAAAAGGTCTGTAATTATTTAATATACGTTGATATAAGTAAAAATTGTCAACTCCGCATCGATGCGGACCTGACATGAACCAATTTCGGTAATTCCCCGACAGTGTCGTGGTGATTACCCGTTTTACAGAAAGTGTATTGTTTCATTGTTTGCGCCAGTGCACAGTGCTGCTGCAGTTGCTGCTCAGATAACGATTATGTCGTGCGGTATTATAATCTTTTGGGATTCAAATAAAAATACGATGAGAGAAAATAGCGAAAATAAGTTTTTACATACAAATAATTAATAAAATGGTTGATCTTAAATTTGCCGATATATATCGGCAAAATTTCGCCGATACCGATTATCGGCAAAATTTTCCGATATTGCCGATACACCGATATTTATATCGGTATCGGCCGATCACTATTTTCCACGTTATCTAATTTGTCATCATGATATAGCTTCTCACTCACTTCATTCTAGTTTTGACTTTGAACTGGTATCTGGCTGGTCTGGCCCGTTTCCTGACTAGGCATCTATAGCATCATTCGGTTTTTTGTTTTTGGAAACGGGAAGTATATTTGCTTCTATATTTTCGAGAGACCTGTAACAATGGTCGGCATGAAAATCGGCCCTGACACCATTCCTGCTGACTCTTATGTAAAATGACTTCCTGAACCCGAATATGACCCCCGTTTTTCCCCATCACCCGCCGTTTTCGGTGGAAGCCCCTCCACCTATTTTTATCACTTTTCGATAGTTTTGAGGGATGAAAAGGATTATTTTAACCTTTAAATTTCTTCTAAGGGGTTAGAGAGGTGAAAAGTTCTAGAACATGAACATTTGTAACAAGGAGGTAGATTTGGGGGGGGTTTGCCCCCTTAAATTGTAAAAAAATCATTAAAAGTGATCAATTTTTTCAGTTTTTTTTGCAATTTTGTTCACTTATTTTGTACATATTCCAGATTTACACAATTTAAACAACTTAGAAACACAGAATCCTCTCCTAGAACACCGACAAGTTGACTCGACGATCGCTACAGATGTACTGAGGGAAAATTCCTGTGCGAACCTGCGCGCGCGCGAGGTATTGAGAGCGCCAGCATGGTACAGTGAATCCACATATTCCAGCTTTCAGCCCCCTCTTCCTCTCCCAAACATCCCCAAATAATAAAAATATATAGCAACAATACAGGGTATCTCAAAAAGAATGGGACACCGATTATCCATAGATTCCTTACGTCATAATAAAAATGAAGTAACATCACATTTCATAAAAATATTTTTAGGACATGTCCTACTGTCAAAATTTGGTCCAAAGTTCCACAACACAAGCGTCAATACAAGATACAAGCCACAAATTAGGTTAAGTGTTGAGCGTTCAAACTTCAAACAGCAGTTCCACGCTCCGTTTCAAATCCCCAGTATGCTGGGTTTAGCCACTAATATC
Source organism: Agriotes lineatus (assembly GCA_940337035.1). NCBI lineage: Eukaryota > Metazoa > Arthropoda > Insecta > Coleoptera > Elateridae > Agriotes > Agriotes lineatus. The sequence goes on from OW679202.1 coordinate 18,257,141, forward strand.
CAATGAAATGCCTGCTTTTATAAAAATGATAGAAACCGTTTTGATAAAAACTTTTTACGTGACGTCATGAAAATAAAGATGCCGTTAAGAGATAATTTGGTGACGTCAATTTTATAAAACACTCAAAATCCTGTTTATAAATTTTTTTAAATTTTTTTACAGTGTAAGGGGTATTATATTACATTACAGAAGGGCATGAAAAAAAACTGGAAACTGGAAATACAGCGTTCAATCTAGTTACGCCATGATCGGTTGAAATGACATTTCCAAGTTAGTTCATTTGAGAAGTGAAACAAAACCAAGTTAGCTCGTACCAAATCAAAAATCGTGACTCGCTATATTGTCAGTATGGTAGAAGGTCTTGTTGGCCAATGTCTTAAATTTAAGGGATGATTGTTGGTTCAAAATTTAAGGAATTATATTCTTTTCCTAATAACTATTTTTGTACATTGTAAAACTGTTAATGGGGTTTTCTCGTCAATAAATAAATAAATAATAAGTAATACATTTATAACGTTGGTAGTAATGTCCACCTCCGCAGCACCTTCCTTGATGCCCAAATTTATAATTTTGGATGGACGCTGTGATAATTATGTCTTTCGTTGCTTTCCTCTTCACGTCATTTTGTAATTTCTGTAATGTGAAATATAAATGATTATTTATACAGAAACTTACTTAACATTATTTCCATTTTGAAGAGGCTGGAACACCGTAATAACTTACAAGAGTATAAGTGAAGCTCCGATTTTTCTTGCATAGTTGAAATATGAAAAAAAATGTGGGGACAAAAGTGATAAAAGTTGGCTTTGAAAAAATTAAGTCATGTGGTCTATTACTTCAGATGTTTTTAACTTAAATATGATAGGTAGTAGTTAAATTTTAAATTACATATGTTTAATCAAGAACTAAAAGTTTTTATAATCGAAATGATTGAAGTAGCAGATGTAACATTTGAGGATTAAGTAATGGTGTTATTAAATAGGTTCAAACAGCATAATCACTGTCCCCTAGTATTACACGATTGCCTAATTCTCCATTCTCGCAACGAGCTCGAAGACCAGAATCATAAAAAATATTGCTATCATGCGAGGCACCAGGCCCACGGGCAACAATATCGATAAATTTTAGTTGTGCATCACAGAAAGCCTACACATTCAGTGAAAAATAACCTTTACAATTACGGTAATTTTTTGCAAAATTTCCACCTATTATTAAAATATAGTCTATTGCTCCAATAGTGCACTGAAAACGAGCTAATCTGTAGAAATTCTCGATAGTAATATTCCTTTCAGCGTCATTGTTTAGAACTGCAATATACTACGGCCGAAGGCTTGCAATGGCATTCGTTACTTTTGAGATTATCTTTCCTGCTGTAGCTTTACTTACACCAGCAAAGTCTGCTGCTACTATATAAAATAGACCGTAATGTAAGAAGCAGTTGGGCCATCGGCGTAACGCAACGATTTATAAAAGAAAGGATCAGTTATCAGAGTATAACCGGGTTATTAAAATTAATATAAATTTAGAACTACCTGTTAGTACGGTGTAGCAAGTTATGCTCAATTTGTTGAAGCAGTCTTTCCACTGTACCTCTCCTTAAGCGAAACCTTTGAAAAAAATCCAGATTATTCCATATTTCAAAATTTCACCAACATCATAAGGTCAGCGGTCTGGGTTTATCTAATTTATAATCTATCTCTATTTCCTGCACTTCCAACGCTTCATTAATAAAATTGTCCATAATTCACAAAACATTAATAGAAAAGAGTAAAATATTAGCAAACCAAGCGGTGATAATTTGAGGTTATGATTTTTATACAGTATTTTTTTACGATCATGACAATTCATAAGTTATCGGCAGCACCATAACCAATGGATATGACGCTATCAGCTGCTTCAGGTAGCTGTTGGTGTTGGTTATGTTAATTTTAAAATAAAATCCTGACACGACAGTCAGTGACAGTTATGGAATGGTTTAGGTTATGTATGTGTATTTCATTCTAGAACATCAACATAATGTGAATTAATAATCGATATATGTTTCAATTTTCAAAGCCAAGCTTGATTTCATTTTCGTTTCCTCACATGTTATATTCTATAATCTTTAAATTCTCGACCCTTCCCAGAAACCTTCAGCCATTGTCGGCAAAGCTTTTATGACCACGGCGCACAAGTGACCCATACTTTTTTTTTGGGTCTTAAGCCATCAGCAGGAGATAAACTGACCGCCACGTGCCACTGACCAATGCCCTATTTTTCTCTCGTGAACGAGTTTCCAAAAACAATGCATTGGGTAATGCTGCTTTTATAACGAGGGTTAGTCGAGGAAAACAATGCTATTGAAAAAATGTGGATGAATATTATTTGTTTATTTATAAATACCTACGTGAATTGGGCTGCCAAGCTTATAAATACATTTTGTACGTGTAACAGCTAAGAGGATTATTTCAAATTGTCACAGGTACTATTCAAAATATTTCACAAATCAACTGTAGATTATACCAGTACCATACTTAAAGTGTAGTATTGGTTTTATGGAGATCGTTGTTGCCAGATATACTCTAAAAATGGTTTGCTGAGGTAAAAGAAACTCCACCTATTACTCCGTTAATCGCTCATCGTACTCTTATTATGCCATTGTGTACAATTTAGGCAGAAAGTAGGTATTAGCATCTACTTTTAACCGTGACATCCAAACAAATTTCTCGCACTAGTTTAACATAAATGCACAGAGTGTTGCTCCATTAATTAATTTCAAATGCATGAGTTTAAAAATTGATCCAAAATAAAAAACTAAACTACAAATAAAAATGCACACAAAAATAAAGTTGAATTTGTCACAATTTATTTTAATAAATAAATTATAGTGTGAGCGGATGGCCCATCGCCTCTCAGGCGGCCGGCCCGAGTTCGAATCTCGGGGGATTCTAGAAGTATTTTAAAAATCGCATGCTCCCTGGCTACCACGCTAACACCTGTGCTAGTCGTTAACCCCTAAACAAGGGAATTCTTCCTCACTTTCAACGCTAACCACCTACCAGGCCTAAGGTCAAAGAAGGCTCATAGAACCACTTTGTAGTTAAAACAGGCCACTGGCCTGTAATAAGAGGAAGAAAGAAAAAAAATTATAAAAATAAAATAGAAATAAATTCTTTCAGCTGAAAATTAGAAATTTAATTCCTTACTAAAAATTAAACTTTGAAATATTTTACAAATATTTTAAACACAACCTCGACACCTCCGGGTACAAGAGGACGGATTAAGTAAGTAAGTAAGTTTAAACACAAATTATTAATAATTCGTTAATTGCACAGTTGGTCATTGCATTTCATTTATAAAAAATCAAGAGGATCGTTTATAGGTACAGGCAGACCTCGCCGTTTGCAGGGGTTACGTTCCAGAAGAATGCCGCGAAGCGCAAAATCGTTATTTATACTATGTAACCTCATAAATTTTCGGCAGAAACGCTCGAGAAAACAGTAAAGCTTGAACTAAAATTCCATACGTAACATAAGTCTGCTACTTGAATCTAGAGCTTGAATGTCCATTTGTTTATTGAAATTATAATTTTACAATTTATTTCAGGTCCGATTTGGTAATAAGAGATTCAAAGAAATGGGCTCGATAAGTGTGTTTACAAGTTCATGATAAATAATGTTATTTAGGTGTTCATGACATAAACCGCATACGTCTGCTTTATTTACTTAGTACGTGAAAGTTGAAACAGTTAACGTTGGCAATTCCATCTGCGAACGGCAAAGCAACCCGCGAACGGCAAAGAAAGGGAGCACATAGTGCCTCGCGTAAAATCAAATCAGCGAAACGCAAATCTGCAAACGGCAAGGTCTGCCTGTACTCATAAAGTCATAAATTCCTTATTAAAATCAACATTAAAAATAAATTACTAAAATTCAAATGATCAAGGATCCCTTAATTGTACTATTGGTTAGGGTTGCCATATTTAAAAATCACAATTTCGGGACTAGTATACGAAAGGGGGGCGGGGGGTTCTTGTGGAGAAAAGGTAATTCATTACTTATTTTTTGTTAATTTCTTTGATAGTGCTCACACGTTAAAATGTCTCGATTATTACTCGTTCTCATTAACACGTTTGTTAAATAACTATTAATAGGAACACTACTACGAAGCTCTAATAGAAATATTAATTTCACAATATGTGGTTGTTAATATATTAGATACTACCTCTATTATTAGTTCACATTTGCATTTGTTTCTGCTGCAGCAGCAGTATTTTCATTTGGATTCTTGTATCGATCATATTTCGTGCAACTTTTACTTATATTAAATGTAGATCAAGATGTTACGCATAAACCCATACGCGCACCTACAGAGGTAGACAAGCAGAAAGAAAAGGACAAATTCTACAACAAGTTGGAGAAGGCAACCGAAAAAGTATGAACACACGATGTACTGATTATACTGGGAGATTTTTAATGCACAAATTGGTAAGGAGAACTTATACTACATGAAAAGACAAATGACAATGGAAATAGGATATGCAACTTTGCAATAACAACAAATATGATAATCAGCAGTACTAAATATAAACACAGAAGGATACCTAAAGAAACATGGGTAATGCCAAGAACAACAAAAGGAAACCAAATAGACCATATATTAATAAATAAACATCAGAGTAGGACAATTACAGGTGTAAGGACATACAGAGGTGCAAATGCTGACACAGATCATTACATGGTAGTTGCGAAAATGGGACAAGATTACAGTAGCAAAAAAGAAAGACAAGAACACAAAAAATGGAACATTGAAAAACTATATACAGAAGAGGGAAGAATACAGTACATGAAAGAAATTGTTAGCGAGATAGAAAAAAAGGAGAGTAAAAAAGACATAGAGAGAGAATGGAGGAATATCAAACGAATAATCGTAAAAAGTACCGAAGGAGGAATTGGGTACAAAGCGAACAAGATTAAGAAACAGTGGTATGATGATTAATGTCAAGAATTAGTTAACATAAGGAACAAAGCAAGAAAGGAATGGTTAAAAACCGGAAAAGAAAAAGACCTAGAGAATTATAAGGAAATGAAGAGAGAAGCACAGAGGAAATGTAGACAAAAAAGGAAATTTGGTTAGAGGAAATGATGAATGAATTAGAACAGAATAGTAAAAATAATAATACAAAAAGGTTTTACCAGCAAATGAAAACCCAAAAGAGAAAAAACCCGGTGAAAATAAGAGGTATAAAAGACAAATATGGCAACGTAGAACACGATGAAAATAAGAAGAAAGTTATTTGGAAAGAACATTTTAGTAACTTACTATATAAAATAGAAGAAGATAGAAGACAAGAGCAACAAGAAATCAATGAAGAATTGGAAGAAGAAAAAGTAATAGAAGGACCAAGGTACGAGGAAACGAAAGAGATCATAAAAAAATCAAAAATGGGAAGGCGCCGGAATGCGACCAAATAAATGGAGAGATGCTCAAATACGGAGGGGAGGCGCTATACAAAAGAATACACAAACTGATTGAAGAAATATGGAAACAAGAAAAGATGCCTGCAGAATGGGAAATGGGAACAATTGTGACAATACCAAAAACTACAGAGGGATCACATTACTAAACACGACATATAAAATATTCACAGCAATGCTCCATAGGAAACTCACAAAATACACTGAGAAGGCAATTAGTGATTATCAAATGGGATTCAGGCCAGGCAGATCAACAACAGATGCCTTACACGTCATGCTGCAAATATTAGAAAAGTGTTATGAGCACGGCATACAGCTGCAGCTGCATTTACTTTTTATCGACTTCAAGCAGGCGTTCGATAGTATTAAGCGAAGGAAGATCACGCAAATATTGGAAAAAATGGCAGTACTAAGAAAACTCATACCCTGTATTCAAATGACAATGAGGAATTCAAAGGCAGCAGTAAAAACAAGGGAAGGACAAACAAAAACATTTGAAATCAACAGGGGAGTACGCCAGGGAGATATGAGGTATGTAAATTAAGTGATGAGACTGGCAACGTATCGTTCGATCTGGCAACACTGGTGATGTGGGACTTGGTGGGGTGGTAGGTGAACATGTGATACGCCTTCAGTACGAGTTTGAACTCACTCGAGTCATTTGGTTGTCCGTAGCGAATTTTTTCGTGAAATAGTTTTTTCTAGTGCATTCTAAAAATGAGTGACATCTATTTCGAGCAACGTGTGCTATCAGGTTTTGCTTCAGACTTGGTCACAGTGCAACGGAAACGTTTGCAAAACTTTAGCAGGCCTACGGAGACAGTGTTTTGTCAAGGGCCCAGGTTTTTCGGTGGTTTAAGGCATTTTCAGAAGAAAGAGGGTCGATTGAAGATGAACCACGTAACGGAGGGCCTTCGTCTTCAAGAACCGATGAAAATATCGACACAATCCGGGATCTTGCCCGTACAGATCGTCGATTGACAGTCAGAATAATCGGGGAAGAGTTGAATTTGACACACACCACCGTTGATCAGATTTTGACCAATGAATTGGAGATGTAAAACATCTGCGCATAAATGGTTGCAAAAAACCTTTCCCAGGACCAAAAGGACATCAGGAGGGGAAGGTGCCTTGACGTTTTGAGATCGATTTCTGAACATGTCATTACTGGCAACGAGTCCTTGTAACTTTTTCCTCTTCCCGAAATTGAAAAATCACCTTAAGGGACGTCATTTTGGGACAGTTGAAAACATTGAAACGGCTGTAACCGACCAGTTGAAGGCTATTCCAGTATCCGAGTTCTAGCACTGCTATGAGGATTGGAAGAATCGTCTCCGGTGCTGTGTGGCTTCCCAAGGAAGTTATTTTGAGGGAGACAATATTGAATTGTAATTCTATTCGAATAAAGGATTGAAAAAAATCAATCTCATTACTTAATTTACAGACCCCGCATACTGTCAACTACACTTTTTAATCTGGCATTAGAAGAGGCAATAAGAGGAGTAAATGTACAAGGAAGTATAATAAATAAAGAGGCACAAATCATAGCCTATGCAGATGATATAGTAATTATATCAAGAAGTTGGAATAAATTAAAGGAAGTTTTTATAAGTTTAGAAAGGGAAGCAAAGGGAGTAGGGCTTGAAATAAATAAAGATAAAACCAAATATATGAAATGTCTGAGAGGAATAATAGATGACACTAAGGAAGTGAAGATGGAAAAATGCACTTTTGAAAAATCTGGTGTGATACACTCACACAACTTCCTTTTACAGTGATCTTATAATTAGTCAAAAATTTCATTTTTAATTTTTAACCATTTGTTAAAAATTTTCAAAAATTACAAATTCTACAAAAACGGTACAAAATCGAGTGTTAGTTGAAGAGACAAATTTTCTCTAGAATTTTAAGGTGAATTCAAAAATGTAATAATATACCGGGTGTTTTATTAAAATAGGAGTTAATAAAAAAAATTGAAAAAAAAAACAAAAGAAACCCACTTTAGAAGTATTCAACTGGAAAATCACCTATTTCACATCAATACACATTAAAAATGTAGTAAAAATGTAAAGTTTAAAAAAAATCGTTAGAGCCGTTTTTGAAAAAATCGAAAAAAACTGAAAAATCACAAGAGTAAACACCTACTTCCGGTTATGCGATTTTCTTCAAAGCTTGCTGTCTCATCTACATAGTACACAAAACTTATATATGAAGTTTCAATGCCATACCTCTTTTCGTTTTTGAGATATTCTGTTCACAGACACACAGACCAATGAAAAAAAATATGTTTTTTGGGATCAGGGGACTCTAAAACGTGAAGATCTGTTGAAAACTCAATTTCGAATTTTTGGGGTGAATCCAATACTTCCTTTATAGTAAAAGGAAGTAAAAAGTACGATCGTATAATTATTTAGGAATACAACACACAATAATGGCCGCAGTGAAGAGATAAAAGAGAGAATCCAGATGGGGTATAAAGGATAGTATGCAAATCGAGACATGCTGAAGAGTAGAAAAATCAACATAAAGACTAAAATACAAATTTATAGAAGCTTAATAAGACCAGTGGTATTATACGTGGCAGAAGTAATGTGTTCAACACAAAAATAAGAAGAACAGTTGCGAATATTTGAAAGGAAGGTAATAAGAACGATAATGGGAACAAAAAGAATGGATGACGGGAAGCACAGACAATATATGAATCACGAAATTTTAGAATTAATGGAAGGAGAGGATATCGTGAAGATAATGAAGGCTCAAAGGCGGAAGATACAAGAATAATCAAAGGAATAACAACATGGAAACCTGATCTGAACAGGCCAAGCGGGAGACCAAGAATAGATGGTACGAAGCAGTGGAAAACGATTTAAGAAGTATGAACATAAAGAAATGGAAGGAGAAAGCAAAAAACAGAGTAACATGGAGAAATATAGTAACAGAAACAAAAACTCATCAGAAACTCTGGAGGAAAAAAAGGAAGACTGACAATCAGGGGTCTAATCCACCCCAGAAAGTGGATTATTTACTTCAGAAAGAAGAGGCAATATTCTACCCAGAATGAAACGCCATATATACAGTGAAAGTCATTTATAACGCCCTCGCTTATAACGAAAAGTCACTTATAGCAGCCAAAATTTGAATGATTGGTTGATCTTCATTTAAGTCAATGTTAAAAAAGATCGCATTTAGCGTCGCCGCTTATAGCGGCAAAAGTCGCATATAGCGTCTGCATTTACATGTAATATGTTAGCACCAGGTTCGGCTATAGCATCCGCTGCAGCAGAAGTGATGTCATATGCTATCACATAACTTAAACGCCTCAACAAATATTTTTCTGATTATCGTAAATATCTGCTGCAGCAATGATGTCTTGTTTGTTTTTGTTTATTTATAAGCCAAAATTAAGATTACAATTACATACAATTGCAATCCAAAATCCTATAGAGACAAAACCAGTTGTCTGTACATAGGGCTGGCGCAGAACAAATCATACAAAAAAACATAAAATATAATATAACATAAAATATAATATAACATAAAATATAATATAATACTCAAAAAATAGAAATATAAATTCAAAATAATAAAAATATAATATAAACGTAAAACAGCTTTTTTTAATTAAACAATATTTTTTCTTGCTCGTAAGTTTATTACTGTGTTATAATTTCGCTCGATCCACTTTGACAATTTCTTTTTAGACTTTTTTGATTTACGAATGCTTTTCAAGTCAATCGGCAGCAAATTAAAGATTTTAAGTGAGGTAATGAAACTACTCTTAAAATTGACTGTCCTGAATATCAGAGGCATTAGCAAGCTTTTGTTTCTGGTAATACTGATAGAGGTCTCAAAATTAGATTTGTGATACTCATGAAATAGATTTATAGACTCAAGGGCAAAAATACTTTTTATATCGAGAGGCAGTTTTGATCTGCAGAAGTTGTCTTTAAAAATTACCTTTAATATGCTTCTCTGTAGTGACATTAATTTGTTGATGGTATTATCATAAGCGCCGCCCCAAGCAATTATCCCATATGAAACAATACTATTAAATAGCCCGTAGTATAGAATTAGCATTGAGTCAGTTGGCAAGATTTTTGATAGCTTTGCGAAAACAAATAATAGGTATCTTGACTTCTTAATTACATATGTAATATGTTTATCCCACTTAAAAAAACAGTCAATCATTACCCCGAGATATTTTGTGGAATTTACTCTTTGAATTACTTGATTATTGATGCGAATATCTGTATCTCTTTGTATACTTGATTCATAAATCCCAAAGACGACATAAACCGTTTTGGTTATGTTTAACGAGAGTTGATTCACACAGAGCCAATTATATACAATTGTCAAAAATTCATTCATTTGATCTTCAGCATCTTTCCAATTATCACCGGAGGTAACGATAGCTGTATCATCAGCATAGGACATAATTGATTTACTTGGCACCAGAGTCAACAAATCATTAATATATATGATAAAAAGTAAAGGTCCGAGTATTGTGCCCTGCGGCACTCCTACTGTGATTAGCCTCTCTGTGCTGCAGTCTTTATTTATTCTTACTACCTGCTTACGATTTGACAAGTAATCTTTAATTAAGTTTAGAGCCATCCCTCTAATTCCATATGTATCTAGTTTGTGTAATAATATATCATGATTTACGGTGTCGAAAGCTTTAGCGAGATCAAGGAATGTCGCAATTGTTCTACTACCGTCATTTAACTTTTTATAAATATAATTTGTAAAGACTGCTAAGGCATTATTCGTTCCCAAATTTTTCATAAAACCAAATTGTCTATGTGATAATATACCCGAATTTACAAAAAAGTTATACAGCCTTTTGTGTACCATTTTTTCGAAGATTTTTGCAAAATTTGATATTAATGAAATGGGACGATAGTTCGACACGTTACCTCGTTCCCCACTCTTATAAATGGGTACGACGACAGCATTTTTTAGCATGTACGGCCAAGTTTCCTTTTGGATACACAAATTCAAAGCAAATTCTAGTGGCTTAACTAATTATGAGCTATTGTTTTAATTACTTTCACACTTACCCCATCCAAACCTCCTGCTTTAAGCTTAAGATTTGCAATTACTTTTAAAACTTCATGACTGGAGGTAGGATATAAATAAATAGATTTTACATTCCTAGGAATGGAAACTCGAGTAACTTCTTGTGGGACTACAATTTCGTCTGCCAGATTCTTGCCAATATTGCAAAAAACTCATTAAAACATTTGCTTTATCTTTTGGGTTATCAATTTCTTCTCCCTTTACTAAAAGAGAGCCGATTTGATTTTTTTGAATTATTGCGGCCTTTATTTAGCTTGGTTTTAACAAAATCCCAAAGTCCCTTGCTGTCATTACATTTATTCTTGACATCCTCCTTGTCCGATAATAATTTAGCTCGATTTATGACTTTCAGTAACATCTTGGCGTAATCTTTATATTGCTTTTTAGCCTCAATATTATCTGGATTCCTTTTCCACAATTCGTATAACATTTCTTTAGTTTTACAAGATTTACTAATACCATTTGTAGCCCACTTTTTTCTCCTTTTGAATTACTAGATTTTTTATTAGTATTGGTTGTTGCTAACGACATAATTTCTTTAGTTTTATTAATTATTTTCTCAAAAGCCAGCGATGGGTCATTTTCCTCAAAAACTTCAGTCCAAGTTAATTTATTACTCAAGTTTAACAATTTTTTATAGTTAATAGTACTGGATTTAGTGGTTTTTGTGGGATGACTCTCGTCTAGGCTGAAGGTGGAAAAAAGTGGGAAATGGTCCGGTAAAACATTCGCATACTTATAAGATACAATATTGTCTAAATCACCCTTGTAGAAAAAGTTATCTATACATGATCCTCGTTCTAAATTGCAGTCATTTGGTCGAGTTACACCAGAAAAAAGCGGCAAATATTCAAGACTTAAAAAGTTATTCAAATACTCATTGCAAATGGGGTCATGTGATAGCAGATCCAAGTTAAAATCCCCAACCACGAAATGATTTTTAGTATTACAGTATTTCTGCAAGATGTCATGTAATAATATAACACTAGCCCGTCAGTTCGTGTTTGCCTGTAGTACTTACTAGACAATGGCGAATCTAATGCCACTATCTCTACCGAATTTAATTTGTCGCATTCATCAGTGACCACTATATGGAGAAATCGAGAAAAACTTAAAGCCGCCTTCAATGCACCTACATATGTTTACGTAAGTTTAATGTATATTTTCCTTTAATAAATTTTTATATCTTGTGATTCTGTTAATATAAATACGTTTGATTATTCTACATTGCATATTTATAGTAAACATATGTGCTTGTGTTATTTTCTTGATTTCTGATTATAATTTTGCTGCTACCTGATATAGCGTCCGTTCGGGTATAACGTCCACATATGACCGGTCCCTTCGAGGACGTTATATCCGACTTTCACTGTGTACACATAATTAATCGCCTATTTAAAAAAAACTTTTGGAACCCAGATTCTAAAATAAGGAATAGCTGTTAGTTGCTAAACAACTGGTTTTAAATTATATTTGAGATGTCGAACCAGCATTTGCAGAAATCGTTCGAAATCGGTAAAGCAAAATTTTTTGGAAAATCGGGACATTTCGAGACAGTATTTCGTTGTGAGACAACTAGCTCTAAATCGGTACAATCCAAAAAACGGGACGTATGGCAACCCTAACTATTGGTTATTGAAAACTATTTGGTTTGGTATACTGCTTTTCTAAATTATTAATAATATTACCCAGCCAAATAACAAATTTGTGTGATTCTTAAAAATTTTATCCAATAATATGTCATCTACTGTGAATAAAGGAGGGAGTGTCATTCTGTTTTAGTTGCATACAGATACAAACTTCTTTGCTTTCAATATAATAATATTGTTTTAGAACTTCTGGAATTTGCGATCTTCACCTTTGTCCAGGGCAAATATAGGTAAATGTGTAGCGGCAACGGTGCATCACTTTTCACAATTTAAACAGCATTGGTGTATGCTCGCCATGCTGCACTTTAGGTATGGTACAATCTGTAGAAGCTCTACTTTCACAAAGTAGTATTAACTGCAGGTTGCTCTTAACATAATTTTCGTTATTACAGGGCGCCTCTGGTTTTCTATTGTTTTATTGTCATTTATATTACAAAGAATTAATGTACATTTATTAAGATGTCAGCAAAACAATCGCCTTTTTAATTTCTTATTTGTTGTATTATATAGAATGGGACTTTGAAAGATTGTAAAAAGCTGTAAAACGTGTTTATTAACATGGAACTGTTTACGACGTTTCGACGCGAGCCCGTTTTGGCGCAGAGTCAACATAAAAATACATTAAATTACAGTGTTATGTTCTGATGCACAAACTAACATTTTCTATTAATTTCAGTTTATATTCAAATTAACTATGCGCTACTTGCTTCTAAAATATATTAGAAATTTGAAATGTATTGATATAGTATTTAGTCTACTTTGCAAGCTTTATTAGGAATTATGGTAGAAAAAATACAGTGGGACAGAAGCTTTTGGTCTCGTATTTTTTCTAAACTAAAAGAATTTTATTTATTTTATTTATTGCCAGAAATTGTTCCTTGTCAGCAATTATCAGCACAAGACTGTTGATGGACGATAAAATCACTCATTTTCTTAAGAAATGAATTGGTGGATGATATTTGGTTTTATAAAACATGAGAAAATGAACCAGGATATATAGTAGCTTGCTGCAGTAATACAGTATGCTGCTATCGGTTGCACATTAATGACCACGAAACTTTAAATACTAGACAATGGTTAAATAATTATCTTTTAGACTTAGTTATGAATCTCATAAGTGGAAACAATTTCCGAGTTGTACCCACAAATTACTAGGGCTGGCTGCTACCCCCTTCGACGGCTGGCAGCTACCCCCTTCGACGGCTGGCAAGTGTTTGGCAGGGGTACTGTTAGATTGGTTATGGGGCAAGTTAATTTATGTGTGACTTTAATCGTGGCACCATGTACAGTTTTTTCGTAATTAATTTTTGAATATTTTGGGGCTGGCTGCTACCCCCTTCGACGCCTGGAGAGTGTTTGACAGGGGCACTGTTAGATTTGTTATGGGGCAAGTTAATTTATGTGCCAGTTTAATCGTGGTACCGCGTACAGTTTTTTCATAATTAATTTTTGGATATTTTGGTGCTGCCTGCTACCCTCTTCGACAGCTTTCATGTATTAGAGTTTTTATTTAGTTGTTAGGGAAATGTCATTAATATAGATATTTATTTCTTACGCATTTCTGGCTATGTATGGTTTTTAAACTAAGGAAATCGAATAATATGTAGTTTATACTCAGTATCGTGTTTGGCTATCTACATCTTTTGATTTTGTGGTTGCTTCGGGTGTCGTCATCTATTCCCAGTAGATGTTTTCAAATCTGATGATGAAAGGAATTGATCGCTACGTAATTCTATTGGTACCGCATTTGGTAGTAACTCACTAATAAGCTACTATGCATATTAAAGGAGAAATAATGAGTATTATTTTGACTTTGGTTTTGTGGGGAGACGTTGACCCAATTTCACCGCAATCAACACCAACTGCGGCATTATTAGAATGCAACTAAGGCACGAACAATTGCTTGGGCAACCACAAGATTGATAAGAATTATACAGTGTTGTAGATTAATGTATTGTTTAATTAATAAACAAAAAAATGAAAAATAATTTTCCATTCTAGTTAACAGTTCATATAATTTACTATGATAATTGTTTATTAGGGTTTTCAAGAATTTTTTGAGTCGCTACGTTAAGTTTCACAAAAATTCAGCCAGTAGGTTATTAACATATTTTACTATAGTATGTTCTACAAAGTGGTAATTACTTGGAGGTTGTCAGGTTGTCATATCAAGATTAGTCAAATTTTATTACAATTTTATTTATTTTTTCAACTATTTTATGAGATGGCTTTGAAATTGCAATCCTATTCATGCCAATGGGAACTCTCCTTTTTTACTCCTCTCGTCTAAAAGACCAAGAAAGATTATAATCGTAAAAAAATCACCTTCTGAGATTTCTTCACAACTTTACGACGATATTTTGCATGCGAATTACGTATACCTATGTCTATCTAACTCAAAACTAAAGATACGGTGTGTTCAAAAAGAAATTATATGAGGGTTGGCCATGGAAAACAAAAGTAATGTCAATAGCAAGCTTTAGAATTCATTAACTGTCATCACTGTTGTTGTTGTTCTAAGTTTATATTATACGCTTATATCGTGATTAGAAATTCTCAAGATTGTTGTCTCTAAAGATTGGCCAATCCTTATTATTATTATTATTATTCTTGCTAGAAGACAGGCAGCATTAAGCTGTTGACGTCTTCTTTCAACAAAAGATACAAAATAGGCATGTATTATGTATTAAACAATATCACCGTAAACTAAAATTAAATAAAAGATAATATAACAAATAAAATAAAAATGAGATTATTCCAATTGACACAAAATATCTAAGAAATAACACAAAAAAAACACATTTATATAATGTGTTTGAAATTAGAATGGCAAAAGATTAAATTAATAAATAAAATTGATTCAAATGGCACAAGATATATGTGACAGAAAATAAAACATTTTTATATACAGTGAAATCTCCCTTACCGGACACCTCCAATAAGCGGACACCTCTCTTACACGGACATTTTGTTGGGAACCAACTTGCTTGCATTAACTTTACTAATAAAATTTTCTCTAATAAACAGACACTCTCTTAAACGGACACGGACACCATTTTTTGACCATTTTTAGACTGTGAATCTCTCTTGTACGGACACATCAAAATGCAGGCCCAGGTAATGGCGTCAAAACAATCCATAAATCCAACATTTAATGATCATGTTGTTAAATTATCGAATTCTTTTGCAATACGGGCGGTATTAAGTCAACTCAAATCAGCATTATGACCGCAGGAAATTCGACACTTTCATTACCCTATGCACGATATTACAAAACAGTCCATGTCGCCCAATTTTAGAGGCCTGCAATTCAAAACTACTTTGCCTTTTGCCTGGGCAGCCCATTATGATAAAAATAAAAATAGGAAGAATTTTTCCTGCTTGCTTTTATGGAAAGACTGAACAAGAAAACTAGGCTAGGGCCGTCCCGCGACCGCGGAGCCTGCGGGTATCAAGTTACGCTACTGTGATCAATTCGAACTAGAGGACGATTTACCCTTATCAGTAATGGCTGAACTGTATAGGAATATCCCAGAAATCGAAGACGTCGACCCTGACGAATTTATAAACACTGACAAAGAAATAATCCTGGAAGATGATGTAACCCAAATTTTAGGTGAATCAGCTGCCGTTGATATACAGTTGGCAGAATTAGATGGCGACTTAGAAATTTGTGAGAATGTAATCAAGACCTACACGGAAGCATTAACAGTGAATAATTTTAAATGCTTTGCTAAAGAAAGTAGCGACTTTAAAGTATTCAAACTGTAAAAATATTTAGAAATACATGCGGAAAGTCAGAAAAAACCCTTACGTCAAACGAGTATTTTAGATTTTGTAACAACTATTACATAATTTTGTTTCAATTATTTTATTATTCTTATTAATTGTTAACGCATATACCTTTGCATAATACGACTTTTTTAAACATAAAAGATGATTTTTCCCTTAAGCGGACGCCTCTAATAACCGGACAAAAACTTTGGCACCGTGCGTGTCCGCTTATGGGAGATTTCACTGTAGTACAAAATGGAAAAAACAAAATTATCTGGCAGCAACTGACACTTTTACTATTATTTAGCACTGGCAATTAAAACTGTAGTTAACATTAGCTATCTATTTTATTCTTGAAGTGATCAATGGTGGTAGAGTTAATGGTTTTTTGAGTCAAATTGTTCCGGTCTTCCACAACGCGATTACTAATAAAGTTCTTCTTCGGATTTAAGGAATATCGTCCCTTCCTTAACTTTAAGTGGTGCCCACGAAGATGATTTGCTATAGTTGGGTATTTACAAATACAAATACTGCCCAGCTCTGCCTGTACCCCATTCTTCCATCTTTTTCTTGACCTTTGCATGTTACCTTCCATTGCCTTTTTTACGTATTTATCGCTGTCCATTCTTATGACGTGTCCTGCCCACCTTAATCTTTCTACCTTGATCATTGATATAATAGTTTTATTTCCAAAATTTCTTTTTATTTTTCGAGTTGTTCTCCAGTTGTTCTCTTCCCAGACCGGGACTACTACATTTTTGATTATTTTATTTTCAAAAGTTCTTGGCATGTTTTCCTGTTTTTGTATCATTGTCCAAGTCTCACTTCCGTATAATAATACTGGACGCATTACTGTCTTATATATACGAACTTTGGATTCTCTGGAGAGGAGTTTGCATTAAAACAGATGTTGCAGGGCATTAAAGCTTTCGTTTCCCTTAAGTATGCTTGCTCTGATCTCTTTCATATCATTTTCAATATTGATTATGGATCCAAGGTATTTATTTAAAGGTTTGAACTGTTTCAAAATTGTATTCGTTCATAGTTATATATTCATTAGGGTGGTTCTACGTTATACTTAGTGGAAAAAACATTACTAATAAAGTTCTTCTTCGGATTTAAGGAATATCGTCCCTTCCTTAACTTTAAGTGGTGCCCACGAAGATGATTTGCTATAGTTGGCTCATACATCACTCTTAAGTAATTTCCACAAGTGTAGTGGTCCATTGCGAGAATTTTGAAGGTTTCTATTAGGTCACCCCTTTTACTACGTGGTTCAAGAGTAGTTAAGTGTAAACGTAGTCTTTCTTGGTACGTCAATCTCCCAAAACCTATTGGCATTTCAGTGGCTCTTCGTTGAACACGTTGTAAGAGAGAAATATCCTTGTTGAAGTAGGGTGACCATATATGGAACCCAAATTCTAAGATTGGTCGCACATATGTTTTATACAGCTTTAGAAATGTATCTGAATTAATACAACCAAACGCTTTCTTAATAAGGTATAGAGTGGTGTTCGCCTTTTTGACTATGCTGGAAATATGACATTCCCATTTCAAATCGCTTGTAATTTCTATTCCCAGGTCTCTTTGAGATTCCCATTTCAAATCGCTTGTAATTTCTATTCCCAGGTCTCTTTGAGATTCAACTGCTTTTAGCTGCGCACCATCTAATACGAGGATAAATTGAAAAGTCGCCGGCCTAGACAAGAAAACAAAAGAAAATCATGTAAACAGTAATTTTATTTTTCAACGTAATCCCCGTCAAGTTCAATGCACTTGGTCCACTTATATTCAAGTGCTCTTATTCCATCCCTATAAGCCCTTTCATACAACTGGTCAAAATTGACATTTGTGGCAACAATCACATCTTCATCGGACTCGTACTTCTTTCCAGCATGAAATTTTTTCAAGTTTGGAAATAAATTAAAATCTGAGGGGGCTAACTGCGGCGAGTAGGGGGCATGGGGTACCAATTCAAACCGCAATTCATTAATTTTTGCCATGGCAATAACTGACTTGTGACAGGGGGCATTATCCTGATGATACAGAATTTTTTTCTTTGCTAACCCGCATCGTTTTTCAAGAATTTTTTCTTCTAGCTGGTCAAGTAGGGTAGCATAGTATGCCCCGTTGATTGTTTTACCTTTTTTAAGATAATCCACAAAAAGAATACTCTTGGCATCCCAAAAAACTGAAGCCAAAACTTTTTCGGTCGACGGAACTGTTTTAGCCTTTTTCGGAGCAGGTTCTCCTTTGGTAGTCCATTGCTTCGATTGCTGCTTCGTTTCTGGTGTATAGTGGTGAATCCACGTCTCGTTCATGGTAATAAATCGTCTCAAAAGATCTACTGGATTGCGTTTAAACACGTCCAAACATTCCTCCGAAACTGTTTGGCGTGTCAGCTTTTGCTCCAGTGAGAGCAGTCGCGGCACCCATCGCGCAGACAACTTTCTCATCCACAAAACTTCAGTTAGGATATAGTATGTCCGCTCTGTTGAAATACCCACAGTATCTGCTATCTCCATCAACTTCAATCGCCGGTCATTCAAGACAATTTTATGAACTTTTTCGATAATTTCTGTTGTGGTGGCGGTTTTTGGTCTTCCTGAACGCGGTGCATTTTCTGTACTGCGATCACGTTTAAAGTCCGCAGCAACCCAAGTTTTAACTGTGGTGTATGAAGGGGAAGATTCGCGTAATGTGCCGTCTAGTTCAGCTTTTAGTTCTTTTGGGGCTAAACCTTTAATATGAAAATATTTAATAACTGCACAAATTTCAACTTGCTCCATGCTTACAGCATGCAAAACCTTAGCAACTTTAACAGCCTGTCAAACAATTATTATTTTACAGAAATTTTTGCTATTCCAGAGCCAGACTGATAAATCTTGAAACAATATAACGCCGTAAAAACATTACGCAAATTTGTATCCTATCTGAGTTAGGCCGGGGACTTTTCAATTTATCCTCGTATGTATACGTTTTTCGGGTTAGCCTTTCCTATATGGATCACTGTGCATTTTGTTGAGTTTAAGTTGAGAAGCCAAGTTTTTGTCCAATCCAGAACTTGTTCCAAATCTTCCTGTAATGTATTTTCCTTGTCCAGTGGATTGCTGTAAAACTTTGTATCATCAGCAAAAAAACTTGATGATGAACGGATACAGTGCTTCAGGTCTGCAATATATAGGGTGAACAGGAGTGGTCCCAAAACAGAGCCTTGGGGTACACCACTTAATACTTCATAAGAATCGGACAGACTAGTACCAATACGAACCCGGAATGTTCGTTTGCTGAGGAACGATGTTCTCCAGTTTAAAAGTTCACCTCTAATTCCAAGGTGCTCCAGTTTGTATACCAATCGTTTTATAGGCACTCTGTCAAAGGCTTTTTCGAAGTCGAGATGTATTATGTCAGTGGGGATGTTTTGGTCGAAGTCCTGTGTCCATCTGTTTAAGCATATTAGCATATTTGATACTATCGAGCGGCCTTTCACAAATCCATGTTGTCTATAAATAACTTGTTTTCAAAAAGAAATGCCAACATACTGTCAGTAATTATACGTTCCGTGCACTTACATACAAGAGATGTCAAGCTGATTGGCCGGTAGTTTATAGCACACATTTTATCACCTTTTTTGTATATAGGTGTTACAATGGCCTCTTTCCAGATCTCAGGTAGCTCCCCAGTGATAAAAGAACTTGTCATTAGCTCTGAAAGCTACGGGCTTAACACTTTGGCACATCCTTTAAGAAAAGGTGCGGCCAGACCGTCAAGTGTAATTGCCGTGTCATTCTTAAGATTTAGAAGTATTTTTTTATGTAATTTCTTTTTGAACACATGGTACTTTCGGTCAAATATAAAAAATTAAATGTTGTCTAGTTTTTCTTTAACAGATGAGTAGATAAAAGTGATAATTTGCAAATAGCTCAGGCGTTACCCTTGACAAAAATAAGGCCTAACAGATACAAGGGAACATTGTAAATGTATAACGCAGCGAGAAGGGCGGTCGTGGCACAGTGAAGTTGAAATGGCAGACTAGAAATATTAATCTCATTTCGCCTGGGCGCGTGGAGTTCGAATCCCAGCGACTGCAATTTTTTTAATTTGCAAATTGATGTAATTTGCAGGAGGGAAGTTCCGTGTAAACCCCTTTATAGATGTTCTTAATATCTTCAGTTCCTCTTTTCTAGTTGTCAGTACTGATCTCCACTTGGTCTTTATCCTGGTGTGTATTGTACGTGATTCTGTGTTTTATGAATGCTACACGTTTCTTAAAAAAAAAGCATTTGCATTTATAAAAATTAGCAATAGGTATATTTGTTGTCAAAAATAATTGATGAAAACCAAATGAGCTTCTTTCTTTTCTGTTTTTAGTTTTTCCAGATTAATTTTCATACTGGCGATTGTTGGTATCACGAATCCATAATATATATTAGCTTCTCCTTTCAGAATATCTAATGCTAAAACCAGTGACTTAGAAACATATTCTGTCAAATACTCCATTTCATTTTTATTCAAGCAATATTTTTTAATTGAAAGCTATCCATATAAAAGAAGTATTTTGTTTGCTAAAATGTGGATTACGGATTCTAACGTGTAATGCCACAATAGCTCAAATGATGACCTAAAAGACGTTTAAACTTACGCAGAAAGTATTTACTAGTTAGAAATATATTTTTTAAGAAATAAAAGTAGTTAAATACTCTCAAAGATATTTAATTACCTTTATTTCTTCAAAAAATATATTTCCAACTAGTAAATACTTTTTGCGTAATTTTAAACGTCCAATGTGTCATCATTTGAGAATATTTAAATACCTTTAGAATAATTAAATACTTTCAAAAATGGATTTAAATACTAAATACTTCGCAAAGTATGTGCAGCTACAAATACAAATACAGCCCATTAAAAAGCATTTAAATACCTAGTATTTAAATACTAAAAAGTATTTAAATAAAAAAAGGTATTTACAAATACAAATACTGCCCAGCTCTGCCTGTACCCCATTCTTCCATCTTTTTCTTGACCTTTGCATGTTACCTTCCATTGCCTTTTTTACGTATTTATCGCTGTCCATTCTTATGACGTGTCCTGCCCACCTTAATCTTTCTACCTTGATCATTGATATAATAGTTTTATTTCCAAAATTTCTTTTTATTTTTCGAGTTGTTCTCCAGTTGTTCTCTTCCCAGACCGGGACTACTACATTTTTGATTATTTTATTTTCAAAAGTTCTTGGCATGTTTTCCTGTTTTTGTATCATTGTCCAAGTCTCACTTCCGTATAATAATACTGGACGCATTACTGTCTTATATATACGAACTTTGGATTCTCTGGAGAGGAGTTTGCATTAAAACAGATGTTGCAGGGCATTAAAGCTTTCGTTTCCCTTAAGTATGCTTGCTCTGATCTCTTTCATATCATTTTCAATATTGATTATGGATCCAAGGTATTTATTTAAAGGTTTGAACTGTTTCAAAATTGTATTCGTTCATAGTTATATATTCATTAGGGTGGTTCTACGTTATACTTAGTGGAAAAAACATTTTCGAATTTTTTTGGTCGCACCCTCTAAAGTCGTTCTAATGCCAAAAAAATAAACCTATAAAAAATTTGAGCCCAATCGAATAATATTAACACGTACCACCGAGCCCCGGAAGTTTCCAAATTGCAGATTTTAACTTAATTCACTTATTATCAATTAATATCTCACAAATTTATTTATTTATATATACAGCTACAAAACAGGCTAAAGAGCCCTATTGTATTGTAGCTTGAAGTAATTAAAATTAAAAAATTAATGAAAATGGCATGCAGTTATATAGTATGTATGATCAAAAATCACTCCCATCCAGCAGGGCAACAGAACACTTCCCAATTCATGAATGCAACCATAACTCAAAAGCAAATGTCAAGTTTGACACAAGCACCCCACGGCCACACTAGATGAAAATAATCCCCGATCACGCTTTAGTTTTTATAATTATAACTATGATTAGGTGAAAGAACGGAGAGCCACAACTGAGAATCAAATATCTAATCCAGAGTAGCATAATGTGAAGTTAGCTAAACCACATGTGCAGAATATATCAACAGTGTTAGACTTTGCGTTATATAGTCGAAGTACCCGATTTATAGGAGAACTAGCTGTAGCCCGCGGCGCATGCCGCATTTAAAGTTTCGCGTGTTAGTACAGTGCCACCAAAAAAGTCCAAAGACCACGTTATCACTGTAATGTAGGCAACCCATTTAACAGATTGGAAAACTAAATGTGGTAGTTTTAAGCCTGTATGACACGACGCTAAATTTTGTGCAAAATTTACTTGTAAATTTTCAAATAAATTCACTGATACATTTTTTTTCAAAAACACAATTTCCTGTTTGCAACGTGTGCTAAATTTGATGTTAAATTTGGCATGCGCACATGCGTAGTAGCAAATATTTTAAGTGGAAACAGTACCCTCTAGAGTGGTCCTTTACATTAAAAAACTTACTTTAGGCCTAATAAGTGAAAATGGCATCTAAAACTTTTTATCAAATTTAAACAAATTCCACTTTTTCGAGTTTAAATTTTCAATGAAGGGGTGAAATATCCAAGTTGATTTTTTTATTACAATTAAGTATGATAGAGCACTCACCATAGCTAGAGCAATAACAGTGATACATGTTTCCTTATAAATGTTTGAAAATTGAAATTTTAAATTTTTTGATAAGTTTCAGGGTTAATATTTCTGGTGGGGCTTGGTATAAAAATCTAATTTTTGCACATAATATACATCTATAGGACACAGTAAAAACTTTAACCATAAACCATCTGCATTGTGAGTTCCACTTCGGAAATGCACCATAATAATAAAAGCGTCTTGCTCAATTGTAAAAAGGCCTCGGTACTGCGACACGCAGATGTGAATGATGCCGTACATAATTTTTATTCAGTGCTTCATTCTTACCTTGATGTTGCTGTTCCTAAGAAACTTAAAAAGAAGTCCACTTTTCCTATATGATTTACAAATGAAATAAAGGTGTCACTTAAACTTAAAAATTCGTTAAGGAAAATTAAAAACCCAAAATAATGAAACAAAAATTCAATACTCTTAACGAAAGGCGCAAGCTAACAAAAATTTTCAGAGATGCATATGTTAACTATATATAAAATGTGGAATCAGATACAGTCAGACCTCGCCGTTCGCGGCTTTGCGGTTCGCTGATTTGATTTTACGCGAGGCACCTTTGTGCTCCCTTTTCTTTGCCGTTCGCAGATATTTGCTTTGCCATTCGCGGATGGAATTGCCAACGTTAACTGTTTCAACTTTCACACACTAACGGCCGGTCTTATGAAGGCCACTAATCTGACGTTAACATTAATTCGCTGTTGAAATGAACAAACGCCCATAAAAATGTGTTTACGAATGAATAATGTGTCATAAGCGCCAACGTTTTGATAAGCTTTTGTTTATTTTAACAGCGATTTAAAGTTAACGTCAGGCTAGTGACCTTCATATGACTGGCCGTAAGTAAATAAAGCAGACGTTTGGGCGGTTTATGTCATGAACACCTAAATAATGTTATTTATCACGAACTTGTAAACACATTTATCGAGCCCATTCCATTGAATCTCTTATTATCAAATCGGACCTGAAATAAATTGTAAAATTATAACTTGAATAAACAAATGGACATTTGAGCTCTAGATTCAAGTGGCAGACTTATGTTACGTATGGAATTTTAGTTCAAGCTTTACTGTCTTCTCAAGCGTTGCTGCCGAAAATTCAATTGAGTTTAATTCTTAAAACACGAAAAACCATGTCGGCAAAGCGTAAAGTTTCTGCTTCAGATTTGCCAGACAAAAAACGCAGAAAAGTTTTCGGTTTTTGAGGTTGCAGAGTATAAATAAATCTAGATAATGGAACCTAACCCCGTTTTTATCATTTATGTGTTTACTTGCGCATCGCGGTTTTGCACTTCACGGTCTTACATTAAAAATAAACAAAAATCTCAATCGTCTGTTACAATCAAAAGCAGGAGCTTAAAGACTCAGAAATAACTGAGAATTTTGCATTGTATTTCCAATCTGTTTATAATCCAACACCTACTGCATACGCAATCGATTACAATAATGAAATTCGTACTCAGAATCTACTTAATTTAAACTGAGTTACACGCGAAGAGTTTTATTTAGCCATTAAAAAACTAACCAAAACGGTCTGCGGTCCTCTAAACATCTGGTTTGTACTGACAAACAAAGAAACTGTGTTTGACAGTTTGAGTCAGTTTTTGTTTTAAATAACTGATTCTAAAAATATTTCAATATAGGTACTTAAAATAGGTAAAAAATTGTTATTACTCAATTTCATTTATATATCACAAGATATATTACTTGTATTACCAAATTAGCCTAAAATTGAATAAAAGATTGCAATTTACTTCAAAATTGTCATAGTCCTACGTTTTTTTTAACATCCAGTAGGTTTGCGGAGAAATTGCATATAACTAAGATTGCAGAAAATGAAATTTTATTTAAGTTATTATGAGATTAATTGAACACGAGTCAATTCAATTAAAATCTGCAATTCGGAAACTTCCAAGGCTCGGTTAATATTGTTCGATTGGGCTGAAAGTTTTTATGGGTTAGTTTTTTCGCATTGGAATGACTTTAGGGGGTGCGACTAACAAAATTCCGAGGTTGCCAAATTAGAACCACCCTAATATTCACCTAGGACTTTTTCTGAATACACATGTAGCCTTTTGCTATTTGCCACCTTAAAAAAATAAAATGTTATCTATTTTCGCTGTAACAGAGAAATACAAGTAATAATTTGCACATAACTCAGGCTTTAGTCTTGACACTTGAACCCAACAAATACAGGGTAACTATTGTAAAAAAGAAAAAAATGGCCATCAATAAGCTTCTTGAATGTAATGCAGTCGGATCGCTCACTTGCGAGGGATTCTTCGCATGGGCTGCTGCCCATCGTTGAAATCTTTGCCTTGCTGCCACTCGTTGAAATCCCTTTCGCAGGCACTGA
Organism: Agriotes lineatus; assembly: GCA_940337035.1. Lineage (NCBI taxonomy): Eukaryota > Metazoa > Arthropoda > Insecta > Coleoptera > Elateridae > Agriotes > Agriotes lineatus. Next base: position 18,282,122 of record OW679202.1, read on the forward strand.
CTTCGAATCCCGTCTGCAATTTTTTTTTAAATTTGCAAAGTGACGTAATTTGCATTACCAAGTATTTTATTGTTTCAGTATTATTAGGAACGTTAAAATATTTTTACTTTTAGTTTCCTCTGATTTTTCAAAATATTTAGTAGGAAATTGCGAAAAAAGTACCGAATAAAGGCCTTGACAGATTTCTAAATTAGGTTATAATTTTTGCCGGTTAACAAATACTCATGGCTAGGAATTTTTATTAAACGTCAAAAATTATAACCTAATGATATTTTGTCAGGTTAGTTTTACATAACTAAACATGATCTACTGGGGATACTTTTTCCAAGGATCATGTCAAATGGAAATTCCTGTAGGTACTTAATTTAAAAGCAGGAAAAATCGAGTACATATGTTAGTTTTACTTTTTAATTAAGTTAACAAAAATATCAACCATCTAAATTATTGAGAAGAAAAAATAATCAGTGTTTTTTTTTGCAACTTGCTACGAGTGCAAAGGTATGCGAGAGCAAAGCCACTCGCGTAACGTGCAAAAAATGAAAATTAAGTTAATAACAATTTATTTTAACTTTAGGTGGTATTACCACATATCAAGCGTGCTTCTCAGAGTCGCGACATTAGTATGTAGGTAGAAGTAGTGGTAGGTCCTGAGATATTAACAGTCATACCAAGATACATACTTGACCAATAAGAAGTCTTTTTTTAAGTCAGTTAAAAAATATGACCGATGGCCGCACAAAATTTCTGTTCGGGTCACATGCGGCTTGCAGTTTGATGACCACTGCTCTAGCACATACTTTGAGTTAAGAACTACAGTTAATGCAGGATTAAAACAAAATAAATGGAAAATATATTTATTAAATATTCAAGTGAAATGTTAACATACACGAAATCAATGAATTATTCATCACTACGCAAATAGAAATTATTAAAGTTATCTTTTTATCAAGAAAATACTAGTGAAGTGTGCTAGACCGTAAATATACAGGAAACAAAAATGTATTGGATATATGTTATTCATTCATAACTGACATTGGCTGATAATAATAGTGATGTATACAGAAAATTTTATGCTAAATTTTAAATAATCATCTGACTGACGATAGAAAATTATGAGCTTATTGGAAAATCTTGCCTCCGTAGTCAAGCAATATATACATTACAAAACCGTTTGATCAAAAACTGAAACGATGCAAAATGACGCCGCAACTATGAATAACAAATGCAATGTTAAAAGCTAGCCAAGTTTGATGGTGTAGTTAACATGATTAAACATTTCAATAGTATACGATCATATCTATTGAAAAAAAACTATTACAAACAGGTTAAATATAGAACATAGAACAAACATATAAAATAACATAATAGATTATATTTGGTAATAGCAAAATTTCCTATATTTTATCTGATTGGTTAGTCTTAACTACTTTAATTTATGTTGCAATTCTGCAGCAGAACACAATTAGCTATTAACAACTGTTACCAATTTTCCTTATAGCACTCACATATCTGACTGCGTGAATATGTCAAAGACAAAACGGCGTTAACATTATAATATTCTATCACATAAATAATTCAGCCAATATAAATTACTTCGGAAACAATTTATCCATGGAAACAAATTAAAAAACAGAAACGATCTAGTAGACTTCAAAAACTTAATTAGTTTTTAGGATCTGGGTTTAGCTTTTGCGGTCTCTCCTTAGACTGTTCCTTTCGTTGAAATATAGTGGATGCAACCAGTTGTTGCACAAACTCACTACGATCGGAACGTATATCTTCTGTCGTATTCGGAGGAGAAAGCTCTTCCAATAATGTAGGTAGCACAAAATTCGATTGAGATGGTGTCGAGGTTGGGGTGCGAGGTGATGTTGGAGTATGTGATGAAGATGGAGTACATGGCGGCGAGGTTGGAGTACCTGCCTGCGACGTTGAAGAGGTGCTTGGCGAAGTTGGAGTGCGCGGCAAGGTCATAGTAGATCCTGAGGAGTCCGTCATAGACGCCTGACTCCGCGCTAAACGACGACGTAGCAGCCTCTCCCGAATCTCTTGCTGTATTTGCATGTGTTGTTGTCCTTCTGGAGATGGCATGCTTGTGCTCGTATTAATTGGATCGACAGAATCCTACGATGGTGGACACAGTGATGATAAAGCAACAGTGCTAAATAAAGAAACCACAAATCAATCGGTTTGGTCAATATAAAACTAATAGTAACGTATGTTAAAATTCAAAATAATCGCTTGCATGGTGCGTAGGCATACTGTAAATGGTAAGGATATTTGAATTATTTTTAAAGTTTTCGAAATGATATATAAAATATAAATATAATGTCCGTTCTAAAACTATTTAAAAGTCAACTTTGTCCTATTATTTCTAATTAGTGTTTGAAATTAAAGTAGAAAAATCAAATAATATTTTAGGAAGTAACGACATGACAGGGAGAACAAAAATATACCTTCTTTAAATATGTATAATATTTCAGATTATTCTATTAAAATTATATACGTGTACTAATATTGTCAGTTTTTCTTATTTTTGGTTGGTTCTTTGTTTTTAATTTAATAAGTCATTCCTTATTTTTAATTTTCAATAAAACAACTGCATTTAGCTCCAAGCGTAGCACGGCTTGAGGCTATGTGCTCGCATGCACAAAAGTAGGAGGGAAGGGGAAACATTTTTGCCATTCTCTATAGCTTTGTGTACCTTAAAAAACAATACCTGGTTAACTGTCATTTTGTATCTTGTCAAGTTAATTTGGAATGTTTTGCCTCCATTAGTACAAATCTGTAGATTTTATAATTGATTTAGTAGAGTGTTGGGTTTTGTGATACCGAGTTTCTGAAAATAGAGAAAATTGAACACCGAGCAGTGATTAAATTTTTGACTAGGAATTGTTTTACTGAAATAGGTAAAACTTTGAAAACAGTATACTTGAATGTTTTCTCATCAAAATCGATGGTTCGTAAATGGGAAAATAAGTTTAAACGTAGCGGAGAGAACTTCTTAGATAATTCAAGGAATGAAAAACCTACAACTGCACAGAACTCTGAAAGTGTAGCCGAAGTGCAAAAATTAATGATGGAAGATAGGCAAATTACTGTTAAAACAGTAGCTAACACTGGTTAAATCAATAGGCTACTGCATGACATTTTGCATATGAATAAGGTCTCATCCCGCTGGATGCTTCGAATGTTGACATCTTTGCACAAATGGGATTGAATGACTATGCATTTTTCGTCTGTGCCGATGCTGACAACAAAATCGTCACTATGGACGAAAGTTAGGGCCAATCACTATGACCCTGTCAACAAACAAGGCAGCATGGATTGGTGGCATTCCAACACTCCACTTCCAAAGAAGTTCAGAGTGAAACCATCGGCCGCTGAAGTGATACTTTTAGTTTTCTGGATTTCACGTGGTGTCTTATCGACTTTCTTAGCCAGGGTCATATCTTCAACTGTGACTTGACCTAATTGGAGAGCTAAATCAAGATTGAATACCGTGGACGACCGCGAAACGGAGTACTACTCCTACAGCATGACACTATGTCGCCGCACAAATGCATTGCAGTGAGATCAAAAGTGGCCGAACTGGACTTCAAAATCTTTCCACACTGAATCATTGATGGGCCAAGTATGTCGATTTGGCAGGAGACTGCATATAGAGAAAGCCTATGATGTTTTTAAAATTTTAAAATTAAAGCATTAATACTGGAAAATGACAAAAAAATCCCTTTCCCTTGTATTTTCTACATCTAAAATGTATTTTAAAAGTTATATAACTTATTTTTAAATACAGGTTTTGTTAATTATTTATAGTGCGAGGCAGGCAAAAATTTACTTTAATTATTTTTAATAACACAGTTTGTACAATAGGATTGAAAACAATTTATGACAAGGCAGGTCTGACGTGTCACTAATACTTGGATTCTCAGACAGAAAAAATAAATGAGTGCAACTATTTTAACTAGTAATAGAACTCGCTAAACTGAACACCTTCTCTATTTATAATTTTTTTTGAAAACGCCCTCAAAACTGAGTTAAAATTCAAAACAATTTTACTCTAAAAATGCATACCCGCCTATGGAATAATATTTTAATTTAATGGCGCAAAACACAAAAACCATTTCTTTGATATGCAAACCAACAAAAACTGCATAGGTACTGATAAAACCTTTAGGCCCTGAACACACGGAGATTCCGTATGCGAGATACAGTATGCGGGATACAGAATCTCGGTCTGTTCAGACGCGGCGACTGTATCTGAGATGCAGCCTTCAGCCACTTGCGAGAACAATCCAGTGCCATGCTGTTATGGACCTAGCATTGCTGTGCTTTGTTTCTGTCGAATTAATCTGGATGTGTTGTATTCAAAGACAGCTCTACTAATGTAATAAATTTTTAATTGTCAAATAATGTACGCTCCATGATCTTTGTACAGTAACGAAACCACTGATTATTCGATTTAAATACAAGTTGAAAAAAATCTGCTACGCCTATGATATGATATCGCGTGTTCTGGCTCGCAAAAGTATGCACGTCCAGGCCCTGCACATACGTCGAATCTGTATGCGAGATTCCGGTATCCCAGATACAGAAAATACACGCGTTCAAGTGGAGCTGTTCACACGGCATTCAGCGACGCATACAGTATCGGGCTGCAGAATTTCGTTATCTGTGCTATTCGGCCGCCAGCGACAAATTCTGTATCTCGGATACCGATTTACCATTGGAGCATATGGAGCCGTTCAAACACACCTACTTTTGTGAGCCTGAACACATGATATCATATCATAGGCGTAGCAGATTTTCTTCAACTTCTATTTAAATCGAATAAGCAGTAGGTTCCTTACTATACAACGATCATAGAGCGTACATTATTTTACAATGAAAAATTTATTAGCTTAGCAGAGCCCAATCCCTGTCTTTGAATACAGCACATCCAGACTAATTCGACCAAAACAAAGAACAACAATACTAGGTCCATAACAGCACGGCACTGGATTGTTTTCGTAAGTGATTAGAGGCCGCATCTGAATAGACCGCGGTTCTGTATCCCGCATACTGTATCTCGCATACGGAATCCCTGCGTGTTCAGGGCCTTAGTTCACATCTGGTCACCAACGTACCTTATCAATTGAGGTAGGTAAGTTATTGACCGCATGCTTTTTGTGCAAGAACCTTTAACTTAAGGCGCGTTTTCACGGGTCGATTGGAGTCGAATGATTATTGAATCGAAAGCAAATCGAACTCAAATTGAATGTGTAAACCAATTTGGATCAAGTTGTTTACAAGTTGTAGCGGTAAGAATCAACTAGCCCATGTAGATGCCACGGAGTGCTGTGTGATGAAAAACACGTGTTGATTTGTTTCGTTTAATAGAATTTTATTAACGGAACAAATCATTTAACATGGCATAAAAATGGACAGAGTAAATTCTTAGAAATCGTCCATTCTCAGATGATTTCGATAGTTCTCTGGACCTTCTAGAACTAAACTCTTTCAGAAGCTAATTTGATGCACCAAGGGCATCTCTTATCAAAATCCACTTTCTTAATATTTCCTCTTGGACTGCACAACATACTATTTGCACTCCCACATTTATTATTTCACTTGACGTCATTTTAAATTTGAAACATCGCTTCAATGCGATTGCCTGGTGTAAACCTTTCTTCATGTTCGACCTAGTTGAACGACCCAAGCCGTTCGATTCCAATTCACCCATGAAAACGCGCTTTTAGATTTGCTTCACAAGCAGCTCGTCAAATTTAGGGGAGATAAATGATTCAGAAAATATGCGATTAAATGAAAAACGATAAATAGAAAAGTTGTTCATTTTGGTGCTTCTCTCAGGTGCATGCTTTCAAGGGAGCAGCCATCTTGCAACCGGTTTCCTGATTATATTTCTACAATGAACAACATACTTGTCTGCGCAGTTAGCGAAAAAAGCAAAGCATAACATATCTGTAGTTCATCAGTGCATTACTTGATTTATATTCTTTAGAGCAATATTAAGGTTACTTTTTGGCCTTGCCTTGTATGAAATACAACTTTCATTTTAAAATTTTGCAACACGGACCAAATGTTAGAAATTTTATTTTAAAATTATTTAAAAATCAACTTTGTCCTCATGTCTAATTCGTGTTTGAAATTAAAATACATAATTCAAGATAATTTTTTCCAAAATAACGTGACGTGGAGAATAAAAATGTACCTTCTTCAAAAATGAGCCATAGCAAGAAAGTTACCTAGTTAGTTATTGATGTCCAAACTGGTTGCTATATTCAAAAACACTAAATAAAAGATGAGGTATAGATTGGAATATATTGGAATAGCTATTAGAAGCTGTTATTTTGAATGCGAAATGTGAAATCAGTGTTAATTGTCATTTTAAGATCTATGAAATTATTTTCCAAAAAGGATTTCAATGCATTTTTTACGTCTTAGTTGTTTAAGCTTATGAGCTTATACCAGCTTTTAAATAAGTAGACAGCTTAATAAATAAATCAATGAAATTCCGATACACTAATAATTTTTTTAAGTTGCTGTTCATTCTAATGGGTTAAACCTTTTACTTCTTTGTTGAGAGACATCCTATTTTTATAAGCCTTATCTGCACCAAATATACTTTTTCTAAAGATCTTCTTTATATTTAAATTTTCGCTAAATAATATGCTCTTGCAAAAACTTAAAAAATTTGAGGTTATGTTTAAACGTGCCATGTAGTCAACAAAAACTTAACCTTTATAATAATTCAAATAGTTAGGAATCATGATCGTGGCACTATTTGAATGCATAAAAAAGACATAAGCAATAAATAAATAGATGTTTGAGACTTTCGCGTTTACTCGAATGAGATGAAATTGTTCAACACTGGCCGTAATAATTGTGTAAAGTTGTCGTTCATTCTAATGGGTTAAAACTTTTACCTGTTTATTGAGACACCTTAATATTCATCAGTCTTACCTGCACTAATTAGTTTTCGTGTAAAGGTAATTTTTATGTTTAGTTTAAACTACCACTAAATATGAAAACAGTTAACAATTTCAGGTTACGTAGTAAACAAAAGGGGATCAACTGAAAATACAGGGTGTTTAAAAAAGGGTAACAAACTTTAAAGGAAGTTAGTACTTATGCAAATAAGTCAAAATATTTATGGTCTGGAAATACGTTTTAAGGGATACAGCTACGATAAGGGTAAAAATAAAAACACATTGCTATGAGTAGATTACGTTTCTGAAGTAGCGAATTTCATTCTTTACGTTCACTTTTCTCCAAAACTACTGCTCAGCGATTCCAACCAAGACTACCTTTTTATGTAAAAAGTCTAACCGTCAATTATCTAACCAGAATTAATTAAAATTTTGACTGTAGAAAGTTGTGATAAAATATATCTCCCGACTGTTGCATAAACTGCTGCTTCTGAACCACATACCAAATTTTTTAAAATGTTATTTAATTTAGTAGAAAAAATTGCGTAGATATTCCAAATTGCATCAAATTTGCTTCAACTGTATGTTGATTACATGAAGGTCTTGTTTTTCTATTACTCGTCTCAGGGCTGTAACTTCCTTATGACGCAATTTCGGGGCAGTGTTCATTGAAACTTTTTTTTTAACTTTGATGAGTGCTATACGTTATTAAAATGTCAAAATTCATTGTTTAACACTCTATATACAGGATGACTTCAATAGTTATGCATATATTTTAATTGGTAACAGAGGACAGTAAAATAACATGATTAATCCAATGTTTCTTACAAAAACTGGTAGTTTCTGAAAAAAGTAGGCCAACAGTTTTCTAAAAAAAAGTTTGAGTGATAGTAAGTTTGAATAAATGTAATAATTTTAAAAACCATAGTAGCTTGTTTTTACTGTTTGTGTTAACGCCATCTTTTTGAAAAATACTATAAAATAAATCTTATTTTATTGCAGGTAACGAATTTTTGTTGTCAGTTTTTAACAAAACGTACTTTTTCAACTTATTCGTCTTAGTCTCCATTTAAAATCCTCTTGATTCATGGGGTCATGTTTCATAATTTAATAGCTGCTTGCTCAATATGAAAAATTTCAGTGGCTCTCAAATAAGTTAACTTCATTCTGTTTCTTAAAAACAATAGACATTTGTATTAGCTAATTTTATGTATCTTGTATGCTCTTAATGTGTACTATCACTGTTTGTATAACTTTTAAAGTGGCCCTGTATAAATAACATGATTGGAAAACAACCTGCTCGAGGTTCGTCTTTTGTTGGTCGAGTTAACAGTTGTACCCATACACGTATTCCAGAAAACATTGGGCTAACCAAATATATAAATAATTAGGGATGCGCCGAAGCGGGTATTTTCTGCATCGGCCCAATACCGAATACGCATCCTAAAAATTGGATGAATATTTTTAAATGGGTTTTGCAGTTGGAGCTTAGCAATCTTAGAGGTGTGCTGTATGTGTGTTAGTCCGTGTTTGTGCGTTAGCAGTTCCGGAATCTTGCGACATGGCGGATAATGAACAGGCTGGGCCTTCGGGCTTCAATCTGCGGCGTTTTACATTATTCGGCTATAGGCATGTGGCAAATGATATCTGATAGGCAGCCAACGTTTTAATTGTCAAGTTTTGCTCAAGGAGCAATGGGTGCAAAAATTTCGAATGCAGCACAACAGAAGAGCAAACTGCAAATACTTGTGGGGGTTGTAGAGGTTACTAACATCGTGTCGATGCTATCCCAAAGAAAAATAACTTAAAGGTAGGGGGGGGGGGTTTGAGGGATAAAATTAATGAAAAAGAACAAGGTGAGGTAGTTTTTTTACATTATAGATACGAGGGTTATTTTTTTGCAACGTCGGACTCAGTAAGACTGTATGCAATTATCTAACCTCATTTAGCTTGTGGTGTAGAGGCTGATGCTTTATACACTTGCATCTGATGGTACTATGCTCAACTTGCCCCGAATTCGGATTACAGAGTTGGGGCTCGCCTTTTGTGCTTGCCAGCAATTATTGTGTGCAGTGTGTGTCTTCATGATGTGTTGACTTTGTTACTCCATCTCTTAGGTCTGTGGTTCTGAGTAGAGCACACTTAATTTGGTGCCCCACTGTGAATGGTCTCACCAAGTCCGATTCCAATCGGCTGCGGGGAAATTCTGACCACCACGGGATTCAAACCGAGGGCTTGCTTAATGCAAGCCTAGCGCTTCCCACTGCGTTATGTGGCTTTTTTAATTCAGTAAGAATAAGAAACAAAAATGAATATGAAACATTTATTGTATAGTAAATATAGGTACATCTCTCAGCTACATTTCTACATAATCCCCATTTTGATAACGACACTAGTCTTACCGTGGCACAGGTTCACGTTGATTTTTAGCTTCTTCTTTAAACTTTCTGCACTACTCTTGCACACAGTCATGGCTCATAAACTGTACTTGTCAGACGATTCATTTTGGCTGAATGTTGCCCTTCAGAGTCTATATTTTTAAACAGGAGAAAGCGAATTACGACTTACTGCGCCCGCTAAGTCTGAACTGTGCTCCTTAAGCATTAATTTTATTCTTCTGGTTGAAGTCTCTAACCTGAAGGTAATAATGCAGTCGAAATTCATTGTCAAGAGAGTACAGTTCATGAGTGACGGCTGTGTGTGAGAATGGTGCAGAAAGTTTAAAGAAGAAGCTAAAAATCAACTTGAACACTTGGTTGAGTGACCAGGCGGCAATCTTCTTTGAGGACATGCAAGAACTTGTACCATGGTATGACAAGTGCCTCTATCGAAATGACGATTATGTAGAAATGTAGCACAGAGATGTACCTACACTTTCTATACAATAAATGTTACATACTCAATTTTGTTTTTATTTCTACCGAATCGGAGGTTGAAAAAGAATAACCTTCTTATGTAATTCCAAAAATTATTTCATAACTTCCTTTGGAAATGCAAACTTCTACACGATATCTTATTAATAATTAATATTTATTTAAAAAAGGGTATAAACGATATTATCGATAATATTATCGTTATTTTTGCCCAGCCTTAGTACCTGAAATAAACTCCAATATTTTTTATTTATCATAAGGTTCTAATATCTCCCAACGTTTAACTAACATTTAATGTCTTCAATTTGAAATATTTTAAGTGCGTTAAAAATACATTAAAAGAAAACCTTAGACTACTTAGTATTGTGCACTTTTAATATACAAGTAGAAGTGGTACAAATGCATTTGGTTACTGCTAATATTCATTAAATATTGGAAGTTTAAGCAAACTGCTTGTTTTTAAGTGTCGTTTTTTAGGTATAAACGCCTGGTTGTTTCTACTTTTAAAAGTGATCTTAAACATGACAGACCACCTGAAAATAATAATTACAGTGCCTTAACGCACATGGCGAATTTTTGTAATTAGATAAACCTACTCTTGAAGGTTACTTGCAGGGTAGTAATAAACCATTCATTGCAGGGCTTAAATCATTCATTCACTGGGATTGTTATTGAGAGCAGTTGGGGAAGCCCACAATTTGCAATGTGTCTAATATTGGAGTTCAGTTTCAGTTTGGTTTCAACTTTACCCTGATCATAGTATACAGGGTGTTATGCAAATGAGTGCAAATATTTTAACCAGTGATAGAGCTCACGAAAATGAACAACTTTTCTATTTATCGTTGTTTATTTAATCGCATATTTTTTCAATTCTTTATCTCCCCTAAATTTGACGAGCTGCTTGGTAAGTAAATCTAAGTGAAAGGTGAACGACAGAAGTATATTAAAACTGCAAAGTTCTTGCACAAAAAACAAGCGGTCAATAACTTACCGACCTCAATTGATAAAGTACGTTGGTGATCAGATGTGAACTAAAGGTTTTATCAGTACCTATGCAGTTTTGGTTGGTTTGCATATCAAATAAATGTTTTTTGTGTTTTGTGCCATTAAATTAAAATATTATTCCATAGGGGGGTATACATTTTTAGAGTACCTAAAATTGTTTGGAATTTTAACTCAGTTTTGAGTGCGTTTTTGAAAAAATGGTAAATGGAAAGTTGTTCAGTTTAGCGAGTTCTATTACGGGTTAAAATATTTGCATTCATTTCCATAACACCCTGTATATCGTATCTCCTGTGTACATTTAAAAATGCCGAAAGTATAAATGTTTTAAAATAAATGCCTAATTTTACTGGCTATTTTGTATTGTTATAGTGCCTGTTTTTAAAAAGTTTAGTGTGAACTTCCAACCTTTACTCATCATCCTCCGGTCTTAGATTTTTTCTGTAAATAAAAACATTACAGTTCAACCTAAATTCATTGTAAACTGTTAGAATTTTGATAAAGCAAAATCATTTGTTATTACGGCATTTGTTAGTGAACAGTATCTGAAACTTACTGAATGTTCAAACACTAACAAGTTGTTGAAATTTTTTACGTTATTCTTTTTTAGTGTATCGATGCAAGTGTACCTTTTATTAAAGCCAAAAACACGGAATGCCCAATGTGGTTTAACAGAGAAGTAATACAGCTGCTTCAATTTAAAAAAATTCTTTAACTAGTTGGTTGACTGCTCATGACACGAATCCGCGTTATATGGAATGCTTACAATGTGCTCATGGTGCGGATGCGCTAGTTATGATATTACTCGAGCGACGCGGATCCGCGTCATGAGCAGTCAACGTGTTAAAACAATGTAAATTGACTTATCACTTGACTGAATATAATCGACTTAGGGCTTTGGTCAAACATAAAACTAGAGTAGCTTATAGTAATTACATCAAAATGACCGAAGAAAATATATCTAATGATTGTAATAATTTTTGGCCGTTTGTTGAAACTAAAAGGAGTAAATTTAATTCACCTCAAGAATTTGCTGAGAATGAAAATATCATTAGTAATTCTAAAGGTATTGCAAATGGTTTAAAAATGATTTGAAATCTATTTTGAATTCAGATAGAGTGGATACTTTAGTTTTAAAGATATTATCGCAAGCAGCCTTCTAACTTGTGAAAGTATTTCTGTAGAAGTAGCAAATGGGTTTCTCCTTCTTCTTTCTCTTATCCCTTAATACCAAAACAGCGTCGGGTATTGTAGTGTTATCCATTCCCTCCAATTTTTTCTGTCGGCTGCTGTTTCTTTTACGTATTCTGTTGTGCCATGTGACTTTACTAATTCTTCCACTATTTTTTTTTAATGTTTTTTTGGCCGTCCCTGTCTCTTCTTTCCTGTTGTCTTCGCTTGTAGATATTGCTTAGTTTTTCTTCTCGCGTCCATTCGGAGTACATATCCATGCCATGCTAGTTGTTTCTTTTCTATCTTTGTTTTAATTGGTTCTTGCTCCATTTCCTTGTATACCGTTTCATTTCTCCATCTGTCTAATTTACTTATTCTTTTTATCCTTCTCAGGAACTTCATTGCTATTGCTGTTAGTTTTCTTTTATGTTCTGGTAGTGTTGGTTGAACTTCTATCGTATATAAGATCGGGATTACTGTTGTGTTCTACATTTGTTGCTTTGTCTTCTTGCTTATTTCCAAATATTGTTTTATTTATAGAATAATATATATTTGTTGCTTTCCTAATCTTATTTGATATCTTTGATATCTCCATGTCTATCTTGCCATCACTACTTATGATCGAACCCAGGTATTCGAAAGTTGTTAGTTTTTCTAAGTTCTTTCTTTTACAGTTAAAATGATGTTGACTATTCTGATTGTTTCGGTTTATCTGTATTGATTTTGTTTTGTTTTCATGTATTTCCATTCCCATCCTCTCAATTCTTAGTCTTAGTCTTTAGTGATGTAACGATGTTCCAAAATTTTCTATTACTTTCTTTATATGCCCTTCGCATATCCTCTCCAAATTCCAGTCAGCTGTCTTATTTTGCGTCAGCTGTCTTATTTTGCTTTTTTCAGTTCTTCTTTTGCTTCTCTTCTTTTTCTTATGTATTCTTCATCTTCTTCATTTTTTTTTCAATAAATTTTTTCCATGCTTTTTTCTTCTTCCTTACTTTCTGTTGTACTTCTTTAGTCTATCATCTAGTTCTTTTAAAGTTCCATGATACTTTCTTTTCTCAACACACTTTTTTTGCCACTCTTTGTAACGTTGTTTTAAGCATTTTCCACATCTCATTTATTGTCATATCCTTTTTCCCATCTCCAAGCTTCTCTAGTTCTTCTTTCATTCTTTTCTGGTATTCTTCTCTTATTTCGCTATCTTGTAGCTTTTCAACCTTTAACATTTTGTAGTTTTTGCCGTGTTCTTCTTCCGGTTGATTTATAATTACGTTTGCTGTTACTAGTTTGTGTTGTGTGCTTATTTTTGCGTTTTTAATTGTTTTTACTTCTTTTACTAGTTTTTGCATTTGGCGTGTGTATATTATACAGTGACCACCAAAAAGTCGGCATAATATGGGAATTTTTTTTATATTTGATGTACCTATCAAAAAATTTTACGTCAATGATTTGTGCTTGTCTAAAAACCTATTTAGCCTCTGTCATTTTTACTTATTTAGAAAATGGAGTTTTTCGAAATTGTCTAAATCGGAAAAGTGCTATTTTACGGAAATTAAGTAAGATTTCAATGAGATTTTTTCGATTCTGTTATTTTTAGCTAACTGGACAATCTCAAGGCCAGAAAACACCTAATTTTTTTAACTTTAGCTAAAAATTAATTTTTTAATGTGAAGACTAAAGATTTATAATTGGAAAAAAATATATAAAATGTTAATTACTTCTTTATATTTTTTATTATTTACCGAAAAGTAATAAAAAAAGTAAAGTTCCGAGCACTTCATTCCATGGAGGAACATGGCCTGAAACAAGGTGAGTCAGGGTCGCTGAAATGTCTCTTTCCGAAACCTAGTCAATCTGGCACACCGCTATCGACGTACTGGGTGATGTGGTTAGCATCACGCCTTCGACGACTGCCTTACTTTCCCTACTTTCACAACTGTGGTTTCGGTACCCAATTTTTAAAGCGACTGGGTGGGCCACCCGCCAGTTGCCAGATGTCGGGATTGAACCCGTACCGTGGCACTGCAGCCTGACGCCCTAACCGCTCCGAAATGCTGGCGATACCGAAAAACAGTATGTTTGCATAATTTTTGCGTTTTTTATGGAAGGCGCTTTTTAGGAGAAATATTTTTCAATTGTAATTAATATCTATTTAGATGGCTTCTAGAAACTCTAATCTAGCCCTGTTAATAAATTACTGTTAAAAAATCTTGTAAATGTTCTTTTATAGTTGTCTAAATAAGACGATTTTTTAGAACATGTAAATTGGATAAAGAAAAATCCTCATTTAGACAACTGTAAAAGAACATTTATAGGATTTTTGTAACAGTAAATTATTAACAGGGCTAGATTAGAGTTTCTAGAAGCCATCTAAATAGATATTAATTAGAATTGAAAAATATTTCTCCTAAAAAGTGCCTTGCGTAAAAAACGTAAAAATGATGCAAACATACTACTTTTCGGTAAATAATAAAAAATCTAAAGAAGTAATTAACATTTTATATTATTTTTTTCAATTATAAATCTTGTCTTCACATAAAAAAAAAATTAATATTAAAATGTGAAAATTAAAAAATATTTAAAAAATTGAAAAACAAATTTTTAGCTGAAGTTTGAAAAAAATAGGTGTTTTTTGGTTTTGAGATTGTTCAGTTAGCTAAAAATAACACGCACTAAAAATTTAAATCTGACTTAACTTCCAAAAAATAGCACTTTTTGGATTTTGGCAATTTCAAAACTCCATTTCTAAATTTAGACATGCACAAATTATTGACGTAAAAAGTTTTTTCCATCACTCAACAACAGAATTTTAATAAAAGATAAGCTTTTATAGTGAAGAAATTATGTTGGTAGTAGGCATAAGATAAAAGCGATTTTTGATATCACACATGAATCAATGGTTTACAACATCCGTGTTTAAAAATTTTAGACTTGTACGAAAATCTATATTTTTGTATATACTATTTCTAATCATTATAATCAAACACGGGTATTAGGTTATACACATTTGAACATCCAATATTTCAAATAAAAGCGTATTTAATCAAAATATTTATTTACAGATTATCAAGACAGTGATAGTGATCGGGAGTATGGGAGAAGAGATGTAGATTCGCCGTGGGATCACAAAAGTAGTCGGAGAAGCAGATCTCGCAGTCGCGACCGAGATCGGTATCACCGGGATAGAGACTATGATTCGCACAAAGAGAGAGAGTATCGTAGAAGGTCTCGCAGTAATTCGCGGTGGGAGAGAAAATCAGAAGAGCGCAAAGCACGAGATCGAGACAGATGTTACCGAGATGATGATAGGGACAGTGTAGATAGGTACGATTGGTATAGCAGTTATCATTTCATGGGCAACTCAGAAATGGACACTAGAAAACTCTACTAATTATTCTGTGCATATGTAATGTTAACAGTGAGCGTAGCCCCAATGGAGCCGTTATTGGTGCTAGTGGGTCAGAAATCATTGGTTATAAAAGTCAGCCACCAAACAATACCATTATGATACGGGGGTTGGCGCAGCACATAACTGAAAACGACGTGAGTACATAACTAACTATATAAAACTATTTTACAAACTAAGATATTGTACGTAGATCCGCCAAGATATTATTCACTGTGGATTAATGCCCAAGGACATACGACTGATCCGGAAAAAAGATACAGGTAAATATTTTTTCTACATATATTTTGCTTGGATATAAGGTTGTCCTTAGGTCATATTTGTGCATTTTTGGCTCGTAAGGCTTAGGTAATGCCATTGGTGTCTATTGTGCTGTTTAGGTGCATCACGCGGTTTCGCCTTTGTCGAGTTTTCTACCCTAGCAGAGGCCACTCGGTGGATGGACATGAAACAGGTATCTTAACATTCAGAAGGATCTGTTAAGCCGGTACAGTTTTACAAGGTTTACAACTTTTCCGTGTGAAGTTACTACACTTATTTAACACGTTTTGTTGACGATGACCAAATTTTACTACTTATAACATATTACAAACCCAGTTACTCATTTTGGCATGTAACGTTATACAATTGTCATTAAATTTGTTGATGGGTGAGTCATATATCTTTCTATGTTCTTCGACCCACTGAATGTTCTACCGACTATAGGTACTTTAAGAACAATTTTCAACTTTTAACTTAAAAAATTTTAGAACCTTTACAACCTAATAATATAAAGACAACTTAGTCTCATGAAACAAGAAACTTAGAGTGGGGTTGCTATCAAAGTTATTTAATTTGTAAAGAAAAAACTTAATTTTTCAATCAGTGAGTATTACGAATTAACTCATTTTAATATAACATATGTCACATTTTATTATAATTTAATTTGAGTTTTCACAATTAAACAAACTTAACAGCTTGACATGCACTTTCATTATTATATGCAAATATATCACTTCTCATTGTGTCATAAAAATATACAAAAACTTTCGTTTTAGCCATTCGTATTATATTGTAGACTACCATTTTTTACTTTCCTTATTTTTAAGACTATTTCTATTATTTACTGCATTATATCGGATACTTCTGTCACAAATGTTACCTTTTATATATGTATGTAGTTGGAATTGATAAAATTAAAAATAAGTATTGTTCTTACCTTATTAAAGGTGTCCATGGACAAAGTTTATGTTAAATTTAAAGCACTACTAATTAAAGCAAACTTGACAGAAAAATCACTTCATTAAAAGCGTATTTTTAAAACTTAACTACAAATAATTTTCTCACATTTATGCGGTCGTCATTGGGTTTTCCCCATATGTAGTTACGATTTAAACTAAATCGAATTTTTAAGAACCGTGGTATATGCATTTATAGAGCATTATAAATAAATATAATATTATAAATAACCCAAAGCAAATTTTAGGAGTACCCAAGGTAATACAAAGTTAACCAGTCAAAATTTTCATCAAAAAACGCCGCTGAAATTTATATATTTGGATTTTCTCAATATTTTTATAAATGAGATAGAGCAAGTATTTTTTAATTTTGCAGACAAACATCAATGTTATTAGTTTTTGGAGAACTTGTTGCTTTAGTGGAAGTTAAGTGATCGCAAATGAAGGCAAGACATAGATTACAAGTGGTCAGAAGAAATTATAACAATTGTATTACCTAACTAAAAAAATATTTATTCGAAGGTTATGCAGGACATTTAAGAGTAGATGATATATGTTTATATTTTACAAAATACAAAAGTTATCTTTTGCCAAATTGCATTGCAAGATATTTGAGGTAAATAGGAGAGAAAAAATTAGGACAATAATGAGACAGCCTAATAACAAACGCTAGAAACTTAAAATTGACACAATTTTGCAACAAGAAGTCCCAAGGTTCATTTGGGACCATTGGTGCCAACATAATGACTGCATATATTCTAAAAGTTCTGAAACTGTGATACGTGTACCACTGGTAGTATGTGGACACCAGTAATTTTGAAGGATATAAAGTATGATCAAAAATTATTCTCATCTAGTATGGCAACGGAATAGTTCGTAATTTATGAATGCAACTATGTTTATACTTATATGTCAAACTTTAAATTTTGTTTTTAAGTGATTTCTAGTTACATTCATAAATTAGGAACTATTCCATGGCTATACTAGGTGAAAATAATTTTTGATCATACGACATATTGTACGGTACCATCGTTTTCTCAAGCAACTAAATCTATACGTATTTATCTTTGCCTCAATTGCGCTGCCACGATAGATACGTCAAACTGACATCAGGGCATCTTGTATTTTCAATTAATTTCAAAATAATGGGAACACCTTATGCATTGTCAGCACCATCCATCAATTAAGTATTTTTTTGCATAGAAAGTAACACAATTTTTATGTTATTGAAATTGTGAATTGTCAATTTGACAGTTGTAAATTTTGCAGTCCTTTTTGACAAAATTTCGTGTTACAAGACATTACCATGGAAAAAAAATTGTGCAACCCATATGAAAGCATATTTTTTTCACTATTGATTGATACACTCCGGCTTCATCGTCAAGTGTCGAAACTCCAAACTCAAGAAAAAAGCATTTCTTTTATTATTTGTTGTTCAAATATAAGTTTTTGCATTGCGATGAAAGTAATATTTTTTAACAAAAAACCATATTTGGTGGTACGTAATTGTTCATGTAGATATTTGAGTAGTACGTGAAAGAAAAGGTTTTAAAACCCCTGTTCTAAAACAAGTGTTGTGAACTACATAACCCAACATTTTAAAAGTGTCTGTACAATATTGTATGTACAGGTATGTGTTTTTGCGTTGTAAATTATTCTGTTGATCAAAAATAGCACCGACTTTGTAACTAAAAGAATTTTGCAAACATTTCATTACTTTGACAGCTATTAAAGGAAATTTCAAGGAAGCAAGAATGAAACAATTTAGGGCAAAAATGAGATTGGTTATAATAGTATTTACTCTTTAAAATATCTATTCTAGCTTTTGTTGACAACAAAATGCTAATTTATAAGGAAAAAGGTTCTAGGTATGATAAAGAACGAGCCAAAGAAGCCATAAATATAAATAAATGAGGTTTTTTATGTTACTCCGATTTAAGCTTTGTATTGTACAAGTATGAGTTACATTTTAGTCCTGAAAAAATTACAGCATATGAGACGCACCTTAATTGGGCTTTGTCTTGCCTCATAGCAATGTAATATCACTGTAAAGCCGGCCACAGATACAAAGATAAGCGTGTGCATTTCAGGAGTTTTAAGTTTAGAGTATGTACAAAATTTCTCACGATTTATCAAAGCATGAACATTGTTTGATGGCAGTGGCGTGTGCTTGCATTGTTAAGAAGAAATGAAAAAATCTGATGAAAAAGAAACATCCCAAATGGATGAAAACGTAGCTGTTAAAGCGTAATGAATAGTAACATGTAGATTTGCTTAAATAATTGAAATTAGAAGCTGGTGATTGGTTTAACAACCTCAGGATGGATGAGGAAATCTACCTGGAATCTCTGAATACTGATAACACTGGATAAAACTGCTAAGTGCACAATTTTGCATCATACTCGTAGGTGTTTTCTCGTGCGTTCTAAACTGTGTGGGGAACAATTCAAGCAGTGTCAGATAGTTTTGTGAAAAACTTGTTGGAAAGTGCTTTTCAAATAAATCTGAAGGTTTAAACCACAGATACACACACACACACACAGAAACACACACACAGCGACACACATACAGATACACACACACACCGACACACAGTTACACACACACAAAACGACGCACAGACACCAGGGTATCTATCAACCTAGAATTCCTGGAAATCTCCGGGAATGTCAAAACTGGCACTTGAAATACTTGAAATTCCTTGAATTTCTTTATCCTTCTGGAATTTCTATAACATTTGCAATTGTATCAAATTTGTGACTTCGCATTTAAAAAATATTGTTTCCTGTAAAATATGAAATTTAAAAAAATCACGTGATTCACATTTGACCGGGCAACCATTTTGCTCGTTTACATCTTACGCGTAAGGCGTGTAAAAAGATATGTGTTAGTGTCGTACATAATATTAGTAACTTTAATTTATGCATGGTGTTTGTGGTGTAATGTTGACAACCACAACGTGCGTCAAGCTAACAAAAAAATGGCGGAGTAGTGTGAAAATACCTGGAATTTGATAAAAATGGTCCTTGAATTCCTGGAATTTTCCTGAAATATTAAAATTGTATATTAGTAGACACTCTGAGACACACGCATATCGACACACAGACACAAACACACCGGCACGATGTCCTTTTCAACTTCTGATAAAACTCTTAAGACGGGGTTAAGCAACCTTAAAAATGATGTGTCTAGATTAGTATCACATACTATTGTAATAACTCGACTTTCTTTTTAGAGCACAGTGTAATTACTAAAGCTTTAGCGAATAAAGTTAGAAAAAATTAGTTTCTAATGATTTTATCAGTCTTGTAGTAGCTATACTGAGACGAAAATGTTATTATTCTACATTTTTCAAATTTTTAATGTGTAGATTTTCATTAAAAGTACTACATTAAACTTCTTTACTGCCTGCTTTACCATCACTGAATTGGCTAAAACGAAAAGTTAATATTAAATTTAAAGGTCAAATCTTTACCGTGTTAGAACATTTCTGTTAATTTATTTAGAAATAATACCATTAGTAAACCTGTAAGTGTAGTAGAAAACCGTAACTACAGAAGAAAGACATAGCCAAATTATTACTCCTGCTGTATGAAGCCAGCGTCTCTTTTGTGAGAGGGGTAGTAAGAATTTTAGAAGATATTAACAATGCGGGTTTGTGTTTCCAGGGTGTTTTGATGCTGCAAGACCAGTACCGCGCTATCATGCAGTACAGCATTCCAAAAGAACTATGCCAGAACTCCGAAAAGCCTCCATCGCATAAAGCTTCTTCAGACTGGTTTTGCATTAAGGTATATTTTATATTGTATAGTTGCGTTGTAAATATCAAAGTTTTTTTTTTTAGTGTGGTGCTCAGAATTTTAAAAGACGAGATAATTGCTTCAAATGCCATGCTTCTCGTATGGAAAGTGAAGAAGGAGGTAGCGGCAGTGATGAAATTTGTAATTACGTCACGAAAAGTATGTTTCATGCATAGCGCACATGTTTTAATTATAAAATGTTCTACTTTTAGCAATAATGCTGCGAAACTTAGATGCTTTAACAACTGAAGATTCGGTAATGCAAGTTTTAACATCAGTAATACCGGAAGTGGCAAAAAAAGTTTCCGGGGTATGCATTGGACGGGATCCTCTCACTTCAACGTCTAGAGGCATTTGTTATTTAGGAACAGAAAGCACTGTCGACGCACTAGCTTTATATGGAACTCTAACAAATTTGTCACCGCCATTAAGTATAGATGGAAAAACAGGTAAAAATGTTACTCGCATTTTTATATATTGTAAGATAAATTTTAAAATATCAGATTGTATTTGTTTTTTAAAATGTTACTTTTCTTTTCGATTAAAATAGGTTTTGTGTAATCAGTGTCACCATTTACACTTCTAAGTTTAATATTATTTATTATAATAATGTTACGTTTGAGGATGACAGTTATGTCTGATTTAAATTGACGTTATTTACAGTTAAATACTTCAATGACACTATTAGTGTCTAGCAGTGTTTTCAGATTAATTATAAAAATTCATTCATACCCTTTGTTGTTATTAGAGTGCCTAGGCGTACAAGATCAATTAAAATGTTGACGTATTTTGCGGGTTAATTGTAGTTGTTAAGCTAAAGAAAAAAGGTTCCGCGAACAAGATCCAGACACACTTCATTAAGGAAGTACAACCTGATGATGAGAGTGGACTTTCTGTCCTGTAAAAAATCAATTACTTATAATAAAAACAAATTTTGTAAAGCAATAGTTTTATCAGCACTATAAAATAATGACAATAATCCAGATCGCCAGTGTTTTAATTGGTGTGGGTTATGGAGTCGCTACTGTATTTTGCTTTTTATTGCATTTTTACATTCCCTCTTCATTTCCACTCAAAAAGTGTCTTTTTATTCAAACTTGCTGGAATGCTTCGATAATTTGGATTTCATACAAGAAAACGTAACTCAGATAGTCATTAGTTTTTTGAAGATAATACATCAGAATTATAAAAATTTCATTATCGTAAAAATTTATAAATTACTTTTAAGTATTTTAAAAAAGCTGCTACTTGCACATAAAAAAGAAAAGTAAAATTTTTTTTGATAAAACTCATTCTTTGTCGGTTTTTTACTTTCGACAAATAATATGTATTATAGCTCACTCATGCAAATCGATGGTTGAATCTGAGTATAATCAGTTTACATTCTTTAATTATGTTTAACAAGTTGAACAGATAAGCGTAGGATAAGTAAATACTGTACGATAAGTAAATACTGTAATGTTATGATCACATTACCAGGTTTGAAATAAATAGGAATAACGATTTTTGTAAACAATTTATTATTATTATAAACGCAGAGCAGAGGACAGGCTCTATGAAGCTCTGATTACAAACAATACTCACAACTTGTAACGCTAAACCATAATTATATAGAACAACTTATATCTAGATGTAAAGTTATAATCTAATTGTTAGAATTATTAACAAAAGCGTAAAGAAAAATGTCGATTCTGTTTTTAAATGTGTTGATCGTAGGAGCGTCGACGATATCGGCAGGTAGACTGTTCCACATATGAAATACTCGGTTCACAATAAACGATCTTCGAGCAGGTAATCTTCATAACTCTCTTTTTAACTTCAAACGGTGGCCTCTGAGACGGTCATCAGTATTAAGTTTGTAGAGAGAACTAACGTTACAAGAGAACAGTCTATTTAGTGCACGAAAAGGAATAATTAAGTCACTTTGAGAGCTTCGCATTTCGAAGGTGGTTAAGTGTAGAACTGCAAGCCGTTTGCAATATGATGGTCGCAAGCGACCATATGGTAGGCGAGTTGCTTTCCGCTGTACATTTTCCAATAAATTTCTATCTCTAATTAAGTCCGGATGCCAAACAGAACCAGCAAATTCCAGAATGGGACGAACATATGTACGATATAGTTTGGCAAATGTAGTTGGAAAGACGTTCTTAAATGCTTTATGTAGTATATACAGAAGCTTATTGGCTTTTTTACACACATCTGAGATGTGTTTAGACCATGATACGTCGGTGGTAATGGTTACGCCTAGAGTGGGTTGGTTTTTCCTAAATGCAACACTACACACTTTGTGATATTTAAAGGCAAACACCACTCATTACACCATACTGATAGAGAGTCAAGATCATCTTACAAAACAGTTCGTTGCTTCACTGAACCGTACAGCTTGGTGTCATCTGAATAATAGGAAGAACTGCTACGCAATATATGTGGAAGGTCTGCGATGTACAATGCGAATAGGATGGGACCGAGCACCGACCCTTGCGGAACACCACTTAGCACTGGTTTAATGGCAAATAAACATTCTCCAACACGAACGCAGAGTGATCGATTCTGCAGAAAAGCCTGTATCCATGACAATAGGTTACCGCGTATACCACCCTGTTCAAGCTTGGCAGAGGGAGTGAGGTACCCGATCAAAGGCACGAGAAAAATCCAAATATATGACATTAGTGGGGGATGCATTGTCTAGAGCCATTGTCCAATTATTAATGCATTCCAGGAGATTGGTAATTTTAGATCTACCAGGAGTAAATCCATGTTGTTGAACAGGTAAAATATTTTCATTCAACAAGAAAGGTACTACTCTGTCCACAATTAAGGACTCCATAATTTTTGCTGTAATTGGCGTTAAACTAATGGGGTGGTAATTATTTGAGTCTAGCTTGTGTCCCTTTTTAAATATGGGTGTGACCAACTGCACTCTTCCACGAATTTGGAAGTTCATGTTCGGCAAAGGATTTTTGCTAGAGGTTCAGAAATAACATGCGAACAAGTTTTCAGCAACACAGCATATAGATGATCAAGGCCTGGCGCAGTAGAAGACTTCAGTGCAGATAATCTGTCTTCAACTAGTTTAGGAGTAAAGTTAACATCGGTTAGGCTCCTGGTAATCTTCGGAAATCGAATAGGTGGCATAACAAGGTTAGGTACATCAGAATAGGCAGATAAAAAGGTATCGGCAAGTATATTTGCACATTCGTGTCGATTTTTTGCAATTGTTCCGACACTTGACGTAACTAAAGGAACTTGAACAGTAGATGAAAGGGATGCCCGTACATATTTATAAAATTGCTTTGAGTTCTTGGAATTGGTGATTTTATCTTGTAGTTTTTTTTTGCTAGATCGATCACTGATAAAAGGTGGTTAGAATACTGTCGATTGTTATGGTAGTCTTTCATGGCTTTTGTTTTATGATACATATTCCATAAACGCTTTTTAGTCAATATCATTGCGAATATCTTACTTTCCAGCCATGGTTTAATTAATTATAACTTGTCTAACGCATACAAGTACTTTTCTGTATTGTATAACTAACTGATCCGGCAAACGTTGTTCTGCCCAAAAATAATTTGTTTTTGTACACACATCTTCTGAATATGAGCCAAATCAGACCATAAATAAACATTTTTGTAAATATCTCAACTCCAGCACCACCTTGCAGGTCCATTTTTTGTAAAAATATTTCTTTCCACGTAACTAACATATATTCTGAATATGAGCCAAATCTGGCCATAAATACAATTTATCAAAATATCTCGACCGCAGCGCCACCTATTGTTAAAATGGTTGTTCAGAAACCTTTGCGGGCGTGCGCACAATAACTCACCATAGTTTCATAGCAATCGGATGAATGGTATAGGAACGCATAGGGGACAAACAAAGAAACATTAATTTATATATATACGTATACAGGGTGTTCCTAAAATAATCGGACACCGATTAATCATAGATTCCTTACATCATAATAAATTGATTAAACCTAATATACCTTAGTACAAAGTCCTTTCAGTAAGAAGTTATAGGGCCTTGAAGTTCAATTTTTTATTTTTTTATTTTTTTGTTAATTTCCACAAATGTAGACATATCGATTTGAATTTTGGTGTGCATGCTTACTATAATGTACTGCATTAATAACATTTTTTTCATAAATTAGACTTGGCTGTAAGAGGCACTTTACTCATCTTTGAAAACTTTTTTTAACTCTTAACTTCGTTATCTGTAACATTTTTTTCAAATTTTAGGTTATTATCTGAAAAAGAATTAAAAAGCACAAAAACAATGTACTCTTAGTTCTTAAGCCTAAAAGCAACCGTTTTACCTTAAAATGCTCATCAAAGGTTTTTGGTTGTCATTAAGACGTGCAATTATCAAGTAGCCATGATCACAAAAACAATGGTCATCTAGTAAAAAACAATGATAAATCAATTAATGACATTAGTGACATAAGAATTTGTTCTTTTATGTTTAAGAAAATGCCGCTACGTAACGAATTCTCCAATGCTGAAGGGTTCGTTACGTCGCAGCATTTTCGTAAGCACAAAAGACAAAAAACTGATGTCACCAACGTCATTAATTGATTCCTTGTTGTTGTTTACTAGATTACAATCATTACCCATTGTTTTTGTGATCATGGCTACTTGATAATTGCACATCTTAATGACAATCAAAAACCTTTTATAGGCATTTTAAGATAAACGGTTGCCCTTACGCTTATGAACTAAGAGTACATTATTTTTGTGCATTTTAATTCTCTTTCAGACAATAACCTAAAATTTTAGAAAATGTTACAGATAACGAAGTTAGAGCTAAAAAAAGTTTTGAAAGATACGTAAAGTAATCCTTACAGTCAAGTCTAGTTTATGAAATTTTTCTTATTAGTGCACTACAAAATAGTAAGCATGTATATCAAAATTCAAATCGATATCTCTACATTTGTGGAAATTAACAAAAAAATAAAAAATTGAATTTTGAGGCCCTATAACTTCTTACTTTGTACTAAGGTATATTACGTCGAATCGATTTATTATGACGTAAGGAATCTATGACTAATCGTCCCATTATTTTAGGGACACCCTGTATATATAGATTTCAATTTTTATATATATATATATATACAGGGTGTCTCAAAATTGACGCCCGTGCTTCTGGGATTTGATGCAGGGGGCTAAAAGAAATCGAAAATGAAGAGTGGAAAAATTTCCAATTGTCATCTGTTATCGACTTATTGATGAAAATGTAGATAATAACTTCTATCGCCCGGTCGCTCCAATTTGTTGTGTAACATAATTCAATAAGGTGGATATGGCGATGTTAAAGATTTATTAATCGTTCTGTCGTATTGAGTATTTCCTTCGGTTTTGTGTGCTTACCTTTGTGAATCCTGAAGATGTCGTAGCTCGCATTCACGCTGCTGTGGCGTTAATTGACGAAAATATGCTACAGAGCGTTCGTACTTCAATGATAAATCGTGCAAATGTTTGCCTTGAAGTAGGGGGTAACCTATTTGATCACATTTTGTGACAACAGATGTGTAAAATAACTTGTTTTCAAATATTATTAGTATTTAATAAAGTTTAAAGTTTATATTTTAATTTTTTGTTTTAATTGATAACTAGATAACAAAAGACAAACGGAAAATTTTCCACTCTTTATTTTCAAGTTCTTTTAGCTCCCTGAATCAAATCCCAGAAGCACAGGCGTCAATTTTGAGACACCCTGTATATATAGATTTCAGTAACCACACTTGGATGAAGACTGTAATTATAATTAGCATCGTAATGGAATGCCCTAATATTTCCAGTCTGGCTTCCCGTTGCTCGACTGTTTCAGATGAACGGGCTTGAGCAGTGCGTGCTCAAACGGTTTCCAGTCTTGCTACCCGTTGCTCGTCTGTTTCTGAAGCTCGTGATGCCATTTTCTTTCGTGCTTGAAGTGTAGATCGACCAATCGCCTGTAGTTTGGGTGGCATAATTGATTTGACAGCGAAAGTAATGCTTTGTGACGACTATTACAAATTCACTTGGAAAAAGCAAAGAAAACGTGTATGATATATATTATCTAATGTCGACCGGCAATTGGAATTTCACAATCAACACCACTTGTTATGTCACACACGAACTAAACTGTCGCTGTTTGTATTTGATTCAATTCAATTCTGCATTCATACACCGTAAACAATGGTTGTACTAATTCAAAAACCTTCGCGGGCGTGCGCACAACTTACCAAACTTACCAGTCGTTAGTGGGGTTGGAAGTCCTCATAAAATGTACAGCGATGCCTATAATTGGCCTAACGGCTGTTGGCTGAATACAAAATAAACAAGAGAGGAATATTCAGAGGAATTTTTACAAAGGACAGAACCAAGAGAAACAACCGAACTAGATTTACAATGGAGCCAATTAAAAATTAACATAGAAAAAGCCAAAAAAACTATCGGCTTTAAAAAATCAGAGAAGTTAACAAAATAATGGTACGAACAACAATGTAGAGAAGCAACGGTAAAGAAGAATATAGCAAGAATGAAGTGGTTGAATACAAGAGAAAAAGTAGACCAAGACCAATATAAAGACGAGAGAAACATAACAACAAAACTATGTAAGCAATAGAAGAAGGAATGGATAAACAGGAAATTAGAAGAGATAGAAAGATACAAACAAAAACTCAACATCGGAAAACCAACTGTGAAATCACGAGGGATGAAAAATACAGAAGGGAAAATGATGTATGAAGAAAGCGAAGTGAAAAAATATGGAAAGAATACTATCACAGTCTACTAAGTACAGATAACCAACAAAAAAAAGCGAAAATGTAAACCCCAACTCTAGAAGTTCAGGGTGCTATTAACAGCACAAAAAACAAGGCACCAGGAAGTGACGACATTGTTGCTGAACTACTAAAATAGGGAGGTAAAGAATTACACAAACAGATCCATACATACATACATACATATTCTGTAGCCCCTTATACCGTTTAAAAAGTGTCGGGGTGCCGGGCGCACCAAGCTGCTGAGAGTATGTGCTTTTTTTTTAAATTCGGTGGAGGTACTTGAGGTAGTGGAGCCTATCTAAGCTAGAACACTACGCCCGCTCTTCAGATGTTCACCCAACCAAGTACTGACCAAGCAGACTGGAGCTTAACTTTTACAAGTGCCGTGAGATGTGCAACACCACTTAGCCTTACTGCCAGCCTACAAACAGATCCACTCCCTGATATTAGAAGTATGGGAACAAGAGATGTCGAAAGAATGGAATAACGGAGTAATAATCCCTCTACAAAAAAGGTGACAAAGGGGACTGCGCAAACTACAGAGGTATAACCTTATTGAACACGACATATAAAATATTCTCAAGAATTTTAAACAACAGACTAAAGTTATAATATGCAGAACGAATCACATGTAACTAACAAGGATTCAGACCAAGTCGATCAACCACCAATGCTATCCACATAATGCAACAAATTTTGGAGAAAGCAACAGAATTCGACATAGACTTATACTTCGTATTTATCGATTTTAAAACCGCCTTTGACTCTGTAGATAGGCAAAGAATGCAGGAAGTGCTGGAAGACCTTGGTATCCCAAGCAAACTAGTAAATTTGGTCAGAATGACACTGAAAAACACAGAAGCAGTTGTACAAGTAGAAGGAGCATATACAGATACATTCGAGATAAATATGGGGGTAAAGCAAGGAGATATAGTATCAGCCACATTATTTAACCTAGTGCTTGAAGGTATAGTCAGAAGAGCAGACTTACAAGGTACAACAATTAGTCGCGGTGCACAGGAAATAGCATATGCAGACGATTTAACGATAATTGCCCGGTCCAGAAATGAACTAAGAGAAAAAATCAACAGCATAGATACGGAAGCAAAAAAGTTGGACCTAAACATTTAAGAAAACAAAACCAAGTACATGCAGCTCAAAAGAAATAAAGAAAACATAGGAAATGCACTACAAGTAGGAAGTTACAGTTTTGAAGCCACAGACACATTTAACTATCTAGGCACAATGATCAGCATACGAGCAGAAGGAAAAGTGAAAGATCTCATTCAAAAGGGAAACAAACCTTACTTCATCAATAAACCACTTCTTAAAAGTAAAAACTTTAGTAAGGCCACTAAAATTAAAATTTACAAAACACTGATGAGACCAATTGTAACCTATGCAACTGAAACAGTTGCACTAACAAAGAAAGAAGAAGAAGAATTGAGATGTTTTGAAAGGAAAATCCTGAGGGTAATACTATAGAGCGTCTCAGGGTGACAAGACAGCGTGGAGAGAATAGGGAATGCTTTTCTTATGGGAATGTCGCTCCGACGTTGCCAGTTCTATGCAACGGGCGATGTACGTAATTGTTTTGTTCATTAACTTGTTTGAATGCCACGGACAAAACGTACCGGGTAATGAGGGATTATAGTTAAGCTGTCTCTATTACAATAGCCGGATTTGTTTGTCTGTGATCGGTGCGTTTTTTCTACAGAATACTTTTGTGGAGACATATGGCATCGCTGTTTGTTGCTGTTTGCCATAAGGCCCTGTACTGTCTAGTCACCCTGAGACGCAGTATAGGCCCAGTTAAAATGCAAGATAATGAATCAAGACAAATGATCAACCACGAAATAGATAAAGAAATTAAAGGGGAAGACATGGTACGGTTCGTAAAAGCGCAACGGTTAAAATGGCTAGGTAACATCATGAGGAGCAGCCCTGATGACCCCATAAAACAAATTACGGAGTGGAAATCCTTTGGAAACAGAAGAAGAGGCAGACCTCGAGTTACCTCCAGTAAGAATCTGTGAAAATATGAAAATAGAGGAGTGATCCACCTCCAACCAGGATTGTGTATCCTTCGTCAAAAGGGGCTATAATCCCTCGGGATTTAGAAGCCGAAAAAAGAAGAAGAAGTTGCTATCTGCAATCATCTCTCAAGTTTGAGTTCTTCGAAATGGAAACGCTTCTGAAGAAAAACCACCATACTCTGTGAATCATCTTATAAAAAGCTTCAGGTACCTATAATGAAGTAAGAGCTTTGATCATGGAAAAACATATCTAATAACAGGGAAAGTTCTACAAAAGTTATTACTTTGCCCTTTGTTGTCACTTCTTTGAATCTTGATATTTGACGGCACTTTAAAAACAGATATTTCTGTACTTTAACAAGATACTAAACCAATATCAGAAGTTTCATCACGATTTACCATTTTTAATAAAATGTGCAAAACGTTAATTACACGTCACATTATATTTGATGTTTGCCCTCATTCATTTGCCATCTGGTGGAGCTGTACGAGAACTAGGACAAAATAAACGTAAATGGTGGGTTAGGCGGT
Source organism: Agriotes lineatus (assembly GCA_940337035.1). Lineage (NCBI taxonomy): Eukaryota > Metazoa > Arthropoda > Insecta > Coleoptera > Elateridae > Agriotes > Agriotes lineatus. Next base: position 18,311,858 of record OW679202.1, read on the forward strand.
TAGAGTGTGAAACGTATATAACGCGTGTTTGCCATGGTTTTTTTTGTTAGACGATATACTTGTAATTTTTAATTAAATCGGGTAAACTGAAATCAAAACTACACACTATACACAACACAATCGTCCAGCCAAGATGAACTCCAAAAATGAGGTTATGTTAAGCATTTAACCTGATTTAACCAGTAGTTTGATACATCATTCAAATGTTTAGTAGGTTCGGCAGTCCATTTCATCAAAATTATAAGAATAATTTTATTTCGCAAGTTTTTATAGAAACATTTTATGTGACGTTAGCAGACACTTAAACGTATATTTTGATAACCTCATTTATTTATAAAACTGTGGATGGTCACATCATCCAAATCCTGTTAAAAATGTTTATAAAAATTTTAATTTACAATGGGATGTGGGCTTTATAATTAATTATTTGTAAGTTTTATTGAAGTTCTCGCCAGCTTTGTTGCTGTATTTCCCAACAAAGTGTTTTTTTTATATTAGGGAGTAGAATCAGTTAACTTCCTAAAATATGTGTAATTTTGAATAGCCTTGTTTAAAATTTTATACGCTCTAACAAAATTACTAATAGCCTTGTTTAAAATTTTATACGCTCTAACAAAATTACTACTTCTGGCAAAACAACAATATTGGGTGTTAGGTTTTTCTGTTTTGAATTCTTTTTTTCTATTCAATTTTCATGGTGTCTTTTTTGTTCTCCGTCTTTGTTCTTCCTGTCTGCCTTCCTTTTATCACTCTGACGTTACATTAGTTTTAAATTATTGTGCATTCATGTCCTGCTATTTGATCAAAATGACTCTCTAGCTTGTGTAAAACCAAACTAAAAGAGGTATGGCGTTGAAACTTCATATACAGGTTGTCCGAAATCCGTTTTGAACATAGGAAATTAATGAGTGCGACAAGGAAAACATAAACAAAATGAGTAGCAGGACAAAGACAGAACGTAATCATGGCTAGCTAAATTTTTAAACTAAAGTTAAGTCAATAAAACAAACAAACACTTCTGTCAAATATTTAGCTGTTGTTAAGAGTATAAAGTGAGGTTTAAATATACTATTGTTTACTATTCACATAATTATTTTAATTATTTAAACCTCATTTTATACTCCTGATGACAGATAAAATATTTGACAGAAGTGTTTGTTTGTTTCATTGACTTAATTTTAGTTTAAAAATTTAGTTAGCCATGATTACGTTCTGTCTTTGTCCTGCTACTCATTTTGTTTATGTCTTCCTTGTCGCACTCATTAATTTTCTATGTTCAAAACGGATTTCGGACAATCTGTATAAGTTTTGTGTACTATGTAGATGTGACGGCAAGCTTTTGAAGAAACACACAGACAGACAGACAGACCAATGAAAAAAAATATGTTTTTTGGGATCAGGGGACTCTAAAACGTGAAGATCTGTTGAAAACTCAATTTCGAATTTTTGGGGTGAATCCAATACTTTCTTTATTGTAAAAGGAAGTAATAATGGATGATCCACTTATGACAATATTAATTACTATAGTGCTAGAAATTAACAGAAATCGATTGAAAGGAAACAGCAATTCACATCAATGCACAGAAGATAACGGCAAAGTGAAGATATTTAAGGATGAAGAAAAACAACATCTTTCTGTAAAGTTGATAGCCAGGTACTTAGAAGTTGCAAATGACTGTACATGGCAATGAAGATAAAGAGCCGTATAAACACGACCAAAAACAGAATTAAACTGAAGAAACTGGAGTTGTGAAACTATATCTTTTGTATTGTTTTTCCTCTTGTTCTTTGGCTTTTAGTTGTTTTTTTACTTCCTTTTACAATAAAGGAAGTATTGGATTCACCCTAAAAATTAGAAATTGAGTTTTCAACAGATCTTCACGTTTTCGAGTCCCCTGAACCCAAAAAATTGTATGTGTGTCTGTCTGTGTGTCTGTCTGAGTCTGTCTGTCTGTGAACAAAATATCTCAAAAACGAAAAGAGGTATGGCGTTGAAACTTCATATATAAGTTTTGTGTACTATGTAGATGCGACAGCAAGCTTTTGAAGAAAATCGCATAACCGGAGTAGATGTTACTCTTGTAATTTTTCAGTTTTTTCGATTTTCTCAAAAACAGTTCTAACGATTTTTTTCAAACTTCACATTTTTATTACATTTTTAATGTGTATTGAAGTGAAATAGGTGATTTTCCAAATCAATACTTCTAAAATGGGTGTCTTTTTTTTCTATTTTCTTTATTAACTCCTATTTTAAATAGAACACCCGGTATATTATTACAATTTTGAATTCAGCTTAGAATTTTAGAGAAAATTTGTCTCTTCAACTAACTCTATTTTGTACTGCTCTTGTAGAATTTGTAATTTTTGAAAATTTTTGACAAATGTTTAAAAATTTAAAATCAAATTTTTGGCTAATTATAAGATCACCGTAAAAGGAAGTTGTGTGCGTGTATCACACCAGATTTTGTATATACCGTCTAGGTTAGTTTCTCTTTCAAAAACCTTTTCTAATTCTGCTTACCAACTACTGTGTTTCTAATGCCTTGACGATGGTGCTATGACAAGTCGTAATTCTACAAGGTGGTCCTTATCACTTGCCGAGAATGAAGGATGTGATTTTTCAGATTATTTCGTGAAGAAAAGTTTATTCGAACCTTGGTTTTAAATGACTTAGTTTCTGAAATACATCCTGTCCAAGTTTCGAAGTCATGGTTTTCAAGTGGAATGAGAAACACGAACATTAACTTTAGAAAATACTTGAAATTTTGTTCAAACAAAATTTACAAAACAAGGTACCGAAAAAATAACAAACACATGACAATACACGTTAGATATGACTCCAGTTGCACCCATATTATTTTTAAATTTTTAAAACTGGTAAAACTTCTCTTCATGGAATAATCTAAGAAATATTCTTAATTTTTCAAACATAGTGATGAACCACCCTGCAGATAAGACAGTTTCCAAAAACATAGAGCATACATGTTTGATTTGTCTGTGTTTAATTAATTAAATTAAAAGGTTGTCGTCCTGCAGAAGACTCAACTTTAACTTTCAAATATTTATTATTTCTAATTGATCGCATTTATTTATGACTTTTTGATGTGTAATGCAATAAGTGTTTTTATTGTTTACAGTTATTATGTCGTACTGTAAATACAATATGGGCGACACGAAGAAAGCTCATGAACAAGCAATAAATGCGGCCTTTCCAAATGCTGGTCAGCCCAGCATGTATTCCTTAAATGATGTTGATAGTTTAGCAGAATATTCAGCAAGTCGTTATGCTAAAACTGTTGTCGAATACCAACAGTATTTTGAGTACTACAAAAACTACTTCACTCAACAAATTACTGCCGGGAACTCGATTACTCTCCATCAAGACAATCAGATGGATGCTGCCAATGCCGCGGCCGCAGTGGCACAATCAGCTATTCAGCAAATGAATGCAAATAAAACGTTTTATGACACAACGCATTTGGTTATACCGAATGGAACTGATGGAAAACGCTATCGTAAGTAATATTTAAAATTGTTTTTGTCTATAGTGTATATGTTTTACGTACACTAAATCAAGTATCCCGTAAATCAATATTGATACCTCTGTATTTCTTAAAGGTAGTTCAACTAAAATTTGAACTACTGGGAGGAATAATACTTTTTTAATAGTTTTTATTTCACTTACAATATCTTAATCCGTTATATTTGCAGCAATTCCAGATGTCTCAAAGTTCACTTACGAAAAAAGCAGTGGCTACCATTATGATTCTTCAACTGGTTTGTACTATGATCCAAATTCCACTTATTACTGGAATAGCATTATTCAAAAATACTTATACTACGATCATGATAAATTAACATATTTACTTGCACCTGTGTCCTACGAATATACTGGGGTACAACAACCAGCAGAGATCACTGCTGAACCAGAGACGAAAAAGCCAAAGACAGAAAAGCAGGACAAAGTGAAGGTAGCAAAGAAAATTGCCAAAGATATGGAGCGTTGGGCAAAAACATTGAATCAAAAGAAGGAGAATGCAGTGTACCGTGCCAACACAGAAGGTAGTTCTAGTTCTCTTGGTTCAGCCGGTTCTGCCGATATAGGATATTCCGTGTTAGAAAAGAAAAATGGAAGTTCGTCGTTAATCAACTGCACCCCAAATTTCAAGACGGAGACGCCTCCTCATGGACTTGTACATTCTGCTCCCTTGGTAGCTGCGTATGGCGAAAGTGAATCGTCCGAAGAAGAGTCGCAAATGGATGAAATGGAATTTTTAGACTTTACAAAATTAATTTGTAATCTTTGCAAACGACAGTTGACTTCCGCTGAAGCTCTTGCAAAACATGCAAAGCTCTCTGATCTACATAGAAAGAATTTAGAATTGCGTAAAGCAAATTCTAAAAAGAATGACAGTAGTGCAAAAGTGGTATATCGCGATAGAGCGAAAGAACGTCGAATGAAATACGGGGACACGGATGAGCCGCAACCGAGTAAATTAAAAGAAAAATACTTAAAATCCAGAGAATTGGCAGACATTCCAGTTGCTGCATCAGTTGCTGAACCGATTGGTTCTGAGAATGTAGGAAATCGCCTATTGCAAAAAATGGGTTGGACAGAAGGACAAGGTTTAGGAAAAGCGAATCAGGGGCGCACTACAATCATACAGGTAATTTGATTATGGCGGATTGTTATTAATTATTGAAAATGTGGCAAAACTAATTTTGGCATTCTGTCTCTTATTAAATCTATGTAATGTCACATAGTTTATCCACTTATACAGGCATTACGTTGTTTTAAAAAGATAGGCGATTAAAACACTATTGATGAAAAACTAATTAATTGAAAGTACACTAAAAACTATGTTAGCTGCCCTATTTTACAAATTGTACAGTTTTTAAGTTGTATTAATATTTTATGAATTGTTTGCACTTCTGATACCTACTATTAAAAACAATTCAAACATTTAGAGCCCTTTCAAACAGAGCCACCGTGATGGCATAACCGCGGTAGCATCACTTGAAAAAGCAAGCCACCACTGATGATACCAGTGTGAGTTGTATATAAAACCATCGATGTTTTTCTGTATTGATCACTACCGCATGAAATACTACCAAGCGGCTGTACTTCGGATTTTGTATTATTCCAATTTAAAATAACAGATTGGACTACCACCGATACGAATTACAACAACACAGATTTACTACCGACTGAAGCAAATTTGTAAAATTTGTCGCCGAACCTAAACACTACCAAACGAAAAACTACCGTACGGAGAACCACTGATCCGTTTGACCCCCGCGAGATTCGAACGGAGAACTTGCTTAATGCAAGCCTGGCGCTTACCCAACTGCGCCACGCGGCTTCTCGTGATACAAGTGTACTAGACATAATTTTGAATTGATATAAAAATTTTATCAAAATGTCCGACTACCGGTTTCACCGGAAATGGCACTAACTTTGATATTTTAAATCGATCACTCTGTGTTTTATTTATTATAGGCACAAATGTAGCCTTTAATTTTGTTTATTTTGGCCCCAAGATATTGTATTTTATTATAATTCATCACATTATAATCTTAACGCACTGTTAGTTTTAACAATGGTTATTTTTGGTACAAGTGTGTTAGCAGACTTCAAGTGTTAAAAGAAAAATTTTATGAAAAAGAAATATTTACCATTAAAAAACAAACAACGTTGCTATGTTACATAATCACAAATATAGTCGATTATTTATAATATATAACGTTGGCTTTTTCCTATGTACATCATTTCCGTTTTCACCCTGTATAAATGAGTTACCTTTATTATGCACAGCATGTCCATCAGCAGGTTCTGTAAATGTATTAAGATTAGATGGGAAATTCCTTGAGGTACTTAATAACATAGAATATTATTAAACAAGCCAAAAATGTAATAAGTAAAACTCTACCTTCAGCAATTTCTGGCCTTCTGCCACTGCCTCTGTCTCTGGCTCTGACTCTAAATCTACCCAGGGCTTCTTTTCCTGTCTTGGTAACTCTTGAGCAAGGGGAAGTGGACGAGCCATTGATGGCAAAACTGCAGCAGCAGCTTGTTGAAGCTGTTGATCCGTCTCATTGATTAAATCATCCTCATCTAAAAAAAACGTAATACATTCGTGTCAAACCAATATTTTAAATAATTAAATACTTTGTTTCATACTGTCATTTATTACGCCAAAGACATCTTGGAAATACGTGTCAACGCAGTGACCAAACCTTAATATAATAAGAAACCAAATGTCGTGAGCTGTACACCTCTAACTTTCCTCAAAGGAGTTGCAATAATATTGCTCCTACTTCTACAATGAATTATTCTTCTGCATACCTGTTACACATTGTCAATACAAAATCAAGGTTATTAGGTTAGGTTTTGCGTCAGTTTTGACACAGACTGACGCAAAACCTAACCTGATAACCTCGAATTTGACATAGACTTACAGTGTCACCGACAATACATTTCAGCATTGCCAACTGATTCAGGCTATCCAGGACCTGCTGCAATTGAGTTTTTAAAAAAATCACGTGGTACCACTACCCGGTAACGTTTTAGGCACATTGTTTTTATTTATTTTTTCCACATCTCATAAACGTTCTAGAAAAATATAAATTATATATTGGACCTACATCAATGATTTATAGTATCAAATGTTACCATAAAAAGTCCATTCATAAGGCGCAGCAGATATCCATGGTACGACTCTGAAAAGTTATTTATGCACAGTGGCTTGCCGTAGGTCTGGTCCAACTCTTTCCATCCAGAAACTATAAAATACAAGGAATTTTTAATGTTGATCAAACCAACATTAAAATATCGGTGAAAAGTAAAACTATAAAAATAAATACCCAATATTTGTTACCCATAAGACACAGAGATTTTTCTATTAACTTATTCAGAAATTTTATTCACGATAAAACTCCCTGCGTCTTAGAACTCCATATGCACTTACCAAAATTTTAAATATCTACTTTCTTATACAGGGTAGGTTTTGGCAAGTGCATTTTGAGTTTGAGAAGATACAGAGGTTTTATCCAGAACAATATTTTCATATAAACTGATAATACAAAAGTTTTCCGTATGTAACCGAATTTATACGAGTCAGTGTATATACAGTGTGTCCCCCTTTCTCACTTAACATCTCTGTATATTCTAAATTTTTAAGCATAATTTTGGTCTCTTATATACCCCCACGTGGACTAACTATTTATTTGGATTATTTCCAGCTTTGCATGTCCGCATGCTATGATCAGTTAAAGTCTATCATTGCGTTCAAAGTAGGCTCGATTTAGTTTCAAAATATTACTATATCTACATACCCTGTCACATATAAATTTTTATTACAAAAATGAAAAGAACACCTTTTAGAAGAAATAGTCGAAATATAGTTAATACATAAAATGTAATAAAACGTAATAAAATTACTTTTTTTACATAAAAATGCAAATATCCGTTAATTATTGTCTCATAAAAAATTTGTTTCATTCTTATGTGCTTTTGTACTTTTACAAAGCTAATTTGTTTTACCGAAAGTACAAAAAATAAAGTTGCTAGCATTAAATTGTAATGAAATCAAGTCTTCATGTAAGGAAAATACGAAATTCTGTTTTCAAAAACTTCAACATCCTGAAAATAGTTTGACATGAAACTGTTGTGCATTTATTACAAAAAAAAACAATTAAAATTCAAATAAGGAATGAGAAATGAAAGCCGGTCATAACAGCATGAAACAGATCCTGAAATAAAAGTTTACCTTTTCATTGCTATGTCAAGCTTCACAACTTTCCCATTACATTTTAAGTGTAAGTAAAATGTAACATTATTCTGCTTGATTGATGATGCTAAACTGTCACTTCATTGCCATGGCATCTAAACACTTTATCTGCCGCTGACGAGATCAAATAATTTTTTTTGAATTTTGTTCACAACGTTTAAATATTTTGTTATAAACGTTTTAAAAAAAAAAAATATGTTATTCGGAGCAAAAGCATCTTTATGTGGCTCGGCTGTACTTATCTGCCTCACAAGCTTGGCAGATAACCGGTTCAGCCACGCCACATAAAATATAACTTTTGCTCCTAATTACATAATATACTATTTTGTGCAATATTTTAAATAGAAATTAGCTTAGTTGGCGTAGAAAGTCACATAGACCTAACAAACGTTTTGCAAAATATGAAAATTGAAAATAGTTTTCTAAACTATATATTGAGCAAAGTGGTTTGCCATAGTTTGTTGCACTATAAATCTGCTTCTAAATTTAATTCTTTTAACAAATGCCACTATAATTATTAGAATAAAAGTAACTGTTATTCGATAGATATACCTACTATGGTGCATTAAATTGTTTTGAATTGACAGATTGGAAATAGGAAAAACTATGGCAATATGTATTTTTCATTTTTACTTCCTTTTACGATAAAGGAAGTATTGGATTCACCCCAAAAATTCGAAATTGAGTTTTCAACAGATCTTCACGTTTTAGAGTCCCCTGATCCCAAAAAACATATTTTTTTTCATTGGTCTGTGTGTCTGTCTGTGTGTCTGTCTGTGAACAGAATATCTCAAAAACGAAAAGAGGTATGGCGTTGAAACTTCATATATAAGTTTTGTGTACTATGTAGATAAGACAGCAAGCTTTTGAAGAAAATCGCGTAACCGGAAGTAGGTGTTTACTCTTGTGATTTTTCAGTTTTTTTCGATTTTTCCAAAAACGGCTCTAACGATTTTTTTCAAACTTCACATTTTTATTACATTTTTAATGTGCATTGACGTGAGATAGGTGATTTTCCAGTTGAATACTTCTAAAGTGGGTTTCTTTTGTTTTTTTTCTATTTTTTTTTATTAACTCCTATTTTAAATAGAACACCCGGTATATTATTACATTTTTGAATTCTGCTTAAGATTTTAGAGAAAATTTGTCTCTTCAACTAACGCTCTATTTTGTACCGTTTTTGTAGAATTCGTAATTTTTGAAAATTTTTGACAAATGCTTAAAAATTAAAAATTAAATTTTTGACTAATTATAAGATCACTGTAAAAGGAAGTTGTGTGAGTGTATCACACCAGATTTTTAAAATACACAATAACAGTGTAGATATCGGGCTGTGCAGCCAAATTATTAAGCATTCTGGCTACTAATCCAGAGGTCACAAATTTCATCTCCGCAAACAGTGAGGGTTTTAAAAATTAAAAATACAGAATGCCATCTTTTGAAAGAGAAACCATATACAAAATGTATTATAATAATCAAACACTGCATATCCTAATAAATAGTCATCAAGGGATGAAGTTTTAACCTTTTCAAAATATTTGATGAATTTTTTTAAAACTGGTGTGAATATATTAAGAAACTATGGACGTACATATCTAAATAAGAAGCATAATCAAATCAGAATTTAATACACAGCGTATTTCACTTTTCACCTTACCATTCTTGAATATTTCCTATATGTCTTCTGATAGATTTGAAATGTTGGCCTTTAAAAGGATTATTTTCACATTTTTTAAATAATTTTGCTCTGAATTACAAAAACAGTTGAAATTCATATTTTATTAGAAATTTTTGTATTGTTAATATGTAATGTACAATATTAGTATGTAAATAATTAAAAATCCATTATTGTCTTTATAAGAGGTGCCCTGGAAAACAAAAAAAGTTTATGAACATCAATTACGTTTACGAACTATCATTCTACAAATTTAAATAATGCCTAGAATGCACCTATCTACTGCTGCAAAAGGTAGTACGTTTACGAACTATCATTCTACAAATTTAAATAATGCCTAGAATGCACCTATCTACTGCTGCAAAAGGTAGAAATGGTGTGTTTAATCGCTCAAAAATAAATACACTTATTTGAATTAAATTTTACATTTTTGTAATTCTGAACAACTTGTGTAAATGACTTTTCGATAAAACTAAGCCTACTATCATTGGAAATTTTTGCAGTTATTTTTTTGTCACAGTAGGCTACTGCTTTGCAGTAAAATTATTTAAAAACTATTCAAATAATTGCTTTAACGGATAGGTAAACCGGCGAAAATGTTAAATTGATCAGAAAATAAATAAGAAAGATACAGGGGTGTGAATGTGAGAAGTGAAACACGGTGCATATCAAACTAATTCACAAAGAAAACCACAATAAAATATTTTGAATTATTTTGTGGGTAGTACGAAACTAAACGCAACCGCTTGTGTTATATAAAAAATAACGTTCTAACACTTACAGAATTTTAGTAAAATATGCTTACTGATCAAAATACGCCAATCAAACACGATAATTATTCTTTTCAAAGAATTTAAATCTCTGTACAAATTAAAACATATTACGGACAATTTATTACAGTAGCAAGTAAGACGAACCAGATAACGAATAAAATGGAGAAATATAAAATTGAAGTGCTGGGTTTAACTGAAACGAGATGGCTTGGTGAAGTGAAATTGTCAAATGGAAACACAATGATCTATTCAGGGAAATCGGAGGATAATGCAAAATATGAATATGCGATGGTGATAATGCTAGGAAAGGAAGCAAAAAATGGTCTCTTCGAATGGGAGCCAGTTTCAAAACTTATAATTACAGCATGTTCTTAGATTTTTGCTCCCTAAATAACTTCTTAAGGAGAAGCCGGGCCAGGTGAGATCATTCACAGTTGGGCACCAAATTAACTGTGCTCTGCTCAGAACCACAGACTCTAAGAAATAGAGTAACAAGGTCAACACATTACCAAGACACACACCTCATACCAAGCATAAAAATCTGGTGTGATACACTCACACAACTTCCTTTTACAGTGATCTTATAATTAGTCAAAAATTTCATTTTTAATTTTAACCATTTGTTAAAAATTTTCAAAAATTACAAATTCCACAAAAACGGTACAAAATCGAGTGTTAGTTGAAGAGACAAATTTTCTCTAGAATTTTAAGGTGAATTCAAAAATGTAATAATATACCGGGTGTTTTATTTAAAATAGGAGTTAATAAAAAAATAGAAAAAAAACAAAAGAAACCCACTTTAGAAGTATTCAACTGGAAAATCACCTATCTCACATCAATACACATTAAAAATGTAAGAAAAATGTAAAATTTAAAAAAAATCGTTAGAGCCGTTTTTGAAAAAATCGAAAAAAACTGAAAAATCACGAGTAAACACCTACTTCCGGTTATGCGATTTTCTTCAAAAGCTTGCTGTCTCATCTACATAGTACACAAAACTTATATATGAAGTTTCAATGCCATACCTCTTTTCGTTTTTGAGATATTCTGTTCACAGACACACACACAGACAGACAGACACACAGACAGACAGACAGACCAATGAAAAAAAATATGTTTTTTGGGATCAGGGGACTCTAAAACGTGAAGATCTGTTGAAAACTCAATTTCGAATTTTTGGGGTGAATCCAATACTTCCTTTATAGTAGTAAAAGGAAGTAAAAAGCGTGCTCCAACTCTGTAACCCGAATCCAGGGCAAGTTTAGCATTGTACTGACAGATGCAAGCGTATAAAGCACCAGCCTCGACACCGCAAGGTAAAATGAGGTTACCGACAATACCTTCATATACATAACTTCTTAGATAAACAATTTACTGATGAAATATGAAGTCTTTCAACAGCTAGTGATACCAATTATTTCATAAAGGTACTGTAGTTGCTGCTAAATTATTAATATCGGAAGGAATGCAAGTTTGTGGTCGCTTGCTGCGTAAGATGTGTTGCAGCAACTATTGTCGGAAACGTGCGGTAGTAGTCCACATCGGTGGTAATCCAAGTCGGTGGCATTTTAATTCGATGACATACCATATATTTGTTACAAACTTTAAAAGTTGGTAGTAAACCAAGTCGGTGATAGTTTCAGTCACATCTAATTCCACATCAGTGGTGATCCATGTCTGTAGTAAACCAAATCGACAGTAGTACATGTTGGTAGTCGATTAAAGTCTGGTCCAAATCCACATTGGTAACAATACAAATTGGTTATATACTACGTTCACACTAAGCTGCAACGTGTAGGTCGAGCACTCGGTGCTCAGTCAAAGTTTTCACCGAGTAATGAATACTCGGTGCTGGGTCTTATATTCACTACTCGGCCGAGTAACAAAAATTAATTTAAAAAAAATAATAGAGAAGACGTAATTTGTATTCGTATTCTTAACCAACAACTATAGAACGAACAAATATTTGGGGAACGCTGTCAGAAAAAAGAAATAGTATGAAGTGAGATAACATAACCATGTTACTAAGACGTAATATGTAATCCGGTTATCAATAATAAAATTCAATACTTGTAATTAAAAATAGCAAGGTTATGATGCAAATATACAAATGACTCTCCGTTTTCTGTTTTCAAAGAATTTCTTTTTGACTCAGATGTTTCCCGTCTCTGAAAAAAGTCTCACCACAAATGGTGGATGCTGAAGCAGATAAGTACTGCTTCATAGCCTTGACTAAATGTGGAAAGATATTTTGATTAACTTGCCACCAATGGAATGGTGATCGTGTTCTATTAATTATAGGTAATTTCAAGTATCAATTTCAGTTTGCAATATTTCCCTTGTTGATAAGGCGTGACTTGAAGAGCTGGAAATTGACACTGAAGCAATAGAAGAAAACATATCCCAAGTAGAAGTTTCGGGTTTCATCTTTTTAGTCATTGGAATAAGAGCGTTCAGTGAAATATCATCGCCAGAGTCTGATAAATTATTTTCCTGAACATTTGGTATATTTAGTTCTTTTGGCTGAACTTCAACATGATCTTTCAAAAGAACACTGATCAGCTTTGCTCTAATTGCATTTTTGCAACTGTCGATGAAGAATATATCTTTGAACCTGGGGTCTAATAAAGTGGCGATAGAATAATCAGGATCTAAGTCTATATTATTAAAACGGCTATCCAAACCTTTAATTAGACTATCTTTCATGGTTCCCACTAAATTTGTCTTACATTGTAGAAGATATTTTTTCAGAGCCCTTACACTTGGTATTACTTCGGATATTGTAGCCTCTGAACTAAAATACGTAGTTGTCTCTTCAAAAGGCTTTGTCAAAGCATATTAAAAGATGAAACATTTTGCTACTCGGCGGCCGAGTACTCGGTACTGTGTCAAGTAAAAAAATAGGGCTCGTTGCAGCCCTAGTTGACACCTTATTTTCAGTGGGGTTGGCCATGGAAAATATTCCATTTTAGCTGTTTAAATGGAACTTCAAATGTCTTGTACTATTACTTTTAGGTTAGACAGAATTTTAGGTTAAATATTTGTTGAATTATTTACAAATCCGTTGTCAGTTTTACATAGCACATCTAAACATGATTTTGGTAACTTTTGTCTTCTTAGTTTTGTGGCTTTTAACATTTATGAATTATAACCATCATTAAATGTACTTAGAAAAACTGGTATAAAATTGAAATAACACTTAATAAAAGATTACATATTAATATCAATAAGGTCATTAACATTCTAGCTAAAATAAAGCAGACATTTGTCTGTTGGTGTGTCTTCATCGGGAACCTCTTCTTGTTGTAACAGTTCTATTGATGTAATTCATTGAAGTATGAGGCAATGCTTTAAGCATGTTTAGTTAGTAGTTTCATCTTAGTTTCGTTTTCTGCAGAGTACTTGTGACTACTAATTTTTCGAGACATATTTCAAATCATTCTCTTCTAACAGTACTGGGACCTCTGTTGTACTTTTGTATAAACTCTCGTACTATCTATACCGGGTGTCCGTTCTCAAAGTCGAACATAGGCGATTAACATTGTATTGAACGTTTTTGTCGATTCCTGCTTGCCAATTCAACCTACAGGGAAGGTAATGGCATCAATGGAAAGATAAAATTATTCCGCATCAAATGGTACCAATAACAATATTTAAGATGCGATTTTTATTTTAAAATACTAATTTAAAACTTGGGCATTTTTAAATATGCCATGCCTTGCTTTTCAATTTCAATAGCATTTGTCAAAACAAATGATTAGTTGGCGTAAATCAGGTATTTTCTGTCAACGGTGTTAAAATTATCTACAGAAAGATTAATTATTTCAATGAAGAACGAGTGAATGCACTAATGTTAATTGCCTATGTTCGACTTTGAGAATGGACACCCGGTATAGTAGCTCTTTCAATTTATCTGTTTTTCTAACTACACTTCTTTACTGATCTTACGTTCATGTAAGTTATTAGTAGTATTGTCAAAATATTTTATATCTGTGAGCTTTGCTGGAATTAAAAAAACTTGAATGCAATAATTTTGATTCTAAAGTTTTGAAAAGTTCTTTAAAATTACAATTTCAAGTGTGTATATCATTCTACGCCTCCATTAAATTACTGGAAGAATCTGAATCTTCATTGGCATTACCCTCTGACTCTGAGTCGGATTCTCCCAATGAAATAATTAAAGGTGCAATATTTTCAGTTGGCAAATCTCCCATATATTTAGTCTAGTTAACCGAAATTAGTTCTTCACAATGTTGACAGTAATTTTGCCACTTGGTAGGAGTACACGTCGAAAGAGCTTCACACCTTAAGTTCTTTGCTTTATTTATCCTTAGATGAGGGTCGAGAATGTATGTGCTTGTTGTAGTAAAACTTTAGTGTTCCCATAACATTTCAATGGGGTTATATTGGCAATCATATGGGGGCAGCTTAAGTACTTCATGCTCTTCCAGTATTTCGTCAATTACATACTGTTTTTTGAGGTAATTTCTAAAAGGTTTAATTAAATTCCAAAGTTTTGTTTTTGTAATTTTGTCCTCAATTTTGACGTCGTGAGCCATTCCCGCATTTCACCTACTTTAGAGGAAAATGCGGGCGGTTTGTCTACCTGCATCAAATGATATAATGCATTATCCATAACCACTACACATGTTCGCGGTAATTTGGCTAGAGTAGGAACTAACTGATTGATCACCCAATTTTTTAAAATTTTGCCATTCATAGTTTTGTGGTAGTCGTGGTTGTCAAGTCACAGCCCTTCTAAAAAAACCAAAACCAGACTCTGCATCCAAAACTGTAAATCTTTTCCCCTCATTTTTAATTTTGGATGGGTTACTTTTCAAATCAGTTTTGTATAGCCAACGACGGACACTACTGCCATTCTGATATATCCATGTCTCGTCAAGGTACACAAACATTACATATTGCCTGAATGTTGAAGTTGTATAAATGTTTTCAAAAATTTAATTTTAGCTACAACTACATGTGATTGTTCACATAAAATTTTGTGTCCATTTACGTGTGTGTAGTTGTAACCCATTGCTTTTAAAATGTTATATAATTTTGTACGCCCACCCTTATATTCCAAATGTTGCTTAGCATATGACAGTAGATTATTCAAAGTAAAGTATTCATTTTTTAAATTGTATTGTCAAATTTGTAGTTGCAAATATTCACAAAACCAATAATTTTGTTGTTTCTTGTCTTTAGGACATCTGCCAGATGACTTTTCTAAACATTCTTTCACTGATAATTTTGAAATTGCCCACACTATACGTTCAGAGATCTGCAAGTATAGATAAATATTAATATTGGGGGTTTGTCTGAATCTGAAAATTATTACCTCAAAAATTAAGACCACTTGCCATACTACTGCGGCAACCAGTAGGTTGAGACTATTTCTAAATTGTATCAAATGTTCGTTTTGCGATGAATTTTTTGTGGCATTTTGATATTAATTACCAAACAAGTGAAACAAGAAAGTAATTCAAACTTTCAAAAAGTCCTATTAAATTAACTAGACCACTCTACAACAGTGTTTCATTATTCATTATGACAGTTTCGTCATTTTGAGGTTGAATTAGGTTTTTACACGGTAACACTCATTGCAGCCAATTTTACAAGCCAAGAATTACAGCCACCCCTACTGAAAATAAGGTGTGAACATATAATAGAGCGCACTCTTCCACCAGTGCAGGTTCTAATAATTTTTTTATTTCTGCATTGGATATTCTCTGAATCTCAATCTTTTTTTCGTACTTCCTTTTCTAAAAGATCTATTCTAGTATCCTGTTCGTTTATGTGGTTCTTTAACGTTTTCTTCTCGAAATTTGGCATTTTTTAAAGCCAGTTTCTGTAATTCAGTGTGACAGTTACTTATTTTATTCTCAATACGCTCAATTTCTTTTATCCATTATGTCTAGTTGGTTTTTAATTTGTTCTAACATCTGCTCCATCTTAGTAGATATTTTATTTGAAGATCTAATTTTCGGTTTTTTGAAATGTGTTTAGTATGATAACTGTGACTAACCTTGTTCTTGCACGCTCACTCGATTACGTTGCGCTGTTGCTTATTGATGAACCGCGCTGCGGCCGCTCTCAGCGGGCTCTGCACTTGTAACTTTCCTTTTTGCAAGTGGTTGACAAACAGCTGTGTCCTGGAAAACACACGCATAATCTCACCCTAACCCATATGTTTATACCCAGGGCAAACGCACTTGCCTCCACGATCTATTTTTGTGATAGTATTCTTCCGATGCAGCACGATGCAGCACTAACATGTTCTTAACAGTCAACTTCACTAAACATATAAATTTTAGCAGTATTTGAAACTGCTGCAGCACCTACTTGATTTCTTCCTTATTTATAGGATCATGCGCACTCTTAAAATCCACCTAAAGCTGGAACAGCTATAGTAAATTCTCAGCATTTTTCAATAATCTGTCATAATGAAAATACCTGGTGGTCTACCATCGATTGCCCTTTGCAGAAGCCTGCTTCATAAGTCTCCCGGATCTCCCCTGCCACAGGCCTTAACTGTTCAGTAAAATAATTAAGAAAATCTTGTATGTAACATTTAGTAGAAAGTACAGGCCCTTGTAGTTGTTACATTCTAATTTGTAACCCTGGGCACATAGCTTTCTGTCAATCCTCTAGTAGTTCGTCGTTTCTCCATATTGTGAGAATGCGTTCATGTACGGCATATGGATGTTTTTACTGTTTTCTTCACCGTAGGCACCTCACTTAGGCTCGATCCACACTACCGGACTGCTCTCGGTTCGATCTCAACTTTTTCGAGTCTTTAACAACTACGGGTTTACGTTTTTTAACACTCGATGGACCAGGTTGATCCATTTTCATAAAGCCTATTATAAAAATATAACGAATAAAACTGCTGAACGAACACTTGTTTTACTAATGCCAAACTTGTGAAATTCTTACTACAGCTTTGAAACCGGTTAAGTAAGGGACGCTGTGGCCCGTCCTTTTCCACTTTCTGAAGTAAACGCATCTTTTCACTAAAACTTAATGTTTTTAGTTTTAATTCTCGTTTTCGTGGCCCCATAACTTGCGTAAGATGTGACCGGATACAACAGTAACAACACACTAAAAGTATAGTTCCTCAAATATTTAAAGTAGAAAACTCAAATTAGCAAATTCTTGGAACATCATTATAGTCTTATCGCTAATTCCAAACTAAAACGCCCGGACCTAGGGAGACAAACCAATTTATGTTCACCAAGAGGTGACTCTATTTTAGCTTGTGCGAGTATGCAAACCTTTGAAATACAGAGACTTATGGCCATAAATGACTTAAGTATGTTAGTTACTATTTATCATTATTGCTAAGTTGAATATTTCCTTCTAAAAATCTAGTAATGTAGGAAAAATCCTGCTTTAGGGAGGGTCTACATGATGCTTTGTGGTATCGAAAACTTCGTCTTATCAAAATTCGAATTTTTGAGAGATTTATATATGGAAAACTATAGGAATTAGGTTGTGAATGTGATGCGAATTTGAGTAATCAAGATATTCGATTTATCGAAGTTCGAGATATGGAAGTTCGACTGTTTAAACATAATTTTAATGGTTTATAAAAATGGGACACGCGTTAAAAATATTTTGATGGAGCGTGATATCACCACGCTTCTATAAAAACATATACAGTGGAAAGAGGCTTTACTGTAACTTAAAGCCTTACCTCGATCACAAAACTGCGTTACGTATACAGCTGGTGCAAACATTTTTTGTGATTGCTTATGGCATCTCTTTAAGTTTTTGCTAAACATGCACAACGATCGGTAATTTTATTTCATGAAATTATACTGACAAGAAGCCGCCTTATCTGTACAGTAAAATTACAATTACGACGGATGTGTATAACATAAACCTACGTTTTAGAGGTTTATTAATAATATCGTAACATAAAACGGTATTGTATCAGCTGTTCTTTAGCTATAACATTGGTAAAATGTATAACAATATTCCAATAATGTTGCGGCATTCTACAGAAATGTTAGTGCATAATCTTGTCGTTTAATGGTATTTTAAGTAGTTTAAGCATATATATAATACACATATATTGCTAGTAGGGCCGGGAAACGTCAGAAAACATTACGGCGCCGACATAGTCTCACTTAGAGTATAACGCGTCTCGTGCACATGCGTGAGAATTCGAACTCCGCCTTTAGAAGCGAATTTTAAACTTGACCACTTCCCCATTGGCCGGACGACGCCGCCGCGCTTGCACACAGCTCACCATTATACATTGAAGAGTTGGTTGACTGTCTCACTTCCTTGGTCAGTTTCCCACTCATAGCCGCTAGCAATATAGTAAGTATTAGATATATGAGTTTAAGTAAATTATTAAACTGATGGCTTAATTAGTTTTTTCTTTCAATGATTTTTTTTTATGGTGTTTGGGAAGAACAGTTCTTTACTGAACTAACACCCTGGGGTTCCTTAGTGTGCTGATACTTTGAATTTAAATTTAGAAATGGTGTTTTAAATTGTATTTATATTTATACCGTATTTCATCGATTATAAGACGCACCCTTATTTTTCTAAGCTAGAAATAAAAAACTAGAAAGTGAATAAATACTTTATTAGGTATTAAAAAATGAAATAAACTTTATTATGAAAATAAAAAATCAACTTTATTGTAAAAATGAAGGGCATATTGCATATTTACGCATTTTGGTCATCAGAATCAGAAACATCACATTCAGTTTTCTGAATCACCTGAATCACTTATTTCTGAATAATTGATTGCATTTTCCCACAAAATATCTTCTGTGCCATCAAGGGCATTAGTGATGCAACATTTTTTAAATGAGTACTCCACTATTGATTCCGGAATTTTCTTCTAAGCAGCAGACACCCATTCTACAAGTGTTGATGCCGATGCTTTTTTAATTTCTCCGGAAGGTGTCAATGGATGGTTGTCCATACACAACCAGGACTCATACTCCTTCCGTAAATAATCCTTAAATGGTTTGTTAATTGAAACGTCGAGGGGTTGCAATTGACTAGTCATGCCACCAGGAATAATCACAAAGTGAGTATTTTTTTGGGCAAGATTAGTTTTTATCGCTTCAGTTAAATGCCCACGAAAAGCATCAAGAACTAAAATACTGGGTGGGTTACGTAAAGCTCCTGGGCGTCTATTCCCAACGACTTTTAGCTAATCTTCCATCAGCTCAGTCATCCACCCATTTTTTTGTGCACGAACGACAAATCTTTTGGAAAAATCTCATTTTTTGGTATTGTTTTGCGGTTTAAAATTAAATATGGTGGTAATTTTGGGCCGTCTGCTTTTCATAACCCGTACTCATGATCTTTACGTCTTTTACACCTTTGGCATTCACAGTATAACTTCGAGGCATATCAAAAAATACTGGGGTTTTGTCTGCATTGCCGATTTGCTTAAAGTCATAGTTAGATTTTTTTCTCAACTGAATCACGTGGTCCTGAAAGTTGAGCAATTTCTGTTCAAAATCAGAAGGAAGCTTTTGACAAATAGACGTCCGACGCCTTAAAGACAAGTCTATATGACACATAAATCGGTCACACCAACCTCTCGTTGCTTTAAAAGTTTCCATGTATTCCTTCTTCTTCTTCTTCTCCTTCCTCCTTATGCCCTGATGGCGTCGGAGTTTGTTGTTCATTTTTCTTCTATCCATTTTTTCCATCCTCTCCGGTCTCTTGCTAGTTGTTTCATCTGTTGCATTGTTTTTCCCTTTTTCATTCCTAGGTCTGCCACTTGTTTCAGCCATCCCTTCCTGGGTCTTCCTTTTCTTCTGTTTCCATATCTTTTAGCTTTCATTGCTTTCTTCTCTATTCTCTCCCCTCCCATTCTTATTACGTGTCCATACCAGCTTAACTTTCTTCTGTTTATTTTTGTTTTGATGTCTTCCTGGTTCAGTTCCTTCCTTATGTTTTCGCTTCGGCATCTATCCATTTTTGTCCTCCCAGCTATCTTTCTCAGGTGTTTCATTTCTGCCGTGTTTATTTTGCTTCTCTGTTTTTCGTTTATTATCCATGTCTCGCTCGCGTATATTAATGTTGGTATTGCTATTGCGTTATGTATATGTATCTTTGTTTTCTGTTCTATTTCTGTCTTTCCCAGCACTGTTTTATTTAGAGCGTAATATATTTTTGTTGTCTTCTTGGCCCTATTTGCAATTTCTGTGTCGATTTTGCCGTCGTTCGTTATTACAGTCCCCAGGTATTCATGTGTAGTCACTTCTATTTCCACCCCTTTACATGTCAATTTGTTCTCGTTTTCTTCTGTCTGTTGTGTTTGTGTATTGCTTACTTTCATGTGTTTGCATTTATTTATATTTATTTCTAACCTTACTCTCTCTATCTCTTTCACTCATATGTTTATTAATTGTTGCATTTATCTTTGATTTTCTCTACCAATACTATATCGTTTGCATATATCATTACCTCTGTTGTAATCGGTCTTAGATTGTTGTATCCGATGGTCATTTGTAGGTGTTTTGATCTTTGCTTGGCGTTTTTTATTATTTTGTCCATTATGAGTATAAAAAGCAATGGACTGAGGCTGTCTCCTTGTTTAATTCTTCTTTCCATTTTAAATTTGCGATGATCGTCTGCCTCATAGCTGTACTCTTGCCCTTGTATTTTCATATATGTTTTTTGTTATTAGTAGCTTCAGCGTACTTATGCGAACCTTTTGTCCGTCCGTCCATCCGTCTGGATCGCCTGTAACTTTCGAACGGCTACAGATATCGAAATTTTGAAAGGGGGCAAAGTTGTTGCTAAGGTCCCGAGCACCTTCATGCGCTATTTGGTTTTGGCGAAAGGTGCCGATTTTCCACTGCAAAATTTCCAAGCATTGTAGCACAGTGGCGGCTTGTCCACTTGGCGCCATCTACAGAAGTTCGGTGGTCACGTTTTGAACTACACATTCTGAAGCTACTATTTAGATCTGTAGTTGAGCAGTTTATTTCTATTAGTTTTCTTGGGATGTTTAGGTTAGTCATAATTCCCCACAAGATATTTCTATTTACTCTATCAAAAGCAGCCTTAAGATTTATAAAGGTTATATGCGTTTATTCTCCTTTTTCATTTTTCCTCTCCATCATTAGTCTAGTAAGAATATATTATCTACTGTTTGTCTTTTTTGTCTAAATGCTGATTGTTCCTTTTCCAGTTTTCCTTCTACTATTGCTCTCATTCTCTTTTCTACTATTCTTGTGTATACCTTGTATACTACCAATGAGAGACATATATCTCTACAGTTTTTGCATTCGAATTCTTCTTTTTTATGGATTGGCACCAGTAGGTTTTCTTCCCAATCTTTCGGTTTTTTATTTGATGGCCATGCTAGCCCCATTATTTTTAGTAGTCATTCTTTTCCTAGTTCCCCTAGCCACTTGATCATCTCCTGGTCTATTATATCTGGCCCATTTGCTTTTCCTATCCGAATTTTGGCCATTGCCTCCTCTAGTTCTTCCATTTGTATTTCTTCTGTTGTATTTTCGTTTTCCGTTGTCTGGTTTTGTGTCTTATTTTCCTGTATATTCTGTTCTTGTTTGTCTTCATATTTTTCCATATGTTTATTATTTCCTGTAGTTGTGATTTTATCTGGTTTTCCCTATCTCTCAATCCTCTTATCTCTTTTCTTTTCCTGCCCCTTATTGTTCTTATTTTGCTCCAGAACTTTCTATTGTTATTTTTGTAACATTTATTTAGTTCTTCTCCGTATTTCTTCCAACTCTCTTAGCTTCTCTTATCATTACTTTTACCGTGTTTCTTATTGTGTGGTATTCT
Organism: Agriotes lineatus; assembly: GCA_940337035.1. Taxonomy (NCBI): domain Eukaryota; kingdom Metazoa; phylum Arthropoda; class Insecta; order Coleoptera; family Elateridae; genus Agriotes; species Agriotes lineatus. The sequence goes on from OW679202.1 coordinate 18,333,895, forward strand.
TCTTTTTCTTGTTCTCTTTTCGTTCTAATATACGCTTTCCACGCTTCTTTCTTCTTTTTCACCTCTGCCTGTATTTCTTTATTCCAATTAGTTCTTTTTTGATTTTTCTTGATTTTATATACTCCACATATTTCTTCCTCTTCCTCAATATTATTTCTTTAAATATGTACCATCCATGTATTCCAAAGGCTTTACAAACTTCTAGTGCTTTGAATTGCGTTGTTTGACGCGTGATAGGCAATCCCTTTGCATGTTCTTCAATAACAAAACGTAATACAGCTTCATCTACTTGTGGATATCGTCCTTTCTTGGGCCCCATAAAGCATTTGGTAGTTGCTTTTCAAGAAAATATAGCATTATGATCATTTCTCCAACGTCGAATATTCGCTTCACTAATGGTAAATTTACGTCCTGCAGCTCTATTTCCATGCTCTTCAGCATACACAATAAGTTTTCGTTTAAATGCAGCATCATAGTGAATTCTCTTTGAGGACATTTTAAACAGCAATTACGGAGAGGGCTTTATTAAAAAATGATTGCGATTGACCGTCACAGAGCAATGACTCTATTACAACTGAGCAGCTGTGGCCGCTACCTCACCCCACCTCCTGTTCGCGTGACCTTTGTTGAATACGCGCAGCTTTTCAAAGCATAACCTTTACGCAGCTGGAAAGATGCCAACGAATATAAGACGCACCATGAATCCAAAAACACCAAAACACGAAAAAAAACATGTGTCTTATAACCGATGAAATACGGTATTTACTTTTATATTCTATTTACTTATATAAAATAATATCAAATTCTGTTATTATTCTGCTACTTTCGTTGTACACTATGGAATAAATTTATATTATTATTGATTATGATATCCTCCTAGGAGAGTGTGTTGTGATTAGGGTTTCCAGTCCCGGGATTCTACCACAAAAACCGAGTCCTGGGACCACAGCCAGCCCAGGCGAAGTCCCGGGACCATGTCAACATGCCTCTTGCACATTCTGTATTATTTGCGTTTTGCGTAGGCAGATAGGTTAGAATTAAACCTGTGTGTTGCTGTTTGTTGTTTCAACCACATTTGCATATGTTTTTCTATTTGTATGTATTTGTCTATTTCTTGTGTTGGATTTAGATATATTTTACGCGTAGTCGTGTGCGTATGTAGTAACAGTAAGGTAACTAAATTTGTAGACTCTCAAAATTATGTGCGAAGAAGCTGAATAATTTATATTTTTGGGTTTTAAATGTATTCGTTATTTGTCTGCCAAAACGTTACAATTAGAATGAATTCCGATTCGCAACCCACTTTCATTCTACATTAAAAAAATAACGATTTAAAGTCAATGTGGCAACAATTTTATATATAGAAGATAAACAAGTGGCGAAATGTAAAGTTTGTTCTTATAAAATTATCATAATCAGAGGCAGCTTGACGAAAGGATTATACAAGCAGTTCAAACAAAAACAAAAGACAAAGAGCGACAGACATTTTTAGTACCAGAAGAAAGCAAGGAAGTTCTAGACGAGCCCCAATGCAGATTATCAGCATAGAAATACTTTATTTAACTTAAAACACTTGTTTTTCTTTGGAAATTGCATTCGGAAATTTCACTTTAACACTATTTTCTTTTCGAGACCATTTTCGGGATCTTCGGGACTAGTCCCGGGATTTGAAATTTAGCTCGTAAGTCCCGAAAACACATTTGGTCCCGGGACTTGGAAACCCTAGTTGTGATGGTACTTATTATATTTCATTACTGGTAATAGTTCTCAAAATGTTTCTGTATCATGAGTCAATTTTTTCAGGAAAATAATGGTTATCCCCGACTTCTCACTTCTTTTTACCAAAGCATTTTGCAATTCTTAATCCTTTGTATCTTAATTTTTTAAGGAGTAAAATCAAACCCTGAAATTTTGCATTCATGGGCAATCTTTTTTTTCTGTTATTGATTATTGTTATTGTAAATTTTAAAAATATGATTGAATTGTAAAGCAACATTATTTTTACAGGCAGAGCAGCGTAACAGCACAGTTGGATTAGGAAATAAAACAGCATATACTGCTGTTGCTGGTGAATCATATAAGGATTGCGTCAAAAAGATGATGTACGCCCGATATCAAGAACTTACAGACAAATTATAAGCTCAGCGCATATTTTCATATTGTTACAATGAAACACATTTTTTAAACGAAAATGGTTTCGTGCCAAACCGAAGTTGTTAATTTTGTAATGGAATTTATTTCGTTTGCATTAATTGCAATAATTTATAAGTATTCTAGTATTCACCTACAGAGTATCCACTAATAGACAGATCTTTGAAAAGACAAAACATTTGTATATGCATCTAAAATCCAGGGAATTTAATTATTTGTGTTATGAATTGGAACTTTGGTACATTACAAAAAATTACAGAGAATTTATAGAGTTGATAAATGATTTACACTCCATAGGATTTTTAATAGTAATTTATTTATATAAAATATTTGCTTCCTTTATTGTGGTACATACGATTTTATACAGAAAAAAATTCTGCATCAGTTCATGCCATCATTTTGAGTGGATACAGTGTATATGGTTAAGTTTTATTATTTTTGCAGTTTTTGAAACTTTTGCAGTAATTTACGAGTTATTTAAACAAAAGTACCTTCTATGTTTAATGTATTATATTAAAGTATAACTGTATTTTTTTTTATAGAACTGTATTTAAAAGGTTAATTCTAGGTAAATTTAAATAAAAACAATTTTATTAAAATTAACCGTTTGTTTTTAATATTGTTAGTAATAATATTAAAATTCATAATATATACGGTTTTTTGGGGGCTCCTTTGTGGAGTGTCATGTAGATGTCTGATGCATGAGTCGTTGATTTTTGTTTCCTCCAATATCTACATTTATAATAAAAAAAATTAAATTGGAAAGAAAAAAAAGAAAGGCAAGAGAAGAAATTTTAATAAACAATACAGTAGGAGTAGAGAATAGAGAAAAATACAGATTACAGTGGAACGAAGTAAAGGGGATATGCAGAGAGAAGAACGGATTTATTATTAGATTAAAATAAAAATTATTGAAGAAAGATTTAAGAATAAGGAGATGAACATTTTTTATCAAGAAGTTAGAAAAGCAAACAGATTTACAGTTTAGACAGAAGTATTGTAAGACAAATGTAATTTAATAGGAGCGGATGAGAGAATAACTTAAAAATGGAAAGAATTTTTCAATGACTCGCTGAATAGGGGCAGAGGGGAAACGGAACAAATAATTGAACAAGGGACTAGGAGGGCAGGAAGAGGAAGTACATCCACTGACGGAAAGCATATTAAAAAACTTACTAGAAACCTTAAAAATTGTAAAATTCCAGGAGAGAATAGCAGAATTAATAAAATACGCAGGAAGAGATTGTAAGTAGAGTGAAATGGACAGTTCTGGAACCTCCTCCACCATCTGACCTTGAGGCCATGGTTAAATTTAAATACCCCTCAATCTGACTTATTTCACCTATTACTTGCTTCCGCAAAGGTAGCTGCCATGGCATATAAAATAAATAATTTTGGTGTTACAATTTTACATTATTAATGTATAGTACAGTGTGTCTAAAAAAGAACTACATCTAGTGTGCTTTGAATTTCCCATACAAACGTAAAATGTGCCGCTCTCGCGCGCTGTTGTTAGCTAGTAGTACACCTAGTAGAAGGAAGAATAACACAACCTCAACAACAGTCTTTGTTGACAAAATTTACTTGTGGTTTTCGTTTACTTTTACATTAAGATATGTGCGCATTTTAACGCATTATTCAACAGCATGAATATCGTAAGAAGTAAGACAACCCTTATTAAAAATGATTAATCCTCATTGTTTTCCAGAAAATAAATATTTCTCAAATACAGAACTTAAAAGTAATGGAAGGAATATAACTTAATAAACTAAAGGTAGTCCTTAGAAAAGGGTTAATTATTGACTACAACAAGTGCTCGAAGTGTCCACCATTTTGCTGAATACACAATGCTACTCGACGTTTCATGTTGTCAAAAATGTGGTGCAACATTGCAGGTGTTATATCGTTGCATTTAATTCTAATGCACTCCAGCAGCTCTTCCAAGTTATTAATCCTTTCTTTGTAGACCTCATTTTTAAGATCCAAAGATGCAGTAATCTAATGGAGTAAGGTCAGGTGAATTTGCTGCCCAAACCCCTCGACTAACTACTCGATTGGGAAAAAACTGCTCGAGAAATTCTAAATTTTCCCTTGTCGTATGCGCAGTGGCCCCGTCCTGCTGAAAGTAACCACCATTAAATTCATCGGGGTGCAGTTGATCCAAAAAGGGCACTAATAGCTGTTCTCGATAACGTTGACCATTGATGGTGTTATGAAAAAATATTGGTCCTATGATCCTACGACGTGACACAGCTAACCATATTCCAACTCTAACAGGATGTAAAGGAGCTTCAACATAGTTATGTGGATTATCGACTGACCACATTCTGTAGTTCTGTTTATTTACAAATCCACTTAAATGGAACCACGCCTCGTCACTAAAAAAACTTAAATCAAGAACATCGTTGTTGTTTAAATTTTCTTGGAAAAAGTTGCAGTAATGTATTCGACTAGCATGGTCCCTTTGTCGAATTTCATGTACAACAGACACTTTATATGGATGCATGTGCGGTCGCTTCTTCAAAATGTTGTGAACAGTACTTCTAGGAACATCTGTCTGAGCTGAAATACGACGCACATTTTTTAGGTTTTCTACGACAAGAGCTTTGACATTTTCAATAATGTTTGGTTCAGTGGCTGGCCTTCCGGTAGACTTGCCTTTTTCTACACTTCCTGTCGCCCGAAATTTTTCAACGCAACGAATATGGTGCAGCAAAACAGTTTCTTCGACAATTCTGTTAGGAAACTGCAGTCGAAACTGCTGCTTACAAGTCGTATAGGAATATTGCCATTTCCCATTTATTAACTGTCCTGATCGAAAATATGCCTCAATAATAAAAATGTTTTCTTGCACTGTGTACATTTTGTATTGTATTAACAAATATTTTATAATTAAAACTATTTGAAGTGAATATTTCCTTTTTTTTGACAATTAATTAATGACAGCTCTGGATAATGCAATACCAATAATAATCTAGTGGCACATAAAAATTTACATGTAAACAAATTTCACAGGTAACTAGATGTAATTCTTTTTTAGACACTCTGTATAAATAATAAAGACCCCCAAAATTGTTCCCTGGAAGACACCTAAAGCTACTTCTTTTGCCCCTGATTCTTCATTTTCAAATTCAGTAATTTGCTGCTGTTCAGACAAATTACTCTTCAAGCACTTTAATGCTGTACCCTGAATTCCGTATTTTCTCATTTTTTCCAGTAACAAATTTCTGTCGGGTTTCGAAAGCTCGTTTCAAACCAAGAAAAAGTACAACTAGGTACCTTTTTGGTAAGTTCTGTATTCACTTTCCAGTTCGCTAACACTAAACTTAGGGTTGTTTTGCAGGAATGATTTTTGTGAAAACCAGACGGCATTAATTAGAATTTTATTTCTTTCTAGATAACTAATCCTAGTAAATAATAATATAATGTACTTTATTTAGCACAGGGCTGTCCAACTTCAAGTGCCCCGAGAGCCACTGTAAAAAATTTTAAGGTTATGAGGGCCGCATCATAAAATGTGTCGTATGCGACTTTGTAAGTGATCTGTAATAAATATAAGACTGTATTTGGATACTAATTTTTATTTATTCAAGAAACTTAGGTTACATTACAAAAAGCAGTGAAACATAAAAGAGATATACAGGGTCTTTCCTGAGGTAACCGACAAACTTACACCATGTGTTCCAGAGGTGATTCTAAACAAAAAAAATCCTACACACTTTAGGTTAATTCCTTTCCGTTCTACCGACAAAAGAAAAAATGTGCATCCATTATTGTAAATTTACGTATAGAGATAAGTAAGCTAGGTAAAATGAAATTTGTTAATAAGTAAAAACTGTCAAAGTAATCATTAATTAACAACAATTAATAAGTAGAAGAACTAAACACTACTAAAAAACAATCAAAAACAGGTGTTTGATCGCTATATGACCATTGGCAACTGCAACTGTAATAGTACCTATCGATCTGTGGGCCACAAAAAATATCCTGACGGGCCGCAAGCGGCCCGCGGGCCACATGTTGGACAGCCCTGATTTAGCATATAATTGCTACGTTTACCTACAACTCTATTCTAATATTTACATCTTTATAATACAAAACATCAAAAAATTCAGCAATAGTATCTAACTAATTTTTCACTTCTATACATTGTCCTTAAGAGGGGGCCGTCAGACACGATTAATAACAGATGGCGCCGTAAGCGAAAAGCAAACCTATCCAATATTGTCATTATTTTAAATTTAAATGAATATCTAAGTTTGGAGGAAACACTAAAGCCATGAAGAAATACCTATAATGGCAATAACAAAGTTTCAATGCGAAATGTATTTTTTTAATACAGTAACTTATCGTCTGAAATCACAGAAATTTAAAAAAAAAATTACCTACAAACATAATAATTTGTTATTGCCACTAGAAGGCTAACCAGATAAATCACCTAAAATTTGAAATCAATCTATACAGTCTTTATTGAGAATATGGAATTTTTGGGCAAAATATTGACAACTCCATGACCTCTACATGCCTTTCTGCCACGGCCTCCTGGATTAATACGTGACTGACGTCTCTAAGCGGCTCGCTGCATTTTTAGTTCAAGGCGTTTTTTATAGTTTGTAGGGGCGCTACAGTACATTGCGCTTGTGCCCTTGGTTGCATATGTCCACGGCCTCCGGGATTAATATTAATCTAGGAAGTTGTGCCTACGTTACAGATAATTTATCAAAAACCCAACAGATGGCGCCAAAGTACGTTGGCCTCAGAATCACAAAAATTATACAAATGTGGCGGGCCGCATAGAGATGTCAGTCTTGCACTAATCCAGGAGGCCGTGCTTTCTGCATAAAACATTTCAGCTATTGCCACTGAGATGGCGCTGGCTATTATATGGATAGCTATACAGATTACATAAAAATTTACACTTCTCATATCTTTTTTAATAACTGGGGAATAATTGCAATAACGATTTGAATTTTTTATGTAATACAGTAAAATCTCTCATAAGCAGACACCTTCGGGACTGTAAAAAAGTGTCAGCATAATGGAGATGTTTGCTTATAGTAAAAAGTAAAAATTAAACCTATTAATAGCTAGTTGATAATTTGTTACATTTTTTGCTTGATTATTTCCTTCATACCTAAACTGGCCAATCATAAAGTCCGATTTTCTGTTGTTTATGGCATTACATAAGTGAAAAAAATTCATGCTAAAACTTTCAGGGCGATTAAAGCCCGCCAATTTGAAAAGAGTAATTTTGATTAGGATAATGAAATATCTGGCCTAGAATACTTTTCAAGTGATAGTAGCATCGAGTATTATGTATTTCACTAGTTTGACTTTCAGAACTACTACCTTCTGAAATATTGCTTGATAGAAATTCTTTTTCTGATGTTTGACGTTTACATTGACAAATATTTTAGAATTACTGAGCATCGCTGTGCTTCTTGTATTGCGTTATTATGGTAAACGAATCCAAACAAACAAATTCATTTCGTGTCTGAAAATTGCAAAAGGTCGCACCATTCACAATGAGTACCAGTAAAGATTTTTTGTAGTGCGTTAATCGACAAAGCAATCAAAAATAGTATCCCCGTCAATACAGGTACAACTCACAAATCAATATTGAGGCAATTCACAGCATTTGTGAAAAAAAAGTATACTTTGCACCAGAATGCATCAATGGAATATATTACTACTGTATTGAAAAACTGGGGGTTCAACGTGAAATTGTTGTGGAAGAACATGCAAGACCAGAATCTTTCTGACAATCATGAATTGTTTACTAAAATTGAAATAGCTTCATCTAATGTACAAACTTTACCAAAAATAATTAATACCTACTATTCATTACTCAGGAAACTATGTTCAAAATAAAATGTAAATATGCTATTTTGATTTAATTTAATCTCATTCAAGAAATAATCTTTAAATATACCCCTCATACAATTAATTCAATCTTATCAAAATTATGCAAAACTACATTGTTAGCAAAATATTACTTTTGAGCAAATGTTTTCGTTAATAATAATTCAAAATAAACTCCCTCAACCTTGCATAATTTTAATTGATTAAATTCATTGTTTAGGAACCAAACATAAATTTTAATCCTTTTAATTTAATTAGGCGAATATTTCACAAACACATATTGCATACGGAAAATGCTTAACAAAGCGTCAGCAGTAATGTAATCAGTGCTCGAATGACCGGTGAACAGCCTGCAATTCTGCACTCTGCAAGTTTGTTTGTTATGAAATTGAATACGCAAGTGCATATGCGAGCTGAAACTAGGGCAAATATTAAACTTTGTAAGCTAAGTCAGTATTTTTATATGTATAAATAGAAAAATATTCTAGTCAATAAACATACAGTTTGAAGTTTTGTTTCACTGTGTCACGCTGACCAACGGCCCCAGGTCTTTTTTGGTACATCATCTCGTGTGAGACCGCACGAGACCGTTGGTTCGCACCCCTTTTTAATTCCTGCACCCCTAAGATATTCCTGCAACTGTCCAAATTAAATTCATACAGTCCATTACAAGCTCCACCCTGAACATTTTGGTCCTTCGATTCTTTAAACGTTCCAGCCCCTAACATTTTGGTCCTTCAAGCCATTAAAACGTTCCTGCCCCTAGTATTTGATATTTCGAGCCTTTCAACGTTCCTGCCCCTAGTATTTGGTCCAGTGATCCCTTAAAACGTACCAGCCCTCATCGAACAAGACCGTTACGATGGCGCAGCGACGGGAGATTTTCACAACCCAAGAAGATTTAGCAGAATCCATTCGCAGGCAGATTATCAACGTGAGGAAGGATGGCCCATCAAGAAAAAATGCAGCATATATCACCGCTCGCAGATCCACCCTAAAACAACTTTGGGAAGAATTTGAGGCCAACCATTCAGACCTGGCGAAGGAAGTCGAGGAAGAACACTCTTATTTTAAAAACAATTTTTTTCAGCAAACCAAAGACGTTTACAATGAAGGGGTTGCCCTGCTCGACAAGTGCGAAGAAAATCTAGCCACACTAGGTGAAAGTTCACAGCAGCCAGCTGGACCAAAAGAAGATACGACCGCACGTGCTAACAAGGAGGGACAGTTTCGAATAAGAAGGCTACAGATCAAGGTGAATTCACTCCAAAGCGTCAGGAAGTCTGGAATAGGTTGAATGAGGAATGCAGTAAAAGGTATTGTGAATACAACATTAAGAATTTTAAGGATGATTGGGATGACATCAGAGCTCTAAACGAGGAGATACTATCCCACGGTAGCTACGACGACAAGGAGTTCCGTGAGACCAAGAAGATGGTCAACGAAATAATTGTAGTCCTGTACCAACACATCCAGGATGGAGAGGTTCAAAGTGTCAAGGAACACAGCTATGCGAATATAGTGTTGCCTACTCTTAAAATTCCATTTTTGAAGGGACCTACGAAGCATGGCCTAGCTTTCATGATATTTTCCGAAGAATTGTTCATAAAAATTCACGACTAAGTAAGGCGAAAAAAATGCATTACTTGAAGTCACAGTTACAAGGGGAAGCCAGCAAGTTAGTGCAACACCTGGAGGCAACTGAAGCCAATTACGAGTCTGCATGGTTCATTATAAGGAACAGATACGACAACACCAGGCTGCTACTGGCGAAGTATTTGGATGACATAGTCAACCAGGCAACCCTGTCGAACGAATCTGCAGAAGGGATCAAGAAACTCCATGACACGACTGCAGAATGCCTAAGAGCAATTGAGAACTTAGGAATTGAAACGGCCACATGGGGGCCTATCATGTGTCATATAATGACACGGAAGTTGGACAAGGAAACCAACAGACTGTATGAGCAGTCACTAACGGCACCAACGGAGGTGCAAAAATTCGAGCAACTACTGAATTTCTTAGAAACAAGATTTCAGTCGCTGGAAGCTGTACAACGACGGAACAAACTCGAACCCAGAAAACAAGGAATTGGGAAACCATGGGAAAGTCACCAGGATCGGTGGGCAGTGAAGACGTACCACACTGCCGACATATCGTGGTTCCACTGCGGAGGATCACACAGCATTAAATCCTACCCAAAATTCAGCAATCTAAATATATCCGAATGTTGGGACTTCATAAAGAATAAAAAATTATGTTCAAACTGCTTCAAGCCTACAGGAAAATATGACTCCAGACACTTTTGCCCAGGGAAATGCAAGGTATGTAATAAAAGACATCATTGGCTTTTGCACGAAGATTTTAGCAAACAACAGCCTCCCAAGACCACAACGGCAATTTCCAGTGCGACAGCAACCAATAAGAACGGAAACATTGTTGCAAGCCTAGTAGGAAGACAGCATCGCAACGTTTTGCTTGCAACTGCCCTAATTAAGGTCCAGTCATCCTCAGGGAGTTTGGAGTATCTCAGAGCTCTGATAGACTCCGGATCACAGGCATCATTAATCACAGGAGATGCAGCTCAAACGCTGGGTCTACCAGAAGAAAAGGTGAGAGTGCACATTTCTGGATTAGGCAAGAAAGGAGCAGGTACAGCCCGAGGACGATTAACTGTAAACCTACGTCCACGATTTCCAATCAACTACACAACCACATGTGAGATGCTGATACTGCCACAGCTAACCAAGTCACTTCCAGAAAAACCAGTCGAAAACTATCAACTCCAGGACTGTAAGAATATGGTGTTGGCTGATCCACTATTTCAGAAACCTGGACCAATAGACGTTATCCTAGGAGCAGACATCTACAAGGAAATCATTTTGGAAGGAGTACGAAAATTCAACGGAGGCCTGTTAGTGCAAAACACGGAACTTGGATGGATCATCACGGGGAATGCAACAGCACCATCAGAAGAAAGGAAAATTCTTAGCATGGTCGCATGTGCTGCAGAAGATGAACAACTCACAAAATTTTGGGAGATTGAAGAAGTTGTACCAGAAAAGATGATGTCCAACGAAGACAAGGAATGCGAAGAATTCTACAACTGCAACCACCAGAAAAATGCTGATGGTACATATACAGTGAAAATTCCGTTCAAGGAACCAATAGAAAAGCTTGGGGATTCGAGAAAAAAGGCAATCGCACGGTTCCTTCAACTAGAGAAGCGATTCGAAGAAAATACAGTTCTAGGTAAAGAATACAAAACATTCATGAAGGAATACTTAGAACTGGGACATATGAAACGAGTTCAACCAGGAGCCAATATACGAAAAACCTACTTCATCCCTCATCAAGCAGTAGTAAAGGAAGACAGCATTCAAGTAAGTCTATTGACAGCCAAGTCAAAGGTTGCACCTATAAAAATGAAGAAAACGTTGCCAAGGCTGGAGTTATGTGCAGCATCGTTAGCAGCACAAATGTTGAAGGAAGCTATTAGTGCACTGGACATCCCCAGCATCTCCATCTTCGCGTGGTCAGATTCCATGATAACCTTATCCTGGATAAGAGCAGGCCCGGAGAAATGGAAAACATTTGTTGCAAACAGGGTAACAGAAATATTGGAAGTAACCCCCAGCGGAAATTGGCATCATGTGAGCTCAGAGGACAATCCAGCAGACGCTGTATCCCGAGGGCTCACTCCTGTCAAATTACAGCATCATCTATTGTGGTGGAACGGGCCGCAATGGTTACGAACTAATCCTTTGCCACTGACGGAAACAATTATTCCCATAACAGCTACAGAAGAGGAAAAAATTCACCAAGTCCAAGCATTTATCGCATCAAAAGAAGAATTGGACATCTTATCCAAATATTCGTCACTGCAGAAGTTACTACGGGTCACTGCATACTGTAACAGGTTTGCTCAAAAATGCAGAAGACAACCGTTTCCGACCGAATACCCTATGGCAGCAGAACTCAACAATTGCCTCATTCAAATCATCCGTATAGTGCAAGCACGCAGCTGGGCAACAGAGATTCAAACCTTGAAGAAAAACATCCCGGTTCACACAAAAAGTTCCTTGGCACCATTACGACCATTCATCGATGATGAAGGAACTCTTAGAGTGGGAGGACGACTTCAAAATTCAATGTTGCCATATAATGAAAAACATCCTATTCTCATTCCCCATAACAGTCATCCAGACCACTTCATAGTGAGAGATGTCCATCGGAAGCTTCTACATGTCGGAAGTCAAGCTACAGCGGCATACATCCGAAGAAAATTGACAAGATGGAAATTACTTCAAAAGTTAAAAAACGACTTTTGGAAAATATGGTCTAAGGAATATCTATCTGGGTTACAACGCAGAACAAAATGGACTTCGAAAGAAGAGAATTTGCAAGTGGGAGATCTAGTGTTACAGAAGGATGACAGCAGTCCTCCCAATCGATGGCCTTTAGCAAGAGCAGCAGAAGTGCATCCAGGCACCTACGGTGTTGTCAGAGTTGCAGCTGTTAAGAAAAAGGAAGATACAATTCTCAAGCGACCTATGAATCTAAACTTTAGATCACTAACTTAAAAATCAGCTATACAGAGTGATTCAAATTAAGTGCGCACCATTGCTATCTTTGTTATTATCGATTTTACAAAGTAGGTTAAATTAGCAAACTAGTAGTGTTTTCGGTGCTGATTAATATGCAATTAATAAATAACAATCGAATAATTCGTTGGCGACAAAATTTAAAAACATACATTTTTTAGATGAAACACCCTGTATATTTTCAAAAACTTGAAATAAAAATGAATTTGTGATATAAAAGTCTTAATACACTATTGTCTTAAAATGAATACTAAAGAAGTTATCGCAAGTTTCAGTTTATAGATAAATACATATATAGTCTGTTTTTTTGCTTTATGATTCAGAGCAGGCTTTGCTTTTGCGTTTTTGTAACAGTGTAGGTAGTTAGTGACAAAGGAAAAAACACTAGTTATGTCAAAAACCATTAGAACTGTCAATGTGTTAACTTATAAGCACTATTATATTTAATAAGAGCTAAAATTACTGAACCATTGACATTAAATAAGTATTGCTTTATTTTAAATACGTTTATTTAAGCGTGATTGATATCTAACTGTACAGAAACATCATAAAATTTCTAGACATCTTTTATGTACTAATGTAAAAATAAATATATTATTAATAATTTGCTGATGATTTTTGTTTGTAGAACTGTGTTGTACAAGTTATTATTTATGCTACACATATAACAGGCATTTCAAAATAAAGAGATAATACAAAATACTCTGGTAGAACCATTTTCAGAGACATAATTTACTAGAATTTAGATGGATACACTTCAGGATAATCATCCAGAATCTGATTCAGAAGAGGAATGCAACTCATCTTCCGATCTGTATCAGATTCTTCCAATCTAATAATAACAGGAGGTATATCATCCACACCAATTTAACAATGTGCTTTGCCCAGTCACTTTATATTAGTAGTTCACAGTGTTCAACGTTTTTTTCCACATGTTTGCTGTACACAGTGATAGAGATTTAAGCCATAAATTAGCAATTATGTCTTTTGAGGGAGGCTGAGAATTTATGTCCTTATTATAATAGTTATTACATAAACTCCATGCCAATTCAATTGGATTGTATTGAGAGTGGTATGGAGGTAATCTAAGAACTTCATGCCCATGTCGTTTTTTGTCAATTAAGTATTGCTTTTGGTCAATATGTAAAGTAAAATTAAACTCCCATAATCGTCGCTTTATTATTTTGTCATCAAATTGTACGTCACTTTTAATTAACCATTCCTGTATTTGTCGTTTATTGGACGAGAAATTGGGTGGTTTATCGATAAGAACCGAATTATATGGTGCATTATCCATAATTAACACACATTTTCCATTCAATTTGGCCAAAGCAGGGATTAACTGTTTTTCAACATTGCCTAAAAATGTCACCATTGATACACTTATGATAGCCCCTGTCATTATTGTCCGAGTCCAACAGTTAGTCACATCCTGGTAAAGTTTCATCCAAAAGCATGAATATACATTTTTCACTATAATTTCGAAATTGTAAATATTTCCTTTAAAAGTAAAAAATTCCAAATTTTCTTCTTAATATCTTTCCTGAAACTCTGTTCCTCCAAAGTTAGAAATTCCTTTTCTTTATTCATATTATCATTCGGTTATTGCGGGAGTTGTGATTTTGCTTCGTTTAGATTTCTGTGTTGCATTCGAAATCTAGCATTATCAGAAATTGTTAGAAATGTTATATCTGTTTAATTCTTAATACTTACATCGAAGATTTGACCAATTCTTCCAATGATGGCTGTTTTACTTAAGTTACCATTCATATCTTTTATATTAGTAGAATTGCGTTTTATAGCCTCTTTGGTTTTACTATTACCTAATACTGCTTTTTCGTGGCATTTTATTAAGATTTGTTGAAGTGTCAACTTGACAATCCCGGCGACCTGGATTTTGACATTAGTTATATTTTGTAACTAAACTGTTGTACACTGCTAAAATAATATAAATGCAAAGCCTGCTCTGAATCATAAAGCAAAAAAATAGACTATACATTATTATACTGCAAAAAGTTTTTAATTGAAATAAATAAACAACATTAATTAGTTTCGACAACCAAACGTACCACAAATTGATTTTGACAGTTCTGATGTTTACGTTATTGTTTTTGTTTTTAGTAGCAGCCTACTATGAATTTTTCGTAAGTACGATGTATTGTTGATATAGGTAAACTAAAATCTCCCCTAACTTCTTTAATATTCATTTTAAGGCAATAGTGTATTAAGACTTTTATATCACAAATTAATTTTTATTTCAAGTTTTTGAAATAGACACCATTAAAAAACTAAAAGTTTTTAATTTTGTCGCAAACTCGTTATTAGATTGTTTTTTTATTAATTGCATATTAATCAGCGCCAAAATCTCTACTAGTTTGCTATAACCTACTTTGTAAAATTAATATTAATATCAAAAATAGCAATGGTGCGCACTTAATTTGAATCACCCTATAATATAGTTGAAAGGAACATTGACAGTGAACACTGGCAGTGAACAAAGTTATGCTCTTTGATATAAGCTTATTATAGTTAAATTTAATGTCACTGTTTTATCATTAAATAAATTTGAATTACAGTAATATATTTACCATAAGTACCTTCCTTGCAATTTTGATTTGTTTTTCTCTATTGGTAAATACAGTAATAACACATTCCATCCTAAGAAAATGATTTTTCTGTTAATTACTACTATAGTAGTTTTTCAATTTCCAGCTGTATTGCTGATTTCTAATGTTGGTAATTTGATTACTCACTATATAATTTCCACTAGACTAACAAAAACGACTCATTGCGGTTTATGTAGATTATTAATGGATTAATTCAATTACTTTAGAGTAAAAATAACTTACATTAGTGGCAGCAAAACAATTTTACGACACTACTCATTGAACAAACTCTGCGCATCATTTCACCGTTGGGAATGACTAATCTTGCAATGCTTCGTTTTGGACGGAACATATAAGAATTTCTAAGTTCTTAGAAGTACAACAATAAGTGTTACACTGTGTCTATTAGTCAGTGTTTTTGATTTATTATATATAATAGCTAATGTTTACTACGTTTTATTTGCTAGTGCAAAAAGTAAATGTAGTATTTTTATACCGACGACATTAATTATTGTTACGATTAACGATTTACCGTCTCTTTAAGAAATCATATATTCAGGTAAAATGTAATAATGTTATACTGTGGCAAATGTTTTACTGTCATTTTATTTAAAATGTGTTTTTCAGAATACATTGAGAGTTAAAGTAATTTCCTAGATATTTTTCAAAGAACAAGATGAAAAGTTGAAAATTACCAGAAAAACTAACGATGTAGATTACCTAGACTGTAATTTTTATATAAATATAATAAATAATTATTAGAATAAAGCGAAACCCTATCTGAAGGATCAAACTGTCCAGGTTCAGTTTACAAAAATAAGGAATAGCAGTTCAGAAAGTATTCGAATAGCATTTTTTATTTAAAAGATATGATTTAAAAAATAACTGTAGTTGTCTGCAGCTGCAACGGGGGTGCAAACAGTGCAGGTTCGAACATTCCTTGGCCCAGTGGCGGAGGCAGGCAATTAAATGTAAAAGAACATAAACTTACTGACCTGTAAATCTCATCGATAATAATAATTGTACTCACCGGGGGCGGCCGCACCCCAGGCCGCTCCGTACTCCTGGCAGTGGCATCACAATGCTAGGCCTTACATCCGTCAGCCTCAACCCTTTGACACCTCATCGCCGCCTTCACTGGTTGAGTTAGCTGTCGGTACTTTTCGCTAACACTGCCCAATAGTAATCCACTAGATTAACTATTGTTACAACCCGTACAGAGTCGGTAATAACTACCGTAGTATACTGGTCTCTCACAGTACAGCAATTACAGTAAATCTTGCTATTGCTCTAACGGGGCTTATAATTCGGAACTCCATGCTTCCGGTGCGGAACGACATGCTTCCGCGAATCACTGTGCGAAACGTCGTGCTTTCGCGGGATTCAACTCTTTGACTATCACATAGTCGACTAGCAAAGCAAGAACCCCTGACGTATGCCGGACGCTGTAATTGCCAAAAAGTCTACCAAATGCCATTCAACTAACTACGATAGTACGTACATTCTACGCTAGCTAAATTAATTCACTACCCAGAAAATACGAATGGCCGCGCTCGCAATTTCGCCTCACATTGTCGCATCTTACCACCTGATAATTAATTATTGGTTCGCATATAATCGCTTACGCCAAGAAATAACTACGCAAATAGCCCACTTTAACTAATACGTCGCACCTCTAGCACAACCCCAAACGTTCTGTCCTGTTTTTAATTCCATTGCTAACCGAGCCCCCTTCGACATGGTGCATTAGTTGCACATGTTCTCCGGGTCCCTGAAACAACGGACCGCGAGCCCAATACATTCGTCAAGATTATATTACATTCCAGGGCTTAAAACATGCCAGAAATGGCAAACGTACTAATTAAAACTTAAAAATAGTGCGCTCTAAAACCGCCAAACATTTCATCCCTAACAAATATAATAATAATATAATGAAAACTAATAAGACTTGGTACAAAGAAATATGATTTAAAATAACACAGCGAGTTTGGACTCTTGTGTACGAAGGAATGTCAATGTCATCGCCGAGCTCTGCGGTCCTCCAGCTAGCCTAGATGCAGTCATCGTACGTGCCGAATTCGTAAACATTGAATCCAGGAACTTGAGGGCGATTTCGGCTGCATTCCTGGTATTTCTGACACTGTATTTTCGATAAACATATATTCCTTTAGCAAAATGGCGGTTAAGCGCAATGTTTTAATATTGTTGACATAATATTCTATTTTGAGTTACTCAGAATTAGGGACGGATGGGACTACCGAGAAACCAGGAAATTTCTAGGTGGGCACGCGTCCAGCGGTCCGCTTTCTGCAAACAAAGGCAATTGCCTAAGCGGCATTGTTCTGGGCTAGTTTATAGTTTTATGAGGATACTTTCATAAAGACAACAAGTGGGCGTTGTGACACTAAATAATTTTAAAAATCGAAGGAAACTGTGGGTAAAAATATCTTCACGTTTCTAATAATACTAAATTCAATTTTTAAATAAAAAAATATTAGCCTTAATGAGATTCGAACTAGTGCCTGCGAACGAGCCCGAGAATAAGCCTTAACATTGGATTCCTTTGTTTAACGATGAAGCACCGCAGCTCTGACTGAGTCACGCTCGCGATGGCAATTCTTGCGATTCAGGTCTAATTAACATAAGGCAGTTATTCATTGTTTCTTGTATCTCGTAGCACAGTTATTCTGTATTTGTTGATTCCCATTTTTGGCAAGGATAAAGCCAGCACTATGTACAAATTAATAACTTTATGTATTCCTGAATTCAAGCAAAAATAAACAAAAAATTTTTTTTAAGGTACTCACCCTGTATATATTTGTATGAAATTGTACCAGTTTGAGGCGAGGTAGATATATAATATGTATGCAAAATATCGTCTTCCTCCGACAAATAGTTTTTGAGCTATACTGCCAACAGACAGACAGACAGACAGACAGACAGACGGAATTGAGAAAACCTGTTTTTCATCATCTAAGGACCCTGAAACGTGAAGATCTAGAAAAATCTCGGAAGGTGTTTTTTTCGCGATTACAATACTTCCTTCGTCTTTCAGACGAGGGAAGTAAAAACTGCTGGACAGTTTTGAATGCACTTTTAATTCACATGTAGAATCATATACATATGAGATTTATCTCGTATTAATAGGGTAAATGAAACACAACACTCCCTGTTCAACCACTGCTCTATATTTTCACGAGTTTTCAGCTACAAGTCAAACCCCAGAATGAATATTTGAACAGAAATCTCGATACTAATAACTTCTCGTTTTTATGAGGTTTTACACCACTAAACAAAACAGTCGGGGTGTGAACGCCGCCCCGCCCAATTAGCCGTCAGGAATTTGGAATTCGTCTCGGCCTTGCAGTCGGACCCGAGAAAGGTCGTCAGGGTTGATTTCCAGTGCCCTCGATAAAAATCCACAGAAATGCTCACACGGCCAACCTGATGCTTGAATTCGTTCTCAAATTAACTATCACCCAAAATGTCGTCCTCCTCGTATTTAACTACCAAACTACCTGTAATGGAGAAACAAATCTGCAGCATCGAGTTTTACTCCGAAAGACAACAGCAATCAGCTTCTCATACATTCCACAGCATCACAACATCAATAACATATCAATAAAGCTATTTTCTATTCAATATTCACATCCGATACCCAGCTTTTTCGTCCTACAAAGTGTTGTGCTTTCAACAGTTTGTCCTGTAAAGCGTTATGCTTTCAACAGTAAGCTCGTTTTCTCTTTTGTCCTGTAAAGCGTTATGCTTTCAACAGTTTGTCCTGTAAAGCGTTATGCTTTCAACAGTAAGCTCGTTTTCTGTCCTGTAAAGCGTTATGCTTTCAACAGTTTGTCCTGTAAAGCGTTATGCTTTCAACAGTTTGTCTTATAAAGCGTTATGCTTTCAACAATTTGTCCTGTAAAGCGTTATGCTTTCAACAGTTTGTCCTGTAAAGCGTTATGCTTTCAACAGTTTGCCCTGTAAAGCGTTATGCTTTCAACAGTTTGTCCTGTAAAGCGTTATGCTTTCAACAATTTGTCCTGCAAAGCGTTATGCTTTCAACCGTTTGTCCTGTAAAGCGTTATGCTTTCAACAGTTTGTCCTGTAAAGCTTTACGCTTTCAACAGTTTGTCCTTTAAAACGTTATGCTTTCAACAGTTTGTCCTGTAAAGCGTTATGCTTTCAACAGCAACCCGAAACATTTTTTTTGAGGTCATCCTGCAAAGCGTTGTTCTTTCAACAGCCCTAGTTCAATAGCAACCTTAAACATTTTTTTTAGGTCATCCTGCAAAAGCGTTGTGCTTTCAGCAGCCCTCGTATAATCAACAGCAACCTTGAAAAGCGTTATGCTTTAAAACATTGCAAAAAGCAATACTACTATTTCCATTCACAAAGAATACCACCGTAAAGCGTTCTGCTTTCAACGAATTGGTTTCTCATCAGTTTCACAGCAAGCAAGAATGCTCACAAGTTTCACAGCAAGACTTTTTAATCAGTCTCACAGCAAGCAAAAATGCTCACAAGTTTCACAGCAAGAATTTTTAATCAGTCTCACAGCAAGCAAAAATGCTCACAAGTTACACAGCAAGAATTTTCACAATGCTCAAAATTTTCATAATGCTCACACAGCCCTTTCTACTCACCGTTACTGAATACTTAGTCGGAAAATTTTCCTGACAAAAATTCTCCTGGCCAAGTTCGGACCATATCTTTCCCAACTATTCTCTTCCGGGTAGTAGCCAAGTTCTGAATTTCCAACCGATCGTTAGGTAGAAGCTGCAGCATTTCAAACGGGCCTTCATATTTTCGCTCGAGCTTGGATAAATGCGAATTTCAGGAGGGATGGAAAATGAAGTAACCTTGGGAAATTTTTCGCTTAAATTCTTTTTCGGTGGATACAAATTCTTAAAATCTGCTTTGAACTGCGTCAAATTTTTGATTTCCGGTTTCCACGCAGAAAGCCAATCTCGCGCTTCTTCGACCAACCCACTGGAAGCTCGTGCAAGCTGTTCAACTTCGGTCCATTTAAAAGTGGATCCTAATTTCTCGATTTCTTGACACCATTTTACAGCTCCGTCGTTATTTACCGTTGGATCGAATCGTGGAACATCAACGGCAGTGACAGGAATAGGAACTGCTGGACGATGCGAATTCTCCTTGATTTCCTTCAAAGTTTCGGCCAAAATTTGCGTTAACTGTTCTATTTTCACACACAACTCGAACTATTTATCAGACGTAGGCGATCCCACTTCTGATATGAGATTTATCTCTGATTAAAAGGGTAAATGAAACACAACACTCCCTGTTCAACCACTGCTCTATATTTTCACGAGTTTTCAGCTACAAGTCAAACCCCAGAATGAATATTTGAACAGAAATCTCGATACTAATAACTTCTCGTTTTTATGAGGTTTTACACCACTAAACAAAACAGTCGGGGTGTGAACGCCGCCCCGCCCAATTATCCGTCAGGAATTTGGAATTCGTCTCGGCCTTGCAGTCGGACCCGAGAAAGGTCGTCAGGGTTGATTTCCAGTGCCCTCGATAAAAATCCACAGAAATGCTCACATACAGGACACTATTGTGACAACCTAGGAAATATTTTTACAAAGAAAGATGAGATGTTAACAGCCCAAATTTTTGAACACTTGAAAAATGTTAAATTACCCTAAACAGAGAGCGAGTCTTGGATAACCCATTGATCGTTATTGATGTTATATTGTATGCTAAGAGGCTCACATTTTTGACTTTTAACGGCAATACTATTTTTATTTTGAGAGGGCATACATTTTCATTAAACAGTGAAATCCATTTAAATATTTCGAAATTAATATAAAACACTGCTGGAGCCTGTGGTTTGAAAATATCACAATTTGTTAAAAACCCCTCACCACACAAATAATTAACAACTGCTAAATTCGTATTTCGACAGCCAAGCTGCCATCATCAGTAGCTAAGAAAACTAACACATCAAAATGGCAACGATATGGTCGTGACCAAATCACAAATGGAAGTGGACGATTTCCGCGCATTTTACAGCTATTTATACTGTCTGACCCGAAGGGCTTGGCCGAGGGCCATTTAACATGGCCGACGGCCATTTAACTTCAATAAATCATACGAGATGGAAGAAGGAATAGGTCCACCGTGTTTGTTCAAACGTTTATTATCTTGGTTCTTAAAAATGGTGAAGCTTTCAAAAGAATTTAGTTGCTTTGTTGAAGTTAACGCCTTTACAATTTTTAATTGGAGAAACCGCCCCCTGAAGGCGGATGAACCGCAATGGTCAACGGCATAGAATCAGGCAGGCAACGGGAAACCACCTGATTATTATTATCCCAGAGAGTATTATGAGGATGATCAGTGATATTAATTATAATTTGCCATGCGATCCGAAGAAGACGTAAAAGCTGTGTATAAGGATATAGAAAATATTCTTGATACAATTCCACACAAGGAAATAGTCATGATCATAGGAGATTTTAACTCAAAGGTTGATAATACTAAAGGCGACGACCATCTTCGTCATGTAATTGGAAAAAGGAACGAACGAGGAGAGTAACTGATACAATTTGAAATTGATAATGATTTTGCAATAATGAATACAATGTTTAAACATCACCTACGCCGACTCTCCACTTGGACATCTGCAAATAAAATGTATAAAAATCACTCGACCTGGTGTTATTTGCCCGTCCGAACAAATTGCTCAAAATTGATTTCAAAATTAAACTGCACACTACATCCAAAGGAGTTGACATCGGTAAGCTGTCATTGTCAGATACTACCACATTTCAAGAGGTTTTACGAACATCTATGTGACCAGCGCCTACCGGTTGCTCTAATAAAACCTGGTTGAACACTAAAGAACTGATAAATAACGCTTTGAAGAAATGTACGCCAGTTCTTTCCCGTAAGCGCAATAAACACTGGATGACGAATAGAACATACCAACTAATAGAAGAAAGACGACAAGCCAAACTAACAAACAACAACATCGAAGTGGCCCGGCTAAACACTGAAATTAAACGCGCATGTAAATATGATAAAAACAAACAGATTAACGAAATATGTCTCCAACTTGAACAACACTCTACCCGACAAGAATCGAAACAACTATATGACAAAGTAAAGTATCTGTCACCAGAGTTTAAACCCCGAACACAAATCATCCATGATGAGCAGGGCAATACAATAACGAACGTGGATGAAATTGCTGAGGTCTGGAGGAGATACTGTCTTAATCTCTTTGATAATAAACAGCTTTATAGAGAAGTCGACAATTTAATCAACATAGAAGGCAACATTGAACCAAGTATCTTACGTTCAGAAGTTGAAGTTGCAATAAAAAGTCTAAAGAAGCTTCTGAAAGTGATGGTATAACCGCAGAAGTACTCAAAGCGATGGGCACTATTGGAACTACACGAAATTTGCAACGAGATATGGAATACCGGAAAGTGGCCTGAAGAATGGTGTGCATCAACATTCGTGCCGTTGTATAAGAAGGGTTCTCCTACAGACTGCAGTAATTACAGAACTATTGTGCTAATTCCACGTGCAAGTAAAGTCCTACTGAACATCCTCCATAAACGTCTGAAGGTTTTTCTCCTACCACAAATATCAGATGAACAAACTGGCTTTATACTAGGCAAAGGCACTAGAGAACAGCTCTTAAACGTCAGACAATTGATAGACAAAGCACGAGAGTTTGGTGTAACGATCTATCTCTGATTTGTAGACTACTCAAATGTATTCGACTGTGTAAATTGAAACCTTCTTTGGAACATACTAAAAGAAATGGGCACCCCGAACCACTTCGTACGACTAATCCAAGAATTATATGAAAATAATCAAGCCGACATAAGAATCAATACAGTCAGGTCAAATAAATTCTCTACTAAAGCCGGAGTCAGACAGGGTTGCATCTTATCACCAATTCTATTTAATATATATAGCGAGCACATCATGCGGAAGGTGCTGGACGGGTGGCGAGGTGGAGTGTCGATAGGGGAGAGGAAGATCAGTAATGTTAGGTATGCAGACGATACACTTATTATAGCATCGTGTGAAGAAGAACTGGAAGAGATAATGGATAGGTTGAAAACCACTAGCGAGAGATACGAACTAAAACTAAACGTTAATAAAACAAAAGTTATGATAATAGATCGTGTGCATAACAACCAACCACAAGTTCAAAATGTCGCAGGTTATGAAACGGTAGAGAAGTTTAACTATGTTGGTTCGCTGATCACAAATACCACCGGAAATCAAAAGACGTTTGGCGATAGCAAGAACGGCCACAACAAAGCTGACAAAAATCCGGAAAAACTCAGCTATAACAAAATCCACAAAGTTAAGGCTCGTCCATTCACTCATCTTCCCTATCGCGATGTATGCAGCAGAAACATGGACCTTAAAAAAGCAGACATACAAAGAATTAATGCATTTGAAATGTGGGTATATAGACGTGTATTGCGTATACCGTGGACAGCACACCAGACCAATCTCTTCATACTAAAAGAACTTAATATTGAATCCCGACTGTCCACGAAAGTCAGCGAATCTTTCCTTCGATACTTCGGTCACATATCCCGAAGGAAGAATTCTATGGAGAGTTTAATTGAACAAGGTAATATTGAGGGACGGAGATTAAGGTGTCGATCACCTAAAAGATGATTTGACCAAGTTGGAGCGCTGACAGGACATACTTTTCACGATGCTATACACTTATCTGAAGATCGCAACGCGTGGGCAAACAACAGTGTCAACTACCTGTTATGATAATCTACCCTGTATCAATCTCATTTCCATTTCTGAAAACGATATCATTTCCGCCATCAAGAAACTGAAAAACAAACCAACTGCTGATTTTGACCAAGTGCCTAGCTATATGATCAAAGACTGCACAAACGTTCTTACTTCTCCGCCTTCAATAATCTTCAATTTAATCTTAAAAACGTCGACATTTCCTCAAACCTGGAAAATTGCACGTATTTGCCCCATCTTTAAGAATGGCGATATTTCCAATGTTACGAACTACAGGCCCATTGCTATCCTCTCTAACTTTTCCAAAGTATTTGAAATTATTCTGTACAAACACATATATAGTAGTGTGAAACATGTCATATCATCTTCCCAGCATGGATTCATGGAAGGCCGCTCCACCATCACTAACCTCTGTTGCTTTTCGCAATTTGTTTCTGAACAATTAGATAATCAAGGCCAAATCGATGTCGTTTATACAGATTTATCTAAAGCTTTCGACAAAATAGATCATGGTATTTTACTTCAAAAACTACATAGCATTGGTGTTAGTGACACAAATGTCGCACTATTCAAATCGTATTTACAAAATAGACCACACCGTGTTGTGTATAATGGGTATAGATCTACTCAATATATTCCCACATCCGGAGTGCCCCAGGCTCTAATCTGGGCCCTTACTATTCCTCTTATTCATCAACGATCTCAGTTATCAATTGCAGTGTAATGTACTTATGTTCGCTGACGACGTAAAAATATTTACATCAATTGCAAGTCACCATGATGCTATGAACCTTCAAACCGACCTTACCATACTTTCCAACTGGTGTAAGAGAAATAAGTTAAATCTAAATGTTAGCAAATGTAAAATTGTTACGTATTCTCGTAAAATTAATCGAATCCTTCTTGACTACACATTAAATTCAGAATTGTTATCTAGACTACACTCAATAAGAGATTTGGGTGTGGTATTTGATGCTGAGTTTAGGTTTGTAAATCATATTAATGAAATTGTGTCTTCTGCTTATAAAATGTTAGGTTTCATAGTACGCAGCTGTAAGGAATTTAAAAATATGTCTACTATTATGGCACTATATTTTGCTTTTGTACGTTCAAAATTAGAGTACGCAAGTATCATATGGAATCCAATTTATGAATGTCATATAACGTCTATAGAAAATGTACAAAGAAAACTTTTAAAATATTTGTGGTTCAAGGTGTACCATGTCTATCCGCCTAGAGGTTTTGAGCACTTAACCTTACTAAATACATTTAATATTAATTCATGTGAACACAGAAGGGTACGTATCAGTTTGACTTTTCTCTTTAATTTGCTACATAATAAAGTTAAATGCTCATATTTGTTGCAAAATTTAAACTTTCACGTGCCTCGAATACATTCTAGACAGTCATCGCTATTCTATTTACCTGGCGCTCGAACTAATATTATATTTAAATCTCCTATCTATACCATGTGCAGTAATTATAACAGTATAAGCAGCCAATGTGATATCAATAATTGTACATTACCAAAACTAATAAAATTTATTGTTGAATAGACAAATATATTTAAGTTATTAGTTATTATATTAAAATAAATATCAAATAAATTTGAATTTATGATTAGTTACTAAGTTATACTTACTCTTACTGGTTATTCGTATATCTAATATTGTCTTGTTATTGGCTATATGCTGTTAGACAATAAATTCATTATTATTATTATTATTAATACACCAAACCCTTCGTGGGGTAAAGGATAGAAGAAGAAGAAGATATTGTATATTTTTAGTCAACTGTAGCTAGTGTTTTTCACTTTTTTCTCGTAACGACCCTGAGAGTCTATCACATCAGTGTAAAGTGTTGCTCATTACTGTGTTCCTAACCAGATGTATGAAATACTTAATTTGTATGAAACATCGAACAAGATTGAAGCTAATAAAAACAGTAAGAACCTAGGCATATTTAGAGCTTGTAGCACTGTACATCCACAGGCAATTACACGACATAGATATTACGCATTAATGCATTTACAGCTCAAGTGAAGAGATGTCCACCACGCAAACCGCTGGTTTATACCTTTTCAAAGAAGATTGTTTAAAGCATTGCACAGGAAAGATGGTCACATGGTCAGCAAGCTTTATGTGAAAGCATCTCGGAAAAGATTCTCACTGTTAAGGTTCAACTGTGCTTGTATATGTGTACGTATTTTGAATGTTACCATTGATTTGATTCGATATTACTTATGTTAATATTTGTCTTTGTCTATTGTTTTTGTGCTAGTGACTTTGCCGAAATAGCTGTAATTATTGAAATATTTCTTGTGAGGCACAAGTTAAATGATTCAAAGCCCTCTGCGAGGGATCTGTTCTGGGAGTAGTGTACCTACGCAACATATTTTTTATTGTATTTTCGCCTGAACAATAAGTACAAAAAATAAGTTTCGACTTTTGGAATTTACTTTCACTGTTTCGAATTTGAACAACCTTCTGTAAGATTTAATTTCAGGGACTGCAACAATCAAAGTTATTGATCTTGGAGGTAATAAAAACAATCTGCTGGTACTACAAGGTCTTTATTTTGAACGTAATAATAATTAGTCTCGTTCGTTAATTTCAATTGAAATTTACCATATAATCATAACAAAATAAAATTCTATTCACAACTGAGAACAAGTTTAATCCCTGCTACCGTCACATTAGTTATCTAAATGCAAACCAAAACTAATTACTCTAATTAATTACACCAATGACTGTAAAATAATATGCAGACTTCCTTAAATTACTTTCCAAAGATAATTTTTCGTGAAGCCCCGAAGTTTTGGCCAGATTGTGTGGCTCCCTTGTTGGAACCGGCTTGCAAGCCGATCATGCCTTCTCCGGCACGGAGTTGCTGTTGTGAAAATTCACGGCGGTTTTCTTCAGATGGCCGTGGACCCAACCAGGGACCCTCCATTCAGGGTGACGGTATGCAGTGCGGCCGATGGCGAAGATGGTTTGAGTTACGAGGGCAATATTTTTGAAGTCCACAGATCTGTTGTTTGGAAAAGATCCACGTCGGAACTCCATACCTCACACAAGCTTGCTGGAACCTGAAAAAAAACAATTGTAGTTCATGGTGATGGCATCTTCACGTCATATTTAAAATTAGTATTGCATAATGCACTTTTGACATGGAAATACACTCATCCTTGTTGAACACATTGGGATTTACATAAAGCAATTTCTTCTTCTTCTTTTCATTTTAAATGTGACAGTGCAGTGCTATGGTTAAATCTGTTCATAATAATACCAGGGCCCACAAATTACAATGCCTGTATATTCGTCATACCAATAATCAGATCTAATAGAATTGTTTTCTATTTGTTTTCCTGAGTAAAAGCCACAGTTTTCCAAAATACTGATGAATTTGTAATAATTACAACTCTATTTTCTAGTTCGATTAAAGAGATTCGGAGAATATTTTATAGGTGAAAGAAACGTCAGCATTTTTCTAAGGTCAAACTGCGTTTGACCATTTGTGGATAAAAAAATCAACGAACATAATATTTAAGAACTGTAAAATAAGGTATGCCGAAACTTACAAAATCAAAAATATTCACATTTGCGCTTTGATCAGAATTTTAAAGAAATAGACTCGATCTGCAGCATCTTATGTTAGACAGATATACATATGTTTGAAGCTAAAATAAAATTTATGTATGTAGTTTATAGCCTAACTACAATTTCTGGCAGACACAAAGTCGCCATTTGCTTGTGGTGTTGCGGCGTTATATTTAAATCTGTTATTTTTACCCGATTTTAATCCAGTGACATGTTTATTTCGAAGAGGTATAAATATTCTACTTCAGAAATACCTGAAGTTTAAGGATTTTCAATGAAGTTAACGTTCACTAACCGATACGTTTGTAAGTTTTTTCGTGCAACAGTTTCTATTTAGTTTTACTAAAATAAATTTCACACATTGCAATATAGATTTTTCAAATAATTAACATGTAATAACTTGAAAATTAAAACTAAATTTAAATCTTCACTTTACGATAAGAGGTACAGAACAATTTATTCAGCCGAGAATTTGAAAATGCCAGTCACTTCAACTAATTCGCAGAAAAATATATCAAGTTCCAAGTTTAATACAATTCAGTTTTAAAATTTCATTATTGAAAATTCAATACACAATAATTAATTTGTCATATTCGATAATACATACATACACACATAATCTGTAACCCCGCTTATACCGTTTATACAGTGTTGGGGCTTCGGGCGCACTGAGCTTCTGAGGGTTTTTTTTAACTTCGGCGGAGCCTGTCTAAGCTAGAACACTACGCCCGCTTTCTAGATGTTCACCCATCCAAGTACTGACCAAGCAGACTAGAGCTTAACTTTTACAAGCGCCGTGAGGTATGCGACACCACTGAGCCGTACTGCCTGCATATTCGATAATATAGCGATCAATTTGCTTTTCTAACATCATATGTAACTTTCATGGTTCTCTGATTTTTATGGAATTTTGTACATGCATAAATAGCTACCAGTTAATTGAAGTGTTCAATATGCTTAAATTTATAGATAACGTTGGAAATAGCTCAAGTGTTTTTTGGATGAAATAGAACAAAGCATTAATATACTAAACAATGCCAAAAATAAATCTTCTAGATTTTGTACTTCACTTAGAAAATGACCAGATAAAATTTCTGATAAAACATACTCAATTATTTAACAAGTATCTATAATAAAACTTTAATTTTCACATCTAATTTACAGTAACTTTACTTCACTTTTCTTTTGGTGCTAAGCGCTAGAAAGTAGAAATTCAATATTGTGTATCATTTATTATTCGCAGTCCTTCATATTCCTTTTCTATTTACGATATCGTGGCCAGCTAAAAACTTTACAAATTGTGCTAAACGCCAGAAGCAGTTCGCTGGAGAATAAAATAAATGGAGATTTCATCCTCATTGGTGTAGTAGAAGAACTCAACGATTCCTCCACTATCGTAAAAGGGTTTATTATGAGCAGTGCTTGGAAAATAAGTAGTAAAAACAGGCATTCTATGCATGCAATATCCAGTAACAAACTATGAAAATATGCAGTTGAATATGCATTATATATTTTTTATGTACGAGAAAAATAAAATATGTAAAATAGGAAAAATACAATCTTACGTAACAGCGTTTCCATAATTTTACAATAAATTCTTAAACATGTATAGTGCAAAAAATATTTAAAGATAATTAAACAGAAAACCGAATTGGTTCCTTATTACTAGCCTTGTTAGAATAATATATTAAATATGTGTCAATATTTTCTAAAGTCATTTAATAGTATATTACGTAACAAAATATAGACGAGAAATGGAAAGAAATGGAGACAATAATTCAGACAGCGACAAACAACATAGTACCACAAAGAAGTTAAAAATAAAAACCAATGGTGGGATGGAAAGTATGTAAGGAAAACCGAATCCAGAAACAACTTGAGAATGAAATCGCATTAAATAAAACGAGAGGAGGACATACAAGCATACAAAACACAGAGAACGAGAGTTAAAACGATTAATAGACAGAAAAAAGACCTAAGAATGAAGAAAAAGTAAAAGCAGCAGAATATTATTACAGGAGAAAGAAAATCAAAAACTTCTATAGAGAAACACAAAAAGCAACGTTGAAAAAGCACCAAGCGATATACATAAAAGATAAGTAATTAAATTTAATAGGGGACGATAATGGAATTAGGAACAAGTGGAAGGTACATTTTAAAGAAAATCTAAATGGAAATGTAAAGGAAGATGATAATCCAACAATACAAGAAACCGAAGAAATCATCAGTAATCTTAAAAACAATAAAAGTCTGTGGAGAAATTGGATAACGGCGGAGAACCTGAAGTATGCCGGAGAGGACCTCATACAAAAAGTCCATGAATTAATGCAGACTGTCTGGGAAGAAGAGTGAATGCCAAAAGATTGGAAAGTGCCACTATAATTCCTATCTTAAAGAATGGGGATAAGTCAGAATGTAGTAATTATAGAGGAATATCCTTGCTGGATCTGACTTATACGTAAAACATTGGCAACGCTAATCAAAAAAAGATTGGAAGCGATACTCGATCCTTACCTACCAAGCGGGTTACCGAACAGAAAGGAGGACAATAGACCAGATATTTACAATGAACGAACTGTTGACAACAAGCTATGAGTACAAAATTCCAGCGAACATAATATTCATAGATTTCCATAAAGATAAACAGAGCAATAGAGACTATGAAACATTGTAAAGTGTCTGCAAAATTGATAAAAATATAACGCTAAACAGAACAACAAGTAACATAAAGGCAAGGGTGGGGGGAATATCGGAAGAATTTGTGGTGACATCCTGTCTGAGACAAGGTGATCTCTTATCAACGTTATTGTTCAATGCAGTATTGGAAAAAAATATGTATGACAGTCAACTGAATCGGAGTGGACACCTGCTGTACAAGAGTCACCAAGTCATCGCCTACGCTGGCGATGTGGCGATAGTATATAGAGGCGCAAGGGATAATTTTACCTATTGATTACAAACTACAAAAAACAACAAATGGTGAAATCCAATTACACCCTTCTTTAATCATATTAAAACAGATACCAATAACATAACACCATGCCCTTTTATAACTTGGAACATGTATAAACTTTTAAGAAAAACAAAAAACAAAACAAAAGATAAAAAATCATGTGCCTTTTAACTGTGTTAGTCCCAACATTTTAACTTGTCATAAACAATATGTATTTTAAGTCTGAAGAAGCTATATTAAATAGCGAAACGTTTGTTTAAATTGATATTTAATTGAAAATATCCAATATAAAATGACACAATTAATAAGTTCACATACAGCTATTAGTAACGTTTGAATTTAAACAACAAAATTAGCTGCAAAAACTCTTCTACCGAAGAAATATGATATGCAATGTCATATTTCTTCACATTTTCATATTAATATATGCTGCAGCCATGTAAAATACTCAAAATAAAAATTTAATATTTGCAGTGTAGAAACTCCGAAACGTTCAACTGCAAGTTTTCTTCAAAATATTCCAGTAAATAAAAAATTGCATTTGCATATTTTCAAGCTTTGATCATGAGTGTGAAAAACAAAACTAACTCAACGTGTTTACCACACCAGATGCGAATGCAAGGGATAGAAAAGAACGGAAGCCCAACATAGCAACTTGTTTACGCTCTGTTGCTTGTTACACCCTTAATGAATGAAGCCTCTTACGATAATGGATGAAACTCTGAGCTTTTCTACCTCAACAGTAACGTAGCTAACGAACATAATATCGTTATCTATTTAGTATTTATTGACTAAAGAATTTGATTTACTAGAAATATGGGCATTTATAAGGTCAATAGATAAAGCTAACATTGATTTCAGGTACTCTTCACTTATAAAGGATATATTTTAAAATGCATTATTAGGTACTTCTAATAATCGATGGAAACCTCATAATTGACATTAAAACAAGTAAAGGTTTTCGCTAAGGAGATACAAGCGATTTGCCTTAACAGAAATGAACATAACTTTACCATGAGAAAACAAGAGAATAAGCATCGAAGAATGTAAATCATCTCTGTTTTACCAATGATATTAGCTGAAATGATAGAACAACTAAATCAAGCCTCAAAGACTCCCTTCTGCTACACATTTTTCTATTCTTCGTAAACTTTGTGAATTGTGTTTTCATTAATTTTGGCTATTGATTCTCTAATTTTTTGTTTTAATGTCTGTAAGTTATAATACTATATAAGCATTTTCTTTGTAACATCCCCATAAAAAATCTAGTACCTATGTATTTAATTTAGTCAAGTTTAGCAAATAGACCAACTGATAGTAAGTCATCAACTTCGATATATAACGTTTAAACTTTGTATTTGAACACTTTATAACATTTAAAACAACTTTTTAATTTAGCCTTATTAATTCTCCTCTAAACAAAAAATGTACTTTATTTGTGATTCAATTTTAGATATTTCGACTTTGTGACCACCCTGTACAATATACTGACATTCTGGTAATAGCAAACAATTTTTTAGAACAAGCAAAACTTTTCATAATCATTTCTTTTTGTCGAAAAATGAAAAATTGAAGTTTTTACAGGTACAGTTGGGTCCATCCGGGGACACACTGTCTATGTCTTGGACATGGATTCTTCTTTTTCTTCTTCTTTAGCGATTTTTCGACCATTGCTCTTACGTTTTTTAACCTCTCCCTATTCTGTGCCGTCTGATACCATTTGCTACCTGCATATACGATAGGTATTTACCCATATTTTACGTGGCCTGCTGACTCTTCTTTATATTCTTGCTCAGCAGTATGTGGTTCTATTGGATCATTCGTTCGTCGGTTTTCTGGCAACGTCTTCCACCCAATTTCACTTGAGGGTTGCTATTCTCTCAATAATCGATTGTCCTGATTTGGTCTCTTGGTGAGCGGACTCCTACCATCATTTTCTTCATAACTCTTTGTGTCACCATTACCTTTTCTTTACTGGCAGTATACAACTATCACAGACTCGGTTCAAGGAATTTGAGATATCGGTGCTCTTTAATACAACTTGACAAAAGCAACGCAGCGTAGTCTAATTATTCCCGTTATTTTTATTTTTTCTTCTACCACTGCCTCTTAATATAGGCTAAGAGCCTGTTACTACCGCACTAAGTGCGGTTTTATAAGTCCTCGTTGGACGCGGCCGGGACAGGAGGGCAGCCTAACCAGTAACATCTTAAAAGCAAGGCCCCCGCTCTCTGACGTCAAGGGTTCGTGAGGTGAGCTATGTGAGGCCATTTATCGCTGCTGACGTGAAGTGTACATATATCGTAGTTAAATGTGCTTTGAAATTATCAATTACTATTTAGTTATGTTTAATAGACAAATCACTTAGTGCCTTCCCTAGTGTTTGCTGGTTTTTGTGTGAATTTTTCACCATTACTATTGCAGATAAACACGTAAATCGCCTTTACAAACAGGTCACTACATTGTCCCGTAATTTCGTGTTGCTACGTTTTAAAACAGTTGTTGGGGAATAAATAAATGTAGCGTATACCATAATTGTATATGCGCTTGTAGATAGATATTTTCACATGGGAATAAATGTTCAATTTCTGTGTGTCGAGGCACATATCGCCTACCTCAAAATTAACCCATAAAGTTCTTTATACATTCATTAAAACTGCAATAAACAATTTGGAAGTAATAGGTTTTAGAGTATTTTGTCTAATTATCAATAACAATCCACTAATTAATAGTAAAGTTATGAACAATTTTACACCAAACAAGAAGCTGAGCATCGTAGGTCGTTAGGTTATTTATTTGACTCAGTGCATTTATTCAAATGTATAAGCAGCAACTGTCTAAATACCAAATCTGACCATATATTGTAACGCTTTAGTCATTAAAGTCGCTTTATAAGATGGAACATGATACACTTATTTTCACATACCGAGAATATGGAGAGGATGCATTTGAAAATGTCGTCGAGCTTATGATTGTTTATTAAGAAATTTAATATAAACTCAGTAGTGGAGCAATTTTTATTATAATATGTATAATATCAATAGGCTTCGAACTGTCAAGTTACTGAACAGTTGTAAATTTAAGAATGGTAAATCTTGGAGAAAATAAGATCCTCCAAAATTGAATGTACCTGTACGATCTTAAAGTTTTGATAAATGTGAAAGTCATAATTACTATAGTTGTTCACAGTGCTCGATTTCTAGAAATGGGGTGCCGGAACTACCAGGGGGGATCTGGGGGCAACCCCCCGAGCCCAAGGGGGGGTTCCGGGGGTCCTCCCCCGCAAAAATTTTGAAAAATAAAGGTCTTAAAAATGACTTTTTAGACGTTTTTAAGGTCTTAAATTTGACTCGAAAAGTTGTCGAATCGTATTAGGTTTTTTTAAACTTTCTTAGTGCCGATTTTGGTTGTTCGCGTAACCGTTTGCTTGATAGATGACAGAACACAATTAGATGTCCGTGATGTACACCGATGGAATTTTGGAAATCAAAGGCCACTTTGTGTTTTTATGTTTACTGAACAGACTATAGCAAAATGTATTGCATCCAACTTACTGGTTGAGGTTGTCCATCATCTTGTAGTCGCCACCAGAAGTATTAATTTTCTGGATGATGCCGGGCGCCAAGCGGTTCATTAGCAGACATAGCAGAATACCACTACGAAGGTTCTCTTCGTAGTTGTGGCCAGGGTGGAATCGCTGACCTGTGACTTGTTCAATCCATGCTTGCGCTTCGCGCTCTTGTTCTGGGTCGCGCTTGCCAGCTACCTATAAAAACATGTATTTAATAAAATCTAGTTAAGCATAAAGACTATAAAGTAAATGTTTTGGCCAAGTTAAGCGTCGATTTCGGACCGGAAATATTTAGTTGTTTTCCAACAAAAATATTTATTCCTAGAATTCTGAAAACACTGAATGGGAAGAAGTTATGCTTTGTTTACCTAACTGGCGCGAAGTTTATTCGAATAGGAGTCAAATAGATAATGTGAATGGGCAGAAGCTCCATTCTGACCCATATTTTTAATTTTTCGCTGTAAATATATGAACGATAGAAATTTAGAGCGCCTTTCTACTTAGTAATAGTAAAATGTATGTGTTTGTTTTATTACTTGAAAGAAACTTAACAATTGAAAAGAAACACGGATGATGGATGACCTACTAGATGTTCTGCAATACTTGGGCAACCAGTGTAAATATAAAAATAGAAATTTTATGTCAGTGAGTAACAAGTAAAAGCAATTACAAAGTCTCATTTTTTATATAAAGCTGATAGTTGTGCCTGCATAACGAAAACTGGCTTCAAAGAGGCGGTTGGGCAACATTATAGCAACACTCCCATCTTAATGTCACAAAACTGAGTGGAACCGTTTGTCAACTGGTCTACACAATCAAAGTTTTGCAAGGAGCTTTCAGCAGTGCCAATTTGATGTTGCGTGTCCTTTCGAAATTTCAGCAGCTGCCTTGTTTAGAAGTGCATTTTGTTTGCGAACGTGACGTAACACGTGCGTTTAGGTGAACTTGGCATCAATCACTGTTGTTTATTTTTAATGCTTACTAACAAGTGGGTTACAGCTGCGACGCCCCATTAAGAATCGACAGGAAAACGTACAAAAGCTTCGGATACAGCTGATGCTAAATTGGTCGTGGACATCAATGGGTTTATAAATCCGACCGATGTAATTTTGAAGTTTGGAAAAGTTTGATTTTTAGCATATCGTGGATTTTTTCATGGATATCCCTTGATTAAGACTTTTCTAATGCTAATATGAATGGAAATATGATCAACAAGAAAGTGGAAAAGGGACTGTATTAAATGTAAGTTTACGAATCACCAAATGGGATTATAAAAGCGAATATTATGGGCTAATAAGCGTTCCCCTCTTTTTAGTTTTATTTTTGAAACCATTATTCTCTGCTTACAAAGATCATTCTCGTTAATTATGAATGGACGAACGTTACCTACTATTCAGATATTGTTGCGTTAATCTTTAACTTCTCATACGTTTTTTGTTTCAAACGTATTTTAACTAATCTTTCATTAATGCCATCACAGGTATTTTCAAAAACTAAAAGTGGTATTGTTATAGATAGACCATTCAGTTCACTAATTAATTGTAAAATAATTTGTATGGCTTAACGTAATTTGCAGTTTTTTTGGTCAGAGGAGCTACATTAATGATTCCAAAAGTCTGTCAAAATATGCTTGTACATGTAACACATGGGCGTGTCAAACGTTTAGACAAATTGCTCCGTTAAATTAGTGTCATAATAAGACGTGTAACAGTAACACTGTTGTGAGAACTGGCAACATGATTTTAATATAATGAAGCATTTTTATTATTATTATTATTATTAGCCACAAATACATTCTGAATCTTAAAATACAATAGCCTTATTAACTTTTACGAAGATAAATTTAAAGCCACCAATGTAATTGTAACAAATAAATATATAACTGAAGACAAATGAATATTTGGGGTTCTTTGGTAATTCCCTATTTGTGTTGTCTGCTTCTAGAAATCCCAGTCAAATTGGAATGGTTTAACGCCGTCTATTCTGGGAACAGTATATCATTTCTCAATTAAGTCAACTTAATACTTATAGCAAGACCAATTGCAGTTCTAATTTTTGAGAAGCATTCCAAATATTGTATCGTACCCACTGTTGCTTTGATTTTGGACAATATCTATGTCCGAATAAACCTTTTGCTCCATATAATGCTGATAGCATACCAACAAGTGTGCATCGCCGCCTCCGCTCTAGGGCCCCTTATATCTCAAACGTCGGCCAGCAAGGCATCAGTATCGTCGCGACGCTCAAAACAGACGCTCTTCAGCCATGGCGGTAAGTTGCATCATAATATTTTAAATTTTCTACTCATTTTATGCACCTTTAATGCAACTACGTGGGCGGTACTTGTTGTCAATACTAAGCTCCATGCAGTAGTTTTTTAGTTGTTTTAACGAAAGTTGTCCTTAACCACCTTTGAAGTACGAAGTTGAGAGTTGTGTAAACAACTTACTAAATTTAACATCGACGTAACGCAGCAGCAACTGCTAATCAAACATTTGTGAAATTACGAAAGCCAGGAGTGATCAAATGATTTCTAAAAATATTGCATAAGTGCGAGTGATTCGTTCTTGTACGCGTAGATTTGTACGTCAAAACCATATCCGTAAAGAGTTACCATTTTAATGCCCAACGGCGTGTTAACGATGCACCAGTTTCGACATCGTCGAAAGTGCAGCGTTGTGTTGCACTGAGCTACTGCAGTTTGTTAATCCTTCAAATCTGGAGCAAATGGTAATGCACCGAAAGGCATAAATTTCGGCGAAACATCCACCCAATCGTAAAAATAGACAGTTGCCGTACAGCCGGAATTATTTCGGGAAATGACAGACATTTCCTCTCCAACATTTTATGACGACCAAGGCGCCAACAATTTTCCGCGGCTTAACAAATTGAGTTTAGCAGAATTGAATTCGAATTATTTAATTTTTATGGTTCAGGTGTCCCAACTCATACTCAATTTCTGTGAGTTTACCTAATTCCTTTGGAAATACGAAAGGTCACCAGGTGTTCTAGTAATGTTGCCAACATAAACAAAGTTTTCTTGTTTATTCCAAAATTTAGAGTTGTACTACAACTGTATTTTAAATAAATGATGTTGGCTCTGTTAACGCCTTATGTAAACAAATTAAAAAGTCAGAGGAAATGGCCAATGGTCGTGTAGTTTAGTACAATAGTATAAGGCCTTTTATTAAAAGTCTTCTACTCATTAGCCCCGCAACAAGGATCAAGAAGCCGAAGTCCTTAACTGGATCTACCAAGTACTGGGAGAACCCGTGCCCAAAGGCGAATATGAGGACATCCTTCGCGACGGTATCGTTCTCTGCAACCTCATGAACAAGCTTACTCCAGGCTGCATCAAGAAGATTCAGAGCAAAGGCACAAACTTCCAGTTGATGGAAAACGTCGAGCGTTTCCAGAAGGCGGCGAAAGCCTATGGGGTGCCACAAGAAGAGATCTTCCAAACAGCTGACCTTTTTGAACGACGCAACGTCCCACAAGTTAGTGTTGTGGTTTTGATCTAGTCCTCCATACTTACGACTCATTTTCTAGGTTACCTTGAGCTTGTATGCCTTAGCTCGCTTGACTCAAAAACATCCAGAGTACAAAGGACCCTCCTTGGGACCCAAAATGGCGGACAAAAACGAAAGGGCATTCACCGATGACCAACTGCGGGCGTCGGAAGGCCACCTCGGCCTTCAGATGGGCTACAACAAGGGCGCTTCTCAATCAGGGCACGGGGGTTTCGGGAACACTCGCCATATGTAATTTCAAGATGTTTCTTTTGTATTACTATAATTTTTCAAAAAATATGCTTAATTTTTGCATTTGTAGAATAAATGGATACCTTCACCTATTTTTGAGTTAGCACACTTTGAAACACTTCATCTTTGTGCCAAGTACTACTAGAATATAATAATATTTTTATACTGCAATAATTCAACGGCTGCCGTTTCTGTTATAAATAAATATTTATTAAGAGTGTTTGTTTAATTTCTTCAAACTAGAACTATTGAATTATTATGGATCAGAATTAATTTCAGTTGAAAAAATCAGAATGATTATGATACATATAGCATTGAAAGATGGCGGGACGTAAGAAATATAAACATTTTAATTTCAAATTTAGACTGAACAGGAATTTTATACTCAGTACTAATGGTTATTCTACTCGTTATGAGATAAATTTGCTACTGCTACGACATTATAATTAAGGTTTTAATAAAACTATTTATTGTTACTTTTAAAATGTATTGTTTTAATGTCAAAATGGCTCCGATAGATATTTTTATTGCAACTGTAACAGAAAGAAAAGATAACAAATTTTCTGTCTTTGTTTTGTGTATCTATAATCATAACCATTGATATCATCCAATATATGTATTTCAAGTTTACTATGATAATGTTGCATTTCACCTAATTATTTATTCATTCAAATTATGAACAACAAAATCTTAATGGTATATTATGATACCAGTGTATAAGTACGCCTTTAAAGCACGTGCGACCAATTTAAGAGTACGACGCGAAGCGGAGTACTTTTAACATCGCTAGTGATTTAATGGCATTTACACACGTGTATCATAAGCTAGTTTTTCTACGATAGTAACAGAAATATAAAAACTTAGTTCAGTGACACTTTTTCCGTCACATTATGTTGACATTCAAATTTATGGCAGAGCGTGTTTTAATATAGTATTAAAACACGCCACCAATGGTAACGTGCAAAAAAGACCTAATTCGGGAGCTAATATTAAGAGTGCTACAAACGTCACTTTTGACACTAGAAACTGTGCAAATAGTTGTCATTTTGACACGATCGTAGAAAAAATCTATAACCAGAAATTTTAAAACCTTGAACTTCTGCAATTTTAATAAAAATTATTAATTAAAATCCCTTGCTTGTGATGACAGTGTCTTGCAGAATTACATTTTGTGTCAAGTATGCTGTTGTACTGGATGATATTATTTTTTATACAATTATAAAGGGTTAGCCAAGAGGGTTTATATTAAATTTCCTCGAAATTTTTTAACTGTCAAACATAGAGCTGTGATTTCTTGAGAACTGGCAAATAACAACTATAAACCGTTCAATAGTTATTTTCCCGGTAGGTAGACATGGAATTTTGTTTTTATGTTTAATAAAATTAAAACTCCCTAGAATCTCTTTCTGACACTTTGTCAGAATCAGCTGTTATGTACAGGAGGCTTATGAAATTTGACATTTTGAGCTTATACGTGCATTGTTACCAGTGCTTTCATACTTTGTTTGCCACTAGGCATAATATTTATGGACATCGGCGTCATGGATACCTATCTATCAACAAATGGTAATACTAAAGCAAATATGCCGAAAGTCATTAAAGGTGACACAAAACTACAAATTACAAAGACCTACAGGCATTATAAAGCCGACAGGCCAGACCTCAGTGAAACTGAAATCTTTGCCTGGCTTAGTAACATTTGGGACGTAAGTACTTATGCATAAAACTTAACTGTTGGTTTAATTTTGGGCTTTGTACTGTTTTAGGTATCTGAAAGAAGAACTATTAGAAATATTATTGGGCGGGACAATTTTGAAATTAACCCTTTTAGCCCACGACCTGAAAATGATACTTGATAAGTAGGTGGGAGAGAAAAATGCTGCGAAAAATATTTGAAGGGACTCGGACGGAGGATGGTTGGAGAAGACTTACAAACGAAGAGATACAAGAGAAGTATGGGAGCCAAGTATATTACACTTCATTAAAACTCAAAGGTTAAGATGGTTTGGGCATATATGGAGAATGCCAGATAGAAAAGCTAGTAAGTAAGTATGGAAAGGCAGAGCGCAAGAAACTAGAGGAAGAGGGCGACCAAGGAATAGGTGGAAGAAGGCAGTAATGGAAGACATAGCAAGGAAAGGAATAGAAGACTGGAGAAATAAAATCATGAATAAGGGACAATGGAGACAGATTGTTATGCAATGGGCCTAAAGTGGCTTGTAAAAGCTTTACTTATTTATACTGAAAAAAAATACATAAATTGTAATATTCAAATATTTTTGTATAAAATTTATAATTACAATAAAAAAAACGACTTTCATTATACCATTATGCCTACTCAACAAAGTATGAAACGTATTCAGAATCAGCAAGTTGTCTTTCATTAAATTTATCTTAACCAATAATAAAAGTGGCACAAAATCCAAAACCAAATCTGGCAACCACGTTTTGACATTAACATAAAATTATTATTTTGTATAAAATGGTCATAACCTAACTTTTGTTAATGACTGACAGCATATTTACAGGGTAAGATTCATCACCCTCACATGGCCTCCTATCGGGAAAATAACTGTTGAACGGTTTATATACGATTTAAGAAAATTAAACGATATAAGCTGCGACAACGCAGCTGGTTGCTAAGCAGACTGGTAACCTACTCAACCACCTAGGTGGCTTAATATTAAAATAACATCTAAAAAAATCTGGTGTGATACACACACACAAAACTTCCTTTTTTATTATACCTGCATCAGAATCGCCGTTTAAAGCACGCCTGAGCGTGCGAATACAGGCGATTAAAGCTCGCCGAGCTTCAAAGGTTGTCAAGGAAACGACTGAATGCAACAACGGACATGGACGCGACAAAAAACGTAAATAATTCTCGTAACTATAATAGCAATATTATTATGTCCTCTCGATTTATCACGACAAAAATTATTTCTAGGTTTTTAGTGCGTAATTTATTTCCAGTATTGGAGGTATAATAAAAAATAGCGTAAAGTATTCGTGGATAACTGGTCTTTAAAACACTTGCTCTATTTCGAGCACTCCGGCTACGCCGTCGTGCTCGAAAACACGCGCGTGTTTTAAAGACCTTGTTATCCACTCATACTTTAATATACTATTACGGTGATCTTAAATAAGCCAAAAATTGTATTTTTAATTTTTAAGCATTCGTCAAACATTTTCAAAAATTATAAATTCTACAGAAACCGTATAAAATAGAGCGTTAGTGTAACAGACAAATTTTCTCTAAAATTTTAAGCTGAATTCAAAAATGTAATAATATACCGGGTGTTCTGTTTAAAATAGTTAATAAACAAAAAGAAAAAAAACAAAAGAAACTCATTATAGAGGCATTCATCTGGAAAATCACCTATCTTACATCAATACTTAAAAATGTGATTAAAACGTAAAGTTTGAAATAAATCTTTAGAACCCTTTTTGACTAAAATCGAAAAAAAAAATTAAAATCACAAGAGTAAACTCCATACTTCCGGTTATGCAATTTTTTCAAAAGCTTGCTGTCGCATCTATATAGTACACAAAACTTATATATGAAGTTTCAACGTCAGATCTCTTTTCGTTTTTGAGATATTCTGTTCACACACACAGCCACACACACAGCCACACACACACAGACACACTTTTTGTTCAGGAGACTCAAAAACGTGATGATCTGTTGAATACCCAATCTCGAATTTTTGAGGTGAATTCAATAATTTCTTTATTGTAAAAGGAAGTAATAAATCAATAATGTCCCTATTTATGATCATCAACATGAAAAGTTTCAGTTAAATGGTGCTCCAGCTTATTGTGGCAGATTGGCGAAAGCCTGGTTAAAATCCATTACAACCAACATCGGATTGGCCGTGATGGACCTGTTCAATGACAACCTCACTCGCCAGTTATTACATTTTTGGATTTTTATATCTGAAACTATCTGAAATCGGAAGTGTGGGCACTCGACACGAATTAATAGAACGCATTGAAAATAATTTTAAAGAATAACGACTAAATGCTAAATCGTGTGCAAGAAACCATTATGACGCGCTGCCAGAAATGCATAGAAGTTGGTGGAGGTCATTTTGAACATTTAGTATACTCATAATGAGTTTGTTTTTATTTTATATGCCCATTAGAACTATTACACCCCCTTTTTTACATACATTAATTCTCAAAACATGCGTTGGTGGAGTTCGGAGAAGCCTAATTTTATGGTAGAGACACCTCTTCATCCTCAAAAAGTAGGAGTGTGGGCTGCTATTTCAAGCCGTAGAATAATTGGGTCATACTTTTTTAAAAAAGATAAACTTTAACTGCAGAAAGGTATCGAGAAAAGCTTTTACGTCCTTTTTTCGAAGAGCTTCATGACGATGAACTCAGGTTTGAGTTTTTCCTAAAGCTGCGCACACAACGCATGATACCTTAAATATGATACGAGAATTTTTCCACAGACGGATCATTAGTCGAAAACACACCAATACCTTCTCCTGCCAGATCTTGCGACATCACGCCATGCGATATCTTTCTGTGGCCGTATTTAAAGAACTCCCATTTCCCAGCAACCAATACATGACCTAAATGAACTGCGGCACAGAATATTGGAGAAAATTGATGAAATTAATAACAATCCGAATATGTTAATAAATGTCAGCAATGGAATTGTGCGAAGAGTTCGAGCGTGCATCGGTGAAGGCGGTGAACATTTTAATAATTTGTTATGAATGCGTTTTTCTTTATTGCAATAAATTACAGTTAAGTTATTACCATTTGATGGAAATGTAGCGTTTTAAAGTTAGTTTGAAAGGTTTTCATTTGAATGATTTCTTGTTGTTAAATCTGTTTATCAAAGTAAGGCTAGGTACGCTTTGTGATATGTTCACAATGAACTTTTCAGCGCCGACTGCGGCGTCAAATTTAAATGAACACCCACTATAAGGTCTGTATTTAATGTAAGTACCTTTATATTTTATATACATACTTAACTGCACCGTTCTGTAATTTTGTTTAACTTCATTTGCATGTATGACTATATATGTGATAGAAGACATTGTTTTATTACACCAATCTCTGTAAACCTCGCAGTCCTCATTACCCAGTTACAGAGGTGATAACGGGCACCCCGTTTTACCCTACTTTGATTGTTATTTGGTGACTGTATTTTCCTCTGTGGAATGCCTTACTTCTCGCGTTTTGGTAGAGTGCTTTTATAATGATAATGATTGTTAGCGAGATTCCTGTTTTCTAAAATGTTCTGCACAGCTGTATGGTTTAATGCTTTAATGAATCGAAGGTTCTTGTGAAGTCGATAAATATGAGTTACAGTGGTGATCTTCATTTCTCCTATTGTTCGATTATTATTCGTAATGTAGTTATGTGGTCGATAGTCGGCACAAGATTTGTTAG